>CM057971.1:30591820-31221213 GCA_030142095.1 Rubus idaeus
CATAGTTTCTTACCCATAAGTCTAATTTTTTAGTCTACGATTTTCAAGTATCCAAATAGAACTTACTTTGTAGTAAACATTAAATATAAATAGTATTTCGCCTCAATATTATTAATTTATCAAAGTCAAGTCTGATTTTTTTTTTTACATTTACTTCAACAAAATTATACATATTTTTTTGAAATTATCAAATATTAGCAGTTTATCAAAATATTCAACAAAACATTAAAACTACTATTCACTATATTTTTGAAATAGATGTTTCGTTAAGTAGTAAGATAACCACAGACTTAATGAAGGTATTTTTATTTTAATTACAAAATAGGTTGGAAAATTTTCAATAATATACAATCACTTTCCTAATAAATATTTAATTCATTTAAAACCAAAAAAAACAAAACATTGAGATTTAAAATATACATTAAAGTTTAATTTCATTGCAGATCTTATTCAAGTATCTATTAGAAGAGCAAAGCCACCAAACTGCCAAGCGGCCTTTGTGTCCCAGTGGTTTTGGAGTGTGCATAAAGCCTTTCGAGCAAAGTTCGAAAACCATTCAATGCAAGCATGAATGAGGGTTGTTTTTGTTTTAATTACAAAATTGCTTTGAATTGACAGAAATGACCTTCAGTTTTAACGGTATTAGTGATCGATGTATTAAAATGCTAACGAAAATAAACTTAAGGTATGCAAACGGCAAAATTTGATAGCTGGGTATGATATTGAAATTGGCCTCATAGTTCGGGGAGTTTTTTGTAATTAATCATTGTATTATTAAGCTTTGTTAGAAAATTATTATAAAAAAAAACCTGGTTTGAACTGTTGTCAGCTCGTGATCAACCTTGTACACTTATGTATATGAATTTGTGCGTTTCAATTTGATTCAAACTCGATTTGTTAGTTAAAACTCGAATAATAATTTTTACACCGAGGACACCAGAACCGTTGAAAATCATGCTCTACTTTGGTAAAATACAATCAGGTACGCAGACTAGTAGTTGGTACTTGGTAGCTATTAGTCTATTCATTATTTGGTAGCATGAGCCATGAGCTAAAATGCAAACTGTTTTGCTAGATGATGCACTTGCGAGTTGGGACTTTACAAACTCTGGTCCTATTAAATAATGGGGTGGAACTTCTTTCCTTTTTTGGTTACATATCAACTTGTTTTTTCGGTTGTTTTTTCGGTGATGGTGATATCAACTTGTTTCCCTGATCAGAATTTCTCACGAGATTTGGCAACTGTCCTTTTCGATCGTTACCACGGAGTTTGTATATATCTACAACGAAACACTGTCCTAAAAGCACATATGGCAGTCATGGAGTTTCTCCTCTCAAACCCCATTTTCTTCTTCACAGCTCTGGCTCTGGTCGTATCCATTTCCAGTGTCCAAATCCTAAAATGGAAACTGAGCAGGAGAAAGAAGAAGTACCCACCAATTGCTGGAACAGTTCTTCATCAGCTACTTAACTTCAATCGGATGCACCATTACATGACTGAACTTGCTGCCAAATACAAGACTTACAGGCTGCTCGCCCCCTTTAGGAGTGAGATCTACACCTCAGACCCAGCAAATGTTGAGTACATACTCAAAACAAACTTTGATAATTATGGAAAGGTATGTTCCCATCTCTCCTTAATTATCAAGAAAATGAATAGGAAGGTGTATTTATATATAACAGTGCGCAATTATCACATTTTTAATGTTATTTTTAAGAATTCACCTTTTTAAGGATTCAACTTTTTAATGTAATTTATCTGATCGTTTATATATAACAGTGCACAATTATCACCTTTTTAAGAATTCAACTTTTTAATGTAATTTTTAAGAATTCACCTAAACTCTAAAAAATTCACCTTTTTAATGTAATTTTTATGTATATTTGTGTTTTTAATATAATCTTTACGTATATTTGTGTTTTTCAAAAAATATATCATAAAATTACCAAAATACCCCTCACGTAAAGGTCACATGTCACAAAATTAAATGGAAAAAGTTGAAATTGACGTATGGGGTGCAAATTGACAATTTTTACCAAGTTCATGAGGTAAATTGACACAATTGCAATTTTATAGTGTAAATTGATAATTATAGTCAAGTTTAGAGGGCATTTTGGCAATTATGCCAAAAATTTCAATGAAGGACATGCTCTAACTTGTTCCTTGGAGATTTGTTCAGGGATGGTATAATTACAATATTCTGAGGGATCTTCTAGGGGATGGAATTTTTGCAGTTGATGGTGAAAAGTGGCGCCAACAGAGGAAGATATCGAGCCATGAGTTTTCGACAAAGATGTTGAGGGACTTCAGCAGTGTAATTTTCCAGAAAAATGCAGCGAAAATTGCTTACAAAATGTCTGAAATTGCCACTTCCAACCAGACAATTGATATGCAAGTAAGTTTTTCTCACTGTTCAAGAAGAAAATCAAATCCTTTAAATGATGCTGATCAACTAGCTATGGTATTGATGCAGGATCTATTTATGAAATCAGCCTTGGATTCGATATTCCAAGTAGCATTTGGTGCTGAATTCGACAACATGTGTGAATCAAGTGAAGAAGGCAAGAGTTTTGGTGTTGCTTTTGATAATTCAAGTGCACTGACCCTCTGGCGTTATGTTGATGTCTTCTGGGGGATCAAGAAGTTTCTGAATGTAGGATCAGAAGCCCTCTTAAGGAAGAATACCAAAATCGTTGATGATTTCGTGTATAAGCTAATCCACAGAAAAATTGAGCAAATGCAGCAAAAAGAAAACTCTTCTGTGACTGTGAGTGACAATAATCGTTACAAGTTTCTGATTTCGAATTCAACGGAACAATGTTATAAACTTTTTTCATGATTAATGCAGATGGACAGAGAAGACATATTATCACGGTTTCTACGAGTGAGCAATGCTGATCCCAAATACTTGAGAGATATAATTCTCAATTTTGTTATAGCTGGTAAAGACACGACAGCAACCACACTTGCCTGGTTCATTTACCTGCTCTGCAAGCACCCTTCAGTGCAAGAAAAAATTGCACAAGAGGTGGAGGAAGTAACCGGCATGAAAAAGATCGCAAACTTCTCTGAGTTTGCATCAAGTTTGAGTGAAGATGTTCTGGAAAAGATGCAGTATCTTCACGCTGCAATTACTGAAACTCTTAGAATCTATCCTGCAGTTCCAGTGGTAAGGAAAATTATCTTAGAACTGTAAGATTATTTCATAACTATATGTGCTTGTAACATAGAAAAGGTTCTCCACCTGCTTAATAAAAGTTCATTCCTAAGTATTGTAGTTGCTGTTAAGAGCGTCTTCAACTCAATGGAAGTGTCGATTTATAGGGTTTTCATTGCTTTGCAATCTGTGATTCTGCTCGTGTGGGCCTTTCAGAAATAATTGGTATCAGAGCAATTGAAATTCTTTTATGCCGATATGAAATATGCTTATGACTTCACAAAATTTCAACAGTTGGTTTCCAGCAGATTTGATACGTTTTTCTGCATTTCCGGCATATATTTGATTGCAGGACGCAAAGATATGTTCTTCTGATGATACTCTGCCAGATGGATTCAGTGTGAGGAAAGGAGATATGGTAGCATACCAACCTTATGCAATGGGAAGGATGAAAACAATATGGGGAGATGATGCTGAGAAATTTAAACCAGAGAGGTGGCTCGATGAGAACGGAGTCCTCCGGACAGAGAGCCCCTTCAAGTTTACAGCCTTTCAGGTGAGATTAGTGTTCCATGTTTTTGTGCTCAAAGCTCATCTTTCATCCCAGATATATCTAATTTTTCTGGTTTATGTCTGAAGTAACCTAAATCATAGAAACAAAGTGCCATTAACTTGTTACTTGTTTGCATAATGTGATGGTTGACAGGCCGGACCGCGAATATGTCTTGGAAAGGAGTTTGCTTACAGGCAAATGAAAATCTTCTCAGCTGTTTTGTTAAGCTGTTTTGTGTTCAAAATGAGTGACGAGAACAGAGTTGTAACTTACAGGACAATGATCAATCTTCACATCAATGAGGGTTTAGAAGTTCGTGTCTTCCATAGATACTGAATTCAGGTTTGTATCCAGCGTTTATAATAAAACGGTAGAATATGTTGGATTGCTGTAAGATGTGATCCCCTCTCTGGTTTCAATGCAAACACGTACATTTAGTGCACTCAATAAACCACCATGTATTCACAATTCGGCAACCGACATGCGAATAGAAGAAATCATCAAGTCGAATAGATATTGATGTACTTTTATACAGAGGTAATCATTATTCATGTGCTTTAATTGAATCATACGAGAAAACAAATGGCTAAATAAATGGCCACATGAACATGGATTTACTGTATTAAGAGCAAAGAGGTTAAGAAAACGAAAAATAATCACTCCTTTTTCTTTCCATAAATTAAAAATTTAAGCAGCATTTTGAGATTCCTCAACTGATATTGAACATTTCTAGATCAAACTAATGGCATTACAAAACTGAAGAAGCATAGTAGGACTTCATATTAGAACAAAAAACTCGGAGGCAAAAGGAGTCAATATGCATAAAGAAAAGCTAGAGCATGAGTTGCACCCTCTGATGGGTTTGGGGCTACAACCAATTATGCTACCAAGGATGGAGAAATTCTGTAGGATATACGCAGTCCCATTGCACAAATGAGAGGGAAACAAAAACTTGGTGGGTCTAACCAGACTCTCACGCCTAGTATTGTGAGGACATACCAGATTTTTTCTGCAGGAATGGACGACAGATGCTAGGTTTTCTCAATGCATTATACTTGTACCATTTACAAGGATGCAGTCACGGGAGGAGGGAGCTGAATCCCAGGTCTTGAGTTCCATTTTTTCCGTTGCCTATATGCCTCAATTGCCTTGACCCGAACCCTCTCCTTGGAAGCATCTTGTACATTCTTAAGTGCCTTCAGAATACAGGAAGAACTTGTAAATGAACAGTAGATGAAGTTGTAAATGAACTGAAGAATACTAATATGCTAAAAAGTAGTCTATCATCGAAATTTTTTACTACCTTAGGAGCAACCAACTTTGGAGGTGCTTGAACCACCTCTCCAAATCTGATTTTCTCACGTCCAGGAAAGTCGTCTACACTCTCTCCTTTCTTGCCCTTTTTGTTTTTCTTCGCTTCCAAGTACCTGAATACAAAAACCTGGTAATTAATCCGTAGAAGCTGGATAGCATGTTACACCTGATCATTGCAAAGATACAGTAGCTCAAGAAAACTGAAACTTTTTCACTTTTACAGATGATTCAATTACAAGCTCTCTGATAAAACAGCATAAGGTGGTCATACTGACCCTGTTAATTTCATTAACATGCCAGGGAGCTTAAATTCAACATTTGAAAATGGGTAACAAAATACGTACTTTTTCTTGCGCTCCTTTCTTTTCAGCCGACCTCTTGATTTCTCCAGTTCTTCTTTAAAGCGAAGGTCAAGTACTGGCTTTCTCTTTCTCTTCTTCTTTTTCTTCTCATCTGAATGTTGAGGTGCACAATTCTCAGGATCATCCCCATCTTCCCTACTAGTTTCTTCTAACTTCACTTCGTCCTTGGCATTCTCCTGTACACATAACCATTGTTTTCTTCTTTGTTATACTATGTATCATGCATATATTACCAACTCAAATTCAAAGTAAGCAACAATGGGATTGAATTACAGTCATAAATTAGCCTAAAACCCTCTAAACCATACCAAAGCCTAAAACCCAAAATGCTTAATTCGATGAACAAGCACTTACCGGTTGAGCAGCACCAACTCCATCTCTGTTCCTTTTTTTCCCAGCATCTTTTGCGAGCTTCAAAGAGCCTGAAACCCATCAAGACTAGAAATTTAACAACAGCAATCTCAAATGGAAACTAGGTTAAGCAGACGAATTTGAGCAAACAATCAAAAATATAAAGTTAATAAAATAAAATAAAATAAAAAACGAACCTTGGGATTCAGAAGGAGTAGAGTAGGAGAGGATTTTGCGAAGTTTAGAGGGTAAAGTGTCGACTTGTGAAGGATCAGGCGGCGGTGGCAGCCTACTGTAACCTCCGTGCGCTTCTCTGTAGTTCTTCGCTCTCCGTCTAATTCCTTTACCTCCCATCTCTCTCTCTCTCTCTAAAACCCTAGTCACTGCAACAACAAGCGACTTTTGGGCCTATTTAGAAAGCCAAGTCTTTATTATTGTTTTTTTATTATATCAATTAACTTGAAAATGGATTTTTTTTTTGTTTTTGGTAAAAAACTTTAAGGAATGATCCAAATGAAGAGATACCCCTATATTCTCATTATTTTGTATGCACGAGTTCTGTTTATATCATATAAATTGAGTAAAAAATTTATTGAGTAGGTAAACGAGATTTGATGCTCTCGTCTTCTCCGATGTAGATTTGATTATGACATTGAGATCAAAATATGGGATGAGAAGCTTTGATTTCTGGAATTCAATGCAAAAAGACATGCCTTAGAAATTAGCTTTCTTGAAGTAATTTCATAGCAGATTTGGACTCCATTTTTCAATCTAGCACTTCTGTTTGATAAAAAAAAAATTGCACTTGCGTAAAAATGTAGAATTCAACATAAGAAGGCAGAGGCCTAAATGCATAATACGAACTTCAATATGGGAGTTGGGAGTCGCGACATGGTTTTATCTAAAATCATAGGTCTTGTTCATTACATTATCTCAGATTCAGCTGTTTTCCTTCCAGAGAAATTTCGACCAAGTTTGGAACAAATAAAACCAAGTTTTTATTGCTCAGGGCGAACAGTCCTTGTAGCCAAATCTTCTATATTTTCATTCACCAACAAACAAAGCAATTAACAAAATTGAAGAGCTCGTAGCCTCGAGATCGTCAAACTTAATCTACATACTTACAACTCAATCGAGTCAAAAAAAAAAAAAAAAAAAAAAAACCTCGCAGCAATCTAAAACCTGTACCTCTGAGTATGCAATATAGGGTTCTTCTGCCTATCTAATACACATATGTTACACTCAAAACACAGCTCCAAACCGCAACTGAAGAATCTGCTAAATTTTTAAGACGGGCAGCTAACAGGCCCTTGCAGTTTTTGTCCTATTGGTAAGGTATCGGGGTATCTTCTTAATCCTTATCCAGTATAGCCTAAAACTATGATTTTATTAGGGGACTTAGCCCATCGCCTTCCCAACCGAGTTTGAGCATTTGATCCACCACTTTCAAGCTCAACTGCAAGCAATGAGGAGCAAATTGATTCACAAATAAAACAAAGTAATGGTTAGTCATTGTCAATTTACAATTTTATGGGAAAATGATTCTAATAACACTTGAAATTCAGAAACTCCTCAACCAGACTGGAAAATTTTGCACTGCATCCGTTTCGAGTCAAAATAAATCACAAATCAATTCCTATAAGAGTTAAATTATTTAAGAAATCAAAATTTTGACTTACAGCTGGGTCAGTGAAAATTAGCAACTGTTTATCTGCAGTTGACACCAGAAGGTTTGTATTGTCTGTGTTTAAAGCAAGAGATGTGATCTCCCTTCCTTCTCCCAACTTCAATATATGAAAAACCTGCAGACATCAAGTATTACGGGCTTGTTAACAAGACAAGAACCTTTCACTTCTGAAACCTAACATGCATACCAGGAGAAAAAGCTGTCACAAACGCAAAGTATGATCAAACCTTGGGGAGACATCAGAAATGTATAGCGCAACATATGCATGAATCATACATAATCCCTCATTGCAGAAAGTTTTAACATGTGGTAAAGAAAGATCCCCAATCACACAGTTCTATTTGATTCTGTGTTGTATGTATGAGAAACTATCCAAATGCCATCTAGTAGCCAACTCACATTGATTAAACAGTAAGACACAAACCAAGAAAAAAGAATTGCATTTCTCATACCTTCAGTGTATGAAGATCCAGGAAGCAAATTGAAGGCGATGGAGTGTCCAATTTGTTGATTTCCTCAGTTTTCTCTGAATCCAGAGAAAGATCCTCAAACTCAATGTTTTTAAGCTTCGAATCCCAGCTGCTACTGCAGGATCTATCAGTTTCCATAGACGAGTTTATTCCTATCAAAGCACTCCATCCATCAACAGAAACTTCCATACAACTGATGCTACCATAGAAAGATATTTGAGCTCTGGCAATTAGAGACCCATTAAGAGTAAAGGTACTCAAAGTATTGAGTGTTTTATTCCAAGTCAATATAACTCCCTCAGATGAGAGGCAGACAGCATGGGCCTCCACACCAGGCAGCCTTCTGATCAGCCGACCTCTTCTTATAGAATGCAATAGCACATCTGATGACTGGGAGCATGAAACAACTATCCCAAGATCTGAGCTGACACAACAAGAGAGTATTTCCCTCTGGTGGCCCCGAAGAACGTGTATGGGGCCTTCAATACGACGCCTCCTGCTTTTGTCTGCCAATATATTTGATAAATTACTATTGCTGTTTGTACCAGGTGTACCAGTCCCACTAGAAGACTCTGATATGCTGCTTGAGCGAGAAGTAAATGCTCTGTGTATTCTCCAAAGTAATACAGTAGTGTCTCGGGATCCCGTCACAAGGTAGTTGCTATCTGGTGAAAGTCCAAGACAAGTGACTGGAGCACAGTGGCCGAAGGCTGTCTCTAAGGTTTTTGCTCCATCTGATGAAACTAGCTTGATACAGTTATCCACATGCCCACCTATTTACAGACCAAAAAGAGTATCACTCAGATACCAATTTATTAAAAAATCAAATAAGAGACTTAACAGAGCTGTGATACTGTTGTATCCGTATGCCAACCTAGTTATGAGCCAAATAATATCACATACTAATTTTCAAAAAATGAGGCAAATGTTTAGCACTAGTTATTATTATTTTATTTTATTTTTTAGGAAAACAGGAACTTAAATTGATTTTTAAACAAACAACTTTATACAGATACGCACAAACGAGAATGACAATTAAATATTAAACACACACACAGAAACACAAATGAGAATGACAAACTCCAATTTTCCCTTGTATATATATATATATGAATAAGTTCTCATCATCACTTGCATCCTACAGCCTCTTTGAGTAAATTAATGATGTAGAATGTGCTAGCATGATATTATTTAAGGATTTAATTTATGTCCTTAAGTTATTTATGCTTGGGCTTATTGGGTCTAGTTATCTTAGGGTTAGTATTGGTATTTTATTTTAGGATTCTGGTACTATCCTCAGCTTCCTATAAATAGAGGCATTGTAATCGCTGTTAGGGAGACTTGAATGAACGAATAAAATTTTCCTTTCCTCAATCTTGTCTTCCCTCTATGATATTCTTGCTGCCTCCCTAGTCTGGTTCTTCTCTATCCCTAACCTTCTTCTATTTCTCCTCCTAAACCCTAACTTCCCCTTCTATTCTAAATCCCTCTAAGTTTTGAATTTGATCCCAATTGGTGCAGATAAATAATTTTTAATTTTAAAAAAAAAGGCCACTATCACCTACAGTTTATAAAAACATTGTAAACGAACATAAACACGGAAACAATGTGCTCCTAAAAAAGCCAATTTTCAAAGTATACTATCCCCGGTCGGAAAGATATTTAGAATCCAGGTTTCATATCAATTTCTCTTCTGCTTCCATTGCTTTGCTGCTTCAGTCTTTTTCTAAATTAAGACTTGAACACTTACCGGTGATGATTTCTTTGTCACATGTTATGGAAACTATAGCCGAGCTTCTGATTCCAGATGTAGCAAATGCTAGTGCTTGGGGAAAAAGCCAATCCTCAGAACCAGTTCCAGCAGGCACTTTGAACATACGCATAAATGCTCCACCAGTGGAGCTTGCTGCAGCCTTTCCGTGTTGAAAGAGGAAAGGCATACCTTGACCGTCAGGTGTGTTCGGCTGCCACTTGTGTTGTGCAACATGTGCTGCTGGTGCATGCATATCAACAATTATGACAGTATCTGAAGATGCGTGAATAGCAGCAGCAGGAAGATTGCAACGCTCAGGAGCAGGAACAGTATATGATTTGACTTCTTTTGGGTTCCGGAAGATGGTCTGACAAGTAAATCATGATAAACTCTCAAGAAAAGGAAACACTCACCTAATGCATGATAATCCAATACCAGAAATGATTTATCAAAAGAAAAACTCCTCATCACTCGTCCAAAATGTTTTCTTGCGATAGATTGGATAACTTCCAGAAATGAAAAAAGCAATCTGAAAAATGTTTAGCTAAGTTCTTTGTTTTCAGAAGATAACGTTACCTGCAAATGCAGAACATCTGCTAGTGGCATCTTCTTCAAGTGAGGGATGGTAAGAAGTTGTGATGGTGTTTGCCCAAAGTATGCAATCTGGTCCTGTGTTGCACGCTGTTGTACCTGTTTTGGGAAAACAAAGGAAAAGGAAAATTTTAATCAACAAATTCAAAAAAATCAGACAGATGCCAAAGGAAACTGGACTTACTGGGTCTGATATCTTATCAATATCAACTGTCCCTTCATAGGTAATGTAGAAGAAAACATTATTTGCCAATATAGCTTCTTTACCACGTTGCTTATACCTGGATATTCCAAACTATTAATGTACATAACAGATTCTCAAAGCTGATATACAGACAAACTCTAGAGTTCGTCACCAGCTTAAAAAAAGATAGAAATAGTGAAACAAAAAGGAAGAGAAACAGAAAAAGGTTGAGGAAACAAAAAATTCGTTAACCAAGAGAAACCTACCCAAATATAAGATCAATCCATTCATGCAAATGTGCAGATACATGCTCGCTTTCAAGAGCCTTCCGATGCTTATGAATGAAATCAATTGGGTTTTCTGCCCATGGTGGAAGTTTGACAGAACCTGACGTGACAATTGGAAACCAGAAGAATCAATCTCAATTTTATTGAAAACTGATCAGTTCAACCAACACAATGTACTACATACCAAGTTTTCCGCCTGTTTGTGTAGTACCAAAATCGATTGAGTTTTCATTTGTTAAGATCTCAGGGAGGTAGAACAACTCTGGAACCTAAGATATATAACATAATAAATTAATAGCACCAAAACAAATGATTTATACCAGTCCAAGAAATTGCAGTTTCTTCAATCATACAATTAGATAAAATGAAACTTTCACAAAATGGCCAGACACCATACCAATTCCTTCACATCACTCATGTCTTCAGTAACTCCATTCCAGGTAGCAGCAATATCTGAAAACATCCGATCTGCATGATCAAATTTTCCGCCTTGCAGTTGAATTGAGAGAGTTGTAAACGGTTCAACTCTAACAAGATAATATAGCACCTGTAATAAAATAAAAACACCGGATACATGGGGAAAAATTATCAGAATCCAGGTTTACCCAATTGACACTAAACTTGATCTCTATAGATAAAAACATAATAACAAAAAGTTAAAAACTAAAAAATAAAAATGTAACTAGAAAGCATCAGATATGGGGAGTGGAATCATATAAAATGAAATGCAAGTTTTCATCACAAGACATTAAAAAATACAAACTTCATGACTGAGTGTTACTCAGGTTTCTAAAACCAATAATAAAATTTTGTATACTTTTAAGGACTCCTGTAACAATACAATAGGAAATTACTGTCTATCCCATGCCAAATAAAGGTCAAACAACAATATATTCTCTCACAGAAGAAATGGTTGCAAGTAAAGCCCAGAGCCATTTTGTATCACATGATAATAGCTAGCAGTGCTAAAAGCTATAAAGCATTCCAGCGAAAAGAGGACTGGAGATCGGACTTGATAATATAGCTTTAACTAGCCATAACTTCAAAGAAGTCATATAAAGTAAAGTTAATTACGTTAGCATCTAGAAAAGGCTCATGATTGCATCTTTGCGCTTATACTATTTATTGGGGATCGACTTCTCTTAACTCTAAAATGAGTAAAATCAAACACAAATATAATCAGTATAGAATAAGTTTATTTGCAACTGAATGGCTGGAAAGAAATTAAATTTTGTATTTACATCGGTTTGTTATAAATAGAGTGAACAACAATTACTTTTAAATAGGTGCAACCATGCGACCAGCAACCAACAGTTGAGTAAATGCAAATATATTAATCCCGTAACATGACATGAAAATCAAAGAAAATTAGGGCTTACGAGGGATGATTACTAAGAGGATGTAGTTAAGTCTATTATAAATCTGCATATAGTACGTAGCAATATCCCTTTCCCCCAATTAAATAACACCAGATTATGAAGTAAAATTCCATTAAGAAAGACAAACCTCTAAGAAAAAGAACCCAAGAAGTTAATTTAATAAAGATATGTATATGAAGCCTAATTGTTTTTCATTTATATCTAAAGAGTTTATTGATATGTATTTGAAACATGATTTCTTTTATCATTGTCTTAAATTTATCTATCCAGCATATCAAGTATCCAATATCATTAGGGTTCACGAGGGATGGTGCAAGCAAAAGATGAAAAGAAGCCAAAACTTGAGATTTATTAAAATAAAATAGAAACCTACTGTTCCTGCACTGGAATAATGAGAACCATAATGGAATTTGGGTATGACTGGGTCTTCAAAGCTGGAGTATCTCTCTTGAAATTTTTTCAGACGATCAGAATTCAAAGCACCAACAGGCTGCATTGAACATAAAGATATATTTAATATCACAGTATGCAAATCTAAAGCAAATTGATGCAGTATTCTAACGATACCACCTTTGAAAGGTCTCGATACGAAGAAGGATCTGCAAGTTCCAAACTCTTCGAACTGTAATCAGAAAGGATCCATGGGAAAACAGGATACTGAAAGAAATAAAAGAAAAGTGAGGGGCACATAAGCATATTAATCCAATCTAATACAAAACTATCCAGAAAACTCCACCTGAGTGATGTCATTGTAACTACGCCCTGCCAGGGTATTGAGCTGCATTAGATATTCGAAATTGCTGATCTGAAAAAAGGTTGTTATTCTACTAGTTATTTCCTACTTTTATTTGACACCTAATATATTGTGAAAGAACAAAAAAAAAATGTGAATGAATTTCTGATAAATTAGACTTCAATCTGTACTCATACCTCCCACCTAGCCCAACGCTCCATAAGCTGTGTTCTCTTTAGAAGTTGTTCAGGTCTCTACAATAACAAATCGATTCATAAGTTATAAGATGTGATAATCCATATCAAGGTATGAAGTCTTGTATTTAGGTCCTATCCAACTTAGAAATCCACCGTATAGACCAAGCAAAATAATTCATTTACCAAGTCCTAGAATATATGCCTTTAATGGCTTCTCTATGGACATCTCGACAAACATATTTAGCAGCCTCCTAGTTCGTTTGAAATCCAGATTAAGAACAATTTTTTTTTTTAGACTTGGGTTTTCTGTTGTTTGTTGTTTGTTGTTCTCTAGCTTTGCTGACCTTCTTTAGATTGTCATTCACAGTGATTTTGGTGGCTTGTTTGCTGTTGGCTGTTCATAGTTAATTTAATTATTGTAGACTGAAGATCCACTTTGATTGTACTTCCCCTTTATTATCTTAGTAAACATTCATAATCTTTCCTAAAAATAAAAATGTACAGCTACAGATTAAGACATAAAGTTGTTCAGGTCTCTACAATTGTAATAATACAGATTTACACAGGAAGTCTTCTGAAGTTCTATCCAACTTTGAAAAACTCCAGAGACACTAATCTAAGAAATTTTAAATAATAACATCACACGTGCACACACAGACATTCAAATAACTGGCCTAGGAATTAAACATTTATACTACTCAATAACTTAAAATGAAGAACCAGCCAGCATTAGTCTCAACCTTGAATAGATATTTAATCCATCCATCACACTCTTTGGAGTATGTTGGAAATCCATACCATAATCTCTGTGTGTGTGTGTGTGTATTGTCATTTAAACTTATGGCAGTGCATTACTTAGTGCTAGATGGAGTGGAGCAATCCTGTTCCTGATCAACTCTATTTAGTAAACACAATTGAGATATATGGATGAGCTGCCCCATCAAAGTGTTGCTGTGGGTGTATACAGACCCAGGCACATAATCAGTAGGATTATTGATAGCCACACTAAAGAAAACCTCTATTCAATTCTACTTCAGACAGGAAAGGAATGATGAAAACCTGAGTTGCAAGATATATATTATTCAAATGGGGAGGCCGTGCATGAACAATAGCTCGATATGCGTTTCTTCGTCCTTCAGTGCTCTGAGAAACAGAAGTGGTGAAGGAGTAAAAGACACCAACAAAATGCATTGGTTAGCAGGAGAATAATAAATGTTAGAAATTATCAAAAGTCCAACAATAAGGAATAGAAAAAAAAGTCTGAATTGACATATCGCAATAGAATTACCCCAAAATCAAAGAAGAAGTTTGAACGATCAACCAAAAACAGCTCCAGAGCACTTCTTCTTAGTAGATATCTGTAACAAGAATAGCCCATAAAAAAAAGAACGGTTATTAAATTGAAAAGGAAAATAGAAAACCAAAAGATAAGAAGCACAGCAATGACGTCATTTTATCGCCTCACAAACATCGACTCACCTTCGGCTATATATTTGATGAAGGGACGACATCGACCAGCTACGATCCTTATGTTCCTCTCTCATTTCCGTGCAATCTAGTTCATCCAATGAACCATTTGCATCACTGTTATCAACTATGAAATTTATTCTCCTACTTGTTACCTGAAACAAGACACAGAATCCCAAACATATTAACAAATAGCATCACTATAAATGTACAAAAGTCAGAATTCATCACACAAGTTTCTGGCACTAAGAATCGTTTCAGTAACTAAGTCTAGTATAATGCAACAAAATAAACAAATTTCTACAACTAATTTGACCGATCTGAAAATTAAAATTCTTGGGCAATCACAGTTAGTATGCAGGAAATAAAATAACAAAACTGCAAGAGCAGAACATAAAACCAATGAAAAAGGAATTACTGAACAGAAATTTCTCTAATTTGAACCCAAATTACAGAAATTTCGCTTGTGCGTGTTAGACTTGCCTGAAAAGTTCCGCTTACAACCCTCAATGGGCGAACCATTGATGAAGGAAGCTCAAGAACAATTCTTTCATCAAGTTCACTAGGAACATATCCAGGCGCAATTGGTGACGAGCTTTGAACCAAGCCTGGTTCACAATCAACTTGAGCATCATCAGATTCGGCAGGAACCTGCAGGCTTTTCTCAGCTGTTTCGGGCAGTTGTGACTGATTCTCCCCACTCTTTTCTATACCATTGGCTCTACTATCCATATTTTCAATGTCCCCTTGTTCATCATCTTCGTTTACTGCCTCTATGGCGATTGCTTCCGCTGCCAAAATAGGAGCATTTGAGGAACTTATGACATTTTCCTGTTCTTTCGTCTGAATAGGATCCTCATAATTGGCAGCAGCACCAAAATGATCAGAACCTTCGTAATTCCTCCTAACACATCGTCTCATCCTTGAAGAACTTTCCATAAAATCTAGCTTCCAGAAAACCTAAAATAATATTTACAATATCTTTAGAAAAATGTGTTTTAGGTATACGAACAAAGATAATTCAGATAAGATACAAAAGATGAGTTACAGAACAACAAAAATGACATTAGACATAAATGCAGAAACACATATATATTGTGTACATCTTGTGTGAGAGCAGACACCAGAGGTTTCCCACATAAACACAAGGTGCTAGTATAAAAGGAAAATTTGTAAACTGCAGCATAACAGACCAAGGTATCTCAAAACATACAGGTGATTGATTGCACAATTGATCTCCAGATGGCCCAAAAAGACATTTCATCTCTATCAAGCAATGCATGAGCTTGCGCCATGCACGGCTTCCTTTGCCTAAACGATGACGAGTTATTAGATCAACTTGAGAACGTCTGTCAACCTGGAGAGAAAAAAAAATATTTTAAAAAAAATCTCATATGCTACCTTAACAAGTAATAAAAATAAAGGTGAACAAGCGCGAGTGGAACCTCAGATCGTTGGATGTTCCTTGCTAAAGCAAAGCTTGCCACAAGAACGGCAATAAATTTATACGATAAAGCATTAAAATCTTTTCCATAGACTGATTTTGTATCGACTGGCTGAAAACATTCCATCCAGGCAACTCCCATTGCTTCAGCAATATTCCATCTCTTCACACGCTCCATGTCACCAGCACTCCTCCGCTGTGCAGATGTGGCCATTGCCACAGCACTGAGACCCCTTCCAGAACCAATTTTATTATTACGTTCAAGATCACGTGCTGCAGCCAAGGCAGCAGCTTTTGCAGAGGCCTTATCCTTTGGTAGAGCAGGTGCTTTGTTAGGTAGCTCCAAAGGTTTTTGAAAGCTTGAAAATGTATGAAGCTTAGTAGTTTTCCGCTCAAGCAATGAGGAGTCACGCCTAAGTTGAGAAGTTGGTGGAGGAGCTGGTGTTTCTCCACCAGAGGCACCAGCAGCTATCATTGCCAGTGCCATTGCAGCAGGTGGTGATGCAAAAGCAGCAGCCCAAGCTGGAGAGATCATTGCAAGAGCAGCCTGAAAGAAAGATGGTGCAAATGTATAAAAGTTAATGGAGCAGTACATTTACAGACAATAAAATCCATGGAGAAGCAGATAGAGTCAGCTTTTTACACCAAGAGACAATCATAATATTCAATGATGAGATGAACAGAAAGACAAGACAATATTTCATTTTCCAACAATTAAAAATGTGCATGAATAATTCATTAATGACCGATTACCAACAGAAAAGCTAATTAGATAAGTCAAGAGACAGACCTCTAGTGGCAGGGCATCGGCAGCCAATGCACGGTCTTCAACCATAAGAGGATTCAAACCATCAGCAGTTGCAAGTTCATGGATTCCTGCCAAAAGTGGCCGCCACCTCCTCAAAACAGCAACAAATGGAGGTACAATGGCCTCAAGGTACTGTTTACGGAGAGGCTTTCTGTCCTGGCCAACAGCATGATATAACTGCAAGGCACAAGCCAAACTAAGGTGACAAAAACAATAATAATTGGTAATCAAGAATACCCTGGATTAGAAGGCAAGGGAGCAATGTAACGATTTTATCGTACATAAATTCTAAAATGCAACAAAAGATAACAAATGATAAGAGTGAAGCTAACACCTAATAATGTATCACCATAACGTTACAAAAATTGAAGGGTAACTAACCTCAGAATAAAGAACACAGGAAGCAACCAACACTCTCTGTCTCTTGGAATCGGAAATTGGCATATTTAAAACAGGTGAAAGCACACTGTAAATCAGTAACATGAATTAGTTGGGATGTGCCATTTGGCAAACATGCACACAAGGAATCAAACTTCATTTTGGTATACTGTTGCAGTTTGTCTGCAAATGAAAATGTTTCTGACCATTTTCTGAAGCATAAAAAAAAATTAGAAATAAATGTGGGAAGCGCAGAAACACACTACAAATATGGTTGCAAGTAAAACCCAAGTGTACAAGATGTTTAATTCAGTATGATTGAGACTCATCCTTGTTCTTACGAAGATGGCACTTGCTTGGAAAAGAAACAAATAGTGTATTTATAAGTGCCAAGAATTTTTTTAGAGAAGTTCAACTCACATAAACTTCACTAAGAATTGCTAGAAATATAAAAAAAAAAAACAAATGCAGAACCCAAACATTGTGAATAGCTGAGAAGAACCACTCAAGCCACCTAAAGTAAAACCCTACTAAAGAAGATGTTTATCCCAGCAAAAAACTAAAATAATTCTAAGAAAAAATAACCCAGGCACCGGTTTGGGCAAATCTTGGAATGTCTATAGTCCATTAGTCCATTAGTCCATATCAGCTCATGAAAAAATAGAACCAAAGGCCGTTGCTAGCGTGATGCGGGAGCCAAGTCACAATATATAAACTAAGTTCATCCATTGACTAATCACAATACAATCATGAGCTTGTCCTTAATTTTGAAATAAATGCACTGCACTAATGCAATTTTAGGTTATGTCTTTTGATTTTCTTATGTTATAATGTTCAATGTATTAAGTGTCATCAATTATGTCTTTTAGAATTCCTAAGAGCATTAGGTGATGGTTATTAATGATAAATGTAATGGCTCTATAAAAGGGGCGACTTTGTAACATTTGAAAGAGAAGTGAGTAGTAAAATAAAACTTGTTGAGTTTTTCTGCTCGTGTGTGATACATGGGTTAACTTGGAGAGATTCCAAGACACCTTTGGTGTGATGCCAAAGGCAGGTGTGATGCCAAAGGCAGGTGTGATGCCAAAGGCAGGTGTGAGGCCTGAATTTTTTATTAATCTATGTCTAGGAGTGATTCCTAAGCCCTACTGGTGTGAAGCTGGTAGTTTCTATCCCTTTCCAATTTCTATTTCTTTGTTCTACATCATAGCGTCCATGCATTTTTATGTGGATATAAGTGGTTGATAGGCTTTCAGGTAGCTTCTGATACCAGAGTGCCAACCGTTCATAAGGGACAAAAATTTGGGTAGGATACATGGTATCATAATTGCATAGCAAACTAGGATATACCATATAGATGTTAACAGCTAGTTATACAACCAACTTAGATCTTGCTTTTCGCCCATTATCTCTTCTCATCTGATCCTTGTTATTGAAAATAAAAAATAGGATAAAATCTAATGAAGAATCTAGAGATGCTTCTGATCACAAACATGAAGCTACAGTGATTGCTTCAGGATTTCTTCTCTTGAGAGTTGAGACTAGTCTAACATCCACAAGGTGCCATGATTTTTCAGATATGGCCACCAGTGTCTTTTTTAGGGGTAATGGTTAGTTTACTAATCCAGCATTAATAATAAGGATCAAGTCATTCAAACCAAAGCTTAACTTGCAAGAAAAATCAAGAAGATCCATAATTTTGTTTCTTTTAGAAAAGAAATTCTGGTTAAATTACCTCCACAGCAATGCTGATCGTGGTTTCCTTCCTTCTGATTTCCCATCATCTATACTTACATTCCTCATAAGCATGCTCTCTTCACCATCGTCTTCTTCCCTCATCGAAAGAAGGGTCATTCGGAGCATGCATAAGAATGGTTGGTCACTGTCCAGTAACTGGTAGAGTGCTGCCATGCCTCCCATTCCAGTACCAGATCCACCACCTATGCCAAGTCCACCACCAAGTCCCGAATCATCTAATAGTAAAGCTTGGAGCATTGCAACAGATTTTTTCACCAAAGGAAGCTCAATCCAGTTTCCATTTGCATCCTTCTCCAGTGCAGCCATCCAAGATTCCCTACCACTGCCACCACCACCAAAGGCTGCTGTGTTTGAAGGAATGCCTACTCCATACCACAATCTGCTCCTATACTTCCACCCCGCAGCTAAATCCATAGTACAGCTTCCACATGATACAAAAGCACAGGAAACAGACCCATAAGGCTCAGCCGCTGCTGCAGCAGTAAGACGTTCCATCACTGCTGCAGATACTTGACCATTTGCATCAGCCATTGACGCAAGAAGCTGATCCAAATTACAAGTGGAACCCCCATGAATAAAGATATTAACGTCTCGGACAGAAGAGAATCATAAGAGAAGAATAAAAAAAAATTCAAACGTGTCAATATGGCCTACTTAGCAAAGAAAAGGGAATACAACATACATCAAGAGGAAGTCCCCCAGAATCACTAGACAATGATTTACTATCGCCCAAAGCTTCGTAGGTATCTCCACCAACTGTATTCGATGAATTTGAGTTGAGGGGAGATACGAGAGAAAGGGGAGATGGGGAACTATCTATTGCATGTGAAGCAGAAGACAGTTTGCTCTGTAACCGTAAATGATCCTCGACGAGCATTAGTATCACTATTGCATTCTCTACTAATGCAACAGAAAGCTGAGCCACATTCTCTGCTTCTGCCTTGGCATCTTTTGGTGATAAACTCTCTGATGCAACATTAGCAGATGCTGCAGCAATAACTTGAGTCTGCAGCAAAAGAAAAGCTGGATGTAGACATGATTGACTTTTTCTTCTCAATTAGACAACTTGAAGAATAAAAGCACAGCATAATTCTTATTTTAAAAGTAAAGAATGAACTGGAAGTTACTATTAAAAGAAAAGTGAACAAGGAAAACTCTGTGTGTGTGGCAGTGTGTGTGTGTGTGTGAGAGAGAGAGAGAGATGATTTTATGATGTTTTTTTTTTTTTTTTGAGAAGGAGAAGACTTTAAGAAATATGAGTAGCAGCTCAATCATGATACAATAGGTAACAGGATAAAATATGAAGGTTACCTGAACCTGGAGTTCTCTTGTGGCAAAGTCCAGCAACCCACCTAATAGCCTCCTTTTAAATATAGGCAATGATTCCTCGCGCCTTCCAATTATGAAGCATATAACCCATTAAAATTATCAATCAATAGCTAGGATTCCAAGGTGAGCTGAAACTACTAAATGTTAATAATATCTTCTAAATGCAGACGGAAACGTATTTTGAGTTTGGAGGAACAAATGATACACAAAGATGGTGTTCAGTTGACACAATGGAATGGCCATCTTGAGAAACTGTTTCATTCATACCAACCAAACACCTCCTAATTTCATGAAACTTGACAAAAATCATCATATTTCACTTTCTTGGAAAACTCAAAGTGAGCCAGAGATATAGCACAATACCTGACCCGTTGGTCTCCGGTGCTTGATCCACCCACTATAGAAAGCCACTCTGCACAATGAATTGTAGCTTCAATATCCTGTAAAGGGGAAATGATAGCAATATGAATGAAACTGATTAACTAGAGCATAAGCAACTCTAACCAGCATCAGAATTTGTATGCAATGATATAAGCGCAGGTAGGATACACAGAAAGTATAAATAACTGCACAGATCATGAGATAATTCCAATTCTGGAAAGGCACAAACTAATCAGCCAGTTTGTTAGTCACTAAATTGGACCACTGGAATAGACAGAGTTATCTAAGAACGAATTAAATAGTGGTTTCAACTGTTCAAAACATAGTATTGTTCTACTTACGAAAGCATGCAACAAGGACCTAATAAAGAAGTAATGGAGAAATAGTGAGTTATTGAAGAGCAAAAAAAGTTGTCAAGAGAGACCACAAATAACATGAGCAGAACTACTGAGGTAGGATATGCATTGTCAAAGATCTGATAGACCAAACATTTTAAAGAAGGTCACGTGGCAGAAAAGAACTCGTGTTTAGGGCCCAAAACATCCCTCTTATCTTCTTTTTGTCAGGAGGGAGGGAGTAGGGGAGTATAAGCTCAGTTGAATTTATTTGAGCGCATATGATTCTATTTTCTTATAGAAGCATACCCTTATTAACTAAAGACTAAAACTACAATATAGGGACAGTAATAAACATTATATTTGAACAATGAGAAAGATAAATCAATAGGCTAAAGCACAGCAGCGGCGTTCCAAAAAAAAATCGCCTGAAAACAGCTATTTGAAGCCCAAAATCATACAGTATCTCATTAGTGACCTACTTCCTTACCCTTACTCCCTTAAAGATCCTCCTATTGCTTTCCACACGCGTTTCCATTTCAGGTATCCACCTTCATATATTTACTTTCCTAATTTGCAGTATATTAAATCCACACATGCAAACAGGTGGATTAACCAGACAATAAACTATGTCAAACAGAGGTATTTTTTTTTAATAGTTAATGAAGAAAAATCTAAAACAATATGCAGGAATGCAGGATGCCAAAATCAACATATACACAAGCCACTGTCATTAAAAGGACAAAATAAATATAATAACAACCTTCCAGCCATCTTTCTGGCGCATTGAATGCTCTAACATTATAATCAGGAAGTTGTGTATCAGGTCTTCTATGTCTCCTGATCTTGCAGAATCAGAATGATTGCGTACACCCATCTGTAAAAATAGGTGAATAGAAGATTTGAAACATGCAGTTAGTGTATCTCCAAATGAATGAATCAGGTAAGATCAACGCCACTAAAAGATTAAATATGAAAAATAAAAAAATAAAAAACTTTCTTGCCCAAACTAAATCGTTTCAGTTGGACCAGAAGGTATTTTCGGGCTCAATCATAGTCCTCCATGGATAGAAACGTAGACCCAAGAACTCCCCTCTTTATAAAGGAGAGATGAACCACCAACCATAGAGGCCGGTGGTATGTTTCGCACCTTAATTGCAATGCTGAGAGGACAAATTAATGACGAATACTATGATATTAGAAAGCATTACCTCATAGTTAGAGATGAGAACCTCAAGAATCCATTCAGGCCATTCCTCCATGTTTGTAAGACTGCTTCTATTTTCTGACTGACTGCAAGCCAAAAACAGAAGATCCTGAAATCATATAGAAAGGAACACCTCAGAATATGAAATACAACATCAAGGAGGATTTCACAAGGAACTCATGTAAGCAAGAATTACAGCATGTGTACAAGATTCTAGCACTTTAATTAGAGCCTCTTAGAACATTAAATTTGAGAAGCCTCAAAATTGTTATCTTTCTCAACTAAAATTCAATGTTTCCCCAGGTGAATGCAAGGTGCTTAATGCTCATGAGGCAAGGCATAAGTCTCAAGGCACGGACACATAAGCCCTTTTAGGTATCCAAATTTTATAATTTAAAATACATGAAATTTTTTTAAATGTACCAAGTTAGTTACAAAGCTTATGAACCTAAAACATCACAATTATAATGCAATATACAAAATCATAAAAGCAGAACAATTAATCCCACAACATTCAGATAAATTCCCTAAATGTATAATATATTCTTTTGATAAAAATGTAAAATAATATTCATCCAATGATTCTATCCTCATACCCCTTCAAATATTTATACATATGTGGTCAAAGACTCACAAACATGACACATATTTGGTTACAGCTCAATGTCATCAAAAGCAAAGGTTGCAGTCAATTAGTTGAAAATTTGCATTTGAGTATTAACTGCAGCCCAAGTATACAGTCTGCCAATGAATCTCCCTTTCTAGTTTCTAAACCTCAAGCCAGGAACACTGCCTACTTCATTGGACAATGTCACTGCCAGCTGAACCATCCAACCACAATGGATGCTCACATTGGGAGTCTAGATTCAAACCTCAACACCAGGCATGCTGAGATTTGCATTGCCATAATGCCTGCCTTACCAACACCATTGGAAACATTGCTACAATTCTTAAAATCTAAAGAGCCTCAAGGCACTTCATTAAATTAAAGATTGCATCCTTAATCTACAATTTTATAGGTTAAGGAATGCATCTTTAAATTAAAAACAACATACCCTCGCAAATCACATACTGCACATTCAGTTGTGACTCAAAATTTGCATGCACAACTCATGCAAGTATTAAAATTTTGCCTGTTCATTCTGATTACGGAAAAATTGTCATTGAATAACCAACATGGTATGCAGAAACACAAGAATTTGGAAACATAAAAGTGATACCTGTAGCGCTCGGGTTTGCACAGCCTTGGGTGCAAATGGAAGCGACCGCAAGAGAACCAAAAGAAGTTGCAAATGTTCAAATTGATGACCAGAATCATAGAAGTTCAACCCCTCATCAGTTGAAGAGGCATTTATCTGAAAAGTAAAAGAAATTATATTTACATGTTCAAAATGTATAATCTTATTAGCAGGCACAAAGTATCAAATGAAACCAACCCAGCTCTTAAATATAGATCCCTTGCCAGTTAATTTACAAGATGTCAAAAGCATTTACAGGTAGCATAGACCATTTTGTTTAATTGTTCGGTAGTGTTGCTCCGAGTGTTTCATGGGTTATAGTGTAGTTCATGTTGTGGCTTTAGTTGTTTGATCGACTTCTCAGTTATGGATTTTCTTTTATTTGTTTATGTTTCTTATAAGAAATAACCAACAAGACGATAAAAAAAACAGAAACAAATTGTATCAGGAATTAATCTAATAACGATGACAACAGCACACTAAAGCTCAAGCCTCAAGATTATCATAAAATATGAGGCAAAGGTCAATCACCATATAAGACTGGTGAAATTATCTAATGTGAAGCAGCAAATGCAAAATACAATGTTAAAATTTATTCATGAGCCGTAAATTTTGTGTCTTAAATCATAAGCCCAGGAAAAAAAAACTTGCGAAAAGGTAAACAGAGTATGAACCTGTCACCGGAAAGAAACTTCTGAGGCCCTTTGCATAGGAAAAATATAGCATAATTGAAAAACAAGCATTTATATCACAAATACTGAACTCAATGATTATAGCTCTCATGTCAAGCCAATGAGCTTTAACCAAGAAATCATATGAAAGACATTGAAACGCATGTACAGCTTATTTTGCAGGAACAAATTGTTATTCATAAAAAAATCCACTGAAACATGAGACAGTCTTACCGAAGCCCCCAACAATGCTGCATACACATTACTGGTCAAAAGTCGGTTTGGTGCTGCTTGGAAAGCCTTCTGTAAAGCAAAAAGTAAAAGGGAAACTTTATCTTCAAACATGCCACCCCCTCCATCATTCATTGCACTACCTAAAAGGCTGTTAGTCATATCCACGGAAGCACTTGAACCAATTTTCAAGTACCCAGATGCAACTAAAGCACCTAAGAGCCCAATGATTCGGGTAACAACCCCATCACTTTTATCAATATTGTAAACATTATTTCTTGCATTGTCAGCACTAATATTGAGAGCTATACCACCCAGATTGTTAACAAATGTACTTTCTGAAGCAGAAGTCATTCTTGCAATGTTCAACTCTGGTGAAACAGAAATGGGGCAGCTAGCTCGGTCAGGAGATTGAGATTCACCAACTTTCTCATGCAAATTAACTTCCTTTTCCTTTGATGATCCTACTTCATCATCCTTAATGTTTTCAGAAACTCCCCCAATGCTACCATCTTGCTCGGGTGCTTGGACTGACAAAACTTCATCATTCTTGGTCATGGATTCTGGAACAGTATAGTCACCTGTTTTGGCTTCTCGTTGCAACAAAACAAGAAGGGTCTCTATCCCACCACAAGCTATAAATGCCTCTGCAAATGTCTGAGCTCTTGATGTATTTGGCTGTACCACCAATCTATAAATCAGATGCAAAACCCTTGCAACCTGCAAGAAGAAAGCTTTTCTTATAGCCACGTATCAACATGATCCATCATGCATAAAATATCCCAAGGGCCATAATTTTTTATCATTTCAAATTTAAAAGTACGAAGACAAGATCGAAATAAGAATCATGCAGAAAGTTTTTCATTAAGCAGAAATATTGAGAAAAAGACTTGTTCATAATGTACTAACATGGGTTTAGAATTTAGGAATTTAGTTGGGTGAGGCAAAATGAAATACTTGGTTATCTTTATCGATCAGAGGCTAAGGTGGGGTTTGTTTCGTGGAATCATTCCAAGGGTATGGAATGCGGCATTCTCATTCCAGTTTTTGGAAAGATTGGAAATGGAAATCATGTTATTCGTATACCAATGGATTTATTGTCTAGAAGTATAAATAAAAGTGTGTAGTTGTCATTATAATGTGAATGGGAAACCTAATACCTCTTGGGGAATGCAAAACCCCATTTTGTGGGTTTGGAGTGGGAAACGAAACCTTCCATCGTAATGTTTGCACCTATCAGAATTGGAAATGGAATCTCATACCCCTTCCCATGAAACATACGTTAACTAAGATCTCAAGGCTCTAAATTTTTTTTCCAGTCTCCAATCAAAAAAACGACCATCGGTTCTCACAGTATCAAGATCCACGCTGAGTGAGCTTATTTACTACTTCTAAGAATTTTATTCATAAGAAGAAATATAGTGAGGCATGGGTGTTTCTAAAAGTCTCAAATCTGTAAGGGTTTTTTTCTATATTTTATGATATGAAGGACAATTCCATTATTAGAACCAAAGAACCTGTAAGATTCTATAAAAGTTTTCAAACTAATCCTCACTTTACCCTAAATTTAATGTCAATGCATTAGTAAGGGATGGATTGTATGGTGCACATCCAAAGCCACAAGATAAAGTCCACGCGTATAGGTGTATAGGCAAATGCTATAAGACTGCTTCCACCCTATGGAGTTGATGGTGTTCAGCAAAGCTATATAGATATTATAAATATTATTAAAAAAAGCAAAACAAAACAAAAAAACAGCACATGGACCAACTAAGTGATATGAGAGTTTTGTAACTCACACTCAGGGTTCGATCATCACAATAAGCGGACTTGTGCAATACTGCAATACCCCTGGATATGTTGCTCTAATATTAGTTTTGTTTGGTAGAAAACAATTGGTCAGTTATTCTAAAAGGATCCATTTCAAAGATTTGGTGTTGCACAAACAAAAAAACATCCATTTCAAAGATCTAACTTATCTTATGTGTCTCCATCTTTTATCGATAAGGTAATATCATAATTTTATTTTAAAATTTTAAAATAAAAGGAAAATTAAATTTTAGGAAACCAAAGTATTATTATTCATCGCAAAACCTAACACCACCGCAATTGAAATCTAGCAAAAAAACAATTAGGATATCACGTGGGTTAAAAACCACAAAAATGTATGAACATTCACAAAGAAATAGAAGTCGCAAGGGAGATGATACAATACAGACCATAATCAGATGTAGCCACACCATTATATAACTGTCTAGGAAACTATCTTTTGCAAAGTGTGTTTACCTGATTGGGTTGTGGGCAGTCAACCATGAACCCCAGTAAACAACGAACGTCATCTGAAGCAAATGAAGGAGGTGCTGCTACTAGAAGAAGTTCAATAATGACTAAGAGTTCATCAACCAAAGCATTCACTTCACCCACAGGTCGGCTTGCCTCATTAACTGAAAGAGAAAAAGTATTCACTGAATCCTTTTCACGAATTATCCAATAGCACCTTCTGCAACTGTCAAGAAGCATCTGAATGGCATTAGCATCTCGCATTACTGATGACTCTGTGAAAACCATGTCTGCAAGTGATGAAAGAAGCTTCTTTTGCAGCCCATAGTTACATAAGCTCCAAACTTTTAGATCCAATAGCAATGTACTGAAAAGCTGCACTTTGAGTGCATAGTTCTTCTGCTGAGATTGACATAGGGATAAAACGGAAGCAACAAGTTCCTCATCACCCACACCAGTTTGTTTTCCAGCATAAAGTGAAGACAAAGTTTGCAAAAGATAGTTCAAGATTCTTGACAGAACCTCAGGCCCTCTGGTACGACACAACTCTTCATTGTTCCAAGGGTGTCGAATAGCTATGCTAATTATTCGGAATATTGGGGCCGCAAGAGCAGTGGTAGCCAAAGACAAAGGGGGATTCCCTTGTTGTGGTTCGAGGGTATCTTTATCCACATTGCTAACTGCTAAAGGAAGTAAAGACATAGGACCCCCATAGGCAAAGGCCCACAGAGCTGCCACAGGCCGCATTCGTGTAGCAATATGGACCTGCCCAAGAACCTCGGCTGGTCGTCGAAGCATGCCTGAAATATAGCAAAGTGAGTACACCACTAAGGTACTCAAAAAATTGAGTAAAGAGATGGATGCATCATTGAAATAATCGCATGCTTATTTAAAAAATAATAATAAAAATATATATATAGAGAGAGAGAGAGAGAGAGAGATAGATTTATAGCAGGATTGAGAGGACAGGAAGAACGAGGCAAGAAAAAGAGAGGAACTAAAGCTACAGAGAAGAGGACAGGCAAGTTTGATTGTTACAATCAAATAACTATTTTGTTAATATAGCCAAGAGGAATGTCCACAACTATATGGAATTAGTTAATTGCTCCTCTAAGCTTTACTTTCCTTTCACTCCTCTTCTCATACAATAGTCTTTTCTTTAAATATCTAAATTTCCTAGTTCTCCCCGTAATTAATTTTCCCTGTTTTCTTTCCATCCTCAGTCGGCCCCCAAACATAGTGTTAAGGCACATGACCAAATCCATAATCCATTGTAGTTTTACTTAGTAAATATTCATTTTATTTTGTTCAGAATGACATTGATAGAGATTACAAAACTTGACCTGCAGCACCACTCGGGGAAGCATCTGGACAGAATCGCCCACTAAGCAAACTGGGGTGGTAGAGAAGGTGAATGAGTCCTCCAATTTCTGCATCCAAAAGTGAACTTTCCTCTGCCATATTTTGCACTTCCTCATTTGTTGCTAGCCATGAAAGCCCTGCCCCAAGACCAAAAGAAGGAAGCGCATCCCCTCCCCTAGAAGCCAAACGTGACATCCTTTCTGGGCCAATTGGTTCCTTAAAAATATAAACAGGCCCCATCTCAGCAAACAAAGGGCATTGACGGCGACGACGTTGTAAACCAGCCATTGTAGGAGGAGGGTTTGTCCCAATGCAGCAAAATGCAAGTGGCTTAGAGATCCGAGGAAACTCAAAAGGTCGAGTTTCATACAGTGACCCATCGATATACAATCTTAATTCACTCTCAGCTTTCCCAAGCAGCCCCTGCTTGCAAGTATGCTCTAGACCAATAAAGTACCAGCATTGTGGCTTGAATGCATGAGTAAAATGTAAAGAAGATTTCTTACCCTTTCCACTACCACATTCGACCACCAAAAACTGTGCATGGAAGTATGCCTCTAACCCCTGATTGTCAGCAGATAAGAAACTAAACAAGCGTGGCATGTGTGCTGTGCCTTCACCAGCAAGTGCACTGGCAGCAGCAGCAGCCGACATTGCTGACGATTTTCCCGATTTGGCAGCAGCAGCTGCAGCAATCGCTGCAGCAGCAGTTGCTGCATTCAATGTATCTGCAAATGATTCAATATAAATCCATGTTGCAAATGCATACCCATTGGTAAATGGCCAACGGCTCTCCCCTGGACCAAGCAAACCTGAACTTTCACCATCAAACTCAAAAGTACATGCTGGTCCCCTCGACTCTTTTCCACCCATTGCCTTCTCCAGTGCAAGCATTAATCGGGTTGCCCATACAGTGGTAAGCGTTCGAGTAATGACTTGAAACCATCTGTGCATATCAATAACACTAAGTGAGTGCCCTGCTAAGTGTTGAATGCAGTAACATAAGGGTGTTCCATCCCATCTCATTTGCTCCGTTGAATTAACATCCTGCATAAAAATCTTCTCTGCTGACCTTAAAAGAACTCCTAATAAACCAGCCATTGAGCACATCGCTCTGTTTCTTGTACAAGCCCGTAATATTGCAAGTAACCCCCTAACCATTCGAGTGCGAGGGGACATGATAGCATGACTATCACCAAACCCAGGAAGCGAAGGAATAAGTTCACCTGCGACAATGGCAGCCCGAGAGTTTAGCATCACGCTAGGAGGATTATTATCCTCATCTTCTTCAAAACTTTCAACACCACCCATTGTTGCGATAAGTGAATCAACTACCAAGTAAGCAATGCTCTCCATTTCCTCCCCACTTCCGAAACTCTCCACACCACTAACAATATTCTTCAGTTTGTCCAAACTTTCAGGCTTTCCCATGATGGCAGAATCCACTAAATGCAGCAACTCCGGAGATACATTTGGCATAACAGGTTTCTGCCTTGATTTTGGGGGTGAACCAACAGGAGAATAGCCTGCATCCCCATAATAAGAAGAATCAAAACTAGTAGCCGACATAGATGGGTGGATAGAGTGACCAAATTGACTCTCCTGCCGTGGGCTCCAGGCAGACTGATCATCCTCCTGCATTTCATCAACCATAGAAGAATCAAATTCAGATGTATAAGCCTGTGAGGCATCTCCAAACCCACCATATGATCGTCTAGCATTGTCTGAATTTGAGGACCGATTTGATTCTACATGAGTGCCCTGAGATGGACCAACAGTTTTATCTTGATCTTTTAAGTTGACCTGCTCAAATTGGTCTTCATCCACAACTTTAGGTAAAGAATCAGCCACTTGCAAGGTTACACTATTTCGTCCAACATCAGCTACATCACCATCAGTATTTATGGTAGTTTCCTGAGGAGATGGATGAACATTATCCTGTACACCACTGACCACCTCGTGATTATCTGCATCCTTCCTGGAAATATTTTCAACCTCTTTCTTCCTCTCCTCCTCTTCTTCCATTATTATACAAACATATACACTGAGCTACCTAGATATATATAGAAATGAAGGAGACATGAATATCATCAGAGTCAAACCTGTGAAACACAACCAGTTAAAATATTGAAATTAATTGATATGAGAAACTAAAGCTACTAACTGGCAGTAACTAATATTTGAGCTCAAAGTAAATAGTACAGCTGCAAATCAAACAAAGTCATTCAATTTCCACCTATAGTGCCACCAAAGAAGAATAAAAGTTAGGGATACTGTAATCGATTTAAAACCACTTGCGACAGGTAAATATAAAAGAGATGAAATTTCACTGTTGGCTACAAAATTCAATCAAAAACTTCCAAAGAAGCTCCTAGCCCACATCACATAGACTTCTCCGCTTGGAACTTTTTCTTTTAATAGGAAACAATCTCCGGTTTTAACACTTCTCCTGTTCTACTTAATTGTGCCTAATTGGTTTCATTTTAGGTAATCCCGGTTCCATGGTAGTCCATTAGATCATTTAGTTACTGAAAAAGATACTATCTTCAACTTAGTTCATGTGAGTTCCTTCCATTTCATACACCATTTACTCCAAATTTCAAAGTCCCTTAATTTTATAAGCGATTCACAAAGACTGCCCTTTTAGTCGAACAAAGGAAAAAAAAAATTGTGGGTTTCAATCAAAGAGGTAAAGAAGTTACAAGCATTTCGCAGATCCAGCTAAGGATCCAATACAGTCACCTATACACGCATTCATAAAATCAAGACACATTTACTTGATTCGAACTATAGAAACAAAGATCGACCTCGCTACGCATTGTGGTTTCTTGAATGCAGCAGATCGATCTTGTTCATCAAACTAGTGACCTAATTGTGTGCGAGTCTGTACAATAAGCCAACATACGTAGCAACTATTCTAGCTCGTCGCAGCTAAACAAGTGCGTAAGAAAATGCACAGATCAGACGGAAATGCCGATCGATATGCAAAGTTTTAACAACAAAAATAGACCAAGTGCGTCAACGATGGAGGAGGAGATGAAATCGATTACCTTGGAAACTATGATCAGGAAAATGGCGGTGAATTTTTGCAGCGATTTGTTGAATCCAGAAAATGGGAAAGAAACTGAAAAGAAGAAAAAAGGAAAGAGGTGTTTCAGAAAGAGAGGGCGAATTGGGCGCGCAGGAGATGGTGGATTTCGCAGGTAATAGAGTGTGTGTGGGTCTTGTGGTTGCCCAGTCAAAAATCAAAACAATAAAACAAAAAGGCAATTGCTATTTACGATGGTAAATGCTTCTTTATTTACTTCCATTTTTCGCCGTTAATAAAACATGCAAAAGATGAGGTGAATTTTTTTCTCCTTAGTATGAGATTTTCTCTAGCAAGTACTATATAATAAGAACTTATGAAAAAATTTAAAACTTAACGGTTAGATGAGTATTTTAAATGTTAGTTGATCTAAAAAAAAGATAAAACTACATTTTATTACCCTGTAGTTTTCCATCGATGTATTTCGCTTCCTGTGCTTTTAATGTTGATAATTTACTACCGCAAACTATTTAAAACATTTAATGTAGTCTGACCGTTAAGTTTTACATCCAAATAATTTTTAAGTGATGTGGATGCTAGAGTAGACAACGAATAATAATAAAAAATTGTACAAAATTTTACTCCTTTAAGACAAAATAAAATTGATAGAGATTCTCTCTTTTATCTTTTATCTTTTTTTTTTATTCTCCACATCTCCTCATTCCCTAAACCTTGTGATTCTTTTCATTACTTGCTCTAATTTCTAATATTATAGATAGAGATTTTTAGAAGAAAAAAAATTATTATTCACATCTCATATGTCAGTGAAATTCAAAATTTCGAACTCATAACTTTTACAATGTTGATTTTACAAATAATTAACAAGTCACATTTCACTGACAAAAAAAAAATTAAGTCTCAGCTCATCCATCACTTGGTCTAATCTCTAATCTTTTTTTTTGTTACACCGGAGCCCAGAGGCAAAGAAAGAAAGAAAAATCAGAACCTAGCTACAACCTATTCAGGCCAACCAATCGAGTTATCTATGCACACGCAGTGAAAACAGTGATGGCAAGGCAGTTGGTGCAATGCTTCTCCGTTCTGGTAAACTTCCGGGCAGATGGAGCAATCCTGCAATTTACCACAAAAATTCAAGTCATAAGGAACAACATTTGGTTGAAATTACATATCCAAACATCACACTAGATTCAATAGCACCAACCTTATATCTTTGAACAGTATGAATTTTGGGAAATTCGAAAGATTCAAGCAATCGACTTTGAGGAAATCATATCGGTCTCGATCTCTCTTTAAAAAAATTAAAAAGAACTTTGGAATAGATGGCCGGGAAGAATGGGGGGTTGTATGTGAAGGAATACCAATTATGATTATTGATTAGAGATTATTGATTACTGATACTTACTAGTTATGTAACTTGAGTTGCCCAAAAAAACCTAAACATGTAACATTGAAGCAATTACCCCATGCAATGTACGTAAAACATCCTCCCCATGTGTGTACACATGTGTATATATATATATATAATAAAAGATAATCCTTTGATTTTTTTTGTCCTGTTTCTTCTGAATCCATATCAACTATGCAAAAAATTCTAAGCAAAAAGCACCGATAAAGAAATGAACTCTTTAAAGAGACTCAATCTGGTGCCAATAATACAAGGAGAGGGAGGAGAGACGATAACGTTCTAAAGGTGTGTAGTCTTGGCCACTGCAAAGGATTCGTGATATTATTCACCGGACAATCACGGTGGCTGCTTCTGATTTTCCAAAGGACTTCAGTTTGCAAAGGGATGCAATAGTTGCGCGATTGTCTTCTATTCAGAGTTTGGGCAATGATGAAGAATTAGGTTATGGTATTTGTAAAAGTGAAGCACTAATTTTTCAAGGAAATTTTAGTGATGAGGTTGATCGGGCTTCAACTGATGAGGTATTGAGAATCAAGGAAATTTTTCAAAATGGTAATAAGGCTAATGAGGTTTCAATGCTTGAGTCTTTGGCGAGGCTAAAGATGATGGCTATGACTGTGGAGACTCTTGAGGCAACCACGATTGGCAAGGTTGTTAGTGGTCTCAAAATACATGGATCAAAGCAGATTCGTGATCTTGCTCGAACAATAGTTGATGGGTGGAAAGTCATGGTAGATGAATATTTGGTTACACAAAAGGCTAAACAACAATCCTCTTCAGATGTCCTTGGCGAACAAAACAAGAGTGAACAACAAGTGATCACACTACTCCAAAGAAGGAAACTAAACTCTAAAAAGTACTCCTCCACTTTTATTGGCATACTTGACACATTTACACATCTTATAATCAAAGTCATTTGTTCTTTGTGACTTGCATCAGGAGTACAATCCAGGATTACTGAAAAATATTTTGCCTCTTTGATTTTTTTTATAATTGCACTCTTGACATTTGATGCCAAAATAGCTATAAGTTCATTTTGTATTTTGTGCTAAGATAATGATAATGAATATCTTTATCTTGAATAAGTCGAAAATGTTGTTTCATAATGGGATCAAATTCTGCAATCATTTCAAGTATGCCTAAAAAGTTACTATTAGAATTTTCATAAATTTTTCCATTTGTTCCACGAAAAGCCAAGTTATTCATTGCAAGACATTTAACAACCGCAACTATTCTGACCATAACTAATTTCCAATGTTCAGTATATTTCTTAATCAATTCTTGCAATTCTCTATCAATTGTTTCATTTTTTTTAATCTAACCCGTAACTCCGCCCAAGTTCTTAGATTAATAAGATGTTCATAACTGCTTTCATGTTGTTTTAACTTGTCACCAAGATGTTTCCAATCTCTAGTTCCTTGATCTGCTAATTGACTTCTAGAACGAGCAGTTTTGAACAACTTACAACAGAAACAAAAAATCTTATCCAATTCTTTAGAGTAAATCAACAATTTCTATTACAAGATTCTCCATTTGGCAATTTTCTAACATAATGCTCACAAGAAAATTGTCTTCCTACTTCATCTTGAGGAAAAATCATATCAGTTTCTATAACGAACCGTCAAAGTATGGGGTAAGTAAATTGTGAAGGGGGATTGTCGTTCCAACGAGGATCGATGGGCTCCTCAATTTCTTGGTGGTTTGTGTGTGGTGAGTGCTCTAGCAATGATGGAATAGATGAGAAGTGGAATGAGTGGGTGAATGTGAGTATGTGACAATGAGTGATGTAGTGGTGTAAAGAGTGGTTTTGGAAAGGGAATGATGCAAATGAAATGAAACAACCAACAAGTAAGGGAAACAAGCAAGTAAATAATGTAAAGTGTGTGCAATTTATGAGAATGTTGGGGTTTTCGGGTAAACCACAAGTCCAATGTAACTAGCAATGCTTCAATCGACTCAATCATGCCAAGGTGTGTGTGTGAATCAAGCCCCGTATCCTAGCCATGTTATGGGTCTAGGACCGTGTTTCTTAAGGTATTCGAATGCCTTATTAGGGTCATTCCAACTTTCTAGGTGTCATAGGGGATTCCTCTATGTTACCTAATACCGAATCCCCTAAAGTGCTTAAGAGGCGTAAAGCATCGAAACTAGGGACTCAAACAAGTTACAACTCATCACATATGCTTCCAATTGCCTTGAGTGTGTGAGGTTACCAATCCCACACAATCTCATCAAAATAGGTTAGTTAACATGCCAAAGAGATGGTAAATTCTAAGAACAAGCAACCAACACATATTGAAATGGGTAAACACACATATTCACACAATCACATAAGCATTTTATTCATAAATCAAGCATCACATGGTCACATTGGACTAGGGCACACAACCCTAGTCCCCAACAGAGTTACTACTCACTAATCATCAACATATACATCATCAAATTACACAATAAAGCTCTAGACATAAGGAAAAGAGAGAGTAGAGATGAGGGATGCTCAATAGGTGCTCTCTTGCTCCTCCTTGGCTTTGATGATGAACCCTGATGCCTTGGTGAGTGATTCAGAGACCCAAAATGGTGGTGGAGGTGGAGAACGTCGTGGTGAACAGCTTTGGTGAAGGATGGTGGAGGAGAGGAGGTGTGGAAGTGGCAAAATCGGGCTGCTCAGCCGCGCGTCGACCTTCTGTCGACCGGTCGACAGACGTGCAGAGGCTGATCCGAAGAGGAAGGGGGAGAGAGGAAAGGGGAAAGGAAAAGTGAGAGATTTTGGGGCTGAAGTGGTATATGACCTAATGGGGCAAGTACTAAGTATTTATAGGCTAGAGGGGAAAGAATAAAGAGCTAGGATGAAGTAGGGTTTAATCTAAGGGCTCAAAGGTTTAATGAAGGGCAAAGAAGGAAAATCACAAGGGAGGACAAAAGGGAGGAATAATCAACATGTCACCTCACCAAATCTAGTGTGGTCCTTGATGATGTGGGAGCACATTTGTGAATCACAAGGTTGACCTTGACTTGGACCTTGACTTTGACCTTCGGAGTTGACCATAGTTGACTTTTCGGTTTCTCGGTCAATCTTCCGGAATTCTCTTGCGCTTCATTCTCGGGACTCGGCCTTTGACACTTTGATGCTCCAAAGTCGGGGTTGACCACGAGTTGACTTTTGGTCCTCGGGTTGACTTTTCGTCTATTTGCCGGAAGTCCACTAAAATGCTCCAAAATGCTCCCTTTTGATCCCAATATCGTTCCGATGCTCAATTCACCTACAAGTGCACAAACAAGGATTAGAGACTCACAAATGGCCATTGGACAAGCACAATAATGATGATTAGAGGCCTAATTTGTATGCAAATCGCATACAAATCAACAGGCCCATTTTCTACAAGTAAATCCCTCATTTGTGCATTTAAACTATCCCAAACTCTAGGATCATAAATGTTTAAATTAAATATGGATTCTGAAACTGTAGGTTCAGGATTGAATTCATTGGCATTGTCATCAATGATTAAATCAATGTCATTTTCATCTTCTCCTAATTCCTCGTTCAACACATTTTCATTTTCTACAAATTCCTCAGCCTGTTGTTCAGATTCATTCACTAACTGTTCTATATTATTCTCAACAGAAACATTTGTTTTTTAACAAAATATTTGTTTAAAGATCCTATTTGGGATTTAATAGTGTCTTCTACTTGTTTCATTTTTTTTTCTTTTTTGACTTCCAGAGAGATGTTTTCTAGGCAACATCACTTAAAATTTAAAGTAGCTAGATACAATTCAACAATCAGTAAATCAATAAGCAAGCTAAAAGTCTGCTAATTATAAATTTACAATGAACAAAATCTGCAATAGTATTGAACAATTATAATTAATTGAACACTGAAAAATAAAACCTGGATTGAAGTATTGAACAATTATAATTAATTGAATACCAATGCAAGTCTGCAAATCTGCAATAGCAACTCCAAACCAAATTGAACCCTCAAAACTCTGAAATCTGCAAATTGAACAACCAAGTATAAATTTACAATGAACAAAATCTAAATTATCTAATGAACTATTGAACAATGGATTAACAGAATAACAGTAAACTTCCGACGACAAATCTCCAAATCTTTTTTGATGAAAAGATTCAGAAGAAAAGACTTTGAGAGAAGATGACAGGATAAGAGCAGTTGAGAGGAGGAAGCATTGATTCATTGAATTTAAGGAGAATTTTTCTCGAAGATATGAAGAGTTAAAGAGGTGTGATGTCTGCCTGTCTCGCTTGTCTGCATTAGTGCGATGGCAATCTGGAAGAGATGAAAGTGAGGCGCGCTTTGGTGTGTAACTGTGTAATGTGTATGCAAGTCTTGATGAGATGAAACCAAATTTTTTTACAGAATTTTGATGCGCATGCCTCAAGTTGAATATATATTGCAAACAAAGTAGAAGAATGTGATTATTAAACAAAGGGAGATGCACATGCCTCCACACAAACCATTTTTTTTTTCTTCAGAATTTCAGTATGGGTATGGCCGTATGGGTGTTTACATATATTATATAAATATATATTTTTTGAATTATATATATAACCTAATATATATAAAAAAATTGGGCCCCCTGAAACTTTGGGCCCTGGGCCGTCGCCCAGTCTGCCCTGGGCTAGGGCCGGGCCTGACAGTCACATTCTACAATATGTCATGTCATATCATTTAAATATAACTAATTCAACATCCAGTTCAGTCACATACCTTGTCCTTTCGATTTTCATTTAGATGTTGTAATACGTTCTTATGGAAATTAAGTAGGCCTTGTCCATTCTTTGCATATTCACGCTTGTCAGTATTGTATACGGCTTGATAACCATCCTCTTCATTAGTCTTCATCACTTCCGCGTCCATAGGTGATTACTTGCAAGTCTCTTCCAAATATTTGTATCAATTTTGTATCTCTGTTGTATTGTAATGTAACCGTGGTAGACGAATAAGATTCGTTCTACCTTGGTCATCAATGTAGGATGAAAATACAATATCTTTAAATTCTCCTTGCACAATAAATTATGCAGTAAGGCATAATAACTTAACATCTTATTCGAACAAGTTTTGCATTACAAGAGATCATCATTATTGCCCTCACATTCATAGGTGGTAAGGGATTTGAATAACTGTATTGATGTAAAACAAAAAGAAAAGCATAATTGTTCAATTTTTCTTGACTTGATTTTACCTTGTTGCAATTCTTTGCACCAGTTGTCTGAAATGTTCAAATTCCACCGAGTATAGTTGTTCAACTGGAAATATAATGTCCATCAGAGCAGCCAAGCTCTCGGGGTATATGTGGAATGCATTTGGGTACAGAGTGGTATTTTTATTGACCACATACTTTACAAATGTATTGGTGTCGTCATCAACCATTATGTTGTCCACTACCAAACTTCCATATGTATGGCCTAGGCTATCCATACCTAAACAAATCTCGATTAGTTCCTTGTACAAACATTAGATTGAGTTAAAAAAAACTGGTAAACATATAACTGCAAAATTAGAGCATGTAAACCTCATTCACATAAGTAGCAAGTTACAATACCTAACCTCATCCACATAATTTTTACCTACATCCAAAGCAGCCAAATAAGTTCCACCTTACGATTCGAATACAACACATTGTGCTCGAGTCTGAATTCTGATTACAACCTATTATATACTGCAGCCTTATAAACAAATGGTCCCAGTGAATTTTGAGGTTTTATTATTTTCACTCATTTTTATTGTAATCCAAAGTTATTCTTAATCTTTTAGAAATGTTTGCGCCAACAAAAAGAATCTACTAGAAATGTGGCTCTACTTGGTGCGTGTTAAACTGTTTTATATAACCACAAAAGGAATGATAGTGATAGTTTAAACAAGTTTCAGTGATTTTATACCTCAAGAGTTTCTTAGCAGCAGGGGGAGTAGCTGGAGTAACAGGTGGAATGTTTTGTGCATTCGGGAACGGAATTGGCCATTTGTGTGGATTGTTCTCTATGTCGACTCGTAATGTCCTGAACTGCAATGCATTGATTTAGAAATACAAAAGAGAGGAATGAGATTTAGGGTCTTGTAAATTAAAAAGAAATAAAATGCAAAAATATAAAAAAGTAGCTTAAATAAGAAATAAACTAGTAAACTACCTTGTTAGACAATATTTCTTGTACCGCCTGGGTAGGCGCAGGGCCGGTCCTGACGTATGTGAGGCCCGAGGCGAAATCATTTTTGAGGCCCATAAATTGACACGTGTCATTTGTTTCGATTATCAAAACTTTACAACGATTTTTATACACAACAGGAAGACATAAAATCAAAATCCCGTATAATAAACATTACATATCATCTAAAATGATTTCTTCTTGCATTTCTAGAAGCAAAATCATCAATTATTTTTTCATAATCAACACTTCCTAACATAGCTCTTTGAATGCTTAAGATGGCTAATCCATTCAATCTATCTTGAGTCATAGAGGTTCGCAAATAAGACTTTAACAATTTCAATTTGCAAAAAGCTTCTTTCTGCTGATGCCACAGTCACCGGAACAGTTAATAAAATCCTATAAGCCACCATGACATTTGGAAACATATCCTTTTTTTTTTTTGCAAACTCCATAATTTTAATGGATGTCCAAGGCTTATCAGTTTCATATGCTTCCATCGGCAACATCTCCTGCAATATTTGTAACTCCATAAATAAATACTTAGCATCAATGTCAGATAGCTCACCATTTTTTCAACGAAATTTCAAGATTCAAGCAACAACTCTTCAATTCATCATCATCCAAAAAAACTAATTTTGTTGCATCAAACAAGAAGCCAAAAATAGATTCAAACGTTTTCATTTGTTCAAACCTAAATTTCAATTGAGAAATAGCCATATCCACTAAAACAAGAAAATAGTCAATTCTAAAGGACTCTAGAGCTAATTGTTGCTCCCTTTCAGTATTAGGAATTTCATCAAATTGCCGCTTTCTGGAAACACGACATTTTATAGGAAAAACGGGCTCAATTTCCATTTCCAGTGCGATTTTTTTAGCATCTATCATGGCAGAGTTAAACCCATTTTCCCTATATTTTTCAAAAAAAAAAAAAAAAAACCAATCCTTCCAAATTTTTTACAACAACATCAAGAAACATATCGTCCGACTGTAACTTTTGACTAACCAAGTTAATCTTGTACAAAATGTCATGCCAAATAACCAAACTTAAAATAAAATCAAAACTTAAAAGTTCCCCTGATGCCAAAGTTTCGGCATCCTTACACAATTTTGCATCATCACTAATTTCTGCTAATTTTAAAAAGGCTTCTCTTATTTGAAAGAGCTTGAGTTTTTATTGCTTTAACACTTTCAATATAACTTTTCCAACGTGTAGCTGACAATGATTTTAAAGTTAAACCATCAATATATTCAAGTAAAACAGTCCATCTTTTGGTAGAATTAGAGAATACATTGTAAATGGTTTGGCATGCTCCAAAAAAATGATTTTGCTTTAAGATAAGAGTTTGCCAGATCACAAAGTACTAAATTAAGACAATGACAACCACAAGGCATATAAAACGCTCTAGGATTTATATCAATCAATCTTTTTTGAACCCCTTGGTGTTTTCCTTTCATATTAGATCCATTATCATAGCTTTGTCCTCTCACACAATCAATATCTAAATCAAGAGACTTTAAAGCAGCTTGCAATTCAATAAAAAGACCTAATCCAGATATATCTTCCACATTCAGAAACTCTAAAAAGTACTCCTCCACTTTTATTGGCATACTTGACACGTTTACACATCTTATAATCAGAGTCATTTGTTCTTTGTGACTTGCATCAGGAGTACAATCCAGGATTACTGAAAAATAGTTTGCCTCTTTGATTTTTTTAATAATTGCACTCTTGACATTTGATGCCAAAATAGCTATAAGTTCATTTTTTATTTTGTGGCTAAGATAATGATAATGAATATCTTTATCTTGAATAAGTTGAAAATGTTGTTTCATAATGGGATCAAATTCTGCAATCATTTCAAGTATGCCTAAAAAGTTACCATTAGAATTTTCATAAATTTTTCCATTTGTTCCACGAAAAGCCAAGTTATTCATTGCAAGACATTTAACAACCGCAACTATTCTGACCATAACTAATTTCCAATGTTCAGTATCTTTCTTAATCAATTCTTGCAATTCTCGATCAATTGTTTCATTTTTTTTAATCTGATCGTAACTCCGCCCAAGTTCTTAGATTAATAAGATGCTCATAACTGCTTTCATGTTGTTTTAACTTGTCACCAAGATGTTTTCAATCTCTAGTTCCTTGATCTACTAATTGACTTCTAGAACGAGCAGTTTTGAACAACTTACAACAGAAACAAAAAATCTTATCCAATTCTTTAGAGTAAATCAACTATTTTTTATTACAAGATTCTCCATTTGGCAATTTTCTAACATAACGCTCACAAGAAAATTGTCTTCCTACTTCATCTTAAGGAAAAATCATATCAGTTTCTGTAACATGCCCATTTTCTACAAGTAAATTCCCTTATTTGTGCATTTAAACTATCCCAAACTCTAGGATCATAAATGTTTAAATTAAATATGGGTTCTGAAACTGTAGGTTCAGGATTGAATTCATTGGCATTTTCATCAATGATTAAATCAATGTCATTTTTATCTTCTCCTAAGTCCCCGTTCAACACATTTTGATTTTCTACAAATTCTTTAGCTTGTTGTTCAGATTCATTCACTAACTGTTCTATATTATTCCCAACAGAAACATTTGTTTTTTTAACAAAATATTTGTTTAAAGATCCTATTTGGGATTTAATACTGTCTTCTATTTGTTTCATTTTTTTTTTCTTTTTTGACTTCCAGAGAGATGTTTTCTAGGCAACATCACTTAAAATTTAAAGTAGCCAGATACAATTTAACAATCAGTAAATCAATAAGCAAGCTAAAAGTCTGCTAATTAAGTATAAATTTACAATGAACAAAATCTGCAATAGTATTGAACAATTATAATTAATTGAACATCGAAAAATAAAACCTCGATGGAAGTATTGAACAATTATAATTAATTGAACACCAACAATATGCAAGTCTGCAAATATGCAATAGCAACTCCAAACCAAATTGAACCCTCAAAACTCTGAAATCTGCAAATTGAACAACCAAGTATAAATTTACAATGAACAAAATCTAAATTATCTAATGAACTATTGAACAATTGATTAACAGAATAACAGTAAACTTCCGACGACAAATCTCCAAATCTTTTTTGATGAAAAGATTCAGAAGAAAAGACTTTGAGAGAAGATGACAGGATAAGAGCAGTTGAGAGGAGGAATCATTGATTCATTGAATTTAAGGAGAATTTTTCTCGAAGATATGAAGAGTTAAAGAGGTGTGTTGTCTGCATGTCTCGCTTGTCTGCATTAGTGCGATGGCAGTCTGGAAGAGATAAATGTGAGGCGTGCTTTGGTGTGTAACTGTGTAATGTGTATGCAAGTCTCGATGAGATGAAACCAATTTGTTTTACATAATTTTGATGCGCATGCCTCAATTAGTTGAATATATATTGCAAACAAAGTAGAAGAATGTGATTATTAAACAAAGGGAGATGCACATGCCTCCACACAAACCGTTTTTTTTTCTTCAAAATTTCAATATGGGTATGGCTGTATGGGTGTTTACATATATTATATAAATTTTTTTTTGGAATTATATATATAACCTAATATATATAAAAAATTGGGCCCGCTGAATCTTTGGTCCCTGGGCCGTCGCCCAGTTTGCCCTGGGCTAGGGCCGGGCTTAGTTAGGCGGAATGTTGATTTGCACTTATTTATAGCGCTAATTATATTCCCAATCATGAGAGTTAAACTTACCCCAAAGACATTTTGTTACTATTAATATACGTTTTCATGATTTGAGGTTACTTATGTGACTTGAGGTAATTCGGCACAAAGAGGTGCATTTTGACTACTTTTAGGCACACTTCCGAGAAGAGGACAAAAAGTCAACCGTGGCTTCTAGGCATCAAGAATTGCACAAATTCACGTACATTCGGAAGATGTTGCAATTGAAGGCCTTGAAAAATCGAAGAGAGGAAGGAAAATGAACAAATTGCATTTCCGGCGATTTTTCCGGCCAACCACCACCACAAGAGGCGGCAACACCGCCGGACCACCAACGGAGCATCACCACAGAAGGAGAGACTCTCATGTACCAGCTATGCACATGTGTGTTATCACACACCCACTCACCCTCTCTCATGTTCACTCATCCATAATTTGCTCCACTTCTGATTACTTTCCATTTTCTTTTCCACTCCACTCACCCTTGCCATCTCACCCTACTAGGAAACCATAGTGGACTCTTGTGGGCTGAAGGGACTATCCAGACCAATGCCCATTCAGTTACTCACGGATTGGAAGAAACCCTAGGAGAGCTAATCCATTTTCTCTCAGCCAAGCTTGCAAACACACACACGGATGTGCTATCCGCCCGGACACCCATACCATCTGCCCGGACGCCCTAGCCTCTGTTTGTTTTTGTTATTCAGTTTTCATCACTTTTCACCATCCATCTCACTTCCATCCCTTCACGAAATATCTTTCACACACCCCATACACCACACCATCAACTTTTCACCACCATTCCACAGACCTACCTTCACCACAAGTTGCCATCCATCAAGAGGAGCAAGGAATCAGAAGCTAGACACTTGCTAGAGCTTGAAGGAGGAGAGAAGAATGAAGAGGAGGCATGCACATATCTTTGGAGTCACCGAGGAGCTGCTGGCTACGACCCTTGAGCAATTCTTAACTCTTTCTTTCTTTAGTTTTATGTTTATGTTTCCATCTTTGAGATTAATGATGTATTTGACAATGAGTAGTGAGTAGTTCATTAGATTGGGGGCTAGGGTTGTATGCTCTAGCCCATGATGATTTTTTGATGAATTATATGGAATATGCTTGATGATTTTATTTCTGGATATGTTCATTGTGTAAATGCAGTTTTGTTTGATGCTTGTTTAGGAACCTAACTAATTCTTAAGCATGTGTTAGACTTAATTTGTTAGGATTTTATGCTAGTTACATATTATCATATGTGTTTAACTTTGAGCATGATGAGCTTAAGTAAAGGAGCTTAACTTGTTTGAACCTTGATTCTTGAAACTCTATGCCTAGGAAGTTTGTTTGAGACCCTAACAAGGCTGAAATAAATGGAATATGAGTATTTGTGACCCTAACAAGGCACAAAATAGGCCTAGAAGAATCCATCATTTGAGCTATAACATGGCAAGGATAGAGGTTTGATCCTTAGTGAATTCATTGTTGCATGTTCTTGAGATTTGTCATACATTTGATTGGGGTAGAGTGAACCCGAAACCCCAATCGTTTCCACCATTTGATCACACATAAATCACACATTTTTTGGGCTTGTCACCTCAACAACATAAAAGCTATCAAACACATTCTCTTGTGTTCTTGTTTCCACCATTTTGCCTAGTCTAGCTTGGTTACTTAGCTACTGTTTTGGTTGCAAGTCACCTAAGAGTGACACACTTTTGAATACTACACATCCATGTTGCAATACTTCACATCTAAGTAAATAATTCATCTCTAATCACACCACTTCTAGTGCTAGCATATCTCGGTTGCATTTGTTCACCAAATAGGAATCTTGGGCCTTCCAATCCCTTGGGTACGACAACCCCTGGTCACAATTTACCATCCACTACACTTTGACGGCGATACTCACATTCACCCCGTAATTATCGATGAGTCAAACGTAATCCGACATCGTCGATCTCCTGAGGTCAGAGAGAGAGTGAGAGAGAGAGAGAGAGAGAGAGAGAGAGAGGCGGAGAGGGACATACAGACAGACGGCGGAGCAAGTGAAAGACTTTAGGGGTCCATTTCATAGAAACTCTCCGAACCTACGTCTCTATCCAGTAAATTTGGTATCTCAATCCCTTATTTGAAAGTTATAACAAATATATAAAATTTATTTTAAAGGAAACAATTAGTCCCACTAAAATCTTGTATCGAATGAAAACGAGGAAGAATTATAGTTAAGAAGGATGGGTTTTCATAAGCAGGATCGTGAAAGGGAAATTAAGATGGAGCTGAAGTGTGAAATTGAAAATGTTAATATTGATGAAATGAATAAATTATTATAAGATAAGTATTGTTTTTTTAATTATGCATCTCATTCTACTAACATTGTTTATAAAATAATTAAATAATGCAAAAAATAATAGTGATCATGGCCCAACCAATGGAAACAACAATCAAAAAGTTAATGAACAATAGTTGACCCAGTGTTCCAGTGAACCTGATCCTATCCTAATGCGAAAATTCTGTAAGGCGCCATGTGTCTAAGGCATCAGATTTGTTAATTGTGACGTGACACTCTATTCTATCATTGGATCAATCCAACGATGTGTAGTTAAAAATATAGTCAAACAAAATATAAGGAATGGTGTTAGTTAGACGTTAACGGGTTTCGACGGAAAAAAAAAAACAGCCCTTAACCAGACAATAAGAGATCCAGTTAAAGATACTTGATAGACTTTGGAATTAGGGAGTCAGGATTCAAAACCTAAAAAGAATAAAAACAATAAAACAAAAAGGCAAATGCTATTTAGTATTTACGATGGTAAATCCGTAAATGTTGTTTATTTTCTTCCATTTGTTCTCCGTTAATAAAACATGCAAGAGAAAAGGTGGATTCTTTATTCTTCCCAAAAGAGGTGATTTTTTTTCCACTAGTATTCATTAACATGAGGCATTCTCTAGTATGTACCATATAATAAGAACTCACTAAAGGTGTATTTTTTTTTACACTAGTATTCATTAGTACAAGGCCTTCTCTAGCGAGTACTTACCATATAATGAGAAGTTAGTTGATATATAAAAAGAACAAACTATGTTTTACTACCCTGTAGTTTTTCCTCGATAACATTCTCCCTCCCTGTGCTTTCAATGTTGACAATTTACTACCTCAAACTATTTAAAACATATAATATTGGCTGACCGTTAAATTAATATGTCGTTTGTGGGACCCACATGTTGCTTATGTGGATGGTAGAGTGAACAACAAATATATAAAAAAATTGTACATAATTTTAATCTTTAAATACAAAATAAGGTTAATAGAGATTCTCTTTTTTTATTTTTTTATTTTTATTCTCCACACTTCCTCATTCCGTAAATTTTGTCATTACTTGCTCTAATTTCTAATATTATTGATAGAGATTTTCTTTTTTTATTTTTATTTTTATTTTTATTTTTCACACTTCCGTATATGTTAGTGAAATTCAAACTCACCACCTCTACAATGTTGATTTTACAAATAACTAACAGGTCACACTTCATTGACAAAAAATTCTTTTTTTTTAAGTCTGAACTCATCACTCGGTCTAATCTCTAATCTCTAATATTAGAAAGCTAACCGGACGCACAGACCTCTTTTTTTCTCAGGTTAAAGACTTCACCAATATACAACTTATTGCCTTTAATAGCATTGCAGACCCAAAATAGATATCATAATTTTAAAAAGCCAGGTATACGTACTGTAATAAGTACTTTGGGGTCACGTACAGCCTAGCTAGCTTTGAACCAACGTCAATCCCTTTCTTGCTAAAGTGTGATCGAGCTACTACCTACGTTGCTTATAGAAGAGCTAAAGCTAGCTAATCGATATGTAGCAGAGGGAGAAAGGCCGGAAATCTGGCTGCACGGGCGTTGAGACTGCCATGCATGCTTCCTTGTAGAGATCCATTGCCATTACGCACGAATTACAGCTCCCAATCTCATTACTCCATCAAATGACTAAATGAGTTGTGCCTTGGTTACACCTTTGAGCTCATGGATTCAAATGTCCGATATTAGCTTTAGTTTTCATCTACAGTACCTTTCATGTATTAATTCATTCTGTTTGAAGGGTCACAAACTTCATTTGCTTACCAGAAGACTGAATCCACACTTCACAATTCTAAAACCTTGAAGTAGTGAAGTTAAACAGAATAATGGCTATCAGAGTATTTCTCACATGTACGTAGATATGCAATCAGAGAAAGAGGGCATTTGATCAGCATCACTTCTTCATTTGCTTCAATGACCGAAACTTGAAATGCAAGGAAATCGATCTTATTCCTCAATCTAAAATGGAACTACTACTCACTCAACAAGTAATATAACTTGTCAAATTAATCCCTTACAGATTACAGGGAGTTCAATTAAACAGAAAAAAAGCTTCAATAAACCAGCAACTAGAATCATATTTTTTCATCCATGGCTGGAGTAACCAAAGGTTTATTTGAGAAGAAAGCTTCCAAATTGGCGATCAGTACTTCACTTCCTCTCTTGAAAGACTCTACAGTAAAAACTGCCTTATGCGGGGACAGAACAACGTTGTCCATTTCCACGAGCTCTTTGGGAACATGAGGCTCATTCTCAAACACATCCAAGCCAGCACCTCTGATCTCTCTGTTCACCAAACACTTGACCAATTCTTTCTCATCAATAATTGCCCCCCGCCCAATATTAACTATCACTCCCTCTCTTCCCAATGCAGATAAGACTTCCTTGTTGATCATGTGGCGGGTTTGGTCTGTCAATGCACAACAGATGATCAGGGCATCATTATTAGCTGCAAGTTCACAGACATTGGAATAGAAGGGGTATGACAAAGACGGTCTTTCGCTCCTTGAGTTGTATGAGATCTTGCAGCCAAAGGCCTCAAGTCTTTTGGCAACTTCGTAGCCAATGCTTCCCAATCCAACAATACCGACTCGCTTTCCACCTATCTGCAATTAGCATAGGAAGTTGTTGAATCATGAGAAATCACAGGTTAATTCTGAGGACCACATTTTCAGATATGTACTTATGACAAATATTACTTGTTAATTTACTTGTTTGGTTAACCTATAAGTCAGTGTGGTCTGACACTCGGAAGTTGGGTTCCGAGAGCCGGATCAGGAGTCTCGGGTGGGAACTTGGAACCCCACTTGAGCCCCGGTTTCTAAGGATTTGAAAATCTCATGTTCAAACTTTTTCAGAAACGCATAAATCTCATATCTATCTAGAACAAACAAAAGCATTTAACAATATGGAGTTGTAAATCTCATCTTAAACTCAAATCCTGTTAACCAACTTCAATTCCCTCATCCAATTAAACAAAGAAAGAAAGAACAATAACTGGTGGGTGGAAGTAATTAAAGACCTTTGAACCAAGAGGATAATCTCCTTTGCTACTCCAAAGCCCCCGTCTCACATACGAATCGGCTGCTGAAATTTTGCGATGCACATCGATGAACAACCCAACAGCAATATCAGCAACATCTTCCGAGTAAGCATCTCCGGCATTGGTCACCGCAACTCCACGCCGCCGGCACTCAGCTTTGTCCACGTAGTCGGCGCCGGTGCTGGGAGACGCCACGAGTTTCAGCGCCGGTAGTAGCTGGAGGAGGTCGGCGTTGACCGGAGTATATGCGTGGCAAATGACGACCTGGACTGATTGAGCGTGGGTGGTCAGGTACTGGTCCAGAGGGAGCGGTGATTCCCATGCTTTGAGGATGTTGAACTTTTCGGTGAAGTCGGATTCGAAATATGTGAAGGATCCTGGTGGTGTGACAATCAGGACTTCTGGGCGGATTTGCGTCTGGGCCATTATAGTTTCTAGCGACGAGGATCGAGGAATAGTGAAATCAAAGTGAAGCTATTTTGCTCTATGTACTTTCAAAAATTATTGGAAGAACAAAGAATGAAGAATCAAAACAGTGGAAACAGCAACGCATTTAAAGACCCGCACCCATAACTCGAAGGAACCCACCGGTGTGGACGTGTGGTGGTTGTATAACGCATGACGTGCTTGTATCATATATACATGTTCATAATTTTATACGTTCTCCTAAATCATATATTAAAGTTAATAATTTTATACCACCACAATTTCAAATATTTCCCATAATTTGGTTTCATACAGTTGATATTTAAGGATAACATTTTGGTAAGTTACGTCGCTTCCTTCTCCTGGCCAGTCACTATTTAATTTTAATTTGCAGGATTTGAACTCAAATGGAGGGTATCACACTTGCAGGCTCAACCAACTCGACCATCAGTAATTGTTAAAATTTCTATTATTGAATATGTTTAGAATTTGTAGCTCTATTGGTTAAGTATAAAGGTGATAATCTTCTACATAACTTAAATTCGATACAAAGCTAGTATCTAATTTTGGTACAGTTAACACATTTTTTTAGAAGACAACACAATTAACAAGATTTTGCAAGGATGTGAATTACTTATCACAGTTGCGGCTACTTGTGTCTATTTGTCATTCTCGCATTTTGTTGACCACTTTATAAGTACTTTGCCCAAAAACAATTGGTAGGGTGATAATAGCTCTGCCAATTTTTGTTTGAAGGGCAATTGAAATTAGACATTCAAACTTGAAATTAATTTGGACTCATGAATATAAATTTTTTGCGTTGCATCACCTCATAATTCTTATGGTTATTTCATTCTTAATTATTGAGGCCCAATTTTTTCTCAGTATATACAAATACTTTACATAACTCTCCAATTTGTGATACACGATTTGGATTCAAACCAAGCAAAGTACATAGTATTTAAAAATTCACAAACATCTTAGTTGCATTTGTCTCCACATGGCAGAGGCATTTATTTATTTGATACAGAGGGTCAGTGGCATTTATTTATTTGATACTGAGGGTCAGTGGCATTTATTTGTTACATATATTTGTTTTTTTTTTTTAATAAACTATTAGTAAGGCAGCAAATTATTGATAGAAAGAAAAATACAAGAGCAGGGGGACAACAGCCAAAACCCCTCCCTAAAACCAAAAAGAAAGAAAGAACAAAGCTAGCCTCAAGTAAGCTGAAGAAGCACCAATTGGTGGCCATAACAATGACACCCACAAAACAACCAACAATAGAAAGAAGATAGCAGCAACGCCAAACAAGAAAATCAGCAGCCATTATTTTGCCAAGCAAAATCAACAAACAGAGCATGAAGACCTTAAATGCACGGCTAACTAAATCTATAGTTGGGAAAGCCTGAAAGATCGCGACTCAGGCTTTCCTTGCTTCTGTTAGGAAAGGTAAGGGTCCTCTTGTTTAAGGGGCTGCAGTTTTCTCCTACGTTTCTATTGCCTGTACCACGATCGGTGCTTTAGGCAACTTTGGTTTGTTAAAGATTTTGGGTGATATGGTTGACAGGATTTTAGGAGTTTTTAGTTTTTATTTTGTTTTTTAATTTCTGTAATCGTTTTTAATAAAATGTGCATCCAGTGATTCCAATAGGCTCTGCTTATTAGGAATTTCTCTTGGTTAGGTCGTATGTGGCTTAAACAGTTTTTTATTTTTATTTTTTCCGTTTTGGGAACTTAGCCTCTAGCGTATATATTGTCTTGGCATTGACCTAATGTTGTCGTATGATTTACATCAATAAATTTATTCAATACCCTAAAAAAAAGTATTCATTCTATCTGAATGTCAAAAACTTCATTTGCTGATAAGAGAAAGAGGGCATTTGATTAGCATCATATTTGTTCATCCATGACTGGAGTAACCAAAGGTTTATTTGAGAAGAAAGCTTCCAAATTGGCGATCAGTACTTCACTTGCTCTCTTGAAAGACTCCAGAGTAAAAACTGCCTTATGCGGGGACAGAACAACGTTGTCCATTTCCACGAGCTCTTTGGGAACATGAGGCTCATTCTCAAACACATCCAAGCCAGCACCTCTGATCTCTCTGTTCACCAAACACTTGACCAATTCTTTCTCATCAATAATTGCCCCCCGCCCAATATTAACTATCACTCCCTCTCTTCCCAATGCAGATAAGACTTCCTTGTTGATCATGTGGTGGGTTTGGTCCGTCAATGCACAACAGATGATCAGGGTATCATTATTAGCTGCAAGTTCACAGACATTGGAATAGAAGGGGTATGACAAAGACGGCCTTTCGCTCCTTGAGTTGTATGAGATCTTGCAGCCAAAGGCCTCAAGTCTTTTGGCAACATTGTAGCCAATCCTTCCCAATCCAACAATACCGACTCGCTTTCCACCTATCTGCAATTAGCATAGGACGTTGAGGAATCATAAGAAATTACAGGTTCAAGAAGAGTAATTCTGAGGACCAAAGTTTTGGATATGTAGTTACTACTTACTACTACCTATGACAAATATGTACTTACTACTTAGGATCTGAAAACTTAATTGGGGGTCTTTGCTTCAACCTACTAAGCATGATGAGATTTGAAGTAAGAAATTCTAATTGGTCCGGCATTCGGATCATGGATTCCGAGTTCCAGAGACCTGAGTCCGGATTATAAGGATATGTAATCTCATGTTCAAACACACCTTTCAGATAACTGACAAAATCTCATCTCTAGCTAGTTCTCAAACAAAGATTGAGTAAGTACGTTGTAAATCTCATCTTAAACTCAAATCCTGTTAACCAACTTCAATTCCCTCATCCAATTAAACAAAGAAACAAAGAACAATAATTGGTGAGTGGAAGTAATTAAAGACCTTTGAACCAAGAGGATAATCTCCTTTGCTACTCCAAAGCCCCCGTCTCACATACGAATCAGCTGCTGAAATTTTGCGATGCACATCGATGAACAACCCAACAGCAATATCAGCAACATCTTCCGACGACGCATTTCCTCCATTAGTCACCGCAATCCCACGCCGCCGGCACTCAGCTTTGTCCACGTGGTTGGCGCCGGTGCTGACAGTCACCACGATTTTCAACGCCGGTAGCAGCTGGAGGAGGTCGGCGTTGACCGGAGTCAATGCGCGGCAAAGGATGGCCTGGACTGATTGAGCGTGGGTGGCCAGGAACTGGTCCAGAGGGAGAGGTGATTCCCATGCTCTGAGGATGTCGAACTTTTGGGTGAAGTCGGATTCGAAATATGTGAAGGCTGGTGGTGGTTTGATAATCAGGACTTGTGGGCGGATTACAGATTGGGCCATTGTAGTTTCTTGCGACGAGGATACAGGAATAGTGAAATCAAAGTGAAGTTATTTTGCTTTTAGAGAAATTGTCATAAAGAGTACCCGAACTTAAAGCTGTATATCATTTTAGTAGTTGACATTTAAAAACTATCACACTTTTTAAATTTACTATCACTTTGGTACCCACCATCAATAACTCCGTTTAAAACATGTTCACGAGACTATTTTGTCCTTGGTCTCGTGGGAATGTTTTAAACGGAGTTATTGACGGTAGATACTAAAAGTGATAGTGAGTTTGAAATGTTAAGTACTAATGTGATAGTTTTTAAATGTCACGTACTAAAGTGATGTAAAACCTTAAATTCAGATATTGTTTATGACAAAAGTTTTTGCTTTTATGTTCTTAAATTATTGGAAGATCAAAGAATATATCAGTCACATTTAGGGACCCGCAACCATAAACTAGAAGGGAACCCACCGGTGTGGACGTGTGGTAGTTGTATAATGCATGACATAGTTGTATCATTACTATCTATCATACATTCATGTTCATAATTTTATACATTCTCCTAAATCATATATTTAAGTCCATAATTTTATACCACCACAATTTCACAATTTGGTTTCAATCAGTTGATATTTAAGGATCAGGGTTTTTGTCATAAACAGTACCCGAACTTAAGGCTGTACATTACTTTAGTACCTGACATTTAAAAACTATCACATTTGTACATGACCTTTCAAACTTGCTATCACTTTAGTACCTAATGTCAATAACTATGTTTAAAACATGTCCACGAGGTTTTTTTGTCCTTGAAGAATTTTGTTTTTCACGGAGTTATTGACGGTGGGTATCAAAGTGATAGCGAGTTTGAAAGGTTAGGTACTAATGTCATAGTTTTTAAATATCAGATACTAAAGTGATAGGTACTGTTTATGACAATTCCCTTAAGGACAATGCACGTTCTTGGTAAGTTCTGTTACTGAATATGTTTAAAATTTGTAGATTTATTGGTTAAGTATAAATATGATAATCTTTGACATAACTTGAATTGGATATAAAGTTAGTATCTAATTTTGGTACAGTGAATACTTTTTTCTAGCACATATTTTTTTTTTGAAGACGACATAATTTTTAACTAATAATAAATTAATAAGATTACTAGCAGCTGGAATATCCAGTAATTAAGTGGTGGTTTTGGACATCTTGAGTGGAGCTAGCTCAAGCGCTAAGTCGGTTTAGACTGCAAGTTTGCGAGTTTGGGGTAGCATATACATCTATGTATGGAGGCTAGGATTGATAAATTGCATGTGACCGGCTGAAAGCAATCTTCGAAAATCGATTTGTATTACACTCCAACTATATCTATTATTGTCAAGCTTTATTGTTAAATTGTAAATCATGTTATACAAAACTCTTTGATTTGTAAAACGTACACAACTCGAATACAAAACGATCACAGTAATTAAAATTCGCAAATGCCTTAGTAGAATGATCTTCTGTCCTAAACTCTCTTTTTTCTACATATCTAGTTGTTCACTGTGACCATCATCTTCATGTCGGCCTCCCCGCAATGATATCCACAAATGAAATAGTAGGTTCCAGCATCATTCAAGGTTAATTGGTCATTGGCAGTGGTATACACACCCAAGTTGGGACTCGTAACGCAATTCTCAAACGCTTCGGCAGTAGTCGCTACAACCACATTGTGGACGGTTGGATCGTAATGAAAAACTAGGAAACAAAAAACAAAAACCCAATTTAAGATGTGAAATCCAACTATAGATAATCGTAGTTAACTTTCAGGAACCTACATATTAGTGTATATTTTTTTTGAGAGAACTCCCACGGTATCCTAAAAGCTTCCTAGGCCCAATGACTAATCCGCAGTCGGGGATCTTGTCAGAAGACTTCCTCCCCCTGGCCACCACAGATTGAATTGAGATTTAACTCCAATTTGCAGTCGGCTGGATTCAAACCCGGGTGGGGAGGTACCACACCTGGAGGCTCTTACCAACTCGACCACCAGTGGTGGTTTACATATTAGTGTATATGAATAACAAAGTAAATGAAGAGTCACAAAATAACAGTATTAATTAGACAATCATTTAACCCTAGCTAAAACTTGTCGATGCCACATACGATCTACTTTTGAAATTTATGTGTTGTTTTGGCTATGATAAGCAATAATTTTTTTTTTTGGACGGAGATATTTGGACAGAGGAGACATTATGAACCATCTGTTGCCCATAGGAGCCTAACTAACATTTGGATCCAGAGCCATTTACTAGCTAGTGGTGGGAATAGACAGACCCCACAACATCTCAAAGCCCACACTATCACATTGTGTGGCAAGTGAAAGGACCCGCAAACATCCATCAGTTGGCCGGGCTGCTTTGAGCCCAAACTCCCTTGGAAGTTGACGTTTTTACCAGCGTTTGCATAGGTCCCGTAAGACCTCAGCACTCAGCAACCTACCAGTAAAGACATTTAATTGGTAAGTGTTGGGGAATGAACCTTGGATGGGGGTACCGACCAAAGCATTTTCCTTGCCACTTTGCCAACCACTGGTGGAGGCAATAAAATTATCCATCTTCTATAAAAAGGGCAATTAAATGACTAAACAATTTCTGATTAAAATGATTGTTTTACCAAAACTATTTTAGCAGAAGGCGCTAAAGAATGAATGCTTCTAGTGATATATATTAAATTCCATTTAGCTGGGACGGGAAGGTTCAGCAGAAAAATCTCTTTTCATGCTAACCGAACCTGACTAATAGAATCTTTGTCCCAAAACATCCCTATCAAATTAATGAAGTTCGTACAGAAACCAATCAAGCTAGGAAAACCAGGTTTTTGTTTTAAGAGACAAATGCAGCAATTAAAGAAATGGAATTGATGAGGTACCAGCTCTAAAGAATTAATTAAAGATTCTAAATTACTCACTTAAAACATCTCCAGTATAGAAAGTCTTGCTTGCTGCCCAAGCATTGAGATCAACTCCAAATTCCCAGCCACTATCTCCAACAATATATTGCTCTGCCAAAACCATGGCCGGAGAAACCAGAAACGCAATGACAACAAGGGCAGTACTGTATTGTGCCATATGCATTTTAACTAAGCTAATTCGATCAATAAGCCTGGTATATATATCTGCTAATTAATTAAGCAAACAAGCATATATTTATATATGTCATTTCTTTTTGGCCGAAGGAATGTACATATAGGTTAAAGGAACGTAGTGGCTTTGGTCGCTCCGTTCTGAACTTGTGATAATTAATATATATGTTTGATCGATATGGATAGCACAAAATTTCATTAGTGATCGATTATATGCTAATTTACTTCATGCATGCATTTGGCACAGGATAACAATATATCGGGCCTGTTTGAGATTGATTTTTGGAGACTCAAAAACGTTTTTGAAATAATTAAAAAAATTAATTATAAATATAAAAAAAATTGAAAAAAATAAAATTTATTTTGAGTGAGTTTTAGAAGCACTTAGAAGTGGTTTTGAGAAGCACTCGTCAAGTGCTTCCTTGTATAAAAGCGCTTTTACCAAATTTGAAAAGCGCTTTTAAACCTTTCAGAAGCAGTCCCAAATATGCCCGAGATCTTTAGTGGATTTGGCCTTGATCAAGTCCGTTGATCTCACTTTGAGTTAGAAATAGGATTTTATGGCTTCTGTGTTGTATTACAATCCTAGCCTACTTGTAACTTTTCATTATATTTGAATGAAATTGGTTTGATTGTGATATAAAAAAAAATAGTGGAATGGACATAATTAAATAATATCAAAATTTGCAACATGAATTATCTCCATTACTCCATATCACCATCCACTACTCCAAAAAAATTGCTGATTCTCCTTTTACATAGACTAACATTTTTTTTTTGTTCTGGTCTCCTTGCATAGACTAATTGAAGTTAAGTTGGAAAATCTACTGCTTTCATTGAAGAATGCAATTAGAGCCGGCCATTATCAAAATAGTTAACTCACACTTAAGTGAACGAATGAAAACACAAAGTTATCTACTTCTAATGCGGAATAGCACTTTACATTGTAGCTCATATTTATCACTAATGTTATTCCTTGCCGTTTGAATTCGATTGTTTCTATGTTTAGTCGTTAACTCTATCTCTAATTTTAAATTTAACAAGTTCATATAATGTGTTAACTATTGCATGCGATTGATTCAAAATAATATTTCTTTTTTAAAGTATATAACGCATATCGATACCAGCTATGTGAAAATTATAGAATCTTTAGTCACTATTCGTTGTTAGTCACTAAAAATAGAATCTTGGAGTTATAATTCAATTAAAACCGTATATATGCAGGAAATATGCTAGAGAACATACTCTTGAATCGGCAATAATACGATACATATATAACTCTTCAATCAACTCGTATTAAAAACACGAAATGTACAGAGATCAAGTAGATTTTCTCTACGTACATGTTGCTCGATTTGTGTGGGTGGTATTCATTCTTTTGTTGTCCAGTTGAGCATTGAATTATTGATTGATGATTTTGTATGAGCATTACATATATCATTGAATTATTTGGGTGATCGTTGTTATTGGCTTGACATTTCTCTTTTTAAGTTATAGAAATTAATGTTGTGATATAGTATGGCAATACTTAATTTGATTATTAAGTTGAGATATAAATATTGTTATTTTTATGAGTGTGTGATGTGTTTACTCATATAAGCTTAAAAAACTTACTGGGTTTGTTATTTCAACCCGGTATACTATTTGATGGTATAGGGGTTAATCCAGCAGGTTAGGATAACCAGGACTGAAGTTGAGGCTTCTTGACGGTACATTTACCATTAATTCTATGTTTTGTTAGACTTCCGCTGTGTAATAAGCTTTGCCCGAGTGTTTACTTATTATTTTGAAGTTTCAATTTAATATGTAAATTGGTGAAATGTAATATTTGACTCTAAAGAGTGAGTCCATATTTACATTAGTAGGTTTGGTGTGTTGTTTTTGTTGCTAGATTAAAAGAAAAAACTCCATGTGTTTCATAAGTTGACTGAGTTTTCGCGTTTCAGATTTGTTTTATCGATAATAACAAGTTATTATATATAATACGAAATTTGGGACGTGACAAATAGTCACATTAGTCCCACTAAGACTCATTTAAATACTAGAGAACAAACTCCAACAAAGTGTTATCATCTTTATATTTAAATACATACCTCATGAATTATTTAAACATCGATTTGGCTCTGTAGCCTTGTAGTACAAATCCGGCCAACTAGGAATTTATTTCCCACTGTCATTATTAAACATACAATATATAAGCTGCTTGGTAAATTTATATCTAAGATGTTTGTTTTGTGGGTGATGAAATACATAGGTATATATGCAATTTTCATTCTTGACATATATCTAGTTCACAATGATGGAGAACTTCATATTGTAGTCACTACAGAAAGTGCTACAAAAGAAATAGTAATTCCCGGCAGTAGGCAAAGTTAATACTCTATTGCCGTCTGTATAAACTCCCAAATTGTGATCCTTAGAGCATTGGACATACAGTTCACCACTACCAGCTACAGTAACATCATGGAATGAAATCCCTGGATCGAAAGAGAAAACTGAAAGAAAAAAAAAAACCAAACTAATTAATAATGTATATGTTAATATGTATCAATCTAACACTCCTCTGTCACACATGATATAATTCAATTAATTTTCATACACTAAGAAATATATATAAAAAAAGGCCTGAACTCATCAGGACTATTTGAGATTTTCTGCTTAGTTCGATTGTTTTTAATGGGTCAAATGCAAATTTTCTTTTCATTTTTTATTGACTTGCGATAAAAAAAAATACTAACCCACAATAAATTTTAAATTTTCTACATTTTCAAATTTCACTTATGGAGTGGTTTACTAACACACGATAAAAAATTTACTGACCCAAAATAAAAAAGAAATTCAATATAGTGATTTACTAACCCCACAATAAAATTATTGATGCGGAAATCAAAATTTGTTAAGATAAAAAAGAAGAAAAAATTCTAGAAAAAATTCTTGGGTGTTTTTATTAATACACTCCAAATTGTATACAAATATGTTTTAATAATAATTTAGGGTGTGTTGATAACAATTCTCAAAAGTCTTTATTAATAATAGGGTAAAATCTCAAGATGGTACCCAAACTATCACAGGATGCAATTTTTGGTACCCACAAATGCATAAAGACTCTAATGGTACCCAACCTATCACTCCGTTTGCCAAAATGGTACTCCGGTTACGTTTTCCGTTAAAAATGAGGGTAAGTTGGTCAATACACATAAACAAAAAAAAAACTTTTCTTCTCTCTCTCTCCCCCCCCCCGCGTGACCTCCCTCTCCTCTCCCTCTCCAGCCATCAACACCACCCACCTCCGGCCACAAAACCATGTCACCGCCTCCACCAATAGATTCCGAGGCTCAAGGCAAGCCAAACCCACCCTGGTTCGAAGCCACACTCGCCGGAAATCTCCCCGGCCGGAAAAGCTTGAAAATTCAAGCTTTTGTTCCGGCCACTTCCGGTCCTCCAAACCAAGTGGGCTTTGTAGCCCTTGATCCCAGCAACCTCGTGGTACCCTTGGTTTTCAAAATCAACGGTCGTACGAGGAGGACCGACGCCATTTTCGTTTTGGTTTTTTGAACTTCCGGCATCGATATCTCGCAATCTAGCTACTTTGAATCTCACCTTGACGTAGTTATATAATTTCATCATTGGGTTGTGCTCTTCGTGTTGATATACATTTTGTGGTCATTTGAGATAATTGATGGCGGCGCCGACGGAGAGGAGAGAGAGAGAGGGTGGCGGGGAGAGAGAGAGAGAGAGAGAGAGAGAGAGAGAGAGAGAGAGAGAGAGAGAGAGAGAGAGAGAGAGAGAGAGAGAGAGAGAGAGGTGGCTGGGAGAGAGAGGAGAGGATGATGGATAAAAAAGTCTTTTTGTCCCTGATTTGTTTCCCAAATGAGTGCCACGTATGCAATTTTAACGGAAAATATAACCAGGGTACCATTTTGGCAAACGGAGTGATATGTTTGATACTATTAGAGTCTTTATGCATTTGTGGATACCAAAAATTACATTTCATGATAGTTTGGATACCATCTTGGGATTTTACCCTTAATAATATCCACAATTATATAGTTTATACACACACAAAAACCATACTAATTAATCTCCATTCCCCAAAATAGTCATAATCTTTCTAGCCGTCATTTATTTTTAGTTTCGAAAAAGAATACAAAACAAAAAATAAAAAGTCTTAGCTGTCAATAGTCAAGGAGTCGAGATGAATTGACCTATCTTTGAATATGAAATTTAGCTAACAAAACTAAAATTAAAAAAAAAAAAAAATTGAAGATAGACCTATATCTGAAGATGTAAATGATAATAATTAAGGAATTAACTTAGGAAATTTAGTTTTTTTTCTTCAAAAAAAGAAAGAAAGAAAAGAAATTAAAGTAGGCGATCAATAATGCAGCAAATTGATAGGTCGTAGCCTCACATAGAGAATCTCCAACATAGAAAATTTTGGTATTAGCCCACGCCTGGTAATCAAAATGAGGATTGTTCCAGCTTTCCTCTTCACCTCCAACATTATAAGTTGGCTATGCCAACACCATGCTCGGAAAAACCAGCAAGGCAACCACAACAACAATAGCATTACTGTATCGTGCCATTATAGTTAATTAGCTATAGATATTCTTGTGGCCTGTATAAGCTTAGCACACCAGCATATACATATATAGAGGTTTTTCTTGGCCGAATAAAGGAATATTAGTAAGTGTAAGTTAAGTACTGTTTCGGTCATACCGTAGTGGTTAAAGTATATGTTTCATTGGAGCTCCCAGCAAGGAATATACACAAGAGAGATTACGTATTTGCGTACATGATTATGTAATTAATCTTCTTAATTGTTATTAAAGTTAATAGATACTACTCAATACCTATGCATGGCACGGCCGGCCATTAGGGTTAAGGCCGGCCAATGAGATCCCAACGCAACATCTTCATTGGCCGGGTTAATAGGTGTTTCTGTGTAGTTTGTCGGGGTGCCATTATAGTGTAGGGACTAAGTCATGCAAGGATAACACGAGGAAGTATAGTGGTTCACCTCCCCTTGTAGGGAGGCTACGTCCACTTGAGTAATTCACTAAGTGTAGAGAACTACAAGAGACTAAGTTTGAGTCTATGTATTGTCTCAATCTAATTGCTAGGTGAGGGGTTCCTTTTATAGATAAGGAAGCCTCTCACTTGTTACAAGTTTCCGATGTGGGACTTGCGTCTTATTTGCTTGTCGTGACGCCTTTTGGCGAGCATGGGAGGGACGCCTCCCGACGAGGTCTTGGTCGGCTTCCACCATGGCGAGGTAGCTCGGGTGTTGGGCTAGGTCCCGCATGTCGTGGCCGGGGTCCCACACGTCATGTGGGCCCGCTAGGAGTGTGTTGATTATGCTTGGCGGCATGTGATATATGTAGTACGAACAAGTCCCCCAAGTCACCGAGTAAGAGGGTCTTCTTGGTTGGGGAGTTGAAATGTTGATGTCGTCAAGCATAAGTGACATACGGGCAATGTCCTACCCATACTAGTCCCCCAAGTCCTCAAGGAAGAAGAGCCGCGTCAAGCCTCGCCAAGTATGCATGTCGGTGCCAAAAGGAGACACGATAATGTTGCATAAGTTCCTGTCAAGGAGAGAAAAGCATATGAAGTATATATGAAGCAAAAATAGATTGCACGGGGCAATGAATTTGTGACGTACAAGTCAAGTGTACAAGTAATATATCGTGGATATATGAAGTGTGTTGCATTGTGATGGTTGTATGCAAATAATGTGTATATGTATGTATGTGTGGGGACCGAAAGTCGCCCAAATATATGCAAGTAATTAAGGGAAGGTGAAAAGAATTCAATTGTTCGGAGAACAATGGTTGAGGAATTCAATGTTCCATTAATTCGAATAAGCGCGAAGCTAGGCAAAGTTCTCGTAAGACGTGATTTACGGAGCGCAAGTTGTCGTAAAGGCAAAGTGTGCTACGAGGGTGTCCGTAAGACAAAATTTGGATTAGGCGTAGCCTATTGTGCACAACGAGTACGAACAAGTCCCCCAGTCAAGGAGAGGTCGTTGTGTTTGTTTAAGTAGTCGTGCGGTGCCCTACCATGGTTTTTGTTAGGCACACGCTTGTTGTAAACGATTTAGATGTCGTGTATGGGGCCCAGCTGAGCCCGAGAGAGTCCCCCAACTCCCTAAGTGTTTGGCCAAATTGTTTGTATGGGGGTCATTACGTCCAAATGGTTGACGTAACGGGCACCAAGGAGCTAGCCTGGTTGGAGCCCTTGTTTCCGAGGGGGTCATGCCTGATCAACGGCAAATTGTGACCTGTCCCTGGATTGTAGCTGGTTATAGTCCCGTAGGGAATGCTTGACTGTAAGTGGTCGGAGACCGTGATTGTTCGGAAGTAATGATTGCTCGTAGAGCATAAGCTGCATGTTGACAGTTTGATGTATTCGAGGGATACAAGGGTAGCGGGTGTCCATATCAATTGTGAATATGACCCGATGAGTAATAATGCGCATGGATGATGAGCATGCGTGCATGTAAGCATTTAATTGGATATGCAATTAAATGTAGGCATGTGTTTAGCATGTAGTAGAAATGCTACTAAAACATGTCTAATATGTGTAATATGTCATGGTGCATGAACATATTTAAGCATGTATTGTCACATATTGTAGGCATGCTTTAAAAAATATAAAAGCATGTTGTTCGTTCTAAGTAAAAGAACGTAAGTGTGATCACTTAGCTGGTGCCGATAGGAAGAGGCGTAAGTGTCGTAGGAATTTTGGAGGCGTCCGCATATGTGACTATATTTTTGAAGAGTGAAGAGTCGTAGTGGTGCACTCGTAAGATGCTCAATGAGGTTTGATTGACGCTCCTCAAAAATAAAGTAAATGATTAGTACACATGTATGTAAAAATCATGAAATTACTTTAGTTTAGTAAAGTAATGATTGTGCATATATTAATTGGAAATTAATATATATTAGTGTGTAGCATGAGAAAAAATGTGTTGCATGTACATGTTATATTTAGCTTAAATTGAGACCTAAAGTGATCATGCTTATCATGCTTGACACTTTGAATGGAATGCAATGCAATTGCATATTCAATACATGTAGTCAAATGTGCATGATAATTGGTCTATATACGTAGCAATGTAACATATAGCTAGTGAAGACTAAGTGATTAACCAAAGTGTGTAGGTTAATATTGATTTGATGACACCACATAGAGAAATAGGCTTGCACGGTGCTATGGTAATGTTAGCCACATGAGGCATAATTAAGTAAGTGATGCAATGACTGTGAGACAAGTGTGTCTCGGGTGCTTATGAAATAGCATATCATAAACGAGTGTGTTTTGATTGAAACAAATATAGCTAAGCACGTGGTGCTCAAAGTGTTCATTTAATTAGCCATTGTATGGCACGTGCTATTCCTTAATTGACATGCTTGATCATGTTGCTAAGGGGTACCATATGCTAATTGAAATATAGATGATATATATGTTCTAGCAAGTAAGCTTTATGTAAAGTAGGTATGTTTACATTTTGAATTGAATGTAATGAAATTGCAAATTCCAGTACATGCATGCTCATTGATCAATCATAGTGTGTAAGTAACCGATATTGATTGTGAAGCATGCTTGTCATGTGAGTGAGTAAACATGTTTGACCATATAAATGATTATAAATATGGAAACATGGCGAGTGATCAAGAATGATACGTGGAGGTGCTACAATATGAAGCATGCTTATAAGAACCCAGTATCATATTCAACGCGTGGGTGCCCAGATAAAAAAGGGCTACACCTATAAGTGAGGTTTTGAAATTGTAGTCCATCATGCTCTCGAATTGGAAAATTGTCATTGTGAGAGGTGGGTGTCCATACAATTAATTGTTGGCGTATGGCCCAATAGATATGATATCAAGTACCACGTGCATATGAGTATAAGCGTACAACAAATTATATATGAAGTATGTGGTTGTACACGTGTGCCTAGGCCGACAAGTGTGTCATTATCAAGTGGGTTGTGTAAAGGCATAGAGCACGTGGTGCTCATAGCCCTATAGCTCAATAATGAAGCAAGTAATTTAAGAATGAAGAGAGACTTAGCTTGTTGATTGGGCTCGTTTCCAGTTAAGTTTTGAAGGCAAATGAATTGCTCGGAGCCTCAGAGTCTCGGGCGAGTCGAGTTTGTGATTGATCAGAGATGGCCGGGTAAGCCCGGACTCGAGCTGTGATGGCGAGACGATGCCATATCGGATCCGGCCGAGGTTGCGGTGGCGGGCTTCGATCGAGTTCTCTCGGTGCTCGAATGAGAAGATCAAGATGGGCTCTGTTCCCGGTCCGTGCCTCGATCGGCAGGTCCTCAAGCGGCGGGTGTGAGGAGTACTCGGACGAGTCGAGGGCGCATGTTGGTTTGATCGATGAGGTCGAAGTCGCCGGGATGCCGGCTTCGATGAGTGAGCGGGTCCGAGTTGTGAGCATCGATTGGTGTGGCAAAGCCGGGTTAGCCGAGATGTGGGTTCGCACAGGAGCTGGACTCGAACGAACCGGAGTGGCCTAGGCCCGAGTTGTCCATCAATTGGACCTGGATTGCTCGAGCGAGAGCTGGGATGCTCGACGAGGTCGGTCGGTCTGGGTGCTGTTCGAGATGGCGACTCGGATCGAGTCATGGAGGCTAGGCTCGAGTGGGAGTAGTGTAAAGTGAGTTCGAGTTTGATCGGAGGGTCTCAGGTTCAAGCGAGCTGGGCCTGGGCGCTCGAGGCTTGATTGGGTCGACCCAATGTGTTCTGAAAATTTTGTTTGGTGTCCAAGAGCTCGCGAGGACGTGCTCGAGCCCGAACTGGGTGTGCTCGAGCTAGAGGAGAGAGCGGGTTGAACCACGGCGGATTTCCGACGAGGTTGCCTGGGACCCGGATGAAACAGTGATCGACTTGACATGGGTACTCGAGTGAGGATATGGCCGAGAGCTGGGATCGAGTCAGGGAGCTGGGCTCGAGTGGAGGTGAAGCTCGAGTGAAAGTCGTGCTCGAATGAGGACACGGCCGAGTGGTTACTCAATTGGCCTCGAGTGCGGGTCACGCTCAAGTGTTGCTCGAGGGCTCGGTTAGGATCAAGCTGTTTGGTCGAGGGAGGAACTCGAGAGCCGAGGTATGCTCGGCCGAGAGCTCGGATGAGGTGTGCTCGAGCGTGAAGCTTGAAGAAGACCGTTGGGGCAATGGACTCGATAGGGAGATCTCGGGTCCCGAGATGGTGCTCGAGCCTCAAGGTTTTTTTTTTTTTTTTTTTTGTAGACCCAAGGGTAACCAAAAGTGTGCTAGGTGAATGTGTGTTTACTCGACTTGACTACTCGAGAGGATGCTTAATTACATGGGGTCCGGGCTTGACTCTTTTTTTTTTTTTGTATTCGAGTGAGGATGGAACTCGAGTAAGGGTACTTGACTAAGGATGTGGTCGAGGGAACCAATTACATGTCATAGGAGTGGAATTTATTATGAACTCGAGTTGACTAGGAGGTTGACCAAGGGTACTCGAGTTTGACCAAAAGTTGACCAAGGTCATGGGTGAGCTAGCTTAGATGCTTGGGTGATCGACATGAATTTTTTGTATCGATTCCCACAGACGGCGCCAAATGTTTCTGTGTAGTTTGTTGGGGTGCCATTATAGTGTAGGGACTAAGTCATGCAAGGATAACACGAGGAAGTATAGTGGTTCACCTCCCCTTGTAGGGAGGCTACGTCCACTTGAGTAATTCACTAAGTGTAGAGAACTACAAGAGACTAAGTTTGAGTCTATGTATTGTCTCAGTCTAATTGCTAGGTGAGGGGTTCCTTTTATAGATAAGGAAGCCTCTCACTTGTTACAAGTTTCCGATGTGGGACTTGCGTCCCATTTGCTTGTCGTGACGCCTTTTGGCGAGCATGGGAGGGACGCCTCCCGACGAGGTCTTGGTCGGCTTCCACCATGGCGAGGTAGCTCGGGTGTTGGGCTAGGTCCCGCATGTCGTGGCCGGGGTTCCACACGTCATGTGGGCCCGCTAGGAGTGTGTTGATTATGCTTGGCGGCATGTGATATATGTAGTACGAACAATAGGCTAGGGTATAATTAATTAGTATGAGAATCTGCCAAAGCTCTCAAAGATTGAATCATTGAATTGAAGTCTGAGCTACAAATATGAAGATTACAATTAAAGATCTGAGAATTACTCAGTCTCTTTATGAATTAATTGCTTGGAAAGCAAAGAAAACTCTCTAATTAAGAAGCTCAGCAATCAAAACTCGATCAGTCTCTTTATGTTTCACTTAAGTGGTGTTGCTTTTTTTGCTGGGGTGATTGTCAAGCTGCTTAATTAGAACACCATTTTTTCCCCTCTCACCAACATGAAATTAAAGGGTCTTTGTAAAATTTGAGTGGTTAATTGCATGTGTAAACTAAACTATGTGTCTAAATATATCATCAGATTTATAATCTGAATAAAGAGGGTTGGAGTCATGAAGTATAATTAACAATCATCTTAATTTAATGAATTTGACTTTGATCAGGTCCATTAATCTCACTTTGAGTTAGAAGTATGATTTTATGGTGTCTGTGTTGTATTACCATCTTACTTGTAACTTTTCAGTCTATTTGAATGAAATTGGTTTGATTGTCATTATAAAAAAAAAAAAAAATCTTTAGTGGAATTAATGGACATAATTAATTAATATATATCAAAATTTGCAACATGAATTATCTCCATGCCATATATATCATCCAGTACTCAACATGAATTAGTGGAATGGACATAATTAATTAATATATATCAAAATTTACAACATAATTAATTAATGAAATTGGTGATCACCATCCAGTACTCCAAAAAAAAATTGTTTTGCGCATAAATTTTCCTTTTACATAGACTAACATTTTTTGTTCTGGTCTCTTCGTGTAGACTAATTGAAGTTAATAAGTTGGAAAATCTATTGCTTTCATTGAAGAATTCAGTTAGAGTCGGCCATTATCAAAATAGTTAATTCAGACTTATGTGGACGATTGAAGACACACAGTTATCTACTTCCACTGCGGGATAACGTACACTTTACATTCTTATACTTATCACTAATTGTATGTCATTGGATGCCTAGATTTCTTCATAGTATCAAAGCATTGCTTTTTATTTTTGGACAATAGTATCAAAGCATTGTTAGCCTGCGTGTGGATTTTTGTTATTACTGCTTTACTAAGTTATAAAAGGGGCCACATTGATCTTTTTTTTTTTCTTGGGCATCTATTTTATATTTTATAAAGAGTTGAATTATTGCATCTGACAAAAAAGAAAAGATGATGTTATTCCACAATAAAAAGGATTGTCTAGACTAAATGAGAATTTTTTTTCAAAAAAAATGTCTTCACTGGGAAAGAAAAAAATTTCTAAACTAAATTAGAATTTTTTTTTTCTTCTGAAAAAGATGTTCTTATTGAGAATATTCTTTCGCTATCATCTTTATATTTATTTTTTGAAAGAAAGTAATCAAATATTAGATAAAATAATGACTTCAATCGTTAAGAGGAGCATCATGAACAATAACAGGAGTTAGGATTAACTAAAAATGGTTAATATGGAATCTTAAAGCAGAACAAACCATAAATTGTAGAATTGGTTGCTATTACATAGTTGAAGCTCACTTCTTGGAAATATAAAAAAAATTTATGCAACTACAAGCTGATATAAACTATCTGCATCCCAGGAAACCAATCTGCGCTGCTCACCAATGCACTCAATTGTGGTACTCAGAGTACAATTATCCCACTGAGACTCGTTTAAATAATAAAGAACAAACTCCAACAAAGTGCTATCATCTTTATATTTAAATACATAACTCAAGAATTATTTAAACTTCGATTTGGCTCGATAGCCTTGTAGTACAAACCGAACTTGGAATTTATTTCCTAGTGTCATTATTAAACATAAATATATAAGCTGCTTGGTAAATTTATATCTAAGATGTTTGTTTTGTGGGTAACGAAATATAAAGGTATATATGCAATATTCATTCTTGACACATATGTTTCTACTGCACGACGATGAAGAACTTCATATTGTAGTGATCACAGAAAGTTTCACAAAAGAAATAGTAAGTCCCGGCAGTCGGCAAAGTTAATACTGTATCGCCGTCATTATAAACTCCCAAGTTGTGATTCTTAGAGCATCGGTTATACAGGTCAGCACTACCAGCTACAACGACATTATGGAATCGATACTTTGGATCGTAAAAGAAAGGTTTTTTTTTTGGGTAAATGTTACAAATGGTCCTTGTGGTTTGAGGTGATGTTCAACATTAACCTTGGGGTTTCAAAATGTTTAATATCACCCTTGTGGTTTACAATAATAATCAATATTGGTCCAAAATGTTATTTATAGCAAAATTTTAATCAATTAAAATAATATCAAAAATTACGTTAAATAAAAAACACTTGAAAAAAGTTTATTTTTTAACTAAAATGATAAATTTATCCTTATGAATCACCTACACATGAATTTTAATTGTTGGATTTTTTGCGGAAATTAGTATATGGACCAATATTGATTAATTTTGCAAACCACAAGGGTTACATTAAACATTTTGAAACCACAAGGTTAATGTTGAACATCACCCTAAACCACAGAGACTATTTATAACTTTTACTCTAAAAGAAAACTGCAAAAAAAAAAAACAAAAAACCAAACCAATTAATAATGTATATGTATCAAACTAATACTCTTTTCACACATGATGTAATTCAATTAACTTTCATACACTATAAGAAATATTAAAAAAAACGGTCCTGAACTTTTCAGGACTATTTGGAGATTTTCTTCTTAGTTCGATTGTTTTCATGGGTCAAATGAAAATTTTCTTTTAATTTTTTTATTGACTTGCGATAAAAAAAAATATACTAGCCCACAATAAATCTTAAATTTTCTACATTTTCAAAATTCAATTATGGAGTGATTTACTGACACACAATAAAAAATTTACTAACCCAAAGTAAAAAAGAAATTCAATACAGTGATTTACTAACCCCACAATAAAATAACCTACGGGAAAACCAAAAATTTGTTAAGAAAAAAATTTCTAGAAAAGAGTATTCGGTGTTGTTATTAACACACCTCAAATTGAATAAAAATATGTTTTATTAATAATTTGGGGTGTGTTAATAACAATTCACAAAAATCTTTATTAATAATATCCACAATTGTATAGTTTACATACACACACACCAAAAAAAAAACCATATATAATAACTCCATTCCCTAAAATAATCATAATCTTTCTAGCCGTCATTTATTTTTAGTTTTGCAAAAGAATACAAAATAAAAAATTAAAAGTCTCAGCAGTCAATTTTTTGCTTTTGGACAATAAAACTTAAAGTTCAGCCAAGGAGAGAGGTAGCCTCCCAAGTCTAAGCCCTGTTGAAACCACACAGAGGCCCCAAGCGATCAGCCCAACTTCCATTCAGGAGACTGACTGGCCTGCAGGTATGTGGGAGTGGAAAGACCATGCAGAGTCCCGAAGTCCACACTACTGCCTTGCAGAGTTGGTGGTAGGACACGCAGGCATCTGACCTCAGGCAAACTTGGCCCTTTAGCTCCCCTGAAATCGGAGCGTCGGCGCACATGTGGACCCATGGACCCCACTTGTTGCCCCATGCGATAGGTTGTTAACCCGGTTACCTACCAATAAGGGGCGTAATTTTTGGGACTCAAACTTGGGTGAGAAGTCTATATGAATTGACCTATATCTGAATATGAAATTTAGCTAACAAAACTAAAATTAAAAAAAAATGAAGATTAATTAGAGACCTATATCTGAAGATGTAAATGATAATAATTAAGGAATTAACTTAGGAAATTTAGTTTTTTAATCTCCTTTTTTCTTAAAAAAAATAAAATAAAAGAAAAGAAAGAAATTAATTAAAGTAGGCGATCAATAATGCAACAAATTGATAGGTCGTAGTCTCACGTAGAGAATCTACAACATTGAAAGTTATGCTATTAGCCCACGCCCGGTAATCATAATGAGGATCCCCCCAGAGTGCCTCATCACCTCCAACAGCATAAGTTGGCTGTGCAACCACCATGCTCGGAAAAACCAGCAAGGCAACCACAGCAACAATAGCATTACGATATCGTGCCATTATAGTTAATTAGCTAGAGATATTATTGTGGCCTATATAAGTTTAGCACACCAGCATATGCATATGTAGAGGTTTTTCTTGGCCGAATAAAGGAATATTAGTAACTGTAAGTTAAGTAGTGTTTCGGTCATACCGTAGTGGTTAAAGTATATGTTTCATTGGAGCTCCCGGCAAGGAAGATACACAAGAGAGATTTCGTATTTGCGTACATGATTATGTAATTAATCTTCTTGTTATTAAAGTTAATAGCTACTACTTAATACCTATATGCATGGCACGGCCGGTCATTAGGGGTAAGGCCGGCCAATGAGATCCCAACGCATCATCTTCATTGGCAGGGTTAATATATAGGGTATAATTAGTATGAGAATCTGTCGTACGTAACAAAGCTCTCAAAGATTGAATTATTGAATTGAAGTAATCTGAGCTACAAATATGAAGATTACAACTACAGATCGGAGAATCACTCAGTCTCATTATGAATTGCTTGGAAAGAAATAAAGAAAACTCTCTAAGAAACTCAGCAATATATCGAAACGTACTGTTTCACTTCAGGGGTGTTGCTTCCCTTGCTGGGGTGATTGTCAAGCTGCTTAATTAGAACACCACTTTTTCCCCTCTCACCAGCATGAAATTGAAGGGTCTTTGTAAAATCTGAGTGGTTGATTGAATGTAAACTAAACTATATGTCTAAATATATGATTAGATTTTTAATCTGAATAAAGAGGGTTGGAGTCATGAAGAGGGCCTATATATGACAAAATCAGCTAAAAGTATTGTTCTCACAAGATTCTGACTTCTGGTTTAAATTGTGAACAAAATGCATGAGATCTCACAGGCCGCTGCTAGTTTAATTACCAATTTAATTAAGATTTTCATTTAGTTGGATATCATATATTGTTGTTCCATTTTGTTGAAAAACTTAATTGTTTCACCTTCTCCAGGTTCAAATAGGATATGAATGCCGCGCGGTAGGAACTTATACTTGAGTTATGATTGCTAGATAAACGACTTGAGGTAAAATAATTGTTAGTAATGAGTGATTCAAATATTCAATGTGCTTACTTTCACGATTTGGGAGCTAGTCATGTAATTTACTAAAACAGTTTTGCATAATTGAAGCAAACTAGGGAAAATGTTAATTGGTAATTAAAGTGGTAACTAAAGTTTCACATTTTTTTTGAAGGTAAAAGATAATTCAATTTATACGATGGAATATACAATCAAGGAGGAGAAGTAAGGCCTAACCTCAAATCGATTACAGAGAACATGGGCGCAAAGAGCCCAATCTGCAAATGAACAACTGCCTCATTCCATAGGCAACAAAGACTCAATAACACCGCATTGACAACTGCCGGAGAGACGAATTCCCTGTGCCGCTCCATGAACCAAACCAACCAGAACATGAGCCAGGTATAAGCGTCGGTCAATTGAAAACCGGTAACAATGGAGGGATGATAGGTCCCTATCTCAAATGAGAAGGGAAAGAAAAAACTAAACCAAACAAAGGATAGAAATAAAACCGTATAACTAAACGGAAAAATAAATAACGTCGGACTTGACGGAGCATAAGCAAGCACACCCACACCAAACCAAATCTGTACCCGCACCACAACCCATAAGCAAAAGGAACACCAACGATCCCTCCTCCCAGTCAACCTCCACCCAAAACCCAAAGCATGCAGATCCAACAGATCTAACCCTAAACCACCACCTGCAAGCAACAAATCTGGGATTGAGACAGCCACTACGCCCATCGCGACGCAGCAGATAAGCCGCTAGAAAAAAAGGGGAGCAATCATCATGAGCTCCATCCCAATCTGAGGACGTCAATACCACCACCACCGCCAAATAGAACAAAGTCGAAGCAAAGACAACCCCCAAGGACCTGCACATGAAGAAGGAGACCCCCCCCCATCTCCCAAGCCATAGATCAAGAAGCTCAAGGCAAGAGAGAAGGGGGAGAGGGAACTGACATCTACTGTCTCTCTCTAGAATCTAGAGAGGAGGAAGAGAGACGGCTAGGGTTTAACCAAAGTTCCACATCGAAAATGTAAAACATGAAATATACATTTATAAAGGTTTGCATCTATTAATTTTGTTGTCGAGCCAAATAATGTAGGCTTGTAACCAAGTGGGGCATTGAAGTGATTGGTTGTGACTAAAATCTATTCGGTGGTGGTGCAGTAATCTTGGTAAACCCTCGGGTAGTAGGGCCCCCCACTCGAAAAGGGTTAGTAGTAAACACAACTTTAATAGCAATTGTTAGATTGAGGGAAACTCCACAGATCAAGATGACCTCACCTTAGCGTGTTGCCGGGTAGAGGTCATTAACACACAATCACTTTTTGCAAATGTCTCCTTCTTTAACTGATCGATTAAATGATCTCATTGCATGGTGTTGTCAGGAATGCACCCTCATCCAACAATTACGAGAAATTATTCTCTGTACCCAGATCATACCTTTATGGTGGTCCGGATGAATCCTATTGGTCCTTTAGTATAGATTCCTTAAAAAAAAATTTATTGAGGTCAATAAAATATGTCAGTGACGGTTTTGTAATTTTTATGAAATGTATAATTCAAAAACGTAAATTGGTCAATTAATGGACCGGGAGGGTACCGCTTTTTTTCCTTGTCCTTGATGGTAAATATTTGCCCAATTCTGTCCTTATGGGTCAAGAACCCCAAATATTGATATTCAATAAATTAATAATATCTTTTAAATAATAAAATTATGTGATCCCGACTCGGGACCAAAGTGCTAAATTAATAATCTCCATAAAATTATAAGATAATACATTTCAAATATATCATTTGTATTTGATAGGTCCCAAATATTTTATAAGATAATAATTGGCTAAAAAATACATAATAAATTATCTATGAAGTTTTTTTTTTCAAAATATGAATAAAGAGCAGCTTGTCTTTTGTTGAACTTCAAATCTTGTTAAATCTCATATTTAATTATTTGCAATGCGCCCAAAAATTCTGAGATTACTTTCTCGTATTGCAACAAAAAGTTTTGGAGTGTCATTAATGTTATATATTATTTTGTCCTTATTGGGAATATCCTTTCACTATCATCTTTATATTATTTGTTTTTTTTGAAAGAGAGTAACCATATATTAGATAAAATAACAACGACAATCGTTAAGAGGAGCATCATGAACAATAACATGAGCTAGGATTAACTGAAAAATGGTTAACTTGAAATCGTAAAGCAGAACAAATCATAAGTTATCGAATTGGTTATTCTATTACATAGTTGAAGCTTACTTCTTGGAAATATAAAAACAATATATGTAACTATAAGCTTATGTAGACTATCCTCATTCCAGAAAACTGGTTTGCGCTGCTCACCAATGCATTCAATTGTGGTGCTCACAGTACGTACAGTAGTTTAACTGAGACTCGTTTAAATAATAGAGAATAAACTCCATCAAAGTGCTATCATATTTATATATATATATATATATATATATTTAAATACATACCTCATGAATTATTTTAAATATCGATTTGGCTTTGTAGCCTTGTAGTACAAATCTAATTTGGAATTTATTTCCTAGTGTCATTATTAAACACACAATATGTATATATAAGCTGCTTGGTAAATTTATATTTAAAATGTTTATTTTGTGGGTCACGAAATACCGAGGTATATATGCAATATTCATTCTTGACATATATCTAGTGCGCAACGGCGAAGAACTTCATGCCGTTACGACACCGCCGTGCATCAAAGAAATAGTAGGTCCCGGCAGAAATCAAAACTAATTCTGTATCGCCATCGTCATAGTTTCCCAAATTGTGATCTAGAGAACATTGGTCATACAGGTCCGCACTAGCTACCAGCTACAATAACAGACAGGTCCTCACTATCGTAAAAGAAATCTGCAAAAAAGAAAAGAAAAGAAGGTTTAATAATGTATATGAATCAAACTTTCACACATTATATAATTCAATTAATTTTCATACAGCATAAGAAATTAAAAAAGGGTCCCTCATCAGGACTATTTCGAGATTTTCTTCTTATTTTGATTGTTTTTCTTTGTTCCTAGCCACTCCTGTAATGGTCCATTTACTAACCCACACTAAATTTTAGATTTTCTACATTTTCAAGCATGGAATGATTTACTAACACACAATAAAAAATTTACTGACCCAAAATTAAAAGTAATTCAATACAGTGATTTACTAACTCCACAATAAAAGAGCCGATGGGGAAACAAAAAATTTGTTAAGATCAAACATGAACAATTTCTTGAAAAAAGTCTTGGGTGTTGTCGTTAACATACCCCAAATTGTATACAAATGTGTCTCAATAACAATTTGGGGTGTGTTAATAATAATTCTCATAAGCCTTTACTAATAATGTCATACTCTCCATTAATTCAAGATAGTCCTAATTTCTACAATTGTATAGTTTTTAGACACACACACACAAACAAACAAACAAACAAACAAACTATACTTGACCAGTAGTGAAATCTCAAGTTCTCAACAATAGCATAATCTCCATTCCCTAATATACTCATAATCTTATTTTCTAGCCGTCATTTATTTTTATTTTTGCAAAAGAATAGAAATAAAAAATCTCAGCAGTTAATAGTTAAGGTGTCAAGATGATTAATTGGTTGCCCAAAAAAAAAAAGATGATTAATTGACCTATCTCTGAATATGAAATTTAGCTAACAAAACTAAAATTAAAAAAATTAAAAAAAATTTAAGATTAATTGGAGACCTATATCTGAACATGTAACTGATAATAATTAAGGAATTAACTTAGGAAATTTAGTTTTTTAATCTCCTTTTTTCTTAAAAAGAAAGAAAGAAATTAAAGTAGGAGATCAATATCGTAGCCTGACTTAGAGTATCTCCAACATAGAAAATATAGGAATCAGCCCACGCCTGGTAATCATAATCAGCCGCGCCCCAGGTTGCATCACCTCCAACATTATAACTTCTCTGTGCCAACACCATGGTCGGAAAAACCAGCAAGGCAACCACAACAACAATAGCATTACGGTATCGTGCCATTATAGTTAATTAGTTATAGATATTCTTGTGGCCTATATAAGCTTAGCACACCAGCATATACATATATATAGCGGTTTTTCTTGGCCGAATAAAGGAATATTAGTAAGTGTAAGTTAAGTGGTGTTTCGTTCATACCGTTGTGGTTAAAGCATATGTTTCATTGGAGCTCCCAGCAAGGAGTATATATACACAAGAGATTACGTATTTGCTTACGTGATTATGTAATTAATCTTCTTTTTATTAAAGTTAATAGCTACTACTTAACGCCTATATGCATGGCACGGCCGGCCATTGGGGATAAGCCCGGCCAATGAGATCGCAACGCATCATCTTTCATTCGCAGCGTTAATATATAGGGTATAATTAGTATGAGAATCTGTCGTATGTAACAAAGCTCTCAAAGATTGAATCATTGAATTGAAGTAATCTGAGCTACAAATTTGAAGATTACAACTACAGATCGGAGAATCACTTAGTCTCTTTATGAATTGCTTGGACAGCAATAAAGAAAACTCTCTAAGAAACTCAGCAATATATCGAAACGTACTGTTTCACTTCAGGGGTGTTGCTTCCCTTGCTGGGGTGATTGTCAAGCTGCTTAATTAGAGCACCACTTTTTGCCCTCTCACCAACATGAAATTGCAGGGTCTTTGTAAAATCTGAGTGGTTAATTGTATGTAAACTAAACTATATGCCTAAATATATATATGATTAGATTCTTAATCTTAATCAAGAGGGTTGGAGTCATGAAGAGGGCCTATATATGACAAGAGCAAAAAGTATTGTTCTCACAAGATTCTGACTTCTGGTTTAAATTGTGAACAAAATGCATGAGATCTCACAGGCGGCTGCTAGTTTAACTACCAATTTAATTAAGATTTTCATTTAGTTGGATATCATATATTGTTGTTCCATTATGTTGAGAAACTTAATTGTTTCACCATCTCCAGGCACAAATAGGATATGAATGCGGCGTGGTAGGAACTTATACTTGAGTTATGATTGTTAGATAAACGACTTGAGGTAAAATAATTGTTAGTAATGAGTGATTCAATGTGCTTACTTTCACGATTTGGGAGCTAGTCATGTAATTTACTAAAACAGTTTTGCATAAAATTGAAGCAAACTAGGGATAATGCTAATTGGTAATTAAAATAATGGTAACTAAAGTTCCACATCGAAAATGTAAAACATGATATATACTAGCCAAAGAAAAATATGGTACATGTATCTTATGAAAAGTCATAGTCATATATATATCCATGCACTTGTCAAACTTTCTAATGGATATTAAAAATAAGAAGATATAAGGGTTTTAAAGATACATATACTGTATATAAATAAGAAAATATAAGGGTTTTAAAGATACATTCATGTACTGTAAATCCTTTTAGAATATAGATTGTATTTAGAATAGGTTTCCTACTTCATCATATATATAAGTGGTTTAGAACTTAATGCCCATGTATATATATAAAACATGATCTCTATATAAAGAATCTATGAAACCCAAAATCATTTCATCTTGTTCCTCCATATACATTATGAATTTTTATATACTATTTTTTTTTATGTATTTTAATCATGTTATTAATTTATATATTCGATGGCTCCTAAGGAAAGTTTAAAAAAATTATCATCTTATGCATTAAGCGAAATTATTATTTAAATACAAAGCCCCAAGTCGGCACCGGAGTTTTTTATTATCTAAGCCCTTATTACTTTATTGAACATTCATTTATCAAGATTTTACTGTAATATTGATTTGGCTCTCTAGTCTTTTAGTAAAATTCATTAATTCAAGTAAGAATTTATGAGTAAGAGTGGTTGTGGTAGGCGCACATATTATATATATATATATATATATATATATATATATATTTAATGTAATATTTTACCACATCGATAACTCATGTGATAATTAATGACTTGTACGATTTTACGCATGTAATAACGCAAGCGCTCGTCGTTGTCAAAACAATGATAAGTATAGATTAAAGACCAGAATATCGTACCACAGGGATTGGAAGACCCAAAACCACCTTGGTATTGTGGTAACCTAGGGTTTCTATGCACTAATGGATAGGCAAGGGATGGATTGACTATGTACTCGTGATGTGGACTATGTGCAAGATGGAAGTGTAATGTATATTTTTGGTATTTTTTAATTTATGAAATTAACTAGGCAAGTAATTTAAATCTAGCTAACACGTGTGTTGAGCTGACAAACTCAGGATACACAAGAGATGAGGTAAAACAAAAATACTATTGGGGTTTCGGGTTAACCTTCACCCAATTCAATGAATGACAAACCTAACAGATATGCAATGCTGACAGACTCACAAGCCAAATTCCTTTAAACCTTGGCACCAGAAAGGGTACTCAAGATTTAGTTTCTGAATTTATCCCTCATGTCTTTTACGATTCATGAGGGGCTTTCAATCAATTTGCTTAAGCTTTTTACAGTCCCTAAGTTCATTAAAAAGAGGCGTAAAGTAAACTAAGGAATTCAAACAAAGTGAAATCATGCTCACACTCATGTTCACATTCATTACATGCATTGTCTAAACACATGTTTTCTTCAAACACGCATTCAATCTAATTAAATCAGACAAGCACATGCTTAATGAACAATCAACATGCATAAATATCAAATTAAATTAAAATATCGTCATGGGCTAGGGTGTGAACCTAGCCACCAAATATATAAATATATAAACACATATATACAAACAATAACATTTACCCAAATTTATTCACAAAATAATTAAAAATAAAACTTAAACAAATATAATAAATAAACGAGTTTGGGTAATGTTACTTTATGTGTCTATGAAAATAGACACTGCCATTCAGGTGCAGGTGGATGGCTTTGCTATTTGTGTGGCAGCGGAACTGATCGGAACTGCCCTTGGATGCGGCGGGGGACGGCGGAGCTAATCGAAACCGTCTTTGGATGTGGCGGGTGCCCATAGCAGATTGGGATCAAGTGGATTGGGCCTTGGACTGACTTGGGTGGCCAAATCAAATTGGGGTCAGCTGGAATTTGGGCCTGGTCAACAGTGGGTGTCCATAACAGTTTGGACAAGTGGACTTGAGCTTGGGCTTGATGCAGTGAAGGCCCAAAAAGGTGGACTTGGGTTAGGATGGTCAAAGCCCAAAGTGACTTTGACTTTTATTTTCTTTTTGCTTCTTTTCTTTTCTTTTCTTTCTTTTTTTCTCTCTCCCCGTGTTTTCTTCTTCATTTCTCTCTTCTGTTTCTTTCTTTTCTTCACAACAGAGGACTGGGAGCAGCAGATGCAGATGGCAGTGAATTCAAGGAGGGGTGGAGAAGTCAAGGAGGCCGTGAGGGTGGTGGCCGGCAACGGTTTGGCTTCACCTGCCATAGTCAAAAGACAAAAAGAAGTAAAACAAAAGTAATTAATAAACAAATAAATTAATTAATAAATGTGTGTGCTGATAATTTGAAATTAGAGGTGTCAGAATATTGATTTGCCACCGCGAGTGGTGGTTGCGCTTCCCAATGTGGTGGTTCGCCGGTAAAATAGTCGGGATTCGAAACGGTTTTCGAAATCTTTGTACAATGTCTGTGTTCCACATTGAATGGTGACCGGTGTCATCAAAGTCACGGTTGACTTTTCGGAATTGCGCTGAAAACCTCCAAAATGCACATTTATTGTGCAAATAAACATTTAATTTCTTCATATTTTCCCTACTAACAGAAAAACACACATTAAATAGACAAATAAGCTTTCGGATTCACTTAATCCAAGTAATTAGAAGTAGATTTGACATGTAAAATATGGACAAATCAATTAACAAAAAGTTATTGCTAAGATAAATACAATTTTCATTAGAGTAAAATATATTTTCGTTATTCAAAAAAAAAAAAAAAGTGGACTACCAGTTATGGGGTTTCGACTCCTCCCAAACCCTGGTGGTCATGGCTTTGGGATCCCACAATGGCGCACGTTGTCGGCCTCAGGCGGTGCTGGTCTCCTCTCCACACTTCGCTGTCTTTGTGCAGCCATCCAAAGTCGATCTTGTTCAACGAATACCCAACCAAGTATGAAGGTTTGTACGTTGGGTGTTGGGCTTCCTTTCATCGGAGCGTTTTCTCGTAAGTCGAACTTGATGTTGATGGTGAGATCGATGCTTTGAGTTGGAAGATCCGACCTCGTTGAGGGCGCCTCCAGGAGATGCGTTCAAGCTTTTCTTTCTTCAGGCAATCGATGGGCAGAGGAGAGGGTGAGAGGCCATTCTCGCATGCTGGTTTTGCTCGTTGGGTGCAGGGGATGTAGTGTCGTTTCAGATTTGGTGTTATTGGTTTGCTGCGTCTTGGAAGGGGCCATCTCCCTTTTGATCGGCGACTAGCAATGACCTGGTGCCCTGTTCCAGCAACGGGGCAAACTAACCGGTGCCTACTAATGATAAAGAGGCTTCCTCTTCGTAAGATGATTTGAGCAGGTTGGGTGTCTACACCAGTTTGGGTGATCTGAGCAATCACAATAGCTTGGGTGCCCAAAGTAGTTTGGGTTCAGCCTTGGGTCTCTCTGTTAGGTTGCCTATCCCCTAAAGTAAGGGGTCTTGAGCTTTGGTATGGGTTTCATATCTGGAATCTGGGTGGAAAGTATGGTTGGTTGGGTTTCTTTGTTCTTCGAAGACCCTATTGTCTGGTTTGGTTAATGGATAAAGAGAATGTTTTCACCTTGATGTCGTCTGCTTTGTGGTTTGGTGTCGAGGATGTCTTTTGTTCTCTATTAATTTTTTCGATCTTTTCTGTACAAGTTGGTAGAGATTGTTCTCTATTGTTTTAATGAGTTCCAGTTGAACTACTGTACTGTGAGCACCACAATTGAGTGCATTGACAAGCAGCACTGCTAGTTTTTCTGGGATGAGGATAGTCTATTTCAACATGTAGTAGTATTATTTTTTTATTTCCAAGAAGTGTGTGAACGCTATGTAATCTATCAACCAGTTAGACAACTTATGGTTGGTGTAACCTTAGATTTTCTTATTAACTATTGTTGGTTAATTATTGCTCCTGCTATTATTCAGGATGTCTCTCATGATGATTGTAATTGTGGTTACTTTTAATTTATATATTTATCTTTATCTTAAAAAAAAAAATTCGTTTGAGTAATTGAGTCATATAAATAATAATTGTGTATATATCATATGTCAACATGCACTAGAATATTTTTCCATAATTTATTTCCGAGTTTCATTATTAAACAGTAAACCATATGGTATACACCGACTCTTTGATTAGTAATACATTACTCGGGTGAAAAACTATAAATATAAAGACAAGCTACTTGGTAGATTTCTCTCCAATGCAATATATGTGCTGGTTTTGTGGGTGAAGATTTAGAGCCATCCATTACATTCATTCGTGACATATCTAGTTCACATAGATGGAGAACTTCATTCCATCACCACAATTAGCTTCACAGAAGAAAAAGTACCACCCAGCGTAATTGAAATATAAGTAGTCATGACCACCCTTGTAAATACCTAAGTTTTGATGGATAGAACATTCGTCATATAGGTAATCAGAACCTGCTATAACAACATTGTGTTCACCAAAGTCGTAATCGAATTCTGCAACAAAAAAACAACCAAGATGTGAACTGTAATTCCATATCTTGCATCGACAAATATCTATAAAACAACAATTGCATGCAGTAATTCAACAAGGAAAAACGTAAGGAAAAAAAAAACTCTCAGTACTTTTCCACTTTAACAATAGCCTTAAACTCACTAGGCAGTCAATTAAGTTCAAACAAACATACTCAAAAGTTGTTTAAGTTGTCAGGATTGATTGAATTGAACCAACATATATATGAAATACATTTAGCTAACAAGACTAAAATATATGAAGATTCGAAGACTTATGCCTGAAGATTCAAATGATATTTATAGAGTAATTAAGGGAATTGACCAAGGATATTTAGTTTTTCATCTTCGTTTTCTTGAAAAGAAGCAGAATGATCATATAAGCTACCTTATAAGTTATATTTTATTTTGCCACTCTTTTCTGACGTGGGATCTCTACTCTCCAGCACAGAAGTGATCATGAAATGCAGCAAATTTATAGTAGCCTACTAGCCTGTTAAATGCTCACCCAGAGAATCTCCAGCATAGAGAGTTATGCTATTAGCCCAAGCCTGGTAATCAACATACGACTGGCCCCAGCCATTATTAGAGCCTCCAACAACATAATTTGTTTGTGCCAACACCATGCTCGGGAAAACCACAAAGGCAATCACAACAACGATAGCATTATTGTATGGTGCCATAATAATTAACTACTTGGCTAGCTACCTGTATTCTTCTGGCCTCTGCTTTGCAGGCGAGCATATATATATATATATATATATAGAGAGAGAGGTTTTTCTTGGCGCGAAGGCATATTCGTAAATGCAAGTCAAGTAGTATTTCGGTCGCACCGTTGTGATTGATACCATCGGAGCTCCCAGCTGGGAGTTTTTGTAATATATAGTTATATACCCAAGATTACGTACGTGATTATGTAATAAATACTATATTCATGCACCAGCTATTTGGGTGTAAAGGTCAATGAGATTGCAACAATGTATCATTTTCATTGGGTTAATTAATTGGGAATCATTAGTAAGAGAACTCGGATCATGCATGCATGATCTTTTTGCCGAAACTAATTTGAAAGCAAAAGATTAATGCCCAACAACAGATCGATATCTGTTCGCGCTAGAAATCGTTGATGGAGAGTCGAGCAGTCACTTTTCTTGTGTGCGGGCATGCCAGTACCACATGGTACGATGATGTAGATAATGTGCTCTAAATCTTGCTTTTGGATCAAGCGAACGTCGACAGAGAGAGAACCAACTCTATCAAGGTTCGTACGTGAAAGGGCTAAATGGGGTCTAGGGCTTCGAAAGTAACTTGTGAACGTAAAATAAATCGATACTTATTCAAGAAAATAAGCAGAGCTATCAAAATAAGGAAGACAAGGTTGCTAAGGCGTGATCTTAGCTTCGCTGTAAGATTGCAAGGTTGCTCCGGAGAGGCTTAGGTTGAAAGTTGCTTGAGGAGGCTTTGAGTTTGCAAGTTTACTTGTATTGATCGAGGATCGAGAATGCTCCGGAGAGGCTTTGGTTGCCGAAGGATGCTCCAGGGGGGCTTAGGTGCAAAGAGTTTGCTTTGTAAGTTGTTTTGATTGAGAGGTGATATCCTTGTACTGCTCTAAAAGCCTTTATTTATAGAGATAAGTTGGTGGTTCCCTATTGAATAAGGGTTATAGATTTCTTTTCCTTAAAGGATTTGATATCGAAATCAAGTAACCTCAAACAATTAGGTTTTCTTAAGAGATAAGGCAACCAAATTTACCCAAAAATAAATGCTAAGATATTTAGGCCTCAGGTCTCGATCCATGAGCTACATCAAATATAATTAACTGTCAAAAATGTTAATTTTGGCTCAAACATAGCCCTTTAGGCCTCAAAATCAGGCCCAGGTACTCCATGATTGAAGAGGGCTAAATCAAGCTCAACTAGAAATTTGAAAGGCCACCAACTTGGCCCAACAGCTACGAATGACACTGGTTAGTATGCCTAAATATGTCTTGTGTACAGCGAACGACCTCCACATAGGCCGCAACCAAATATTTATTTCACAATTGCCATGGGATATAAGCGTGGTATTGCCCAAAATGTTTGACTAAGTGCAGTGAATGGGAAAAAGCCCACAAATTTGGCTTGATGAAAATAACGAAAGAGAACTAAGTATAGCCCCCCAGTTCGAGACTAAACATTCAGAAATACCAAAGCGGCAAATAATGTTGCGGAAGATGAACTGGTGAAAGGTACCTGCGGATGCTTCCTTAAATGGGTCATTCATGGGAACATTATGGTCATGGTTCGCCATGAACTGCTTTATCACTTGATCCACACAGAATAACTCTTGTAGCTTCACTTGGCAAACTGCGGGAGCCACAAGTGTTGGCTCTGTAGGTATAAGCTCTGGTTTCCTTAGTTGACTTTTGGGAACCACTTCTGCTGTAGTGTTCTTACTCTTGACTTGTTTAGGCCGTCATTGTGGCTTTTTGGGAACCGGTTCACGGATGTTACTCGTCCTCCTGGTGAACACACTAGGCTGATGGTGAACAACCTCTGGCTGTTTGCTTTGCCTCCCTACTGGGATAATTGGTTTAACAGACAACCGCTCTATGATTCGTCGTAGCTGCTCTGGAGTCTGTTTTAGCTTTTCGGGTTTGACTAATCCAAAATCTAAAGCTTCTAAAGTACGCTTAGCTCTTCCAAAGCGTCTATGCATGTTTCTTTTCTGAGAAGCAGTGATTTCTATCACATTTCCTCTTTCCTGCACATACCACTTATTCTCTTTAATGACTACGCGTGGTGACGAGACGATAATCTCTAGGGGTGGGCCAAAAAAACGAAAACCCAAAAAATCGAACCGAACCAGCCAGTTCGGTGAGGTTCTGCCTTTTAAAAATAAGACTTTTTTCGGTTCGGTTCTCAAAACTAAAAAATCGGTTCGGTTTCGGTTATGAATTTCATTCATGCCAAAAACCCGAAAAGAACCGAGTTATACCCTTTTTATGTTTTTCTCCTTATTTCATTCCCAATTCTTTATCTTTATATTTTCTTCCTCTCTCTCCCCCACGTGAGCCATCAACCCATTACTTTTTCCCTCTCTTTTTTTCCTTTATTCTCTCTCTTTTTCAGTTTTTGGTGTTAGATCTTTTTTTTTCTCTGCTTCCTTCCCTCTCTCTCTCTCCCCTATGTGAGCCATCAGCCGGTCAACCCATCACTTTTTCTCTCTCTTTTCCTTTCCTGTCTCTCACTCTCTCCCACGTGAACCTCTTCGTCTCTCTCTTCTACGCTCTCTTTTTCGTTTCTTCTTCCTCCATTTTTTTTCTTTCTTCTGATCTTCTTTGATTCTTTCTTTCTTTCTTCTGCTCTTATGTTCTTCCGTTCTTCATTTTATCTAGTCTTCTTCATTAGATGAATGTCCTGCACCACTTCTCCAGTTCTCCTCTACCCTTATTCTTTTTTTTTTTTTCTGTAATCTTTCTACATCTCAACCCATTTTTTTTAGATCTGGGCCTCGTCAACTCCTCCCAATTTACTGAGAACAAGTTTGTCACCCTCGAATTCGATACCCGGCTCGATTTACTTAGACGATTTGAATGAGAATCATGTGGGCCTGGACATTGGGAGCCTCAATTCGATCACGACCTCCGATCAAGCAAGAGGTCAACTTGAAGAGTGGGATACAATCACGACTTGGATTGATGGAGTACAAGAACGATCTTTGGATTGATGGAGTACAAGAACGATCTTTGAATGTGGATATTGATCTCTGCGCACAGAGCTTCATCAGATGAGTTTTGGAGATCTGGGTTTGTTAAATCGACAGAACCGTCGAAAAATGAGCAGAAAGCAGTAGCACCGGAAAAACCGAGAAACCGAACCGAAAAAAATTGGTTTTGGTTTTTTCGGGTTCATAATCTAAAAACTCTAAAATCGAACCGGAATTTATATATCGGTTCCGGTTCCGGTTCCACCTATTTCCGGCAAAGAACCGAACCGTCCCACCCCTAATAATTTTGCGTTAAAATCATGTCTTTGTATCATCAAAGATAGTATGAGATGATATAGATTAAGGACCGGGTGTTGTCGTACCCAAGGGATTGGAAGGCCTAAAATTCTCTCGGTAATTATGTGGTAACCAAGTTTCTTAGCACTAAAATGATGAGACTAGAGATGGGTGGATGCAAAGTGTAGTGGATATACAAATGAGTGTAGTGGTCATATTTTTGATGTATTGTAAATAGCAATGAAAGTAAAATGCAAGAAGTAAACAAGAGTGATTGAGCTAACAAACTCATTGCACTCTAAAATGTAAGAGGAGGAACATGGATAGATATAGAAATGGTAGAATGATTGAGTTTTCATAAACAATGAATTGTTAGTCTTCTGAAAATGCACATTGATTGATTAACAAACCAAAATCCTTCAAACCTTAGCACTAGAAAGAGTACATAAGATTTAGTTTCACAATTTATCTCTCATGTCTAATAGATTCATGAGGGGCTCTCGATCAATTTGTTTAAACTTTTTACAGTCCTTAAGTTCATCAAAAGAGGCATAGAGTCATAAACTATGATTTCAAACAAGTTAAACAAAAGCTTAACTCATCACATTTATTGCCAAGAGTCTAGAATTTAGAGAGGTTACCAAGCTCTACAAAGTCAACCAACATAAGCCTAATACATGCTCTTCAATTGGTAAGGTATCCAAACATGCATCTAACATTATTAAGCTAGACAATGAACATATTCATAGCACAATCCAACATGAATAAACATCAAAATTTTATAAATCCATCATCAATGAACTAGGGCATACAACCCTAGTTCCCAACCATAATAATTTATATACACATGCTTGTATAATACATCAATAGTTTCAAGAATTAATTGAACAAAACAAAATAAAGATAGGTTGAGAGATGCTCATGAAGAAAGCCAGCAGGTCCTTGCTGCCCCAAGAGTTGGCTTGCTGCTCCATGTATCCTCTTCTTCTCCTCACTCCTCCTTGCTCAAAATCTCCAGGATTCTAGATCATCCTTGCTGTTATTGACAATTTCTACAGCATGTAAGTGCACAAACGATGGTGAAAGTTAAACCCTAAGGTAAATGAGAGCCTTAGGAACAACTTTCATGAAGGATGAAAGTCCAACAAATGGACGGAAGCATGAGAAAATACATGATTACAATAGGTGGACGATAATGTCCGTCCGGACGTCCTAGTGACGTTCGGACGGAAGGGACGGAGTTTCTAGAGTATTAGAGAGCTCTTGGCTTTGATGACTGATTTATGACTTCTCGCCTCCCTTTGAATCAGATATGAATGTATAAATAAAATTGTTGTGATCTGATTAGGGATGAGAGATGATAAACAAATGAAAAGGAGGGGAATATGATGGGAGAAATGGAATAATGATGTGGAGGGAAGTGAGTGGGGAATATGATAGATTTTTGGTATGTAGGGAGTGAGATTTCTAACTTAGCCGCATAGGAATGGTCCAGCAATCATGTGAGCTGCTGCCCCATTGTCTCACTGTAATACCCCTAATCTCCGTATCTAATTTCTAAGAAATTCTTGAAATTAATTAAGGGGATAGATATTAGTTCTCTTGTTTAGTTTGTGAAGTGAAAGCATTTCGGAACGAATATTGACTCGAAACGTTTTATTTTTGAGGGGTCAAAAGTTGACTTTCTTATTCGTTGATTTTCTCTGATGACTTTCTTCATGAAAGTCGTAGAGCTACTTAATACGAGTTCATAGACATGTGGCCCGTTAAATTCCGAGATTCTATGAAAGAATTATGATCAGTGGAAGTTTATCCTATTTTTAGAAGTTTTAGTGTAAACCCCGAATTTTGATGTTGCTCATATAATACTTTTGAGGTTACATGTCACGCCCCAAAATTTGAAATAAAAATAAACTCTTGTTATTAACAATAAATCAAACTTGGAACGTGAAGGCTTGGTTACACAAAACACTAGGAATTTTTTTCTTTTATTCCAACAACAATAACACACCGAACCTACTAATGTAAATATAGACTCGTTCTTTAGAGTCACTTATTACATTTCACAACAATACATATTATATTTGAAACTTCAAATTAATAAGTATGTGCCCTAACAGAGCTTATTACACAGCGAAATTTAAATAACACACCAAAAACTCAAACTGCAAGGAAGCCTCAGCTTCAGTCCTGGTTACCCTGACCTGCAGGATTAACCCCTACACCATTAAATAGTGTACCAGGTTGAAACAACGAACTCGGTAAGCTTTTGAAGCTTGTATGAGTAAATACAACGCACACCCAAAAGAGATACAATTTAATATATCTCAACTTAATAATCAAATTAAGTAATTCTCATGATATATGTAATGCTTATACAAAATCATCAATCAATAATCAATGTCAAATTTGATAATAAAAGAATGAATACTCTTGAGACATCTTTTAGAAAACACACACTATATCACAGGTTTTCCCATGACAGAAAGTAATGGCAGACAGACTAGAGATCTAACTGATTGAGACGCTTGCCCATAATCATACCACAGGGTCCGAAACCCTTTTCACAACACTTAAGGAGGCCACAATGGACCCAATACTGTCTCATCAAAATACAGTCATATTGATTTGAAAATATTTTCAATCAAATCAATCACCAATATAATATTATGATTTAACTCCACAAAATATTGTATCATATTTCACAACTCAATTTCACCAAAAATGCAATTATATAAAATATATCACTCGCACAAATAACTCTATAATACCAAGCAATTTAATATATATAATATATATAAATGCACATATTATTTTCTAGATTTATAAGAGTGAGATTCACTCTCATACTAACAAACAATTCTATTTATAACGTAATTTAAACATTATGTTCACCAATAACCATTGTGAGTTTACTCACCTTTGAAAATCCAGCTGAATTCCAAAATCAATACTTAACCAGAAATCTACCCGTCTGCTCAGCTAGAAGGCTCCGAACACGCCTATTGAATGAATAATAACAACTTAGAACATCGAAATCATATCCGCAAAGGTTTGACTAAAAGTCAACTTTCGGTCAATGTGGGTCCCACGTGAACTATTCATTGGGTCCACACCACTATTCATCAAACGGGTCCCACCCAAAATAACAAAAATAATAGCAAGCTTATTTCTAGCATCCTAACAACATACCCAAAAATGGTGACGATCCGACGGTCGGATTATCACAGATCGAACGATCCACAACTTAAGATTATTTGATCAACAACCAAACGATCGAGTTTTAACGATCCAACCGCACAACATGTTTAAAACTACTAAACTAACCATACGATCAAATTTGGTGATCATCTAACGGCTAGATCATCACAGATCGTAAATCGTACGATCCGATTTCGGTTAAATAACACAACAATCAAACGATCGATTTTCACAAAACCTTAAACATGAAAGTTGTTCAAATTAATGAACTATGCATAACGGAGCAAAGAACTACTCCTGGGATGGCCGGACGCGCCGCCACAGACGGTGGTTAAACACCCACGCGCCACCTGCCCGACCTTCAAATTAGGCTAATCCCAACGGTGAACTTGTAGAACACAACAATTGAAGCAACTTTAAAACTTGCCTCGAAGTAAGATGACGGCTAGATTGGCCGGGATTGGCGTCGAAAGTTACGGCCGCCGTAAACTTCCAAGCGTTCCTCCGACGTGTACGGTGGTCGTCTTGATGATCCACGAGCACTAGGAGGTTCTTGGGGAGGAGAGGAACAAAACCTAAGTGGTCCGGTGAGCCGTCGTTGCCGGAATAAGGAGATCGGATCGGGTCGCCGGTTTCCGGTGAGCTACGGTGTCGGCCGGTGGTGCAGGGAGGACGGCCGGATGATGGCGCGTCGGTCTGTGGCCGGAACGTCGCCGGAGGTAGTCGGGATCGCCGGCAAATGTCGGGTCGGCTCGGAGGTTTCACGGCCGGGTCGTCAGCTTTTTCGAGATTTTCCGGTTTTTTTTATTTTTTTCAAAATTCTGAAATTTTCTATTTATAGAAAATTTCCTAAATAGTAACCCCAACTTCAAAAATTTGTATCTCCCTCATACGAACTTCGATTTAGACAAACTTTATGCCCACGAACTCGTATTGACGAGGTCTACAACTCTCGTGAAGAAAGTTTTCTCAAAAACTCAACCAATCAAAACTCAATCAACGGAATCACCACGTCGCGACACGTGGCACCGGTGACTCACCATGTGAGTCACCACAAATTTGAGATTTGTTGGACCAATCAGAATATGGCAAGTGGACCAATGAAAACTTGCCACCACTTGTATTTGTACCACTATACAGTATAAAATACAAATAAACAATACAAAATAAATACGAAATAAAATACAAATACGTAAAATAAAATACGCAAATACGTGAATAGTGAAATTTCATAAATAAATATTTCTCACTTAGAGAATTTATTTACGAAAATAAAGGGGTATTACATTACAATTAGGAAGTAGACATCTTCATGAGTTCGTGGTATTTTTCGGATATTTTTTCGGGTTCCCGAACTATTTTTAATGATTTTTTGAAGTTTAGTCGAAAATGAAAATAGTTTGTGACGTGGCAAACTATCATTGGTTCAATGGTGACATGTGGCATACAATGCACATCTCAACAAGTTTCTGATTAGCTTGATTTCATCAATAATGTAAGATGCTCATTTGTGTGAACACAATCTCATTAAGCATATTTTTACTTGACTTTTGTATTTTTCCCCTGAATTAAATCAACTTATTATATCATTTATCTTACCTCTAAAAATTCTATAAATAGTGAGTTTCAGCTATTGTGTTGTTTCACCAATTCACATTTTCTTCTCTCTAATCTCTTCTTCAGCCCTCCTAATAGTGTAGAGAGTTCACCTAGAAACTCTTTAAAGAAAGAGCAATCTTTAGTTAAAAACTCATTGCTCAAAGAACTAATGATCTTTCATTTGTAAAGCTAGCTCAATCTTCCAACCTTCTATTGATCACTTCATTTCATGTAAGTACAAAATACATTCTTATACTCTTTTATCTTTAAGATTCATCAAAGTACACAAGCAAGAAGAAAATAGAAAGGAATAGGTTTTATAGAAAACTTAAATCTTGTTTTCTGAAGTTATTCCAGCAGCCAACTTGGGAACCTTTAAACACATATTTCGGCTCATTTTATCATCTTGACTCTTCATCAAAATTGTTCCATATTGTGTCTATTATTCTGTGTTCAAATTTTATGATCATCCAACGGGTCAAACTTCTTGTATCTAAGCATTTATCCAGTATGCTCACTGAAAAACCTCTTTGTTGTTTATGACTTCAAGTGGCCATATCTCACTCATTTCTTAGCTAAATTTTATGATCTTTATATCAAAACGAAGCTTAGAACCTGAACTTATAATCTGGATAATATAATTATTAGTGGCCATATTTACAGTACGTAACAATCTAGGCAAATATGGTTAAAACAGAGCATAACCATTTATGGACTATTTTTTGACATTATTCATTTCTGGACTTGAACATACTGAACATGTTTACTTGGACTATATCATTGAATTCCTTATGAGAAACCCTTAAACATGGTATACTCATTTGATTAATTTGGACTTATGATGGACAATATGACAATATTTGAAGTTTGATGATTCTATTGGAGAATCATTGATGAACTTCCATGGATTTGGATTTAAGGACTTAGAACACTAATAATAATCTGATTTCCTTATTTTGTGCTATTTTATTATATATGTTTTATTTTTATTATTCATATTGTTTATTTTTGTGTATACTAAGTAAATACGTTAATTTAGTATTATACATGTACACTAACATGTATTTATACGGAAGTATTGTTAAGTGTATATATTTGATATATGCAGATTTCTACTTATAATTTTATATTGATAATCTTGTTTATTGCATGATTTCAATTACTTATGTTTTATATTTCTGAACATATGTATATCTTGTTTTGCATGTGCTTCTTCTTTGTATGTATTTTAATTGCACATGATTATCTATTAATCTCATATTGGTGCATGATTTTATATACTAAAGTGAATACATTAATTTAGTATTATACATGTATGGAAGAATATATTGTTAGAAGTGTATTTGTGATATCACATGTTTAACTTGCTTACCTTGGTAATTTACTTAATCATGTAATTTGCCTATTTGTGTCTTTCATCTATTCACATATGCATTCATATGAAAGACTTAAGCATGTGTATACTACATATGATATGAATTATGACTTGTCTTACAACAAGACTATATATATTTGGGATTTGATTTATAATTGAGAAGTTTTAAAGCCGGGTGTAGGGTACAACCCCCGTGCATAAGTGAATTACTGGTAGAGTTTGTTATGAGAGATTTAAGTTGTGGGTTCATGTCCCTTCAAATAGTGCACTATTATACTCATAGGAAGATTGATCGACCTTGAGTGTACATGTCTTGGTATTGTCCTTGGTATGTTGCGGCTTACCCGTACTTCATTTGGGGTTAAGGGGACCCTAGTACGCAGATTTTACTCATGTTTGGTATTTTGGACCTTGGCTTGAAATTTTTTTGGGGGTTTATAAATTGTTATTACCAGTTAAATCCAAAATATTCACAGAGAAGATAAAATACATGTTTAATTGTGAAATATGTATTTATGATTTCGTTATGATGTTGAGCATACATTGTTTAATAATCAATATTTATTTGTGATAATTGGTAATATGCTAAGTTGCATATATTGTTTGGCATGAAAATAATTAATACTTATTTGTGATATGCTAAGGTGCATATATTGTTTGAGAAAATCAATATCTACTTGTGATATATTGATATTATGATAAGTCGATCAAACATATATGATTTTAGGTTATATCAATGATGCAATGTTAGGCGATTACATTTGAGACTGAATTATTTGGGTTAAAAATGTTCTTGATATATGTGAATTATATTCACTAAATTTGGTATGAGCAACATTAAATATTCTTAGTATTTTTTTGATTGATTGTTTAGTTTTGATATCTTATAAGATACATTAATATAAGAATGTAAGTTGTACTTATTGGGCCTGTGTTGCTCATGATGCTACACCTTCTTGTTTCAGGTTACGATGCATGGGGAAAACGAGATGAACATATAAACAAATATTTTCTATTATGTATTTTTATTTAAACTCTGAAATTGTAAGATAATATTCTTTTAATTTTCAAATAAAAAAATTATTTCAAACATTTGTTTCATTTGATTTATTTTATGTTTAAATTATTTCATGCGCGCCGCAAATTCGGGCACCATATTTCAATATAATATTGATCTCGAATTTAGGGGATTGACACTCACCACCACGGTTGGTGGTTGTTTCCAGCGGTTCTGCCGCCGCTTGTGGTGGTTCTTCGAAAAATTGCCGAAATTCGAATTCGTGCTTTTTTCTCCCGAATATTCATGTGCTCCACTCCCGAAGCCTTGGCTCATATGATCTTGATGTTCAAAAGTCACGGTTGACTTTTTTTCATTTTCTCGTAAATGCTCCAAATGTATTAAAATGCATCTTTTGTGCCGAATTACTTCAACTCACATAATTAACCTATAAACATGAAAACACACATTAAATGCAACAAAAGGCCTTCGGATTCACTTAATTTCCGTGATTAGGAATGCAATTTTCACTACAAATAAGACAAATCATGTGGTGCTGGGGGAATATATGGCTTGGAAAGATTAGTCTGCTGTTGTGCAGGCCTTAGAAGTTCTTTGCGAAAACAGTTTACTACATTCATTCGCGCAAAAAGATTACACTCTTTAATCTTTTATGTGACCTCCTGCTGGCTGCGAACGGGCTTAGGGCTAGCAGGTTGGATGTTTTCTAGCGGTGGACGTAACTCGGAGATCAGTTTGGCAGGAGTTGCAATAGTCTTTTCAAGCTCCTCATAATTGATTGGAATCCCACACTCCACCTTGCAACGCAAACACAAAACTACAGCTGAAGCATCTGGAATATGCTTAGTTCTCTTCGTATCCACTTGTTCTCTAGTGCACTTATTGGCATCAGAGTGATCCGCCATCTCGGAGTAGATGGTTTCAACTTGCTTTTGACCCCCTCAAAATTAATGGAGTCCTTGAGAAGTTGAAAAGCAGCAGACATTCCGTCAGAATCCTTCTGACAAGCTTGTTGAATCTTTTCAGCCTCCATCTTCATGGCCGCTTCATAACGCTGAATGACATCATCAAACCTTTTGGTCCAGGCGAATGAATTTGAGGAAAGGTCTTCTGAAGCATCTGAGTTCTTAGGCATTGTCTCGGCTACTAGCGAATGCAAACTGTAACGCCTCTGAACTTCTTTTGCGAACTATAAACCCTCTTGTAAGGATTTTTTTTTTGAAACCACTATATTGGTTCACAAGAATGTACTTTCGACATGTCCCACTGGGCGTGCCAAAATGTTCGCACTGGAAACCGCTGATGGAGAATCGAACAGTCTCTTTTCTTGTATGCGGGGGTGCTAGTACCATGGAGTACGATGTTGTAGATGATGTGCTCTAAATCTTGCTTCTGGATCAAGCGAACGCGGACAGAGAGAGAATCAACTTTGTCAAGGTTCGTAAGTAAAAGGCCTAAACAGGGTCTAGGGCTTCGAAAGTAACTTGTGAACGTAAAATAAATCGATATTTATTTAAGAAAATAAGCAGAGCTATCAAAATAAGGAAGACAATGTTGCTAAGGCGTGATCTTAGTTTCGCTGTAAGATTGCAAGGTTGCTCCGAAGAGGCTTAGATTGAAAGTTGCTCGAGGAGGCTTTAAGTTTGCAAGTTTGCTTGTATTGATCGAGGATTGAGAGTACTCTGGAGAGGCTTTGGTTGCCGAAGGATGCTCCGAGGAGGCTTAGGTGCAAAGAGTTTGCTTTGTAAGTTGTTTTGATTGAGAGGTGATATCCTTGTACTGCTTTAAAAGCCTTTATTTATAGAGATAAGTTGGTGGTTCCCTATTGAATAAGGATTATAGATTTCTTTTCCTTAAAGGATTTGATATTGAAATCAAGTAACCTCAAACAATTAGGTTTCCTTGAGAGATAAGGCAACCAAATTTATCCAAGAATAAATGCTAAGATATTTAGGCCGCAGGTTTCGACCATGAGCTACATCAAATATGATTAACAGTCAAAAATGTTAATTTTGGCTCAAACAATATCTAATAATTCTTTCGGCTGCTGCCAAATATGATTCACAGCAAAAACAATATCGATCAGTAAGTGAATTTATTGAAGTTCGTGGCCGGGACCAATCAAACTTTTTTAACTGTACGATCTGACAACAATTCCCCTTCATCTGATCTTCAAGCAATGATCAAGAGCGAGGAAGATGAGGCGTAGGAAAAGGCTTGCAAGAAGCTAGGCTTGCTTAATTAAGATTTTCATTTAGTTTGATATCATATATGTATCTTGTTGTGGCATTTTGATGAGAAACTCATAATGTTGGTAGGAACTCATACTTGAGTTATGATTGCTACATAGACGACTTGATGTAAAATTATTGTTAGTTATCAGTGATCTAGTGTGAATAATTTCACGATTTTAGGAGCTAGTCATGTAATTTACTAAAACAGTTTTGCATAAAATTAAAGCAAACTAGGGATAATGCTAATTGGTAAAGTGGTAACTAATTAAAGTTCCACATCAGCAATATAAAACATGATATATACGTTTATAATTAGAGCTTGCATCTATTAATTTTATCGCCGAGCCAAGTAACATGGGCTTGTTACCAAGTGGGGCATTAAAGTGATTGATTGTGATTGAAATTTATTCTGGTGGGATGCGGTAATCTTGATTTGTTCACTTTGGTGAAGCCGTGAGCTAGACACGCCCCTAAAACCCTCGGGTTAGTAGGGCCCCAGAGGATAATCTCCTTTGCTACTCTAAAGCCCCCGTCTCACATACGAGTTAGCTGCAGAAATTTTGCGCTGCACATTGATGAACAACCCAACAGCAATATCAGCAACATCTTCGGAGGACGCATTTCCTGCATTAGTCACCGCAATCCCATGCCGCCGGCACTCAGCTTTGTCCACGTGGTTGGCGTCGGTGCTGACAGACACCACGATTTTCAGCGCCGGTAGCAGCTGGAGGAGGTCTACGTTGACCGAAGTCAATGCGTGGCAAAGGAGGGCCTGGGTTGATTGAGCGTGGGTGGTTAGGAACTGGTCTAGAGGGAGTGGTGATTCCCATGCTCTAAGGATGTCGAACTTTTGGGTGAAGTCGGATTCGAAATATGTGAAGGCTGGTGGTGGTAAGATAATCAGGACTTGTGGGCGGATTACAGATTTGTCCATTATAGTTTCTTGCAACGAGGATCCGGGAATAGTGAAATCAAAGTGAAGCTATTTTGCTTTATGTTCCTACCGGTATGGACATGTGGTAGTTGTATAATGCATGACATGGTTGTATCATTACTATGCGTTAATACCAATGTATTAAAACGCTGAGGCGTACTTTGAGGCATTTTCGAGGAGTAAGGCGTAAGGCGTAAGCTTTGACGCATAAAGGCGTAAGCTTTGGAGTTTTTTTTTTTGGTATGATCTTTAGAGTATAAAAAAATATATACTTCATAACATTGATGTTCAAAGTTAAAAAATACCTAAGTTTTAGAAACTCTTCAAAAATGACCATATTGGCTAAGAAAAAGACCTAAGTGCGCTCAAATAACTCATTTTTCTTACTTAACCAATCGTTCAGACCTCTCATCCTCCGTTCTTTTTTTTTTTTCTTTCCTCCCTTTCTTCTTTGTTCCTGGCCACGACACATGAGGCCGCAGCTGCTTCATACGGCCACCTATGGACTTCCGACTGGTGGCGGTGTGTGCGTCTCAGAGGTGGGAAGCAAACCCTAGTCTCGGTTTGTCCAACCAGTGAAGGGTGGCAGCGAATCGAAGGAGAGAAGCCTCGATAGTTCCCGCGATTTTCACGGCGTTTTTCAACAACTCTGGCCACCGTTTGTGACAAGTGAGCTATGAAAGTTAATCCTCTTGTCAAGATCTTCCTATTGGTATAATTAGATTTCAGTTATAAGCGAAGTTTGGAGAATTAGTATAATTGGAATTTTTGGCTGTTGTTTTGATTCTAAAGAAAAAAATAATAATAATAACTTCCGCGCGTACGCTTTTGAACGCCCATCACGCCTTTGGCGCTTTAGGAGCGCGCTTTTTGCGCTTGATCGCCTAGGTATCAAAGCTGGAGCGTTTACATCTTGTTTTTGTGCCTTTTGCACATTGAGGCGCGCTCTGCGAGCACTTTTTAATACACTGGTTAATACTCATAATAGTACATGACATATTGTAGGTTGGACCAATTGATACCTGAACTATCAAAATGAACAATTTGGTACCTATAATTTTCTTCCGTCACCCAATTTGGTACTTCTGTCCAAAATTTCTGTTAAGTTAGTCCAATGACAAGGGTAATTTCGTACTTTCCCTTCAAAAGACATAATCTTGTTCTAAAAAAAATTATTATTAACACACTTTTTTATTTTTAAATATAATTTTTCTAAACAATATAAGAGATTTATGAATTATTTGTATAATAAAAATAAATTAAAAATATATATAAAAAATTGTGTTAATAATAACATAAAAAAAATTGTACCCTTAATAGATGGATTTTAGAAATATATAATAATAAAAAGACAAAATTACCCCTATAATTGGACCAACTTAACGGAATTTTTGACAGAAGTACCAAATTGGATAACGGAGGAGAACTATAGGTACCAAATTGTCCATTTTAATACTTCAGGTACCAATTGGTGTAATACCTCAGGTGCCATTATGGGTCTTAATTAACCCTCATTACTATCTATCATGCATTCTTGTTCATAATTTTATACATTCTCCTAAATCATATATTTAAGTCCATAATTTTATACCACCACAATTTCAAATATTTTCCATAATTTTATACCACCACAATTTCACAATTTGGTTGCAAACAGTTGATATTTAAGGTCCTATTTTTTATTTTAAAAAACAGTTGATATTTAAGGATAACATACATTCTAGGTAAGTTCTATTACTGAATATGTTTAAAATTTGTAACTTTATTGGTTAAGTATAAATGTGATAATCTTTGACATAACTTGAATTTGATACAAAGTTAGTATCTAATTTTAGCATAGTGAATACTTTTCTCTAACACATATTTTTTTTTAGAAGAAGACATAATTTCTAACTAATAATAAATTAATAAGATTAGTAGCAGATAGAATTAATATCCAGTAATTAAGTGGTGGTTTTGGACATCTTGAATTGCGCTCAAGCCCCAACTCGGTTTAGACTGCAAGTTTGGGAGTTCAGGCCGGGTAGCATAAACATATATGTATGGAGGCTAGGACTGATAAACTGCATGTGACTGGCTCAAAGCAATCTTCAAAAATCGATTTGTATTACACTCCAACTATATCTTTTATGGAAAGAACTTATGTCCGACCCAGGTCGGACCTAATGTGTCCGACCCCTTTCATTTTTGTTATATTTGATAATCTATTTTCATGATCTGAACCATTCATCTTTTAAATAAGCATTTCAAGATCATGCCTGCAAAAAATCATCCAAATTGAAGATCATTAACTCATTCATTTGTTGAAAGTTAATATCAAACAAATGAATGGTTTTGGTGAAAGTTAATATTCTCATTAATAACCGTTCATTTGTTTAATGCAATTGAATAAGTAAACGATTTCCGTTTTGGATGATTTTTTGCATGCATGATCTTGAAATGTCGATTTAAAAGATGAACGGTCAGATCATGAAAATAGATCATCCAATGTAACAAAATATAGAGGGGTCGGACACATTAGGGTCCGACCCAGGTCGGACATAAGCATTTTCCATCTTTTATTGTCAAGCTTCATTGTTAAATTGTAAACCTTGTTATACAAAACTCTTTGATTTGTAATACGTAGTTACGTACAAGACTTGAATACAAAACGAGCAAAGTAATTAAAATTTGCAAATTAAACGCCTTAATTAGTAGAATCTTCTATCCTAATTAAACTCTAAATTTGTTTTCTGCATATTTAGTCGTTCACAGTGACCATCATCTTCATGTCGACCTCCCCAAAATGATATCCACACAAGAAATAGTAGGTTCCAGCATCATTCAAGGTTAATTGGTCATTGGCAGTGGTATACACACCCAAGTTGGGATTCGTAACGCAATTATCAAACGCTTCAGCAGTAGTCGCTACAACCACATTGTGGATGGTTGGATCGTAATGAAAAACTTGGAAACAAAAAACAAAAACCCAATTTAAGATGTGAAATCCAACTATATATAATCGTAGTTAACTTTCAGGAACGTACATATTAGTTATATTAATAATAAAGTAATACGATACTCTAGGAAATGAAGAGTCACAAAATAGCAGTATTAATTAGACAATTTTTTGACCCTAGCTAAAACTTGTCGATGTCACATACGATCTACTTTTGAAATTGTAAGTATAAAAATGTTGGCAATCCCTTATTTAATAAAACACAGCTTTGATTAGGAAGTCAAGCCAAATCAAGTGAAGTCTGAAGGTCCAAGTCCATGAGAAGACCCAACATGATCACATGGTACTCAGGTAAAATCATGCATATGCATATCATTGTTTTTCACAGAGGATAGCAGAATTGTCTTCTGTCCTGCTTTCTAGAATAGCTGCTTTGTGACAAAATGATCTTGAAGGTTTAACTTTTCTAGATATTTTGTTTTTCTAAACAGCTGGCTATGCTTCTGATTTTGATGTCCAAGGTACGTTTGGGAATGTGTGTGTGCTTTCAATCCGTTTTGATAAGTTTGAGAAAACTTTTATTTATGGCCTTAGTTGACTTAATTGTTATTCATGTTGTTTTAGTTTTTCAAAAACTTTTCTGATCACATGGCTTCGTGGCTACTCCCTTATGGGCTTCACTTAGCCTATATATATGTAGCAAGGTGCTCCTTGTCTACTTGGTTGTTTTGTTTGTGAAAATTGTCATAGCACATTTTATGAGTTTCATTTGTATTTTCCATTGTTCAGCTCGCTCTAAGTCTTCCTTGTTGACTGTAAATCTTAGAGCTTGAACAAAAACTCTTTTCATAAAACGCATATTGCATTTGCATACCATGAGATTGTGATTGGTAGTTCAACAACCTGAGAAGTCTCCATGAAGAATTAGTTAGGTGATAGCTAAGTTCTGAGGTTGGAACTTCTGGAAACTTTCATGTGTAAGCACTTAGAGACAAGTGAGGTAGAACAGGTCGTAGACTAGGAAGAGTCTAGAAAGGATAGAAGCGTGGCTAACTACATGCAGTAACTACATGCAGCTGGGACGGGAAGGTTCAGCAGAAAAATCTCTTTAATTTCATGCTAACCGAAAACATACCTATCAAATGAAGTTCATACAGAAATTAACCAATTAATAAGGAAAACCAGGTTTTTGTTTTAAGAGTCGACAAATGCAGAAAAGAAATATCGGAAGTTACGTACCCGCTATATATAAAACTCTAAATTAGTACTCACTTAAAACATCTCCAATATAGAAAGTCTTGCTTGCCGCCCAAGCATTGAAATCAACTCCAAATTCCCAGCCACTATCTCCAACAATATATTGCTCTGCCAAAACCATGGCCGGAGAAACCAAAAACGCAATGACAACAAGAGCAGTACTGTGTTGTGCCATATGCATTTTAACTAAGCTAATTCGATCAATAAGCCTCATATATATATATATATATATCTGCTAATTAAGCAAACAAGCATATATTTATATGGGATAATAATAACTTTAGTCCCTAAACTATAACTCGTTCGACACTTTCGTCCCTGAAATTTGAAATATATCACTTTCGTCCCTGAACTTCAACACCAACTATCACTTTCGTCCTTGACCGGAACAAAATGGTGCAAAACCTATGCCAAAATGCTCGCAAGGATGAGATGAGTAACTTTTATAACTGGAGCTAAGCTCGATTCGGCCTAGAATTGGTCGAATTTAGCCTGAAAACTTATGGTGGCCAAAACTTTAATCGTAAAATTCTCCGCCGTCCGGCGATGGTTTAAGACGAGGTTGGTGGCGTTGAACTCACCTCAAGGAGGACTTCAAAGCCCAATAGATGTTGTCCTCCGATTTGGCCGGAATCGGAGATGTATTCGATGAAAACCCTCGGCAGGGACGAAAGCGATAGTGAATATCAAAGTTCAGGGACGAAAGTGATATATTTCAAACTTCAGGGACCAAAATGTCGAATGAATCATAATTCAAAGACTAAAGGTGATTTTTTCTCTATTTATATATATGTCTTTTCTTTTTGGCCGAAGGAATGTACATATAGGTTAAATGAACGGAGTGGCTTTGGTCGCTCCGTTCTGAACTTGTGATAATTAATATATTTGTCTGATCGATATTGATAGCACAAGATTTCATTAGTGATTGATTATATATGCTAATTTACATCACGCATGCATTTGGCATATGGCCGGCGCCTAGACTGTAATTAACAATATATCATCTTTAGTGGATTTGGCTTTGATCAGGTCCATTGACTTCACTTTGAGTTAGAAGTAGAATTTTATGGCTTCTTGTTGTATTACAATATATCCTAGCCTACTTGTAACTTTTCATTCTATTGAATGAAATAATTGAAATTGGTTTGATCGTGATAAAAAAAATAATAATAAAATTTTTTTAAAAAAAATTTAGTGGAATGGACATAATTAATTAAAATCAAAATTTGCAACATGAATTATCTCCATATCACCCATCCACTACTCCAAAAAAATTGCTTTGCACATAAATTCTCCTTTTACATAGACTAACATTTTTTTTGTTCTGGTCTCCTTGCATAGACTAAGGCTCAGTTTGGTATTGTTGTGCTGTGAGAGGAATTGCTTTTGAAATTGCTGTGGGGAGAATTATTTTTGAAATTATTGTGGGTAGAATTAGCTAAGTGTTTGATAAACTGATTTTTAAAAGTGCTGTGAATACGAAAAACAATTTTAGGATGTTTGGTAAACTATGAATCAAAAGTGATGTGGGTTTATATAATTACCAAAATAGACATAAATATTTTTTTTTTCTTGCTTCTTCTCGGTTCTTCTTTCAATGTTCTTCATTCATCTCTCTTCTGTCTTCTGTGCAGAGAGGAATTGTTGTCTGAGGAACGCCGGCAATGCAGGTGAGCGGTGAAGCATGGCGAGGCCCGTGGTGGAGATTGGGTCGCCGGCGTGAGAGAGCACGGTGCACGGCCTGACAAAGGATGGAGGCACGGGTTGAACTGGAATCCATGGGTGCCGGATTGGGTGCTCAAAGCGGCGGCTGCGAGGTTTGCAGGGGCACGGGTCAGAGAAGACCGGTGGTGACTAGTTTGTGGTGTTTCGAGGCTTGTGATGGTAAGATGGGATCAAACGACGCCGATGTCGTCTGCGTTTGGGTTCTACAATCAACGGCGGCGCGGCTTGGGTTGCTGGTTTAGATCAACGGCTCATGGGTGAGATGTGATGATGACAGAGTGGAGCAGAGACATGGTGAGTCTCGGCTGGGCTTGCTCAACAGCGCCGTCGATCTTGAAAAAATTTATTCTTTTTGGGTTTGTCTGGTTCGGCACGAAATCTTCAAGCTTTATCCGAAATTTTCCAAAATTTCGGAACTCTCGGAAAAACTCAAACCAATCCAGAACCTGGCCTTATCTATAGTGATAATCGAATTTGAGAGAGAGAGAACGAAGAGAAACGTTGCAGACGGTGAGAAAGGAGAAGGACTTCCAATGTAAATTTGAGAAAAGCAAAATGATACTTTAGGCAGTTTGCAAACTTTCATTTATTGTTCCGTGTTTTGATCTCGGTACCCGCAGAAGCAGAAATGAAAAGCTGCAAATAGCTGCTTCTCACTTTCAGCTGTGGGGAGAATCGATTTTGCCCAAAATCAGATTTCCAACACAACACCAAACAGGCCTAAGTTTTCTCAAAATCGATTTTGGTCCCAAAATCACTTTTTGGGGTCCCTAGAATCATTACCAAAATCGACATTGTCAGTGACATGATGTTTTCTCAGTGACATAGTTAGTGACATGGTCAGTGACATGTACTTAAAACAGCAAGGTGCCTTAGGCACCTGGTGCCTTGCAGAATTTGCCACCAAACTGGGCCTAATTGAAGTTGAGTTGGAAAATTTACTGCTTTCATTGAAGAATTCAATTAGAGCCGGCCATTATCAAATTAAATAGTTAACTCACACTACGAATGAAAACACAAAGTTATCTACGTGACTACGCCTAATGCAGAATAACACTTTACATTCTAGCTCATACTTATCATTAATTGTATGTTTGGATGCCTAGATTTTTTAATGGTATCAAAGCATGGTTAGTCCGCCTGTGAATTTTTTTGTTTGAACTGCTTTACTAAGTTGTAAAAGGGCGAACATTAATTTTTTTTTTTCTTGGGCATCTGTTTTATATTTTATAAAGAGTTGAATTATTGCATCTGACAAAAAGGAAACAAGATAATGTTATTCCTTGCCGTTTGAACTTAGATTGTTTCTATGTTTAGTCGTTAACTCGATCTTTAATTTTGAGTTTTTGACTTTAACAAGTTCATGTAATCTGTTAACTATTGCAATTGATTCAAAATTATATTACTTTTTTAAAGTATATAACGCATATCGATACCAGCTAGGTGCAAATTATAGAATTTTTAGTCACTAATTGTTGTTAGAATATCTTTACCAATGCTAATTTTATTTTTTAACTAAATTTAAGCTAAAATAGCTTTTTAACTATTTTGGCTAGCCAATTTGAAAATATGTCTGCACCAATGCTCTCTACTTTATTTAGTATTGAATTTAAATTATTTTTTTAATGAATAAAAAATATATTAAATGTATTTAATAATTACACAAAGCTACTAAAAATAAATGTATTACATTAACGAAAATAATAGAGAGCCTCATCTCGCTCTCTATATTTAAGAACCAGATAGCTAAAAGCTAAAGTAGAGAGCCACTTGGGCGGCTGGTGCAGCTGCTAAAATAGATGAAAAACTAAATAGGCTCTCTAAAATAGCTAAGGAGCTAAGAGCATCTTTACCGATGCTAACTATTTTTTAGTCAAATTTTAGCCAAAATAGCTAAAAGACTATTTTGGCTAGCTAGTTTTAAAACACCTCTGCACCAATGCTCTTTATTATAGCTAACATTGAATATTTTATTTTAAATTTTGAATTTCAAATTAGATAACCCTAATTTTTCCAACGGCTATTTTCTTAACATGATAATTGGTCTTTATGGTTTTACTTGCTGAGAGCAAAAAATGATTCATATTTTTATATTAGATCAACATAATCATGTCAAAAAGATATGTATATATATATATATATGCAAAGCAAATTATATCAAAAGAGAAATATATTGATGAAAGCAAATCATATTGATCAAAAGAGATACACATTGCTAAGTGAGATCATATCAAAAAAGAATCACAGGGAATCAAGAGCACTAGAAGAGCAAAGCAGCAAAAGAATTTCACAGGCCGCTGCTAGTGTTCCAATTTAACTAAAATTTTCATATAGTTGGATATCATATCTTGTTGTTCCATTTTGATGAGAAATTCGTTTCACCGTCTCCAGGCACAAATAGGATATGAATGCATGTCGGTAGGAACTCGATCATACTCGAGTTATGATTGCTAGATAGACAACTCGAGGTAAAATAACTGTTAATTAGTGATCAATGATTCCATGTGCTTGATTAGTTAGGGATAATGCTAATCGGTAATTAAGGTGGTAACTAAAGTTCCACGTATATATATATATATATATATATATATATATATATATATATATATATATTAATTTTATCACCCAGTCAAGTAAAGTGAGCTTGTAACTAAGTGGGACATTAAAGTGATTGGTTCACTACTAGAAATCAGACTTTTAGCCACGCCCCCAATGGCCATGGAATTCCCAGGCTAATGCATTATTTTGCTTATATTGCCACGAAATAAAAGTCACTGAGGATGCATATGCCATTGATAAAGGGTACCAAATTGCCACAAACTCAATCACCCCTGGCAAATTGATGCCAATTCACTATTAAATTGTAATATCATGTTTGCCACAGTTGTCCGTGGCAATTTTGGCCACGTGAGTAAAAAAAAAAAATTTGTTGAATCAATGAGGGACCCAGACTTTGACAATTGTTGTACTTGTATTCTATTGTATTCAGTATACCAAACCAAATGAATAAGTGACCAAAATTGTATAAAGGACAATACAAAGAAAAATCCATAACAACAAAAATAAAAACCTCTCACAAAAGAACACAGAACTTTGAAAAAGGAAAGCTAATCTCTGAACCGTCTTATTTGTTTCCTTAGAGAGTATTCGATCCCTCCAGAATCAGCATCAAACTTGTTCCACCTATCCCTTGCAGCTCTACTAATTAACCTGTGAAAAAAACAAAACAAGCTTCACCAAGATCAAAAGGTATATGCTGCATGATAATTTTTAAAGTGAATGATGCAAGAATTATAGAAAATAATTAACTGAAAAGAGTGTTTTGCTTATATTTAATTTTCTGCGCAGTAATTTAATAAAAAAACCAGATAATAGCTACTAAAGACCCATGAAATCAAGCTCAATCTAATTTATTAGGCTGTCCTAGAGAAGACATGAAATGAAAAGAGAGGATCTTTTGGTTACCTCATGTCTTGCTGAATCCTCTAATTTAGCATGCTCACAACTGGGCTCTGTTGTTCCAGAGTTGACCGATCCCTTCTAGCCACATGACAAAAACTTTGAATGTTATTAACCATTTCCTCTGAAAACTCGAAACAACATTCAATTATCAATGGTAAACAACTCCATGAGTTCGTAATTTTATTAAAACTTTCTTCAGTATGCCAAAGCATCTATATGCAAAGCCAGTCCAGCCTCTTTCTAGTCTAAACCCATAAATTTACTCTCTTCAGTTCTATACCACAAACAGAGCAGCTGTCCTTAAAAGTAAACAAAACAAAAAATACAACCAGGATACCAAGTTAAGCTTTAATGAATATATAGCAGCAATAAAGCATATGATGAACTAGCCAAATCAGAGAAAGGAGTAAATTGTTAAACTTACTTGAAGAGATGAACCGTTTATTGAAGTAGTCTGTGATGCAGCAGCCAAATTCGGATCTGCATTTTGAGTCCCTTGAGATATTTTGGATAGAGTTGTGACCTAAATTAACAGTTGCAATATTAGATGTACAAGAAAACCATTTTTGGATAATATGTGAAAAACACCATTGGAAAACAGCAAGTGAAATTATACCATATGCTCAAACAAGTTTGGTACGTACCTCAAGATCACAGTCGTAGTTCACAAATATATCAATAAGCATCTGAGGATCCTTGCAAACTTTTCTACCATCCTGCAAAACCACACCTCATTAGACAACTGGGAAATTGATTAGGTTAATTGTCATTTGGGTTTCTGTTAGAATAAGCCCCTAGTTCCTAGGGTAGTTGTTTACTTGTTTGACTCTTTCCTTGTTGCACTTACCACGTAAATTAGATCATGTTTACGTGGGCTGTTTTTCATATTCTGTTAGGATTGCTGTAAGGCTATTAAAAGCCAAAACGTATTTGTTTTCAATAAGAAGTCATTCCCCCAGTTTGTATTGTGTTCTTGAGTTTCAGTTCATAACAAATTGGTATCAGAGCTCCCACTGAGCCTGAGAAAAAAAAAGAAGGAAAGCCACAGTCTTTCGAGTGACTTGTCTTCAGAAAGTGAGTGAAACATGACGAGTGAGGGAACCTTTGTTCAACCTGCCATACCTCGTTTCGATGGTCATTACGATCATTGGCGAATGTTGATGGAGAATTTCCTGAGATCCAAGGAATATTGGAGCTTGGTGGAGACAGGTTATACAGAGCCAGAAGCTGGAGCGCCTATGACGGAGACGCAACAAAAGAGACTTGAAGAGCTGAGATTGAAAGATCTGAAGGTGAAGAATTATTTGTTTCAAGCGATCGACAGAACCATTCTGGAGACCATCTTGAAGAAGGACACCTCAAAACAGATATGGGATTCAATGAAGCGAAAATATGAAGGAAACACTAGAGTGAAGAGATCCGTTCTTCAAGCTCTCAGGAAGGAATTTGAAGTTCTGGAAATGAAAACAGGTGAGACTGTCCCAGATTATTTTTCTCGAGTTATGTGTGTTGCAAACAAGATGAGAATACATGGGGAGCAAATGCAAGATGTGATTGTCGTGGAAAAAATTCTTAGATCCTTAACTGACAAATTCAATTACATAGTTTGTTCAATTGAGGAATCTAAGGATATAGATCAACTCACAATAGATGAGTTGCAGAGTTCATTGATTGTGCATGAACAGAAATTCCACAAGCTACGTGGAGAGGAACAAGCACTGAAAGTGTCTTTTTATGAAGACAAGTTTGGAGGAAGAGGTCGTGGAAGAAACACGTTTAGAGGAAGAGGCAGAGGGCGCCAAGTTTTCAACAAGGCCATTGTTGAATGCTATAAATGCCATAAGCTTGGACATTTTCAATATGAATGTCCAACATGGGACAAAGAGGCAAATTATGCAGAGTTGGATGAAGAAGAAGAAATGCTTTTAATGTCATATGTTGAAATGCATGAAGCCACACGGGATGATGCCTGGTTTTTGGACTCGGGATGTTCAAATCATATGTGTGGCGATAAGGATAAGTTCAGTGAACTTGATGAGAGTTTTCGACAGTTGGTGAAACTGGGAAATAATACCAGAATGCATGTGCTTGGAAAAGGAAATGTGAGGCTGCAGATAAATGATGGGTTTAATCATGTGATCACAGGAGTCTCTTATGTTCCAGAGCCTAAGAATAATCTCTTGAGCATAGGGCAGCTACAGGAGAAGGGATTAGCTATTTTAATCCAATCAGGAGAGTGCAGGATCTATCATCCAGAGAAAGGTCTGATCATCCAAACCAAGATGACAGCCAACAGGATGTTTGTCTTGTTGGCCAAGTCTCAAGCAAAGAAAGCCTCTTGTTTCCACACAACAGCAACTCAAGACCTCACCCATCTATGGCATTGTAGGTATGGTCATCTAAGCCACAAGGGTTTAAGAACCCTGCAGTTCAAGAAAATGGTGCGTGGATTGCCACAACTCCCTGCCTCAACGATGGTATGCAAAGATTGCATGATTAGCAAGCAGCAAAGAGATCCTATTCCGAAGAAAAGTACATGGAGAGCTTCATAGAAATTGCAACTCATTCACGCAGATATCTGTGGTCCAATCACTCCTACATCTAACAGCAAGAAAAGGTACTCCTTGTGCTTCATTGATGATTACAGTAGGAAAGCATGGGTTTATTTTCTCATAGAGAAGTCTGAGGCTTTCACCTCTTTCAAATACTTTAAAAATCTTGTTGAGAAAGAAACTGGTATGTTCATCAAGTGCCTACGCACTGATCGAGGAGGTGAGTTTAACTCAGAGGAATTTAGTGAGTTCTGTAAGCAACATGGAATTAAAAGGCAACTGACCACAGCCTACACTCCTCAACAAAACGGAGTGGCCGAAAGAAAGAACCGAACTGTGATGAATATGGTCAGGTCTATGCTCTCTGAAAAAGGAATCCCCAAAACCTTTTGGCCTGAAGCGGTGAATTGGACCATATACGTCTTGAATCGGTGTCCAACTCTTGCTGTGAAAAATGCAACTCCTGAAGAAGTTTGGAGTGGAATGAAGCCATCAGTTGAACATTTCAGAGTATTTGGGTGTGTATCACACGTTCATGTGCCAGCTGCAAGAAGAACCAAGCTAGAAAATAAAAGCTTCAGTTGTGTTCTGTTCGGAGTTAGTGAAGAATCCAAGGCCTACAGACTTTACGATCCTATCTTTAAGAGGATTGTAATAAGTAGGGATGTTATCTTTGAGGAAGAAAGGCAATGGGACTGGGATAAGAGCTATGAGGAGCAGCTTTTAGTTGAGTTAGAATGGGGTGATGAAGAGGGCAGTACAACAATGGATGAAATTGAAGAGGCGGCAAGTGAAGAAAGTGATACTAGTGAGGCAGCTGAAAATGTTTCTCCAAATGAAATTGCATCTCCAAATTCAGCAGATGAAGAAAACATTCATGATGCAGGAGAAAGAAGGGTGAGACAACCACCAGTATGGATGAGGGACTATGTTAGTTGGGACGGGTTGTCCGAGGAAGAAAATGAGCTTAATATGGCATTGGTTGCTTCCACAGATCCACTGAGTTTTGAGCAGGCCGTAAAGAGTTCAAAATGGAGAATGGCAATGGATGCAGAAATGAAGGCAATTGAGAAGAATGAAACGTGAAGTTTGACAGACCTGCCAGCTGGAACCAAGAAAATAGGTGTCAAATGAATTTATAAGACCAAGCTTAATGAATATGGTGAGGTGGATAAATTCAAAGCACGCCTAGTAGCTAAAGGATATGCTCAACAACATGGGGTGGATTACACAGAAGTGTTTGCTCCAGTAGCAAGAATGGATACAGTCCGCATGATTATTGCCATAGCAGCACATCGAAGTTGGCCAATCTACCAACTTGACGTTAAATCTGCCTTTCTACATGGAGAATTAAATGAGGATGTATATGTAGAGCAACCAAAAGGCTATGTGCAAAAGGGTGGTGCCGAAAAAGTCTACAAGCTGAGGAAGGCTTTGTATGGACTAAAACAAGCTCCACGAGCTTGGTTTAGTCGTATCGAAGCTCACTTTATTAGTGAAGGATTCCAGAGATGTCACAATGAGCAGACCTTATTTGTCAAGACGAACAAAGAAGGTAAGATTTTAATTGTGAGTATTTATGTGGATGATTTGATTTATACTGGAGATGATGAACTCATGATGGCTGAGTTTAAGAACTCGATGATGAGAGAGTTTGATATGACTGATTTGGGGAAGATGAGGTTCTTTCTTGGTATTGAAGTGCTACAAAAAACTGATGGGATTTATATTTGCCAAAGAAAGTATGCTTTAGAGGTCTTGAAACGATTTGGGATGGAAGAAAGTAATTCTGTGATGAGTCCTATAGTCCCTGGTTTCAAGATGTGCAAAGATGAAGGTGGAGTTAAGGTTGACGAGACATTCTACAAGCAAATTGTAGGAAGTCTTATGTATATCACTGCCACAAGACCAGATTTGATGTTTGTTGTCAGTCTTATAAGTCGATTCATGGCACAACCAACTGAATTGCATCTGCAAGCAGCAAAGAGGGCTCTAAGGTACTTGAAGGGAACGGTCAATTATGGAATTTTCTATAGGAAAGGAGGGAATGAGGAGCTCATTGCGTACACAGACAGTGATTGTGCAGGTGACATGGAGGATAGAAAGAGCACGTCTAGTTATGTTTTCATGTTGAGTGAAGGGGCAGTCTCTTGGTCCTCAAGAAAGCAGCCTATAGTTACTCTTTCTACAACAGAAGCTGAGTTTGTGGTAGCTGCAGCGTGTGCTTGTCAAGCTGTGTGGATGAGGAGGATTTTGGAAAAGTTAAGTCATTCTCAAACAGGTTGTACCACGGTGCTGTGTGACAATAGTTCAACCATCAAGCTCTCTAAAAATCCAGTTATGCATGGGCGCAGTGCTTGATGTGCGTTTCCATTTCCTGCGTGATCTTACTAGAGAAGGAGCTGTTGAGCTGATTCACTGTGGGACTCAAGATCAAGTGGCAGACTTAATGACCAAACCACTCAAACTGGATGCTTTTCTGAAACTTCGAAAGAAGCTGGGAGTTTGTGAGATTACTGGTATAAACTAAATTGCTTGTCAGCAATTAGTTTAAGGGAGGAATTGATAAGATTGATTAGGTTAATTGTCATTTGGGTTTCTGTTAGAATAAGCCCCTAGTTCCTAGGGTAGTTGTTTACTTGTTTGACTCTTTCCTTGTTGCACTTACCACGTAAATTAGATCATGTTTACGTGGGCTGTTTTTCATATTCTGTTAGGATTGCTGTAAGGCTATTAAAAGCCAAAACGTATTTGTTTTCAATAAGAAGTCATTCCCCCAGTTTGTATTGTGTTCTTGAGATTCAGTTCATAACAACGGCCGCACAATCCCAAACAACAAATCTCCAAAACTCAATCGAAACTAAAATCTAAATATATCAGTATGTAGATCTCGACGAGTAGATTAATATTCATACCTCACTTGTAGCAAACGGCAGCCGAAAATCGAAGAAAACTCGCCGGAGGCTGGGATCTATTCCTCTTCGATTCTCCTTCTTTTGCCTGCCATTAGGTGAGTCAATGTCACCAATGTGTTCACCTCGCCCAGACGAAGAGTTTGGTATCGGTTTCGCATCTGAATCTACCGGAGATGGTGGTTTCGACTCGTTGTGGTGGTGAAACCTTCTTAGGCCGCGTGCAGAGACTAAGATCGATGAAAGGCATCGATTCTTCTTGGGTAATGTTTCTTGTCTTTCCCTATTTCTTTTGGTGGTGGCGGTGTCACAAATAGACGACCTGAATCCGGCGTCGGAGAGGACGGAGACGGAGAGGGGGAGAGAGTGAGACTGATGCGTGATGAGAGGGAGAGAGAAGTCGGGGAAGAGAAAAGTACTATTAGGGAGAGAGAGAGAAGTGAGACTGATGGGTAAGAAAGGGAATTCATTTATTAAAAGTGAAAATATTGCCTCGAAATCTCGGATGTCCATGGCAAAATGTAGCCAAATCAGAAAAGAGGCATCAATTTGCCACGAATACTGTGGCTTTCCAATTTATATCAACCACGGACGACTTGTTTGTGGCAAATAATGGCAAGTGGTTACACATTGCCAGGAAACCCATTTTGTGGCTATAATTTTGTGGCCATAGGCCCTTTTTCTAGTAGTGGTTGTGATTGAAACCTAGTCCGGTGGGATGCAGTAATAATGTATATGTACTCAATCCCTTGGGTATGACAACTATGATCTTAATCTATTTTACTATTGTATTTTGACGCTCGATCGTTACTATAAAACGTAAAAACAATATAAATAGTTTGAATCAATATCGAACTAGTAAAGGAAAATGTAGAGAATTTAGATATAAATGTCGCATAAATATGTTCCATCATTTGGATTAACCAAAAATTATTAATATAAAATCTTAAAACAGAACAAACCATAAATTGTTGAATTGATTGTTCTATTACATAATTGAAGCTTGCTTCTTGGAAGTATAAAAACAATGCAACTTCCGTTAAAAAAAAATGCAACTACAAGCAGATGTAGACTATTCTCATCTCATGAAGCAGATTTGCATTGTTCACCAATGCATTCAATTGTGGTGCTCACAGTACAGTAGTCTCACTAGTCTCACCGAGACTTGTTTAAATAATAGAGAACAAACTCTAACAAAGTGCTATCATCTTTATATTTAAATACACACCTCATGAATTATTTAAACATCGATTTGGCTATGTAGCCTTGTAGTACAAATCCAACTTGGAATTTATTTCCTAGTGTCATTATTAAAGATACAATATATAATTAAGCTGCTTGGTAAATTTATATCTAAGATGTTTGTCTTGTGGGTGACGAAATACAGAGGTATATATGCAATATTCAATCTTGACATATATATATCTACTCACGCACATGCGCAACGACGAAGAACTTCATGTTGTTGTCTTCACAGAAACGTGGATCAAAGAAATAGTAGGTCCCGACAGTAGGCAAAGCTAATTCTGTTTGGCCATCATCATATTGTGCCAAATCGTGATCCAGAGAACATTTGACGTACGTGTCAGCACTACTAGGTTGAATAACACTATAACGGTCTGGATTGTAACTGAAAACTGAAAGAAAAAAAAAACCAATTAATAATGTATATGTATCAAACTTTCACACATGATCGATATGATTCAATTAATCTTCATACAGTATAAGAAAATTAAAAAAAGGGTCCTGAACTCATCAATACTATTTAGAGATTTTCTTCTTAGTTCGATTGTTTTACTTTTGTTCCCAGCTGGTCCATTTAATGGGCCAAATGAAAATTTTATTTTCAATTTTTTCAGTGACTTGCAATAAAAAAAAAAATTCTAATGATCGCCATGTTCCGCATGCTGGATCCTATACTAATCCACACTAAATTTTAGATTTTCTACATTTTCAAGTATGGAGTTATTTACTAACACACAATAAAAAATTTACTGACCCAAAATAAAAAGAAATTCAATACAGTGATTTACTAACTTCACAATAAAAGAACTAATGGGGAAACCAAAAATTTGTTAAGATCAAAGAGGAAAAATTTCTAAAAAAAGTCTTGGGTGGTGTTGTTAACACAACCCAAATTGTATAAAAATGTGTCTTAATAACAATTTGGAGTGTGATAATAATAATTCTCAAAAGTCAGTATTCAAGATAGTCCTAATCTCCACAATTGTGTAGTTTTTACACAAACACACACAAACCATGCATACTCGACAAGTAGTGAAATCTCAAGTTCTCAACAATATTGATCATAATCTACATTCCCTAAATCATAATCTTTCTAGCGGTCATTTATTTTTATTTTTGCAAAAGAATACAAAATAAAAAGAAAAAAATCTCAGCAGTCAATAGTCAAGGTGTCAAGATTAATTGGAGAGCTATATCTCTGAACATGAAATTTAGCTAACAAAACTAAAATTAAAAAATTAAAAAAATTGAAGATTAATTGGAGAGCTGTATCTGAAGATGTAAATGATAATAATTAAGGAATTAACTTAGGAAATTTAGTTTTTTATTCTCCTTTTTTTTTTCTTCTGAAAAATAAGGAAAGAAATTAAGTAGGCGATCAAAAATGCAGCAAATTGATAGGTCGTAGCCTCACATAGAGCATCTCCAACAAAGAAAATTATGGAATCAGCCCACGCCTGGTAATCACAATGAATATCGCCCCATGTCGTACCACCTCCAACATTATAAGTGATCTGTGCCAACACCATGCTCGGAAAAACCAGCAAGGCAACCACAACAACAATAGCATTACGGTATCGTGCCATAATAGTTAATTAGCTATAGATATTCTTGTGGCCTGTATAAGCTTAGCACCCCAGCATATACATATATAGAGGTTTTTCTTGGCCGAATAAAGGAATATTAGTATGTGTAAGTTAAGTAGTGTTTCGGTCATACCGTGGTGGTTAAAGTTTATGTTTCATTGGAGCTCCCAGCAAGGAATATACACAAGAGATTACGTATTTGCGTACGTGATTATGTAATTAATCTTCTTGTTATTAAAGTTAATAGATACTACTCAATACCTATGCATGGCACGGCCGGCCATTAGGGTTAAGGCCGGCCAATGAGATCCCGGCCAACGCATCATCTTCATTGCCTGGGTTAATAGGCTAGGGTATAATTAGTATGAGAATCTGCCGTACGTAACAAAGCTCTTAGAACATATCAAGCTGCTTAGAACAGCACGTACTTTTTCCCCTCTCACCAACATGAAATTGAAGGGTCTTTGTAAAATCTGAGTGGTTAATTGTCTGTAAACTAAACTATATGTCTAAATATATGATCAGATTTTTAATCTGAATAAAGAGGGTTGGAGTCATGAAGAGGGCCTATATAGTATATATATATATATGACAAGGGCAAAAAGTATTGTTCTCACAAGATTCTGACTTGTGGTTTAAAGTACGAACAAAATGCATGAGATCTCACAGGCCGCTGCTAGTTTACCAATTTAATTAATTAAGATTTTCATTTAGTTGGATATCATGCATATATTAATTGTTGTTCCATTTTGATGAGATCGAAACTTGTTTCACCATCTCCAGGCACTAATAGGATATGAATGTCGCGCGATAGGAGCTCATACTTGAGTTATGATTGCTAGATAGATGACTTGAGGTAAACTAATTGTTAGTAATGAGTGATTCAGTGTGATTAATTTAACGATTTGGGAGCTAGTCATGTAATTTACTGAAACAGTACGTTTTGCATAACATTGAAGCAAACTAGGGATAATGCTAATAGGTAATTAAGGTTAAACATGATATACACATCTATAAAGGTTTGCATCTATTAATTATATTGCCGAGTCGTTGGGATCTATTTAGGAAATAATTCTATTTATCGTTAAATTAATGGAATTCTATTAATCAATTTAGGAATTCTATTATTTCCTATGGATGCAAACCTTAACAACCGCCAAAAATAAATCTTATTTCCCAAATCGTTAAATTAATCACACTGAATCACTCATTACTAACAATTAGTTTACCTCAAGTCATCTATCTAGCAATCATAACTCAAGTATGAGCAATCCTAAATAGATGCAATAGGAATTCTATTAATCAATTTAGGAATTCTATTAGGAATTCTATTAATCCATAGGTAATTCCTAAATAGATGCAAACCTTCAATTAATCAATAAGAATTATTTCCTAAACTTGAGGTAATTCTATTAATTATATTGCCGAGTCGTTGGGATCTAAATGGAATTAAGGTTTGCATCCATAGGTTTGCTCTCACCAATTTTGTGTTCAAAATTATTCCAAAGATTATTGCTCTTCGTTTGTCTTCAATAGCTTCTCGTATTATTTCTCCTCAACGACATGCTTTTGTTTCGGGTAGGAACATATCAGATTGTATATTGACAACTTCAGAGTGCTTTAATTTGTTGGATTCCAAATGTCATGGGGGCAATCTTGCAATTAAGGTGGATATTACTAAAGCTTTCGATACACTTTCATGGGACTTTCTTCTTCATGTTCTTCAAGCTTTTGGTTTTCATCCGATCTTCGTGCAATGGGTGAGTGCTTTGCTTTTATCTGCCAAGCTTTCTCTAGTCATTAATGGGAGGCCAGTGGGGTATTTTTCATGTGGGAGGGGTGTGCGTCAAGGTGACCCTCTTTCTCCCCTTCTCTTTTGCTTGGCAGAAGAGGTCCTTAGCCGTGGTATCTCTCTTCTTGTTTCTTCGGGGCAGTTGCGGCGTATTTCTTCTCCACGGGGCACTCTTGCTCCTTCCCATGTTTTATTTGCTGATGATATTATTGTTTTTTGCCGGGGTGACAAGTGTAACTTGTTGAAAGCTTTGAAGCTCTTTGATGAGTATGGTAGTGTATCCGGGCAAGTCATTAATAAGGACAAGTCTCAAGTTTTTATTGGGAAGCATATGCATTCGAGGAGGCATTCTATTTCAGATTTTTTGGGTATTCCTTTGGGCTCTGCTCCGTTCATGTCCTTGGGTGCCCCTATTTTCCATGGCAAGCCTCGGGCTTCTTATTTTAATCACATTGTTGACAAAATAAGAATAAAGTTATCGAGTTGGGTGAGCTCCTTTTTGTCAATGGCAGGGCGTCTGCAGCTTATAAAATCTGTTATTTTCAGTATGTTCGTCTATACTTTTCAAGTTTATGAATGGCCTGTATCTGTGCTGAGGAAAATTGAAGTTTGGTGCCGAAATTTTCTTTGGTCTGGTTATATTGACAAGCGAGGCATCTCTCTAGTGGCTTGGAAATCTTGCTGTGCTCCAATTAATGAAGGTGGCTTAGGGCTCAAACAATTAGTCCTTCTCAATCGTTCTCTTTTATTAAAGCGTTGTTGGGAAGTCTTTTCTGCCCAATCTGAGGGTTGTTCTTTTATTCGTAATCGTTTCTCTAAGCGACGATCTTATGCTCCTTCTTCTATATGGCCTGGTATTCGTCATTTTTGGAGGTTGGTTCAAGATAATGCCCAATGGTTAATTGGTACAGGAAATAAGATTTATTTTTGGCGGGTCAACTTTATGGGCAAGCCAATTAATATTTTTTTTGGTGCTAATGCTATGCTGCAAGATAACTCAGATTTGGTGTCTCAATATATTGTTAATGGCTTGTGGGTTCTTCCTCCTTTGTTAGAACTTCACTTTCCAGCTTTATGTGATATGATTAATCAAGTTCCCATTGCAGCAGATCCTTCTGCTAATGATAAGCTAATATGGACTTCTTCCTATTCAGGAGAGTTGACAGCAAAGCAATCCTATATTTTTATGCGGCATCCTTCACCTCCAATTGCATGGGGTGAGAAATTATGGGCTAAATTTATTTTGCCTAGAATGTCTTTACATGCTTGGAAGGTTTTAAGGGGTAGAGTTATTTCTGATGATTTATTGCAACGGAGAGGTGTGGCTTGGGTTTCTAGATGTGATCTTTGTGGTGCTGGTTTAGATTCCTTAAATCACATCTTCCTCTCTTGTTCTTTTACTACCGCTATCTGGAGTCACTTTGCCTCTCTTTTTGAGTTGGGTTTAATTCCATCTTCTCTTTTGGAGCTTTTGGAGTTTGGTCTGCAAGCTGGGAGAAGTCCTCAATTAAGAGAATTATGGCTGATCTGTTTCACCTCCATTATGTGGTTTGTTTGGCATGCGAGGAACAAAACCAGATTTGAGGGTCGATGCTTTTCGGTTCAAGCGGTTTGCAGGCTTATTTCTGGGCATATTCGGGCAGTTAGTCATCTTGCAACAGGCCACATGCATAATTCAGTTCAGGATCTCCGTATCTTGAAGTGTTTTGGCGCCTCATGTAGGCCTCGTCGTGCTCCTAGAGTGGTTGAAGTTAATTGGAATCCTCCTTCTATTGGTTGGGTTAAAATTAATACTGATGGAGCTTGGAAACATAATGAGGGAGTTGGGGGTTATGGTGCTATCTTTCGGGACTATAAGGGTCATTTTCTTGGTGCTTTTGCCTCTAATCTTGATGTTCCTAGTTCGGTTGCTGCGGAGGTAATTGTCGTTATTAAGGCAATTGAGCTTGCTTGGGTTCGTGATTGGAAACACGTTTGGTTGGAGGTTGATTCATCTTTGGTGCTTAATTATATTCGCAGACCTTCTCTTGTCCCTTGGCAACTTCGAGTCCGTTGGTTTAATTGTTTATATCAGATTTCTCAAATGCACTTTAGAGTTTCTCATATTTTTCGGGAAGGAAATAAGGTAGCTGATGCTTTGGCTAATTATGGTACGCTGTCTTCTGAGTTTGTATGGTGGGATGAGCCTCCTCCTTTTCTTCTAATGCATTATAATAGCGATGTTGTAGGTCTTCCTCAATTCCGTTTTCGTTAATTTGTTCTCTTTTGTTGGTTTCTTGGGAGGTTTTGGTTTTGGTCCCCCTCCTTTTGTTCTTCTTCTTTTTAATAAATTAGGGTGATAGGGAGGATTTTTCCTCTCCTATCCCTGATCTTTGGCCAAAAAAAAAAAAAAAAAAAAATTATATTGCCGAGTCAAATAACGTGGGTTTGTAATCAAGTGGACATTAAAGTGATTGGTTGTGATTGAAATCTATTCGGGTGGAGTGCGGTAATCTTGATTTGTTCACACGCCCCTAAAACCGAGCTACGACGTCCTCACCTTAGCATGTTGCTGGGTAGAGGTCATTAACACACAATCACTTTTTGCAAATGTCTCTTTCTGATCGATTAAATATTTAATGATCTCATTGTTGGGAATGCACCCCCATCCAATAATTACTGTTTTTTTTTAAGTGTCGCTTAAAATATATATCAAGTTATCAACTCTTCGATCTCTCGGGTTAATATGGCTTCCCACCCGAGAAAAGTGAGTAGCAAACAACAAATTTTAATAACGTACAATGAAAAACAAATTAGGGGTAACCCCATGACCTAAATGACTTCACCTTGGTTTGTTTTGGTATATAAGCCACTACTGAAGGACTTGAATTACGGACTTCGCATGTACAAGTAATTGCTAATAGTAATATAATAGGCCCTCATTTAAAAAATAATATTAATTCGATTTAAGAACATTAATATTTCCAAAACTAAGCAGTGGACGGCCAAACTCATCGATGGGTAATATTGGATTGCCCAAATCTTTGGGTAATATTGTTGCTTGGGTCCGAGCTCTTGGTTTGTTGGATCATTATTCTTCAAGATTTACAATTTGGGACCCTGGCGGAATCCAGTTTTCAGGATTTATGTTTTTATATAAAATAGTTCAAGGCGATTTAATTCACAAGTCTCAAGATCATGATAACAGTTCTCTTTCTGTTGTTGGTAATTATTTTTGGGATGCTATGCAAAAAAAAAATTTGGATTCTGCTAGTAATTATTTAGTTGTTGCAAACAAGGTTTGACTGTGGTTTTACTTTCTTTTTTCATGGGTTCTCCTTGAGCTAGATTGGTTTTATTGGTCTCAAAGGCAATATTTGCCGGCATTTTTCTGTTGTTTGTTGAAAACAGTAATGCCCGATGTATGTGTTATTCTAGGTTTTGAATCATCGATTAGAGTTCTAGGTTTAGACTCATCGATTAGGCCACTTGTGTGGTCTGTATTGCTTTTTCTTAAGATGTTCATATTAAGGATTGTAATCCTCATTTAATTAATAAAGTTCTTGCTGTCCTAAAAAAAAAATTGGACATTAATTAAAATACCTCAAATAATAATTGTGTATATATCATATGTCAACATGCACTAGAATATTTTTCTAGAATTTATTTACGAGTTTCATTGTTAAACAGTAAACCACATGGTACACACCGACTCTTTGATTAGTAATACATTACTCGGGTGAAAAACTATAAATATAAAGACAAGCTACTTGGTAGATTTCTCTCCAACGCAATATATGTGCTGGTTTTGTGGGTGAAGATTTAGAGCCATCCATTACATTCATTCGTGACATATCTAGTTCACATAGATGGAGAACTTCATACCAGTATAACATAATTCTTGACAGAAGAAAAAGTACCACCCAGCTTCATTTAAAGAAAAGGCGTCATGACCACCCCTATAAATACCTTCGGATTGATGGGTAGAACATTCGGCATATAGGTAATCAGAACCTGCTATAACAACACTGTGTTGACCAACTGCGTAAACGAATTCTGCAACAAGCAAACAACCAAGATGTGAACTGTAATTCCATATCTTGCATCGACAAATATCTATAAAACTACAATTGAGTGCAGTAATTCAACAAGGAAAAAGTTAAGAAAAAAATTCCCAGTACTTTTCCATTTTAACAAAAGCCTTGAACTCACTAGGCAGTCAATTAAGTTCAAACAAACATACTCAACAGTCGTTTAAGGTGTCAGGATTGATTGAACCAACTTATGCAATACATTAAGCTAACAAGACTAAAAAATATGAAGATTTGAAGACGTATGCCTGAAGATTCAATGATAATTATAAAGTAATTAATTAAGGCAATTTAGTTTTTCATTTTCGTTTTCTTCAAAAGACGAAGAAGTGATCATGAATGCAGCAAATTTACAGTAGCCTGTTAAGTACTCACCCAAAGAATCTCTAGCATAGAGAGTTATGCCATTAGCCCAAGCCTGGTAATCAACATTAGTTTGGCCCCAGCCATTTGAGTCTCCAACAGCATAATTTGTTTGTGCCAACACCATGCTCGGGAAAACCACAAAGGCAATCACAACAACGATAGCATTATTGTATGGTGCCATTATAATTAACTAGTTGGCTAGCTACCTATATTGCTTTGCAGACGAGCACATATATATATATATATATATATATATATATATATATATATATATTATATAGAGGTTTTTCTTGGCTGAAGGCATATTCGTAAATGCAAGTCAAGTAGTATTTCGGTCGCACCGTTGTGATTGATACCATCGGAGCTCCCAGCTAGGAGTTTTTGTAATATATAGTTATATACCCAAGATTACGATCGTGATTATGTAATAAATAATAGATTCGTGACCAGCTATTTGGGTGAAAAAGCCAATGAGATTGTAACAATGTATCATCTTCATTGGGTTAATTGGGTATAATTAGTATGAGAACTCGGATCTTGCATGCATGATCTTATCGTCTTTTGCCGAAACTAATTTGAAAGCAAAAGGTTAATGCCCAACAGATCGATATCTAATAATTCTTTCGGCTGCTGCCAAATATGATTCACAGCAAAAACAATATCGATCAGTATATAAGAGAATTAATTTATTGAAGTACGTGGCCGGGACTAATCAAACTTTTGTAAACTGTAGGATCTGGCAACAATTCCCCTTCATCGGATCTTCAAGCAATGACGAGAGCGAGGAAGATGAGGCGTGAGAAAAGGCTTGCAAGAAGCTACGCTTGCTTAACTAATTAAGATTTTCATTTAGTTTGATATCATATATGTATCTTGTTGTGGTATTTTGATGAGAAACTCGTTTCACCATCTCCAGGCACAAATAGGATATGAATGTCGGTAGGAACTCATACTTGAGTTATGATTGCTACACAGACGACTTGATGTAAAATTATTGTTAGTTATCAGTGATCCAGTGTGAATAATTTCACGATTTTGGGAGCTAGTCATGTAATTTACTAAAACAGTTTTGCATAAAATTAAAGCAAACTAGGGATAATGCTAATTGGTAAAGTGGTAACTAATTAAAGTTCCACATCGGAAATGTAAAACATGATATATACATTTATAAGAGCTTGCATCTATTAATTTTATCACCGAGCCAAGTAACATGGGCTTGTTACCAAGTGGGGCATTAAAGTGATTGGTTGTGATTGAAATTTATTCCGGTGGGGTGCGGTAATCTTGATTTGTTCACTTCGGTGAAGTCGTGCGCTAGACACGCCCCTAAAACCCTTGGGTTAGTAGGGCCCCTCACTCGATAAGGGTGAGTAGCAAACCACAACTTTAATAGCAATGATTAGATTGGGGGAAACTCCACAAATCAAGATAGCCTCACCTTAGCGTGTTGCCGGAGAGAGTTCCTTAACACACAATCACTTTTTGCATCGTTGTTGGGTATGGACCCTCATCCAACAATCTTTTTTTTCTCAGTATTAGTTATATATATATATATATATTTACATACTCTTCGATATGTTCTTTGTTTGAATTAGAGATATTCAGCATATGCATATCCAACAATACTTGGACTGACTTGTATAATTGGTTTCTTTGTTTTTTGTTTGTACATGTATGCTGTACAATGAAGGTAGCGTAACATATCTTTTCCACCTTTCTCATGACATAATGACGGAACAAAATTATAATTTTTCAACAAATTTAAACAATCAATTTGACTTCTGTAAACTTGTATTACAAATTTCAATGAAGGTAGCGTAACATATTTTCCACTTTTCTCATGGTGTAATGGCGGAACAAAGTTATATTTTTCCAACAAATTTAAACAATCAATTTGACTTCTGTAACCTTGTATTACCAATTTAACAAGAAACTAATTTACTTTAGAATTTTATTATGGAACTTGTTACGTGCTTGGTTTTCAGAGCGCATAGGGCTTCAGGGAGGAAGTTAATTTGTTCTTTCCTCTCCCTATCTTGGACGATATGTGAATGAAAACTGAAAGGTAAAGATAGTTTTCTCCGAGTGAAACCAGCCTCCTAGAGATACAGTTCTAATTAACAGGATAATACTTCACTTCCATATATTAACACAACATTCTGATACATATACAATACAAGAGTAACAGTTGAAATAGAAAACTGCTATACTAGAAAATAGGAAACTATACTTAACTGCTGCTAAAAGATAAACACAAGTAAACTACCCAACCTGACACGTACTAACTGACGTTATCGATCTATCAGATAATACCAAGTAGTAGGAACATAACAGAACTGTTTACCATATGGTTCACAAAAATGACTCGGAAAGTAAAGAGAAATTAACTACTAACAAGATTTCTCTCCACCTGGGTTTCTTTGTACGTGGGTGGGATGCTCTGCATTCGTTACATATATCTAGCTAGCTTACTTGGAGGAAAAATTTCATTCCTTGGTTGCATTGATTCGGACAGAAGAAATAGTAGGTCCCAGCATCCGGCAAGACTAATATCTCACGACCACTCTGATACACCCCCAGGTTTGGAGTTGAAGAACACCCATCAAACAGTTCACGATTAGCTGCTACAACGACAGAGTGTAGATTGGCATCGTATGTGAAATCTGGAATACAAAAAACCTAGATGTCAATTTAACTTCCTCAAACAAATATCTATGAAACAACAAGGCGATAAATTAGTATACGAAGATTCGAAGACCTGTGCCTGAAGATTCAAATGATTTATATAGAGCAATCAAGGAATTAACCAAAGAGATTTAGTTTCTTATTTTCTTTTTCGTCAAAAAATGTAAAGAAGTGTTTATGAATGCAGCAGCCTGATATATATATATATATATATATATATATATATATATATAAGTACTCACCTAGAGAATCTCCAGGATGGGCATTTATGCTAGAAGCCCAACCTTGGTAATCAAACAGAGGCTCGTTCCAGTCAGCCGAACGTCCAACAATGTAAGTAATTTGAAATGCCAACACCATGCTCGGGAAAACCACAAAGGCAATCACAACGATTAAAGCATTACTGTATCCTGCCATTTTAATTATAACTATAATTAGCCAGCTAGCTGTATGCTTATTGCGTAGCACTCGAGGAATATATATAGGTTTTTCTTGGCCGAAGGTATATCTAATGTAAGTGTGCGTAGGTTAAGCAGTGTTTAGGTCACACCGTGGTGATTAAAAACATATATATATACTCCAGCTAGGAATTCTTGTAATCTACACAAGATTACGTACGTGATTATGTAATAAACAGTTCATGCTCTTTTACTTTAAAAAGCTCTTCTACTAATTAAAATGGCCACAACTTAATACCTATGCATGGCATGGTCGGCCATTTGGGGCAAGGCCAATGAGATCGTAACAATATACCATCTTCATTGTGTTGATTACTGGGTGTAATTAGACGTATGAGAATTTGCATCATGCTTGATCTTATTATCTCCATTGGATTGCGCATATTGTCTTTCCACTCTTGCCGATTTATTATTTATTTATTTGAAATGAGTTTTGAACCAATTCAAGTTGGTGATAAAGTAAGGTGAGCATCATTAATCAATTAACAGCGGATGGAGAGATCCAAATCTTTATAAACTCTTAAATAAAGTTGTATTTCGATCTCTAATGTGGAATATACATCACATTCTCAATATATACCTAATAGGTTCAACCTCATGTACGTCCATGCATGTTCTTAAAAGAAGGCACCGGAGGGTATTTAATACCAATATATACACCGTCCCAATCCAAAAAGCGGTCTAAAGGGAAATTTTAAGTTCATCAAAATTTCTTCGAAAAATTATTTTCTTACTTATTGAGATGCTAAAACACTTATCAAATTTTACATTCAAAACTCTTTAACCGCAATATACGTACCAATCTAATACATGCATAACCTATTCAATGGAAAAAGTGTAATGCGATGTGTTTTATGTAATGCAAGGCAAGCCGTAAGTCTTGAGAGTTGAAACATTATTTTCTAGCAATGATTACTAATATAGAATAATTATTTTCTAACCATATTATGCAAAGTACTAAGATAGCTACCCCCTTACTTGTTATTTCCTGGATTTCATGTTGCTTGAAGTGTCAAGATCGACCAAAACAAAAATATGGGTTATTTGAATCCATGTCCATAGTTATAATTTGCTATTTAGTTTAATGTTATGTTGCTTTAGTTGAGCCACTCACTTGATCAAATTAATAGGACAAATCACATGAAGGAAACTAAAGGGACTGGTTATGTGGAAACTGGAGAGTGCGAACTGTTTCTGGGGCTTGTGCTTCTCTATTAGCCATAATAATCATTACTTTTTTGCTTTCTTACTAAAAACGATGAAGGGAGATCTTATTCTAAGTTCTAACTAAGGCCTTTTATGAGAGGGAGGCCTAAGGCGATCGCCTTGGTCGATTGTGTTAATGCATGGACGGCCCCAATATCGGCTATCATGTTAATATATTGTAGAATTTTTCCTGATTAATGAATTTAAAAGCCATTTCATTTGAAAGTAATTATTTTACCTCGAGTCTCTCGATCAGTGTCACCGGCGGTATAAGTAAAGCTAACATTCAAAATGCCCAACAGATCGATATCTAATACTTCTTTTGACTGCTGCATGCCAAATATGATATTCACAGCTAAAGCAATTCCCCTTCATCTTCAAGCAATGAGAGCGGGGAAGATGAGGTGTAGGACACGGCCGGCCAATGAGATCCCAACGCATCATCTTCATTGGCCGGGTTAATATATATGGTACGGTATAATTAGTATGCCTATGAGAATCTGTCGTACGTAACAAAACTCTCAAAGATTGAATCATTGAATTGAAGTAATCGGAGCTACAAATATGAAGATTACAATTAAAGATCGGAGAATCACTCAGTCTCTTTATGAACTGCTTGGAAAGCAATAAAGAAAAATCTCTAAGAAACTCAGCAATATATCAAAACTCAGTCTCTTTATGTATCACTTCAGTGGTGTACGTTGCTTCTCTTGCTGGGGTGATTGCATGTCAAGCTGCTTAGAACAGCACCTACTTTTTCCCCTCTCACCAACATGAAATTGAAGGGTCTTTGTAAAATCTGAGTGGTTAATTTTCTGTAAACTAAACTATATGTCTACATATATATATGATCAGATTTTTAATCTGAATTAAGAGGGTTGGAGTCATGAAGAGTGCCTAATTGCCTATATATGACAAGAGCAAAAAGTATTGTTCTCGCAAGATTCTGACTTTGTGGTTTAAAGTGTGAACAAAATGCATGAGATCGGCCGCTGCTAGTTTACCAATTTAATTAAGATTTTTTGAAGGTCCTAGAGGGGGGGTGAATAGGACAATGACAACTTTTTCGTATTAAATTGTTCACAGGGATAGAAATGGTTATGTCTATCCTGAATCACAATTGAATGATTATATAAAGTAAAGTTGCAGTAAATATAAACAACACAAAGATGTTTTTGTTCTCGCAGAAACCCTGCATCCAGGGAGAAAAACTGCGTGCCCCTAACTCTTGAAGGGCAAACTTTCCACAATGTAATTCAACACTTCTTACAAGTTTGTAGCAACCTGGGATAGTTAGCAGCGCTTCTATCCTTCCTAGACTCTTCCTAGTCTACGACCTGCTCTACCTCACTTGTCTCTAAGTGCTTACACATGAAAGTTTCCAGAAGGAATTCAACACCTCTTACAAGTTTGTAGCAACCTGGGATAGTTAGCCGCGCTTCTATCCTTCCTAGACTCTTTCTAGTCTACGAGCTGTTCTACCACACTTGTCTCTAAGTGTTTACACTTCCAGAAGTTCCAACATCAGAACTTAGCTATCATCTAACTAATTCTTCATGGAGACTTCTCGGGTTGTTGCACTACCAATCACAATCTCATGGTATGCAAATGCAATATGAGTTTTATGAAAAGAGTTTTTGTTCAAGCTCTAAGATTTACAGTCAACAAGGAAGACTTAGAGCACAGCTGAACATACAATGAATGAAACTCAGAACAAGAAAATGTGCTATGACAATTTTCACATAAAACAACCAACCAAAACAACCAACAAGCAAGGAGCACCTTACTTCATATTTATAGGCTAGGTGAAACTCATAAAGAAGCAAAACACGTAGCCCATGTGATCAGGAAGTTTTGGATCTGAGTTGCCTGCCCACTTTAACCAAACCCATAAAAAGGAAAACTTTCCCAATAAAAAAATATATTACTTTTCAAATGATGGGCAAAAGGTTTTGCAATTTTTATCAAATGATTGATATGACAGGTGTATGGCAAAACAACTTTTCCTAGGCACAAATCATAACCCTAGCAAAGGCATAGGTCGGCTAATGCATCATGTATCAACTAAGCCATGAAAACCCTAGAGAACTGGGTTACGTGATGGAAGAGTGTACAACCATCCCAACTGTATTCTGAGAAACAGGATAGGAAGCATTTCTTCTATCCTCTGTGAAAAACAATGAGATGCATATGCATGATTTTACCTTAGTACCATGTGATCATGTTGGGTCTTCTCTTGGACTTAGGTCTTCAGACTTCACTTGATTTGACTTGACTTCCTAGACAAGGATGTGTTTTGTTAAATAAAGGATTGCCAACATTTTTATACTTACAATCTCCCCCTTTGGCATTCCTGAACAAAACACACCTCTGCTATCCTAATCTAGTATTCCAGACTTCAAGCACCAACCTGCAATATCAATCTCACCAGAACAAGTGAAATATAACAGGAATTCATATGAGTTAAGAACCAGGATAGCATAGGCATTATACATCACATCACATAAGTAAAAACTGAAATATCCATGAAAAATATCTATAATGCCCTACAACTATTTCTCCCCCTTTTTGTCACGGAATGACAAAGGGGTGTCATCAAAAATCAGATGTCATCAACATCCATCATCTAGATCATCCTCAACATTCTGATTACCATCACCATAAGCACATATGGCCTTTGGAGCAACGGTGGAAGTAGCAGCAAAAGAGCGAGTGTGTCAGCCCAGTACGACCTTAAATTCTGGGTCAGACCACTCAGATCCGGACAAAGAAACAACAAGCTTCTTTCCAGCCCAAGGATCAAACTCATCTAGGGATGGCAAAGTATCACTCTCTCCTAAGTACAGATCCAAATCTGGGATGGAAGGGGTTTCAGAGGAAGAAGTTGATTTGAGAGAAGGAGCAGCAGCGGAGAAGTTAAAGCATGCACAAGTGATTTCATGCCTTGATAACCGTAAACACCCATTAAAAAATAACGGCTAATTAAAAACTCACAACCTTCTTTCTCAAAAACCGAGGATGAAACGTGGATCTCCAAACAGTAAGTCCTCTAGCTTGGCTATAAAGTCATCAGAACTCCTTATTGCAACAGATATGTCCTACTAAGAGTAGGAACTGACCTCAACAAAGCACACAATTAAAGTACAAAAAAAATACCTGCAAATGAACCCAAAAGTAACCTTTTTGCAAACTATTTTCCAACCTTAATTTTTTAAGGGATTAAAGTTAATGTGTGTGTCACAGACAGACTTTCAAATTCTCCCCCTAAGAACATGCATAGGTAAAATAAATCCTTTTGTATGGAAACATGAACAAAGAGATGAATCCAAGGAGAAATTTGACAAGACACAGAACCTGGGATACAATCATCTTTTCTAATCCCTGAGACAGTCAAAGCATAGACTCACAAAGTAAGACACCTTTAAACTCAAAGTTCAGAACACTCTTGAGAGTAGACATGTAGGTGTGACTGAGTTGGAGCAATAATGATCCATACCCCAAAGACAAAGTCATCAGATTGCGAGTGTGTGAAGTGATTCAACTCAGGAGACTTTGCAATGTAACCCATTAAGATGAAGTCTGAGATTTCACAACATTTCAGGAGAGCACATGTTATTTCCATCCTTATAGCTTCGAGCATTTCATCCTTATAACATCAGTTCAGTTTGAGAGCCAAATCCCAGAGCCAATGTTTTTCCTTATTTTAAGCTCTTCTGAAAAAATCGTCCTCATAGGATCATATTTTAAGGAGATCATCAATAACAACCTCGACCCCATCGAAGGATAGATAACATTCCAGGAATCCTCACTGATCTATGTAACAAAAGGTTCACCAATGACTCCCAAGTCAGTTGACTTTAGGGCATTAAGCATAACAAGGATGCTCCAGAGGGCAAACAATTTAGATTCAGAAAAAAACAACAACATTGTTCAGATTAATCTTTCAAGTGAACTTAATTAAACAACCACCGGGGAGACCAAACCATTCTCGTTTCTGCCCACCCTTATATCGTTGTTACGACCAAGGAATGTGTACTTTGAAAATAGCTTGGCCTATTGCAAATTTATTTCATCAACCACCGGGGTGACCAAACCATTCTCGTTTCTTCCCACCCTTATATCGTTGTTACGACCAAGGCATGTATACTTTAAGAATAGTCTGGCCAAAAACAATCTCCAAACCTCATCTCAAATAAGTCACAAGGCTTTAAGCTACCCACAAAAGTTCTCAAGTGAAACATTTATATGACTTCTGACTTGTAAGGAGATTAAGACCACATATTACATGTCATAAGATATTCAGATGCACACAAACATATAGACCCCAGAGTATAACTGACCAAAGATGTAAGGACACTTACTTAGGTCAAGTTCAAAGACTGTACAAGGATATCAACTTACCATTGTATCCTGGATGTAACACAGAACTCCCGAGAGCACTAGCAACCAAACAAATTTTTATTTTTATTTTCAAAAGATCTTTAAACATGCTTATGAACTATATACAGACATATCCTTATGGGGAGACTTTTAATCCATGTCACACACACCAATAGCCTTTCTAAGGCTGGTAAAACAAAGGTTGTCAAGTGGTTAGTAAACAAGTCCATTAGCCGTTGTTCAATGGAAGTAAAAGCAAATTCAAGCAACTATTCCTCAACCAAGTTTCTGATAAAGTGATATCTAAACTCTATATGCTTAGTCCTAGAATGCAGCACAAGATTTTTAGATATATTAATAGCAGAAGTATTATCACAGAAAGGGGATAGCAAACCTTGCTTGAATCCATAGTCAACAAACATGTGCTTCATCCACACAGGTTGGGTACAACAGCTTCCTGCAGCAATGTACTCAGCTTGAGCTTGGTCCTGGTTTTCCTTGGCTCATGTACCTCACCAATGATGTCGGAGGGAAAATGATCTTTTTGCACTTGATGGTTCCCAGCCTTATGTGGTGACGGGATGGCGAGGGTCTGATCTCTCCTTCCTTCTGCAAGATTCCTATCCTCGTCTGAGGAGTCCTCTTCTGGGATGACAGGAGCAGGTGATATCCCTTCTGTTGAAGCATTTGAAACATTTGGAGTTGGTTCCTGTTCAGTCATACAACCAGATTCGTGAGAACACGTAACACCATCAATGATGGCCACATTACTCAAGGTTACCATTATATCCTTGGACGCAGGTTCAACACATACTCTAGACATGAAACATACTAGTTCATCTTCATCCGAATCACGACCACAAATGTCAAAAGGTTTGGTGTCAGCATGGGACACCTTAGAATGATGTGGTTTGACTCCTTTTTTCTTAACCCAATTTGGTTTCCTTATTGGCTCACTAGATCTGGGGACAGACAGACCCTGTGCTATCCTAGAAAATTCTTCTAGAGATTTATTCAAGGAGGCTTGAAAAGAGTTAAGCAACTCACTACCCTGGGGAATTCTAGAGCTGGGCTGACTTCTTGTCAATTTCCAACAACGAGGTCGGATGTGGCCAACAATACCACAATGATGACATGTGGGAACAAATCTCTTGGGATTTTTCACTTGGTTGGGAGGCTCACGTAGCATAGGCTCTCTACTCTTAACAAACACAGTTTGACCACTGGAAATTGAACACTGACCTTTTTCAAAACCAATTCCCGTTTTATCTTTATCATGTTTTCCCATCCCGACCATTTTTTTCAACTTATCCGACCCAATTGAGAACTTCTCAAATTGTTTCTTAGACTCTAAAAGCTCTTTCTCAAGGCCTAGTTTCTCAGAGGTCAAGGTTCTCACAAGCTTATTTTGAGTGTCTAGACTGTCTTGAAGAATTTTGACATTGTTCTCAAGACTTACCTTTTCAGCCTTCCACTCGGCTTTCTGGGATTGCAACTTGTCTTGAATCCCCCTGTTGGTCTCCTCACTCTTAGACAACTCATTTTTTAAAGATTCGACTCGGCTAAGCATAGACTTTGAGGCAGTACACAGCTGGGTATACTTCTCATGAATACTATCATCAGTATCATCATCATCATCAGACTCTCCTAAAAACATAGAAGCTACAAAAGCTACGGTTTCTCTTTCTTCTTCATGATCCGAAGATTGTTCGGAATCACTGTCACTCCAGGTTGCCTTAAAGGAATTCTGTTCCCTATTTTTCCTGGTTGCACACTCAACGGCCCTATGACCTACTCCACCACACTCAAAACACTTATCATCCTTTTGAAAAGACTTGGGTTTGGGAGTAAGTCTGGGATTCCCAATAGGTGAAGGATCCTTGTTCCTAGGATACCTAGGGGTAGAGGACGAACCTTTTGAGAAGTTTTGAGATGGGACAAAATGTTTTCTTTTCTTCAAGAACTTCTCAAACTGTTTGGTTAGGGCAGCAAATTCCTCAACACTACATTCGCTAGACTCTGGTTCCCTCTCCTCTACCTCCTTCACAGTACTTAAGGCAATGGATTTTTCCTTCTTAGGTTTCCTCCTTACCGACTCAAAATTCTTCAAGTTTCCTACCAGCTCGTCTAGGGTGTAGGTATTCAAGTCCCTAGCTTCCTCAATGGCAATCTGCTTCGACTCAAAACTAGGAGGAAGACTTCGAAGGAATTTCTTAACCATCCTTTGAGGATCTATTTCCCCATCTAAGCCTTGACATTGATTGGTGATGCTAAGCATACGCCCATGAAACTCATCTACTGTCTCATCCTCACTCATTTTTAATTCTTCAAACTCATGCAATAGGGTTTGGAGCCTTTGCTCTTTTACCTTGGTATTTCCCTCATGAGTCGTAGCCAAAGCTTCCCATGCTTGTTTAGCCGTGGGACAGTTTATAATTCTACGACGTTCTTTTTCCGAGACAGCAGTAAAAAGACTATTCAGGGTTTTGATGTTCATCCTTGAATTAGCCTTTTCAATCTCATTCCACATATTTTTGGGTTTCTGTATAGGGATAGAAGAACCCTCAGCCAGCAGCATCATTGGATGCTTCCATCCATCCTCAACCATAGCCCACTGTTTCCCATCATCTTGGGAAATAAGAAAAGCAGTCATCATTACTTTCCATTGTGAATAATCTTTCCCATTGAAATAGGGAGGATAGTTCACAGAGGATGAGACTCTTTGGTCCATTTTCCCCTCTATAAGGATCTCACCAGCAAGGCTGGTGGCCGCTCTGATACCACTTGAAGGTCCTAGAGGGGGGGTGAATAGGACAATGACAACTTTTTCATATTAAATTGTTCACAGGGATAGAAATGGTTATGTCTATCCTGAATCACAATTGAATGATTATATAAAGTAAAGTTGCAGTAAATATAAACAACACAAAGATGTTTTTGTTCTCGCAGAAACCCTGCATCCAGGGAGAAAAACTGCGTGCCCCTAACTCTTGAAGGGCAAACTTTCCACAATGTAATTCAACACTTCTTACAAGTTTGTAGCAACCTGGGATAGTTAGCAGCGCTTCTATCCTTCCTAGACTCTTCCTAGTCTACGACCTGCTCTACCTCACTTGTCTCTAAGTGCTTACACATGAAAGTTTCCAGAAGGAATTCAACACCTCTTACAAGTTTGTAGCAACCTGGGATAGTTAGCCGCGCTTCTATCCTTCCTAGACTCTTTCTAGTCTACGAGCTGTTCTACCACACTTGTCTCTAAGTGTTTACACTTCCAGAAGTTCCAACATCAGAACTTAGCTATCATCTAACTAATTCTTCATGGAGACTTCTCGGGTTGTTGCACTACCAATCACAATCTCATGGTATGCAAATGCAATATGAGTTTTATGAAAAGAGTTTTTGTTCAAGCTCTAAGATTTACAGTCAACAAGGAAGACTTAGAGCACAGCTGAACATACAATGAATGAAACTCAGAACAAGAAAATGTGCTATGACAATTTTCACATAAAACAACCAACCAAAACAACCAACAAGCAAGGAGCACCTTACTTCATATTTATAGGCTAGGTGAAACTCATAAAGAAGCAAAACACGTAGCCCATGTGATCAGGAAGTTTTGGATCTGAGTTGCCTGCCCACTTTAACCAAACCCATAAAAAGGAAAACTTTCCCAATAAAAAAATATATTACTTTTCAAATGATGGGCAAAAGGTTTTGCAATTTTTATCAAATGATTGATATGACAGGTGTATGGCAAAACAACTTTTCCTAGGCACAAATCATAACCCTAGCAAAGGCATAGGTCGGCTAATGCATCATGTATCAACTAAGCCATGAAAACCCTAGAGAACTGGGTTACGTGATGGAAGAGTGTACAACCATCCCAACTGTATTCTGAGAAACAGGATAGGAAGCATTTCTTCTATCCTCTGTGAAAAACAATGAGATGCATATGCATGATTTTACCTTAGTACCATGTGATCATGTTGGGTCTTCTCTTGGACTTAGGTCTTCAGACTTCACTTGATTTGACTTGACTTCCTAGACAAGGATGTGTTTTGTTAAATAAAGGATTGCCAACATTTTTATACTTACATTTTTCATTTAGTTGGATATCATATATTGTTGTTCCATTTTGTAGAGAAACTTGATTGTTTCACCATCTCCAGGCACAAATAGGATATGCATGTCTCGCGGTAGGAACTCATACTTGAGTTACGATTGCTAGATAGACGACTTGAGGTAAAATAATTGTTAGTAATGAGTGATTCAATGTGCTTAATTTCACGATTTGGGATCTAGTCATGTAATTTACTAAAACAGTTTTGCATAAAATTGAAGCAAACTAGGGATAGTGCCGAAACTAATTTGAAAGCAAAAGGTTAATTCCCAACAGATCTATATCTAATAATTCTTTCGGCTGCTGCCAAATATGATTCACAGCAAAAACAATATCGATCAGTAGGTGAATTTATTGAAGTACGTGGCCGGGACTAACCAAACTTCTGTAAACTGTAGGATCTGGCAACAATTCCCCTTCATCTAATCTTCAAGCAATGATCGAGAGCGAGGAACATGAGGCGTACGTAGGAAAAGGCTTGCAAGAAGCTAGGCTTGCTTAAATAATTAAGATTTTCATTTAGTTTGATATCATATATGTATCTTGTTGTGGCATTTTGATGAGAAACTTGTTTCACCATCTCCAGGCACAAATATAAGGACTTAACCTGAATCAGTCTCCAATGTAATAGTCACTAAAGACACTTTTTTTTTGTAGTGAATAGGATATGAATGACGGTAGGAACTCATACTTGAGTTATGATTCCTAGATAGACGACAGCTTGATGTAAAATAATTGTTAGTTATCAGTGATTCAGTGTGCTTAATTTCACGATTCTGGGAGCTAGTCATGTAATTTACTAAAACATTTTTGCATAAAATTAAAGCAAACTAGGGAGTAGGGATAATGCTAATTGGTAAAGTGGTAACTAATTAAAGTTCCACATCGGAAATGTAAAACATGATATATACATTTATAAGAGCTTGCATCTATTAATTTCATCGCCGAGCCAAGTAACATGGGCTTGTAACCAAGTGGGGCATTAAAGTGATTGGTTGTAATTGAAATTTATTCCGGTGGGGTGCGGTAATCTTAATTTGTTCACTTCGGTGAAGTCGTGCGCTAGACACGCCCCTAAAACCCTCGGGTTAGTAGGGCCCCCCACTCGATAAGGGTGAGTAGCAAATCACAACTTTAATAGCAATGATTAGATTGGGGGAAACTCCACAAATCAAGATGGCCTCACCTTAGCGTGTTGCCGGGTAGAGATCCTTAACACACAATCACTTTTTACAAATCTCTTTCCTTAATTGCATCGTAAATCACATCCTAAATGATCTCATTGCATGGTGTTGCTGGACATGGATCCTCATCCAACAACAATCACTTCTTTTTTTTGAAGTATTAGTTTAAAATATATATATATATATATATATAGAATTTTTCTATATATACTTTTAAAGTACATAGTTTTAATGCAAACCGTCGAGATCGGATCATTTAAAGAGATCTGACGGCTAACATTAGAACTATGTACTTTAAAACTACATAGTCCTATGTAGTGGAGAAAAATTCTATATATATATATATATATATATATACTCTTTGATAAGTTCTTTGTTTGGATCAAAGAGATATTTAGCATAAACATATCCCACAATGGGAGATTCTCTAGTGAGGACCACTATAATGAGGACTTGACTTTTCGATTAGACATACTTTTTGATTATATTTCGACAAATCAACCGTTCAATATTTAGATATTTATGAGTAGATCACTTATACAAATTTTCAATGAAATCTAAAATCGTTAGGTCATCTATAAGTGTGATTAACCATTTATGAATATGAATGGTTCAAAATTCACAAATTTAGTTCGTCCATTTATTTGGTCTAGTTCGGTACCTTAACGATTTCAAATTTTGTTGAAAATATGTATAATTGATATACTCATGAATATCTTAATATTGAACGGTTGATTTCTCGAGATGTAATCGAACAATAGATATAACAACCATTAATCAAAAAGTCATCACAAAGTCCTCATTATAGTGATCTTCACTAAAGAAGCTCTCATCCAACAATACTTGGACAATCTTGGATTTACTTATATAAACAATTGTATGTTATGCAATGAGAGCAGTGTAACATATCTTTTACACCTTTCTAATGACGTAATGTTGGAACAAATTAAGGTATATATTTCCAACAAATTTACTGTAAATGATATCTGATTAATTGGTACATTATGCCCAATGAAGCAAGACACCTATATCATTAAGGTATGGTACTTTTGGACCAATAATAATTTATTATCTTGTTTTATATGAAATTGATCGATCTTGCGTAACATCACGACACTGGATGAGTTTGTCCGTACGTATTAATCGTTGATTGTTTATTTGCTGTATTTCTTGTTTGAACTCAGTTCTACTTCATACTTGGGAGAAAGAAAATTGAGAATATTAAGATGGACTCATCGACTCGACCCCACTGATTTTTGGATTTGGTAGGCTTTTCTAAGCCAAGATCAGCTAAAGGATTTAAGGAATAACATCTTAAGATCCATTAATTAATGGGGATGTGAAACGAATGGAAATGACCAACCCATAACTGTTTCCCAATTCTCACCCCCAATCTTCTTGTCGAAAGTTATTAGAAATAGTAAGGATTGGAACTGATCAAGACCTCATGTGGAGTTGTAAATCTTAAATTTTTTTTTTAACCGATCGATCATTATATTTTTATATTTCTTTGTCGAAAATAAAATGATTGGGGTGAGAATTTTCGATCGACAAGAAAATAAAATTTTATTTCCAATCATTTTATTTTATTAACAACTCCATATGAGGTCTTTAATTATTATTATTTTTATTTGCTTTGCCCTCTTTTCAAAAAAAAAAGAAAAAGGGTTTGCAATCACATACACTATTCTTTAAACAATCGATTTGACATCTGTAACCTAGCTTGTATTACAAATCCAACAAGAAACCAATTTACTCTAGAATTTTATTATGGAACTGTTTACCATATGGTTCACAAAATGGCTTGGAAAGTAAAGAGAAACTACTAACAAGATTTCTCTCCACCTGGGTTTCTTTGTGGCTGGAGATAGATGCTCTGCATTCGTTAGATATATGTAGCTAGCTGACTTCAAGGAAAAATTTCATTCCTTGGTGACATTGATTCGGACAGAAGAAATAGTAGGTTCCAGCAACCGGCAAGACTAATTCCTCATAGCCACTCTGATACACCCCCAGGTTTGGAGTTGAAGAACACTCATCAAACAGGTCACGATTAGCTGCTACAACGATAGAGTGTAGATTTGCGTGGTAAACGAAATCTGGAATACAAAAAACCTAGATGTCAGGTCAACTTCCACAAACAAATTTCTATGAAACAATAAGAGGATAAATTAATATATGAAGATTCAAAGACTTATGCCTGAAGATTCAAGTAGTCGAAAAAATGAAAGAAGTGATTATGAATGCAGGAGCCTGCTGTATAAGTAGTCACCTAGAGAATCTCCAGGATGGGCATATATGCCAAAAGCCCAACCCTGGTAATCAAACAGAGGATCGTTCCAGTCAGCCGCACGTCCAACATGATAAGATGTTTGTAATGCTAACACCATGCTGCTCGGAAAAACCACAAAGGCAATCACAACAGCTAAAGCATTACTGTATCCTGCCATTTTAATTATAACTATAATTAATTAATTAGCTAGCTATATATATATGCTTAGTACTCGAGGAATATATGTGTACATATATAGGTTTTTCTTGGCCGAAGGTATATATGTAACTGGTGTACGTAGGTTAAGTAGTGTTTAGGTCACTCCGTTGTGATTAAAAACATATATATACCCCAGCTAGGAATTCTTGTAATCTACACAAGATTACGTACGTGATTATGTAATAAACAGTTCATGCACTTTTACTTAAAAAAGATCTTCTACTAATTAAAATGGCCACAACTTATACCTATGCATGGCATTGCCGGCCATTGGGGGCAAGGCCAATGAGATCGTAACAATATACCATCTTCATTGTGTTGATTATTGGGTATAATTAGACGTATGAGAATTTGCATATCATGCTTGACCTTATTATATATCTCCATTGGATTGCGCATATAGAAAACTACATAAAAGCCCATGACATCTCTTCATTTATCTTTAAGGTCCACAAACTTGTAATTCATGCATATAAGTAATTTTTTTTACTCATAAGGACAAGTTGTTCTCAAACTGACATGTGGCAAATGCTGAATTACTTTTTTGTCCTCTTATAAGCTTTGGGTTTAAAACTTTAAACTCAAAGTGTGTACGGACAAAAAAAAAATAATATCAAAGTTTGTGCCGTCAGATATCAGTGCAGTAGCAGACAATTGATATCTATGCAGTAGCAGGCAGTATATATACGTGTAGTAGCAGACAACAGAAATCAGTGCAGTAGCATGTAATATATATACGTGCAGTAGCAGACAACATATATCAATGCAGTAGCAGACAACATATATCAATACAGTAGCAAGTAGCAATATCGGTGCAGTAGCAGCCAACATATATACGTGCAGTAACATGCAGCATAAATTCGTGCAGTAGCAGACAACGAAAATCTGTGCAGTAGCAGGCAGCATATATACGTGCAGTAGCGTGCAACAGAAAATCCGTGCAGTAGCAGACATCATATATCCGTGCAGTAGCATAAAGCATATATAATGCAGTAATAGCAGTAGCAAATATTAGATATCTGCTAGCTTTAGGGGTTCTGGGGTTGATTTCAAATTAAGGAAGATGGCATCCTCTCATATTAGCATTAATGGAATTAGGCAATGGCCTTCTCTTCGATTCCAGCTAAAGACCCAAGCCATTTTCATCATAAACAAAATACCCAAAACAAAATTCCAATCTAGATTGATCTCCAAACAATTAAACTAAGCCCCAAAATCATAAATGAAATTGCTTGTACCCAGAATCAAAATCACAAATGTCGCACACGAGCTACTCTCTTCCTCCTCTCTGCCATCATCACCTCTCTCTTTCTTTCTCTCTCATCTGCGTCTCTCTCTCTTCCATGAACCCAAAAGCTGAACATGGCTTTATTTTGTTATTGTCTAATTGGATCTGAGATAGATGTGAGAGTGGAGAGGATTGAGAGAATAGATCCAAGTTCTCTCTCCTCGATTTGCAGGTTTCTGATCACCAACACGGCTCACCACCGTCACATATCGGTTCGCCAACCTTCTCTGAGAAGAACCCAAGCAGCACGATATCCGGCCAAGCCAAGAAGTGTGTGCACCCGCCTTCGCTAGTGATCCCAGATCTGCAACTCTTCGGGTAGTCACAATATAATGGCAACATTGTAAATAAAATGAAGAGATGCTTGAATATGTAATTACACTTATAAAATTCGTGTCTGGGCTTGCACTATAGCGCATGGGCCTGAGCTGTTTGTCCTTATGTGTATAACTCTAATCTTAGTTGGTTTATTAGTGTTTTGTAGTGTTGTCATGGGTGTGTATGTCAAATTCTATTGCGCATATTGTCTTTCCACTCTAGCCGATTTATTATTTATTTATTTGAAATGAATTTTGAGCCGATTCAAGTTGGTGATAAGGTAAGGTGAGCATCATTAATCAATTAATTAGGTGGAGAAACTCAAACCTTTATAAACTCTAAGGAAAAGTTGTATTTCGATCTCTAATGTGGAATATACATCACATTCTCAATATCTAATAGCTAGGCTCAACCTCATGTCCATGGATGTTTTTAATAGAAGACACCAGTACGTGGGTATGTAATACCATTACGCCTAGAATTAGAGGTTAATTACAAGATGATTAATTTTGTGCAATACAATCCATGAGTCGAGGAGGCTCATCCACTAACCAAATAAAATTCTCACGAACAATGAAGTGAGCAATAATATTTTCTTATTACAGTCTCTCGAGATGTACCAAAACGTTTGAATGGCAAGACACCCATAAGAATCGTAATCTCTTCTACAATCAATATCCCTCAACGGCAAAAGAAGACTCTGCCTGATTAACAAGGATACAATATCCTCGTCCACTCCTTGCATACTCTCTCTCTAAACCATGTGGCCCATATAGGATATCCGGTCTTGCCTCATTTAGTTAACTTAAGTTCAAAAGCTTAGATCTAATAAAACAAGTCTGATAGACAAATTTTATTATTATTATTATTATTATATTTGGGGGAGAGGCGAGGGGGGTGTGAACTTAGAAGTAGAACGTACATCACTCACTTTTATGGACATAAATACCATTGGACCAAGTCTCAACGACCGTATGTGACATTTTAGTTTATATCTACGAAAATTCTTCTATACTTCAACCAATAGATCTCAGCCGTTGATTGATTGAAAATAATAATAAAAATTAATTTAATTAAGGGTGAAATCACCATGGTTAACTTTAATCAGGTGGATAAAAGATGTTCTCTTATATTTAATGTGGCAGTGGAAGTGATTAACTAATAATGTTTTACTTATTTAGAATCGTAGTTATAGGATTTTAAGTGTATCTTAGCCTCTTAGGACTAGCTAGTGATTCAGGATGGGAAACAAATTAATGAAAAAGACCAACCCATAATCATTTCTCAATTATCACCCAATCTTTTTTTTTTCTTGTAAAACATTCTTTAGAAAATGAGACTCAAACTTTAGACCTCTGTTAGAAGTGTAAAACTGTAAATGCTTGAAGTAAAACGTCCACCAGGTAAGGAGAGTGCATGCGAGCTGAATTCAGTTTAAACAGGTCTTGTTCGACCTCTTCGTAATATGTACAGTACATTGAGCTGTTTCTTTTTTTATTAATTCGCTTGGTCTTGTTTTCTCGAAATTAATGAGAAAAAAAAAAAGAGGGTTTAGAATCACATACACCAATTTTCAAAATATACGGTTGACTTCTCTAACATTGTATTACAAATTTGAGAATGAATTATTTACTTCAGAGTTTTATATGAAACTGTAAACCATATGGTACATAACTCTTGAAATGACTCGGAATGTAAAGAAAAACTACCAACTAAATTTCTCTCCACAGAGGTTACTTTGTGGGTGGATATATGCTTTGGATTTGTTAATTAGATTATGTAGCTAGCTAGGTTACATTGATGTAAAACTTCATCGCAAATGGGTGGCAGTGATAGCTACAGAAGAAGTAGTAGGTTCCAGCAACCGGCAAGGTTAACATATCAATACCGCTCTGATAAACCCCCAAGTTTGGAGTAAAATTACATTGCTCATATAGGTCACTATTAGCTGCTACAACAACATTGTGTAGATTTGCATCGTAACTGAAAACTGGGAAACAAAATATTAATGTGTGAGTTATATAATTATAATTTCCACAAACCACTATTTATGAAACTACAAAGTAATGAATTGATGCAACGAAGAAAAGGCCGGCGCCACAAGATCCTTGGGCTAGACCGTACGGTTAAGCAATCATTTAAGTACTCCAGGAGTTTAACTATTTCGAGAATGAAGAAACAACATATATCAAGCCAATCATCATAATCAAGTACGTGTCGTGTAGACTCATCCTATGCATAGAAAGGTAAATAGAAGAAACGAATAGTTGCAGCCTTCCGAGGACCTCTTGCAACTTGACCCCAAAAACCTACGGCATATGTGTATGTCTACAACATATATGTAGGCATGCATATATATATATATAGAGGCATGCATGTCTACGTAGATATATGAAAATCATACAAAATTATACGAAAATTACAAGATCTATACATGACGATTCAAATGAAAATGATATACGAATTACAATTTGAGCAAGAAAATTTAGATTAAATACTTTTGTTCTTTAGTAAAAAAGTGATGAATGCAGAAAATTAGTTAACTGCAATATTGTGGTGAAGCTGCCTGCTAATTAGTACTCACCTAAAACATCTCCAACATGGAAAGTTTTGGTTGAAGCCCACACCATGTAATCTTCATCAAAACTCCCCCAGTAATTATTATAGGTTCCAACCCAAATGTCTGCACCCAACACCATGCTCGGAAAAAGGAAAAACGCAATCGCAAAACCAAGACACGCCGTACTGTATCGTGCCATTTCGATAAATTTTATTCTGTGTTCCCGTTTGAAGAAATATGATAATCGAGTTCTATTATTCCAGATCGATAAGGCTGGTGCCTTGCGTATGCTTTAGCACAAGTTATATAGGTTTTCCTTGGCCGAAGGCATATATATATAACATGCATACAGGTTATAATATAGAGCTTTGGTCACACCGTTGCGATTAACATGTATGAGCTAGGAATTTTTGTAATATACAAGATTACGTTAGTGACTATGTAATATACAATTCATGCAAACTAGCTAGGTAGTTTTATACAGGCATGCATAATTGGCCCATTGTTAATTAAAGTATGCTTTTTGACTTGAGATAAGTACTTAATTATCTCAGTTATTACTTGGGTTTTTGTTAAGTTGGTCAGTTGTGGACTTTGGTAAATTTAAACATTACTTTGTAGTTTGGACGTACAATGCATGCTGGGAGATATTCGTTTTCTAATCTTGCCGAAACAATTAGAAGTGGAAATTTTTTGCTGGTTTACTAGTTTTTTCTTTTCTTTTCTTTTTTCTTCTGTGACATAGGCTATTAGTGATATGTCAAATCTATTTTGGATACTACAAAGTCCACAGTAATCTTTCCTCAAAACTTACTAGAGCTTTTTTTCTTTTTCACACAACTCAAAAGCTTTACCATATGACAATACATACTTTTTTTTTCTCTTTGGCTTATATAATAAGTCTAACAATATAGAGATCAGTATGGCGTGCGATTTATAAAGGTTGTTGGTAATTATCTTGGGGCATCAAGAGTGTGTTCTTGATTGGCTACGTCATTGTGCGCTTATGTTCTATAAGGATTTGCTTATGTTTCATTCTACATGCGAACGGCGAGTTTGAGTTATGATTTTGGCCTTCTAATTAAGTATATCAATAAAATCAAATTTTATTATATATATATGAAGATTAATATTTGTAATATCAAAGCACTCAGATTACAGAAAATGTATTATTTAACCAATTAGAATTTTAATTACAGAAAATGTATTATTTAACCAAAGAATTTTAATTATTCAAATAAACAAAAGGTGTGAGTACTATAGTAGTATAGTCTATAGGTGACCTCATGAGCCAATCATAAGTCATTAAGTTGGTTTGTCCAACGTAGAAATTATTTGATGGGAATAAGAAATTACAGGTCTTAAACACAAAATTCTATGTGTATCATTAGAGATCTCACCCAATTTTTTCTTATAATTTCTCCATAGAATGCTTATCAAGTGGGCACTATCTAGTTCACAGTGATAAAAAAACTTCTGCTGAAGATTGTCGCAGTGATATCCGCATAAGAAATAGTAGGTTCCAGCAACGCTCAAGGTTACGTTAATGCGTCATTGCCACTATCGTACACACCTAAGCTTGGAGATGCATTACAACTATCGAACCCAGCAGGATCAGCCGCTAAAATAAAGAACGTTGTGGTCACCTGCTTCGTAATTGAAAACTGGGAAACAAAAAACCGAGATGTATTGATATCAGTCCCTTGCAATTTTCACAAAATAAACATTTGTACAACATCGTTCATCTACGGTATATTAATATATCGATACATATCGAAGTAGTTTATTTATTGTATTGGTACATAAATGTACCGTAAAACTTTTCTGGGAAAACAAAATAATGAATTGGTGATCGATAGCAAAGAAAAGACACACACTTAAAACATCTCCAACATGGAAAGCATAGCCATCAGCCCAAGCTTGGTAATTAGCAGTACCATCCCAGCCTAGATCATCTCCAACAACATATTGAGTCGCCAAAACCATGCTCGGAAAAACAACGAAAAACGCAACCACAACAAGAGCAGTACAGTCAGTACTGACTCGTGCCATGTTAATCCCTCTGAAGAAATCTCACTTGTATATATTGTTAGCCTTGTAAATTAACTTAGATAGTGTCCCAGCTAACTATGGAAGCTATAGGTTTTAAAAACGTACACTTATGCTTGTAAGCATACCAATCATATATATGGGCATATGGCCGGGGTTAAATGGCACGTACGTATCCGTCCAAAAAAAAAAAAAAAACTGGCACGTACGTACTTTGGTCACACCGCTCTACTGATAACTACAATATTACATGCTTCGATCATTCTGTAATATAAAACTCATGCCGATCGTTTTACAGTACTTGATGGGAGATTAACAATCTTTGAGGCCGGGACTAATTTTCATTAGGGAACAAAAAAAATTCCAGGCAGACCAATTTTTCATACGTCTATAAATTTTAGGTTTTGATAATTTTTGAGCCGGCCAATTTGATTACCGCATATATATACATGGAGAGTGTCTTGTATCCACCAAAGTATATATGTACTTGAGTGAACCAACGACTGATATGTAAAGATGAGAGATTCAACGGTGTGCATATATGTGTGGTTGGATAAAGAATTAGTTGATCTAACGGTTAAGAACACCAAAGTGATTATTCACTTCGGGGTGGATACAAGAATTTTCGTATATACATGCATTCCCTCTAAATTTAGCCTTGTAAACTGAGCTAATTAAAGAAAGTGGTTGTATCAAAAAATAAAAATAAAAAGCGTGAAGTTTTTGGGTATCGATCGTTGCTGCATGTATAAACTTATGAAGACAAAACTAAAACCTGTTCAGTTCCGATCAAAGCCTGTTAAGTTGGGTTCTCAAACTCAAACTGCTAGGTCGATGGTTATATAGTTCTTTCAAGAAATCAAAATTAGTTTTCATGCATGAGGCATATCCCTAGAAATTAAAATATTCCAATCACTATGGACTTTGTTGGATCGATGACAAATTTTAATTTTCTTGTTGGAAGGCTCTCACACCGATGCACACCACTTGGTTTTGCAATGCCCAATTTTTGTTTTTTCTTACATTTGGAAGGAATCAAACTCCAACTTCACCACTTTAGCTAACCCCAAGTGCATCATCAGCGGTTTTTTTTTTTTTAAAAAAAGACATTCAACTCAACTTAATTAATTATTACGGATCAGTTATCTACCATTTTATGTCAAGTTTAGTTAATTAAGGAGTAGTTTTGGCACTCCACTTTTACTTATGCACTCTACATTTAAGTGGTTAAAAAATAGTTAAACAAGCTAGGCCAAAAAAATTAGGGGTGGGGGCGCGGACGGGACGGGTCGAGAAAAACATCATCCCTATCCCATCCCGCGAAAAAAAATTCGGGACGGGACGGGACTGGATGGGATGGCTAATTTTGAAAACCGATCCCATCCTATCCCATCCCGCGCGGGATCGGGACGGGACGGGATAATCCCACTATATTAAATTTATAATATTTATTAATTTAACATAATTCATTATCATTATTGTAATTAATTCTAACAATTCCATACTTGACCAAATTAATTTTTTCAATTTTAGATGTGCTCATAATCAATCTTCTCAAGTAATCACAATAAATCAAACACATTTAATAACAATTTATGACCAAATAACCAAATGTTAAGTGATGAAATCTAATCATACAAAGTACTAACACTATTACACCAATTAATTAAACATTAACAGTTTATGGGTTTGATAAACAAAAAAAAAGTTGTTACTGAGAGAGTGATTAGGACATTAGGTCAAATAAGGGTAGAAAAATTATTGGGAGTGGTTAAGTCCATAATAGATGTATATACTTGCTCAAACATCCAATAACATTTAGATATATATTAAAAATTTAATTTAAATTAGGTTAATTATTATTGCGGGACGGGACGGGATGAGAGCGGGATTCAATGTTCCGTCCCGCATCAATCCCAATCATTTCGGGACGGGACGGGATCGTCCCAATTCGTGAAAAATAAGAATCCATCCCGCGGGAAACGGGACGGGATCGGGTCGGGTGCGGGATTGCGGGATTTAATGCCCACCCCTAAAAAAAATAGTTAAACAAGGCCAATCGAGTTCATGGTACGTTATTCGTGCTCGTACGCATATTGTGCGTCTCAATCTTTGATTCAGCTAGCTATTGCTAATCTTGTATGTTTTGGTTTTGCCTTTTGAATTTTTTCTTTTCTCATAAGAGTTTTGACTTCATGGCTCCTCTAATTGTTTTCTTCTTCGTACAATAAACTATTTTTTTTGCCGAAAAAAAAAGTACTCAAAAAACAGTGCAAGTGGTGAAATGTGCATTGCCACAGTTACTCTTTTGCATTTTTAATTATTATCAAATCTAATTCGTATGATCCAATTCTTAAAATAAAAATATACGACTTATATTAATAGAAATGAACGATATCAAACATATAATAGTTAGAGTACTGTAGTTGACCTCAGCCGATCATAAGTGGGTCTGTCCAACATATATATAAATTATTCAATGTCAACAAAAAATTGCGAAGTACTTAAACATAAAACTCCATATATAGTCTTACCAAAAATAAAACTCCATATATAGGAATCATTATACACTGTATCTCAAATAAGTTGTTCCTCCACATTGATCATAACCTTCTGGTGAAAAGAAACGCAATGATAGTCACATAAGAAATAATAGGTTCCAACAAGGTTGAAGGTTAAAGCGTCATTGCCACTGGTGAACACACCCAATTCTGGAGATGAAACACAACTATCATATCCATCAGCATTAAACGCTTGAGCAACATTGTGGGTTCCGGCTTCATATTTGAAAACTGGGAAACAAAACAAAAAACGAGATAGAGTGAGAGTTATAATTTTACTTCCACAAAACAAACATATCTATAAAAAGAAATTAATTCATGAATCGATAGCAAAGAAAAGGCGTGCGCGCACTTAAAACATCTCCGAGGTTGAAAGTTTTGTCATCTGCCCAAGCTTGCAAATCAACATTACCATCCCAGCCTTCATCATCTCCGACAACATATTGTTTTGCCAAGACCATGCTCGGAAAAACAACGAAGAAGGCAATAACAATAAGAGCAGCGGTGACTCGTGCCATGTTAGTAAAGCTAGCTAGCTCTTATAGATCGATCCCTCGTTCTGAAGAAATCTCACTTGTATATACTTTTAGCCTTTGTAAACTTAAACACTGTCGAAGCATATATAGATGGTTTTGAAACATATATATATATATATATATATATATATACACACACACGTACATATATACTTGGCTTGTGAGCATACCAATCATACATATGGGGTTAAATAGTATATAAACTTTGGTCAGACCGCTGTAATGATAACTACAATATTACATGCTTCTTTAATATATATATATATAACCCAGGCCGCTCGATTTACCTCTTCCCATATTTGTAAACACTGATGTCTGCAGTTAGAAATTTCTTTTTGCATTTTTACTTATTATTAATAACATCCATTTGTTTTGTTCTTCTAGCTAGCTTGCTTCACAAGCCTCCCAACGGAATTTGCAACGTGATCAAAGCTCATTCGTATTCAAGATAGCCAGATAGTACGTACGTATTGACCAGCTTTGAATTATGTTGAAAAGTTTGCCGCTCCCGTGGCCGGCCTGCTGTTAAGAGCTCGTTGCCTTCTGGACAATTAGGTCAATATATAATTAGCTAGGGAACAAAACAATTCCAAGCAGACCAATCACCAATCGGGGAAAGATTTTCCATGAGAACATTCTTAAGCCAATTAACAATATCCTTTTTTGATCACCCCATCATTCATTTTTCACAGCATGCACTTTCTTTACATGTTCAGCAGTTCAGATTTGTTTTTTCTCTTTGAGGAAATATATCCAAATTAAGGTATTTTCCCACATATATCCTTATGAAATGCAACAAGGAGTGCACTTTTTTTCATTCAATTGACCACGTACCGGTTCCTCTTTTGACAACACATTTAGCTCAATTAACTTAATGAATTCTTACGTACTGATCATATTATATCGAGTTTAATTAATAAGAACAGTGATTTTAGAACTCTACTTTTAATTTGTTATAAAAACTAGTGCAAGTGTTAAAATGTGTTGAAATGTGAAGCGCCAAAATCACTCCTATTTAATTACCATTTAATCATATTAGAAACGAAGTACATCCAAATGAAAAAAGAATTCAAATTTATTTTAATGAAAGTGGACAAAAGGTTGGCTTTGGCTTATCTTGAATATGTTTTGGTTTTATCTTTTGATTTTTTCTTTTTCCAGAGACTTTTCCTAATTTGGTAGTAAAGGAAAAACCATTTACAATCATATATATCGAGAGGGAAAAGTTTTTCCATGTCAACAATTTTAATAGTCTGAACAGTAAAGTTTCACATAATTTTTCTTTTCATGGAAAATTAAAAATAAATAAATTTTAATTGTCTTATGGTAATCCTGCACATGAAAAATGCATGTCAAACAACACTCTGCTCGCCATCAGAGAAGGAAAAAAAAAAGCATAATTTAAATGATAATTTTATTATAATAATTATTTTTTTGGGCAGAAATGACTTTATTGGTAAGGTTCGTTTATATAGAACTTTGCCTTGCTAAAACTTTTGCGGAGGCTTTGCTAGAGTACCCTTATCGTACGTTTTTCCATTTCATATCAGGTCCATGTACGTGTAGGAATTCGAAACTATAGCTTTGCTCTTCCATCTAGATCAACTTGTATTACAAATAGTTATATATATATAGACTGATTTTTATTTCATATCGGGTTTCATTATCAAATTTTAATATTTATACTTATGACACAATTACTTATTTGGAATGAGAATAATAATGAAGGAATTGATTTTAATTCCTGAGTTTTCTTGCATTTACTAACACGTACATGAATCAGAATAATTGTGGATCTCACGTAAAACTGAGAAATCCATTCATGAATATCCATAATTTGATTATCAAGTTGCATTATGATACCCAATTCAATGATTTTTATCCAACTCAGATTAGAGACAAACAACATAACATAAAATATTTATTTTGAGGGGAACACAAGAATTTTATTAATGATGAAAAAAGTTGTGCATCGAGGAGGACATAGTACCTGAGCCTCGACTACAATTACAATAATCCTCATAGAGAACATCTTCAATAATAGAAGGTGTCTCATCTAACCAAAGTTCATCGATCAATATTAGATAAGCTAGCAATGTGTGCCAAACGATGAGCAACACAATTTGTTTCGCGATAAATGTGTCTAACCCGAAAAGAGTTAAACCCATTCAAATAACTTTTACAATCATCGACAATACGCCCAAATTCAGAATGGTCAACACTTGAACTAGTCAAAACACTGATCAACACGGCAGAATCACTCTCCAACACCAACTCATCCCAGCCTTGTTGAATCGCAATAAAGAGACCAGCCCTACAAGCCTCAACCTCCATTTGAATAGCCGATAAAGCATAGGGAATATGACGAGCAAAAGCCGCTACGCAATTCCCAGATCCATCACGAACCACCACGCCAATGCCTCCAATCTCACCATCTATAAGCTCCATCAACATTAACCTTAAGCCTTCCACTTGGAGGACACTCCCACTTAGAAATCGGTCTTTTTTTATTTATTTTTCCAGTGGGAGGATGACACCTCGGTACTCCTCAAGCAGCCGACTTGCCGAACTTGACATGAATATGGAGAGCATTTTTGCTCACCCCCCTTGGTTAGGGGTGAGCCTCACCCCCTCCCCAATAAGTGACACCTGTTACAAAACTAACCCAGGGTTAAGTTTTTTTTTCTTCTTTCTTTTCTCTCTCCCACCTCACCCGACTCTTTCCTCTCTTTTTCTTCTTTCTTCTCTTCCTTCTACCTTTCTCTTGCAACTCCATGGCCACACCCAAGCATCATCGTTTATGGAGGGGAGAGAGAGAGGCGCGGAGGAGTGAGAGAGCTTGAAGAGAGAGATAATGAATCTCCTAATCCTTTCTCCTCGATTCGCCGACCTCCGAGCATCATCGTGGCTCATCGTCTCCATCACTGTGTTCACCGGGCTCCTCTGAGTCAAGCCCAATCGTCCGAAATGCACGGCGATGCAGGGAGCTTTCCTGAGGTTTGCAGCTGCCATGGGTGTGGCCATGGAGTTGCAAGAGAGGCAGAAGGTAGAGAAGAAGAAGAAGAAGAAAAGACTAGAAAGAGTCGAGTGAGGTGAGAGAGAGAAGAAAAAAAAAACTTAATTTGGGTTAGTTTTGTAACAGGTGTCATTTATTGGGGAGGGAGGTGAGGCTCACCCCCTAACTAAGGGGGGTGAGCAAAAATGCTCTCATGAATATGGGATCAAATCCACTAGCATTCCATACTATATTGTTTCTTTCGGACCAAATCACCCATAAACTAATATAGAATAGGTCCTATAGAATAACTCAAGCTGAGGCACCACAAGCCTACAGCTAACCTCATAAATCCAATCAAAAATAGATAGGGATGATTGAGCATTTGCCACGTTACCAACAAAGTTGACATTCCAGAAAACCCTCAAAGCTGGACATGACATAAATAAATGTCTATCACTCTCCTCATGATCATTGCAGAAGACACAAGAAGTACAAGGTAACCGTACCTTCTTATTCAGGGCAATCTTGGTTGGTAGAATACCCTTGAGAAGACGTCAAATGAAAGAACGCACCTTAGGAGGAATGCCATCCCGCCAAATGATGTTCCAAAGATTACCGGACGTCCACCTTGATCCCTCAGATGAAGCGGCAACCGTTCTACTGTGTGTGCAAGACCGATAAGTGTGATAGCGACTCTTCACATTATAGCAACCTTTTTTATCAAAATGCATAGGAAAGCGTCCTCATGGATCCTCAAGCTCAGAGGAATCTTCAAAATCAAATCAGCTTCAGTCCTGGTAAATAGATCCCGGATAGCAGGTTCAATCCACTCACCACTCTCCCCGTCAATAATATTTGCAACCCTCCAATCCTCCGTGCCATCTCTAGGACAGGAAAAAGGCTTAAAATTATAAGGCAATGGAATCCAAGGATCGTTCCAAAGCTTAACTTGTGTTCCATCACCAATTTGATAGTGTAATCCACACTTCAAAACCTACCTGCCAGCAAGGATACTACGCCACGTATAAGACATTCCTGAGACAACCGTAGCATCCATGAACTCAGAGTGAGGAAAATATTTGGCCTTGAAGAACCGAGCAACCAGAGACATAAGCTGATCACAAGTTAATTGGTTTCTCCAACATAGAGATTATTTATTGTAAAAAAACAACAACATAGAGATTATTTGACGGCAAAAAAAAAATACTTAATCCTAAATCTCTGGGAAGCTAGCGTTTGAGCTCAACCAAGCATTTTGCAGGGTGCTAATTAATTCACAGTGACCTTAACTTTCTGTTGCAGAGAATCGCAATGATATGAACAGAAGAAATAGTAGGTTCCAGCTTCGTTCAAGGTTAATACGTCATTGCCAGTGTCGTACACACCCAAGTTTGGAGATGCGACACAATTATCTTAGTCCTTACTATTAGCAGCTACAACAACGTTGTGGTCGGTTGCGATGTAATTGAAAACTGTGGAAACAAAAACCGAGATGCAGTGAGTTACATAGTTTTACTTCGACGAATTAAACAAACACCTATATATGCATAACTAAGTAATGAATTAATAGCAAACAAAAGGCACATACTTAAAACATCTCCAACGGTGAAACTTTTTCCGGCAGCCCAACCATCGTAATCAACATCGCCACTCCAGCCTAGAGAATCTCCGACAACATATTCTGTCGCCAACACCATGCTCGGAAAAACAACGAAAAAGGCAACCACAACAAGAGCAGTACTGAATCGTGCCATGTCGTACTCAAGCTAGCTAACTTTGAAGAAATCTCACTTAAATGTATGAATTGTTGGCCTTGTAAACTTGTATATTATGGTTTAGATAGCTAACTAACTATATATAGGATTTAAAAAAACGTACAGATATATATGCTTGTGAGCATAACCAAATGTATACATGGGGCCAGTACATTGGTCACGCCGCTGCCAATGATAACTACAATATTCCATGTTTCGATATGTACGTAATATAGTACTCACGCCAATTCTACTATATATACTGTATATGAATGTAAAATCTTTGTGGTTTAATACTTTAATTGATGTCTGCAGTTAAGAGATTTGTTTTACTATTGGATATATAATGCTTGGGGTGAACTTGAGCATGCACCTTAGTAAATTTGATATGAGCCTTTTGAGTACTTTGCTATAAATTCGATTCAATTAATTCCTTTTCTTGTGTCAATTTCTCTTGATTTTACAAGGAATTAAATTTTCGTGTTTTGAGTAATGTATTATATTTTCTTATTCTGGTTCAGATAACAAATGTAGAAAAAAAAAATACAACTCATGATTCGGAATAATCTCTATCTTCTTTTGTTAGAACTAGAAACAATACACACCCGATGGGTGTGGGTATGAGCAATTAATTGAAATGGATATAATAGTAGTATAGTGGGTAGTTAATGTATATAATTATATTTTTATTATTATTTATTTTACATTATTGACCATAACATAACTACAAATTATTTGATAAAGGATTTTAATATTTAAATGGTGTTAATTTGCTACTTTTTTTTCTGTTTTGATTAACAATATGAGTTCTCTTAAATATAGTATAGATATGTGAAAAAGTTGAGATGGTATGGACCCCGTCAGTTCCCAATGACGGTTTCACTCCTGCCTATGTGGACATAGGTAAGTTCCAGAATCACGTTATATATGTGTGTTTTTATGTTCGTATCTTTGTGTGTGATTCCATTGTGCTAAGCTGTATTTGTTATCTTTGATTTCCTTCTAACCGAGTCTCAACAATGTACCATATGAACAATATACTTTATAAGTACATGAACAACATAGTCTATGGATTTAAAGAAAGTCAGTCGCTTATTTGTTGACTAATTGAGTCAACTCTAACTGATTGATCAGCTGGTTTCCACCTAATTTCACGTATATTTATGTTTCTCTATTTTGTTTCATTTTATATTATATGGGTCTTGATATTCAAAAGAAAATAAATTTGCTATCTATATTGTGATTTATATCTAGGAATAATGGCTGAACTGTAATTCATAAATAAATAAGGACACAATCCTAATTTTCTTATAAACAATAATTATAAACAGTAACAATAATGACATAATCGTAATTCATGAATAAATTGAGAGCAAGACCGTAATTTATTTATAAACAGTAATGAATAGCGCTAGGGCTTTTAGTTTATAGTATAATAATTCCTTTATTGAAGAGAAAAGAAAACAAATTAAGCTAGGATACTAGTATTGATGATCGACTTCAGCTAATATGTTGGTTTGTCCAACATGCATATTCTTATTGTCCAAAAAAACATAAGGATGATCGAGGATTGTTGATGATGGTCCTCGAGGTTTTGGCGTCATAACCCCCTCGAGTTCTAACGGTGTCATCAATTAATAAAATTAAACATGGATATTCTTAGAAGGAATAACAATCAAATTAAATAAAACATAGAAATGAAATTAACACTTAGACATGACTTGATAATCACTTGTTCACCACTACCGCAATCCTCTGCTCGGTGTAATCACAGTGAAATTCACACAAGAAATAATAGGTTCCCTTGGTGGGCAAGGTGAATACGTCATTGCCGCTTGTCCAGATACCCAAGTTTGGACTGGTACCACAATTTTCATACACATCAGAATTCGCTGCTACAACCACATTGTGATCGCCAGGGACATAATTGAAGACTGGAAAAACAACCAAGATGTGAATTGAAATTGTACTTCATTTGGAAAACCCAATAAACAAATTAATTATTGATAAATTGTAATAGTAAAAAAAAATTACCAATATATAAGTGCAATTTTATAATAATATTTTTTTAAAAAAATTCGATCAACACATTTTTTGTGTTTCACTCAAAAGAAAAAACATAACAAATTTAGTTTGAAAACCCCAAAAAAATAAAAAAAAATAACGTATAGACTAAAGAAGTAAAGAATTAATGATTTAGTGCTGCAAAGAAAAAGGCACAAAATCCTCTCACAACATATATAACCAAACTTGTATATATGTAAGATGAATGCAGGAAATTAAGAAAGGCACCTAAAGAATCTCCAACATGGAAAGTTTTGCCATCCATCCAAGAATAGTAATCAACACCAGAATTCCAACCCTGGTCATCTCCCACAATATATTGTGTTGCCAACACCATGCTCGGAAATGCAACAACGAACAAGGCAATCACAGCAAGAGCACTAGTGTTTCGTGCCATGCTTATATATAAGCTAATTAAATCTTGTTTATCTTATAAACTTACAGGACCATTCATATATATATAGAATTCTTTTGGCCGGAAAAGAAGGTAGGATATATGCTTGTGAGCATGCCCAGTCATATGTATAGGGTTAAATAGTTCTTTGGTCACACCGTTGCCAGCTTCCCATGATAATTAAGTTGATAACTACAAGAATATTTTACATGCATGTTAATTTTTGTAACCGATGCTTATTTACTTTTCACATGCTGGTAAAAATCTTTGTGGCAACACATGAATGTCTGCAGTTTGATATTTGGAACTAGTTCTTCGATTCTCAATTATCATCTGTTAATAGGTGACAAAACAAAACTTGTCAGCAGCAAGTTTCGGAGAGGTTAATTTTTTTTTTGTCCAAACCCAGAAAAAGTTAACATTCTTATTGGGAGAGTACAATCAATATGTAATGTCAAAGATGAATTATAGGGATCTCATTGCGGCAAGAAAAATCAAAGAAGAAAAGTTTTTTTTTTCTTTTTTGCACCGCAGCGAATTTGATCGATTTGGTTTCAAAATGTCATCATGCTATAGTTGACTTTGTTCTTGCCCTATCTTTTCTTTCATTTTTGTCCGGTCGTGGCAGACCATGTGGTTAAAAATAAAAATGACAACCATTAAAATGTTTTTGAACATGATATTTTTGGGTGCAACTGTAGTGTTCGTAATAGCAATATTCAGAGTGAGCTTTCCTTGCAATTGGCAGAGACAAGATGGAGAATATGGCCATCTTGTGGTTTACAGTTCCCGAACATGGCATGTTTAGGGCATTGTCGAATTTCTCAATATTTTTTTTCATAACGACATATGAAGTTTCAAGTTCAAATCTCCGGACATGATATCCATACTCTATCCGGATTCTTTAAATATCCTTTACCGGTAAACGACGTCGCACTTTCACGACCAACGGTCAAAAGACACCAGAAGGAAAATGGTAGCGCCTGACCTTTTGCCACATCCCACATGGCCCACACAACGAGGAAGCACCCGAGCACTCACCCACCATGTTACCCTCTAAACATAATCAAAGCAACTAACGCACACGTCGCCTCCCCCAAATTTCAAACATTACAAAAACCAAATTTACTTGAAAACTCATCAGATCGGAGATATGGCCAGAGCCATGGCGAATCTGACGGCCATTATCGTTCTGATCACCATCATCACCGCCACCTCCGCAGCTCCGTCGCCGGCGTCACCTCCCGCGACCAAATACATCAACCACACAGTGGGCGGGCCCACCGGGTGGTTCTTCAACTCCACCTCCAACACTTCGTTTACTAATTACTCCTCTTGGGCTGCCTCTCAGACGTTCAATCTCGGCGACTATCTCAGTAAGCTCGCTAATCATCTCATACTTCAATTCAGTGGCCTCAATCTTCAATTTCAGAGCTTGATTTGTCAATTTTGGTCAACACATTTTCCCCTATTATCTTCTCTCAATTTTCCTTTTCTTTTTTTTTTGTGAAATTTATTGATTTTTTTTTTGGTTATGTTTATTGTAGTCTTCAACACTGAGAACCAGACGGTGATTGAAACCCAAAACATAACGACGTACCGTAGCTGCTCAGCGGACGACGCGTCGGACGAGAGCACGTTCGTCTGGGGCGATGATAGTGTCGGTGTTAAGAAGACCATTGCGGTGCCTTTGGTCACCGAGGGTACCTACTACTACTTCTCCGACGCCGGCGACGGCCAGCAGTGCCAGCAAGGCATGGCCTTCGCGATCGAAGTCAACCACGGGCTCGGCTTGCCCCCGATTCTCGCCCAGCCTCCACCTCCACCGTACATGGAACCGCCGTCTCAGTCGCCGCCTGGAACCGTCGACGGAACTCAGCCGTCCGGGAATGGTGGATTCAGAAGCGGCGCTAGTTTGGCCGGAGGGTTATTTGCGTTTTTTGCTTCGCTGATTCTCACGGTGTGAGGGGTTTGGGGCACCACTGGTATTTTGGTTATTGTTGTCTGCTAGATTTGTAATTTTACAGAGTTGGTTATTTACGTTTTACACAGACATGGTTATTTACGTATTTTGGCTGAATTTGAAGAGCTTTGCTGCAGAAATTTATATTTATATTTAAAAAAATATCATAAATGATCACTCAATTTTTACTCATTCAACATTTAATTATTTTATTTTAAAAAATATATATTATTTGAGTCACTCACATTAAATTTTGTCCTACGTACATTTTGGATATTCGGTCAAAATTGTCACGTGATAACTCATCAATCGTGTGATATGGAAGTGATGCAATTAGCCCTGATAAAGCACGTGGTTAATCACGTGATTATTTTTAACGGAAGAAGCAAATGGAATGACCCAAGTTACAAAGAAAATATCAAATGTTCTAAGTAAAGAATTAGGCGCACTTAAATTAGAGATTTAGCTTCACAATATGCATCTTGTTCACAGAAAAAAAAAATTATATATTTTTTAATTTCAAAATATTTTTTCTCTTTTCGGAGTTAACCTTGGTAAGAAAAAAGAGTATAAATGACAGCAAATTAATTAGAGGGTGGGCACAATTTAGGGCAGGCAGCCAATTTTATCTCAATGTGGTGGTCATAGTCGTATAATTTGATACTAGCAGCTCCCTTTTTATTTCCCCAAAAACAAAATCCAAATTATTTATTGCCGTCTCTTCACTTTTCCAAATAATTAATATACAATCTGAAAATGAAATTATCCTTTACCATTTCCCATATATATAGAATTTATTATTATACTTTTTTGGGTACCATTCGTGGTTATACTAAATATACCAACGAAGGATATTAGGATATTCAGGGCAAATACCTTACTAATTATTATTAGTAGAATAGTAGGGTATTTATACCCTATAAATACCCTACTATAGGGTATAATCGATCCTTATCATGTATATATTAGAAAATCCTATAAACGTATATAATATTTACTAAATATAAGAACTTTAAAGTAAGTAAAATGAAGCGTAAAATAAATGTTGTCGTATTTTACAATTATATAAAGTATTATTTTTTTAATTTTAAAGATATATTAAAATAAGATTGAAGAGTCCGTGTTCTTTAAACGTAAGTTAATGTTCCATTTCAGAGCGCGCGAACCATTTGAAGAGTTAAAAAAAACACAAATACTGCTTTTCGTAAATTTATAGCAACATGCTTTCGAATTTCGATCTCGCGCTCATGCATGTCAAAACATGTACGAACTGATTTCTATATTCAAAATGTTCTCTCATTGTAGCTATTCAGGATGACTATTAGCTTAATTTGAAAGAAGAATTTTAAATCTAATTATTCTCAAGAAAAAATATAAACAAATAATAAAAACCTAATTATGACATGGTTTCAGAACCTCTTGACCAATCATTGTGCATTTGATTATGGAGTGACAAATTGGAGGCTGCCACTCTGAAAGTTATGTGTTGGCATAAACCCAGACTTGGATAATCTACCTTACCTACTACCCAGACACCCATGGACTATAAATTGGTTGTGGTGCAGAGGTGATTGTCAAGGCAAAACCTTATTGGGTTGCAAAGGTTTTTCTTGTTTGGCTTTGTTCTCCTAAGAATGAAAGAAATTACCACCCTCCAGTTCCTAATTGCAAGAGACTCAGATATTTCAAACAACTCTCAGATCATGAGCCAGATCGATTAGTTTACCTATCGTATCAACGATTTACCATAATGTGATGTAGGTATTCTATACTACCGTTTTGATTTATATTTTCCTTGTTTTATATATTGCTCGCTGTTAATCTTGATCATGAATTAGTTTCGTTCTTTTTCAATCAGTTGCATATTGTATATATTATTTTCCTTTCACTGATCGATATACTGTATATGTTTGGATGGATCTGAGTCCTAAGTTTATTTGATAGTTAAAGATGATATATGTATCCTCTTATATATGATTTTACTAACCAAGGATACCTAGGCACCTAGCTCTTATATATGATTTTACTAACCAAGGATACCTAGGCACCTAGCTAGCTTGGTCAATCGATCACCATTAGATATAGATTCAACAGCGAAAAATAAATGAACTCAAATATTCGATCTAGATGCGAATGTGGTTATACATTTCTTAGCATTATTTTGTTTGTGCATGCAGATCAGCAGTTTGCTACTCTACTTCTTGGACATCCCATGCACGGCGATTGTTTGAGAATCACAATCGAACTGTGAAAGAATCAATTTCGAGTTTTATCTTAAAACTTTCACATTCGGAATTATGAAGAAATAGCCGGAACGGAGGTGACCATGCCAACACTTCCTCTCCAGAAGCATGAGAGCTCTGTACATTATCAGTTGATTTATTGTACGGTTGTAATCACTTGCGAACATGTAAAATTGTAATTGTGCAAGGCAGTTAGAAGAAGAAGAAATGTCTGAGAATTGAGCATATCTTTATTTATGTAACTATTAATTACTGAGAATATAATATTAATTACCTTTTGTTCTTTGGTTTTTCTATTGTCTGTAATTATAATATAGAACAAAGGGTTAATATCTATAATGATATATGAAGTATCACAGTCTGGATCAATTGGTACTTGAAGTATCAAAATTGACAATTTTGTACCTATAGTTTTCCTCCGTCATCCAATTTGGTAATCCAAAAGATAAAATGGAATATGATATTTCGGAAAAACAAAATTTTAATAATTTTTTTTAGCTTGATGCATTATTTACAGTAATATGTAGCTTGAAACCTAAAAAATAATATAGGTGGAATTGCTTAGGTTTGTGTCATTTTCTTAGTGTTGTCAAACATTTGAAAAGAAAACTAATGAAAATTTCAGTTTTACATGCCTATAATTTTCTTTTTTTTCGTAAACCAAACGAGGTCTAAAATTTTAAAACCGACCATGCCTCAACGAGAACGTTTACCATATCCATTTACATTTTTACACTTCAGAAAATAATTGCTCTGCAAAAAGACAAAAAAAAAACAGAAAAAGACAAATAATGAAAACGGACAGCTTGGCTACCATATAATGACGACCTTTTCGAAACGGTTGTGCAGGAAGATATTTCCAACACCCAGTAACGGCCCAAACGGCCACGACGTCCAATAAAAAGCCCAATAATTCACCACCAAAAAAAAAACGGATTACGAAAACGAAAGCAGAGAGTCGTCGGTACTCGGTCTCTTCCGCTCTGGCCTACTCGGCTTGAATGCTTGCTGGCTCTGATTCTTCTCTCTCTCTCTCTCTCTCTCTCTCTCTCTCTCTCTCTCTCTCACATTGCCAGAAAGCCAACGACAACAATATCCACACAAAACTGGAGAAAGTCTGAGTGCCACTCCACATTTATGGCGTGAAAGTTGAAACTGACCTACCCTCACTCTCGTTATAGAGTGAAAGCCGCTTATTATTAAACAATATTATCATACAAAAACTTCGGTTTTTTCGTTTCGTATTCGAAACTCTTCGGTTTTTCCTTTTCCTTGTCTCTCTCTCTTTCTCTCTCTCCGATCCCTAAATCGCGCTGCTTCGATTTCACTGGTAAATACTCTCTTCCTCTTTCGCGCGCGCTTTGATTCTGGTTGTTTGGTTTCGAATTTTTGTTTAATTCTGGTTTGATTTGTTGGTGTTTGATCGGGTTCAGGGAGATTGTGTTTGGAATCTGCGGAAATGGGGTTGATTTCGGGGATTCTGATGGGGATGGTGTTCGGAATTGCATTGATGGCCGGGTGGCGTCACATGATGGCGTACCGGAGTACCAAGCGAGTCGCTAAGGTAACGGTTATGGCTGTGGCTGCTTAAATTCTGTAGCATTTTGTTTCTTTTTTTCATTTGGGGCTGTTCTTGTTTCGTCATGTTCGAGATTAGAATTGTTGTGTGAAATGGTAGGGTGATCTCTTCGAGTGTGCATTATATAGCGTAGAAATGCAATTGTTTATAGGATTCTGCTTTGAATTTGTTGCTATTGAAGTACTTCTATGAGACCTCAACACTCCTTATAACCATCATACAAAGTCAGCTTGGCATGTTCACTGGTCTTTCTGTGCAAGTTGATTGAAATTTAAATGATATTTGGCCAAGAATTTACGTTATCAGGGTACATAAATTCTGTGCAAGTTTAGGAGACAATTTGGTGAGGGGATTGCTTGTAAATCCAGTTATATATATATGTTGTAATTAGTTTTAAGCGCGGCGTATTCCCTTTGGCTATATAATCGTTTGGTTTCTGAAATTTTAAAACACAACACAAAACAGACGGTATTCCAGTTTAATCATAGAATTATTATTCGACTCTTTTTCCTCTTTGGAATCAAAACTTCTCGAATTATCTGATCTGAGAGTAATATATTACATGCATGTCTAGTGAACAATACTTGGTTGGCTTGGTTGGATTGGTTGGATATAAATTCTCGAGAGAAAGAAAGTTTTGTGCTGACTTCATAGTTTATAGGGAAGCCTATCTGTCAGTTCATTCTTAACCTAAGCAGTTGTTGTTTTTTTTTTCCCTACTGCTATTGTCATGAAAATGTGCCATTAGATGTGATTTCCTTATATATATAAACATAAAATTTACTAGGGTCATCTTTATTATGCATTTACAGAGTCCCTAGTCATAGCCTTGTGATGCTCTTCATAGTTTTCCAACATTCATTATGAACCTGGATTGACTTCATGCTTTTCACAGAAATATTATATTTTGAGATATTGGCAAGGCCATTCTTGGCACTGTACCCTACATGATTCACTTAATAAATTTCATTGGCTTTTGTTTATCGGAAAGAGTAGTTTAGATATTGCAGTTGTAATACTTGACTTCTTTTTTTGTAGGACCTTAGACTATGTAGATGTGTTTCAGCACTTCAGCATTTTGTATGAATCATATCCCATTTTGTCTCAATATCTATATATTTTCTTTTTGACAGGCAGTTGATATAAAACTCCTTGGGTCACTAAACCGAGATGATTTGAAGAAAATATGTGGGGACAACTTTCCTGAGTGGATATCTTTCCCTGTATTTGAACAGGTTTAAATTGTTATTTTGACTAAATTATTCAGAATTTCTAATACTTCAGTTATCATTTTTAATTGCATTATTGTTTGCTTTTTCAGGTGAAATGGTTGAATAAACAGCTGAGCAAACTATGGCCATTTGTTGCAGATGTAAGATTGTATATGCTGTCTCTATACCTATGTATATACATAAGATTAAAGAAATGCTGCATCTACACCACATTTTTTTTTTGAAACATTAACCTTATGGTTGTTGTGCGTATTTGTTCAGGCAGCAGAGCTGGTGATAAAAGATTCTGTTGAGCCACTATTGGAAGAATACAGACCTCCTGGAATCACATCATTGAAGTTTAGTAAACTGTCTCTTGGTACTGTAGCACCCAAAATTGAAGGTATGAATGAATGAGCAATCCTTATATTTCTCTGTCTCTGTCTCTGTCTCTGTCTCTGTCTCTCTCTCTCTCCCATTATTTTGAGCATATTTGTCTGTCTCGTATGATGGGAGCCTGTTAAATAACTACAGGTTTTGACAACCTGCCTTGATATATTGTGAATGTTGTGAGTAAGGCAAACAGTAGTAAGATTTGGGATTCTCTACACTATAATGCTCCAACTGTCAGCTGAATGTTTGTTTACTGGTTATTTAAAGCCTCAAGTAGTAAGATAGTCAGATAGATACTTGTCATTTTGAAATTGAAAACAGCATCTTTTTAGCTTTCCTTCCCACATTTGTGTTCCCCTAAAATTTTTATAGGTTGACTGCTGGAATCCAGCTCCAAAGCAAACAAAAGAAGCAACCAGACTTCCATAGTTGACGTTTCTTTCATTGTTGGGTTAAAAGATAAAAATATGAATTCTCAGCTGACTTACAGTCTTAAAGGCCTTGATAAAATATAGGATTTGGTAATTTATTTCTCAAGGAGGATATTTACTAGTTTTGTAAGACTCTAACCAAGAATAAGGAGGAAGATATTATTTGCTTTATTGCGACGACTATCATGATTAATAAGAGCTGAAACTTTTGTGATTGTATCTCTCAAATTCTTTTGTTAGAGGGACTGTTTCCCCCTGGTTGTCTTCTCATGACTTTTGCTTAATGTAAATGACCCAAATCATGGGATCTAGAAACAGACCCAAATTGCATGATGTACAAGTCTTGTAATTTATGGATTTGCGGACAGTCCCATCAAGGCTTAAGGAATTATGGGTTTGAAAGAGTAGGCAAGTTCTATTAATTGTTTCTGAAACTTTGTTCTTTATTGGTGGTGGGAAGGACATCCCCTTCTTCCCTTGTAGTTGTGACCTTCTATTACCAATATTGAGCTTAGGCATATTATACTTCCAAATTCTCTCTAATAAGTAATGTATTTTCTTCAGGCCTAATATTGAGCCAACTAGTTACTATGATTCTATGTATTTCCATTGGCGTGCAGATTGTGGATGTAGTTATATGGTGCTCACAGATAAGATGCAAATTAAATTCTTTGCCTATCTATCTAATGAAAATTAGGAATATCTTCAATCCTGCGATATGAATTTATGCAGGTATTCGTGTTCAGAGTCTTAAGAAAGGTCAAGTCACAATGGACATTGATTTTCGTTGGGGTGGTGATCCAAACATTGTTTTAGGTGTCGAAGCTGCACTTGTTGCTTCAATTCCAATACAGGTTGGTATGACAACAATTTGGATGACTTCTAAAAAAAGTTCCTTTGTTTGGGAGTAGTTATGTTTGTTGGTTTCTCTTCCTTTGCAATTCTATTCTTACTTTCTTAGTACAGGAGCTTTAATTGTGAGTGTTTTTGTGGTATTATCTGCTACAGTTGAAGGATCTTCAAGTTTTTACTGTTGTTCGCGTAATCTTCCAACTTTCTGAAGAGATCCCATGTATTTCTGCTGTTGTTGTTGCCCTACTTGCAGAGGTATTGCTGGAATTTTTAACTACTTGCATATATATGAGCATATCAAGCTTCTGAAAAAAGGAAAAAGCACAATGTCTTTTCTTAAAATATGGTTAGCGCATTGTTCATTGCTAGAATGGTCTAATAGTGAACCTCATTGATTGCCTTACATATTTTTTATTTATTATAATGTAATTGAATTTGTGGAACATAGGTGTCTTCTACTTATAAGAAAAACAAGTGATATCTACTTAGTTTAAGGATCAATATGAAATCACTTGTTTATAGTGTGCAAAGGGGGCTGTGTTTCAGCTTTGATTCTAGTTATTTTGGAGTCTGTAGGTTAGCAGCAACGTTGTATGTTTACTAGAATCTGAGATTGAGAGAACAATTTTGGTGAGAGGTGATTTACTGTGCTAAGGGGTAGAGAAACAGTGACCTTCTTCTTCTTCTGTATCAGACTGTTGATTGGGAATAGGTGCATAGGGTGCAAAGGGGGCAGAGGAAGTACATCGCATCATTAATGTTTGCTGTGTTTAGTCTAGCATTAATTTGTCATATCTTGTTGAACTACTCTGATGCTATATAGTTACATAGTGAACATACTTATACTTGAACATTACGATTCTTTTGTGAATGACTAATTCTTGTTCACATCCAATCAGCCAAAGCCTAGAATTGATTATACTCTGAAGGCTGTTGGTGGAAGCTTAACAGCCCTCCCTGGAATATCGGATATGATTGATGTAAGTTTTGTAATTGTTATGTGAAGTTATTATCTTCTGGATTGGTTTGTACTTTACTAGACTCATTATGTTGTAAAATACATTTGTTAGGATACAGTCGAATCGATTGTCACAGACATGCTCCAGTGGCCTCATAGGATTGTTGTTCCGATTGGTGGGGTGGATGTTGATACAAGGTATACATTAATTAAATTTATTGTCTTAAAAGTTAAAAGATTGAGTATTCCTTTTTTAAATATAATGAACTAGATCATTGTAATTAGTCTAGCTATTTATAACACTTCTTTTGATGCTACACAGTGACTTGGAGCTTAAACCTCAGGGAAAGATCACCTTGACAGTCGTCAGAGCAAATGATTTGAAGAACATGGAAATGATTGGAAAATCCGACCCTTATGTTGTTGTGTACATTCGTCCATTGTTCAAGGTTAAGACCAAGGTTATTGACAACAATCTAAATCCTGTCTGGGACCAAACATTCGAGTTGATTGCAGAAGACAAGGAGACTCAATCACTAGTTTTTGAGGTTATACCCCCATCACTCATCCTTTTTTCCTTATGGCTTTTGTTTTTTGCTCCTTTGCTCTCCTAAATATGATGCTCAGCCTACACCTATAGTTTCTTGGAATCTAGCACGTCTATTTACAATATGGTTTTAATGTGCTTTAAGTAGTGATTCTATTTGTAATTGAACTTGTGTTAGGGAGTGCAGATATCTCTGGACCTCTATCTATGACTTAGTACAAAATTTGCCACAATTTTACTATATTAAATCATGTTTGTGTATTTTACATAATCAGCCTGTTTGGCTCCCAAACTTAGGGGTACTCGTGTATGTGCCCCCTACGCAGATCATATTGGTTTCAATGGTACATATAGTTCTCTTCCAAAAATGTTTGATCGGAGGAGAAGGGACATGAAATGTCTACTTCACTGCACGTTATGATCTTTAAGCTCTTGGCTGAAGTTGTATCTGGTAGATTTCTGTTTTCACAGCACACACACATGATTATACGCATCGTTTGCATATGCATATGATAGGGTACTCCTGACTTGAAATAGTGTTGTTCACTTGCTTGATTTGAACAATGATTTAGACCCACATATGACACATGTAAATACTTGCATGCATATAAGCATAAGCAATCAATGCACCAGATTCTAAGTTGAACCCTATCTGGACCCCTAATTTTGCATGCATATAATTCATCGGATCTTGATCTGTCATTTCTATCTGACTTAGTATATCATATAATTTATTTCTATATTATGTATATAATAAAATGTGTGCAAGAGTAGATTGAGTTTTCTTATTCATTGAAACTGAACTTATATTATTCTACTTATTTATATAAGTTCAAAGTTGACAATGAGAATTAGATAAACACAAGAAAAGAATGATACCAAATCCGATACTAATCGGTTATTAATTAGTCTCAGTTCGTAGGTCGCTAGGTCTCTAAATGGATCCGAATTTCATCTTAACTGTTCTGTCTATAACTGAATGGATTTGGATACAGACCAATCCTAACCCTTATCAATCTGATAAGTCAACATAGTAAAGTGTTGGTATCATGGATGTGTCATTTATCCCTACATTGCACAGAAGCCCAATTTAGACGCCAAGGTTCCAATTAAGAACTTTCGAATATACTTGGCACTGTTGGTATCATGGATGTGTTATGAGTAAGCTCATTAAATGTTTCCTTAATGTGAAATCTGAAGCACAAACTAATATTCATTAAAGTTTCAAACAGGTTTTCGATGAGGACATTGGGCAAGACAAGCGATTGGGAGTAACAAAATTACCTTTGATCGATCTGGAAGCAGAAATTGTCAAGGAGATTGAACTGAGATTGCAGCCATCACTTAACATGCTAAAAATAAAAGAAAAGAAGGACAGAGGGACACTTACAATTAAGGTAAGGGTTCAAATCAGTGAATTATTCTTAGTGATTTCGGATATGCTTAAGATATTTATGGTTGTTTGTATACTTATGTTGTTTTATTCTACTTCTCATATCTATCCTATGACATGCATGGTTTGAATTTTTCAAGGGGAAACTTGCAATACATTGAACTTAATATGTTCTGTTAGGTGGTTTCACTCCTATTTTCTCCCTAAACGTTTATTTTAAGTAAGTTGTATTATATTTTCAGATCTTATACCATGAATTTAACAAGGAAGAGCAGTTGGCTGCTTTGGAGGAAGAGAAGAGGATCCTAGAAGAAAGAAAGAAACTGAAAGAAGCAGGAGTTATAGGGAGCACAATGGATGCACTTGGGTCTGGTGCAGGGATGGTGGGTTCGGGTATCGGTGCTGGAGTTGGGTTGGTGGGAACTGGTGTAGGTGCTGGAGTTGGGCTTGTAGGAAGTGGTGTCAGTTCTGGAGTTGGGATGGTAGGAAGTGGTGTCAGTTCTGGGGCTGGAATGGTTGGTAGTGGCCTTGGAGCTGTTGGTAGTAGCCTGAGCAAAGCCGGGAAGTTCATGGGTAGGACTATCACTGGGCAATCCAGCCATTCAAGGAGAAGAAGTGGTTCTACAACTCCGGTCAACAGTGTCCAAGAAAATGGTGGGGCAAAGCCACGGTAATGCGCCTGCATCTGTAGTCTTGCTGCTAGATTGTGTGAATTGATCTTGTGAATTGTAGGCTTTGATGAATATATATTCTTACTCTGCTTCAACTGTCTTCTTAAACACTGTTCTTTTTATTCTGATTTGGAAAAATTATTGGCATAGGTATTGGTTTATTGCTCACGGTTTCATCTGTATCATCCTGTATTCTTGTTCGTCTTCTACCTTACTGGAATGTGTAATAAAAATTCAAATATTGTACAAATTTATCAGTCGCGTTGGTGGTGTTTCTTCTAAAACACCATTACATGGACCGTTTCTTAATCATTTTGTTGAATGATGGTCTACTGTTAACTTTGCACCTTTGTTCTGAGCTCTCTATCACAAAGTCGATGCGATTATCCTTAAAAGAAATTGATTTTCAGTAATTTAATTATGAATTTCCGATATATTTACCAACATTGCTTTTTAAAACTTTAACAAGAAATGCAAAATAAAAAGAAAAATTGAATAGGAATCTTTGCTCCGAAAGTCACGTGGTCTACACATGATTGGCAGACTGTGTGACACTGCGACTGGGCAGTACTACAGATTCTGTAGTAGTCAACTAGTCATTAGTAGAGTCTACAAAAGAAGCCAAGCACTTATTATTTATTTATTCGTCACAATTACCATCCCAGAGTAAATGTTTAAATTTTAAAATGTTCTTAACACATGACACGTGGTACATATCTTAGAAAATCGGTAAACGGAATATATTCACGTTGAACGGAAAATTAAAAAATTGGAATTATATAAAAAATAATAATAAAAGTTTGTCTGAGATCATCATCCTCCTCATCGTCGCAAGCACAACCGTCTGGGAAGTATCGCTCTCTCACGGGTCAGACCCGACCGGACCCCCCCGGCAAAGCGTGGGTTCGACTTTTCGAGTAAAAATAAAATAATTATATTTGGGTAAATACGTGGGACACACGCGATCTCAGTCACTCTCTCATTCGTCACTCCCACAATCAATTTTTTTTGTTTGTTGTTTTATATTTTGACCGCTTCTTCCTCTCTCTCTCTCTACGGTCAGTGGGTCAGATAGATACCCTCTACAAAGTTACAAAAGTCAAAATCTAATATAATTACTATAACAACCCTAGATATTTTTGGACCGGTTAGAACATCTTTAGCGTACTCTCTATCCTCCACAACTATTTTATTGAACATATTTAGTTTTTCGGTTATTTAAGCGGTTGTTCCAGCCTCCTAAGTGACTTTTAATTTTTAACTATATGACTCCTAAATATAGAGAGCGAGATAATGCACCATATTATTTTTGTTAATAATAATACACTTAAACAATTTTTTAATTCATTTAAAAAATAATTTGAATTCAATACTAACTAAAGTAGAGAACATTGGTGCAAATATATTTTCAAACTGACTAGCCAAAATAGTTTTTTCAGCTACTTTAACAAAAAATTAGTTAAAAAATAACTAATATTGCTAAAGATGCTCTTACCCATTAGGTAAATACAGTGAACAATTTGATTTTTTTTTTGAAAAAAAAAAGGAGCGTTATCAAACATAGAGCAAAAAAGAAGAAGAAATTATTATTGAAAGATTATTCATTTTGGTTGGAAGTGGGGACACAATTTTAATCCTCTTATAAAATGGAGTAACATTGTGAAATTGGAATACAGTCCTCACCAACGAACTTCTCACATCTATGCGGGTTTGGATGACAAATTGGTAATAGGGTCATTTGACGGCACAATAGAGAATAGTTGCAGCGGTGCCATTGTCAGTTAATTGATACTTTGATCACAATTTGAGTTTCAGAAAATAGTTTTGATATAATTAATTTAGTATGCGTTCGAAAACACTAATTAAATAAAAGTGATACCAGCTAGCCCTAATATTAAAGATAAGACAATTGTCCATTGTAATGAAAATTGACATACATGACACACGTATGAATGTATGATACCGCATGCTATATGCTGTTCTTATATTTGAAGGAGTTTTCTAGTAGGTTTTTAGCTTAATTATTATAGAATTTGTAAATTTGTTTTTTTTCAAAGTTGAACTTTGAAAACAATGTATTAAAACCCCTTATTAAATTAATCCTTCAATTTTTCCTTTTAATATTGAACAAATCCCTATTACGACTTTTTGTATTTTCGTCAATTAAGAGAAGAAAAGTACTTTACAAAGAAAAGGCACTGTTAGCACTTAGCAGTTAGCAGCAGAGTCACAGAGAGCCTTTTCCAAGAAAGGTCAAACCCCCGTCATGAGTGGACCACCTGCACCTGCACCTGCACCTGATAAACTGCACACTGCAATCCACGCGCCACGGGTAGCGCGTTAGATCCATCTTCCTGCTGCTGGGCCCCACCTCCCACGTGGCGGAGGAGTAGTCTGCGTGAAGGTGGCGCGTGAAAGCTTATCCCCAACAAGAAACCACCTATCTGGAAGAATCGCTTTTATACAGTTTGAAATTAAATAACTGGCAAATCAGAAAACAACACGTGGATATGGCACAGCCTTATTGGACAGTCAGCGTGTGTAGTCACAGCCGGGTTCAGTTTGCCTTTCATTTTCAGAGGACTATATCCGTAGTTGGAGACTTGAAGCAGAGGGAAAACTCAGTCACTCAATTCAATCATAACTACTTTCCATATAGTCTAAATCTCTCTCACAGATGACTCTCTAACTAAGCACCACTCCTTGTCCCTCTTATTTACGAACCATGCCATCCCGTCCCGAACCACCGTCACCACCACAGCACCACCACCGCCGCCGCCTTCTCCTTCCACTCCTGACCGTATTCCTCACTCTAATCCTCCTCTCCGTCCTCGTCTTCATTATCTTTCTCTACCGCAAGCTCTCCAGAAACCGTACAACCCCATTTGATCACCAACAACATGGTAGCACCACACCCACTGCTGCCGACGCCGCCAGCGATGACAACAACAGCAACAACCAGCGGCAGCGGAGGTTCTCCTACTCTCTTATCCGGCGCGCCACCGGTTCGTTTTCGGCTTCCAATCGGCTCGGCCATGGCGGCTTCGGCTCGGTCTACAAAGCCACGCTCCCATCAGGCCAGTCCCTCGCCGTGAAAGTGATGGACTCGGAGGGCTCTCTACAAGGCGAGCGAGAGTTCCACAATGAACTCTCTCTGGCCTTGAACCTCAGCAATCCTCACATAATCTCTCTACTAGGCTTCTCCACCGACCGACGTGGCCGGAAATTGTGTTTGGTCTACGAGCTCATGCCCAATCGGAGCCTCCAGGAAGCTTTGCTCGATAGGAAGTGTCCGGAGCTCATGAATTGGAAGAAGCGATTCAGTGTGGTTCTGGATGTTGCTCGTGGACTCGAGTATTTGCACAATGATTGTGACCCGCCGGTGATTCACGGCGATGTGAAGCCCAGCAATGTGCTGCTGGACTCGGATTTCAATGCCAAGATTGGGGATTTCGGGCTCGCGAGGTTGAAAACAGAGAGCGAGTTAGATCAGGGCGATCATGGCGGAGTGGTGGTGGAGGAAGAAGATGAGGGGGAGACTGAGAAAAAGAAGGATCTTGAGGGAGCTGTGGCCGTTGGAGATGATAATGGGTCCATCTTAGAAGAGGAGAGCATGAGTTTCAGTGTTGTGACTGGTGGGTTGGAAGAGGGCCGATCGCCGGATTGTTGTGTGGTTCGGATTTCAGATTCAGAGGCGTCGCCGGTGACCGCGGCGGCGGCTTTGTCGCCGGAGGGGGGTTTCGATAAGTTTAGTGTTGATAGTGAGAAAGATTTGGTTAGTGGGAAGAGGATGAAAGGAAGTTCCGGGAGGGACTGGTGGTGGAAGCAGGACCATGGAGGAGGAGGTGAGTCTGAGTCTGGGAGAGTCAAGGACTATGTGATGGAGTGGATTGGGAGTGAGATTAAGAAAGAGCGGCCGAAAAGCGAATGGGTTGCTTCTCCGAGCACTAACAGTGAGCCCAAGAAGCGGAGGAAGAAATTGGAATGGTGGGTGTCGTTAGATGAGGACAAGGTTAAGAAGAAGGAGAAGACTAGGAAGCCGAGGGAGTGGTGGAAGGAGGAGTTTTGCGAGGAGCTTAGTAAGAAAAAGAAGAAGAAAAAGAGAGGCTTCGATTCGAGTTGTGGTGGAGAAATGTGGTGGCAAAAGGATGAGGATTTGGGGTCAGAGAAGAAGAAGAGAAAGAGCAAGAACAAGAGTAGTAGAGGTAGCATTGATTGGTGGTTGGATGGATTTGGTAGTGAGCTCAGAAGTGGGAGGAGGAATAGTCAAGATTGGGCTAGTTGTGGTGGTGGTGATATACCAAAAAGTGGTGGTATTAGTAGCACACCAAGCATGAGAGGCACAGTTTGTTATGTTGCCCCTGAATATGGTGGTGGTGGGCTGCTCTCGGAGAAATGTGATGTATATAGCTTCGGAGTGTTGGTTTTGGTCTTGATTTCAGGGCGGAGGCCGTTGCAAGTAACCGCCTCGCCCATGTCGGAATTTGAGAGGGCCAATTTGATTTCATGGGCTCGGCAGCTTGCTCGAAATGGGAAGCTTTTGGATCTTGTAGACCAGTCTATACATTCTTTGGACAAGGAAGAGGCGTTGCTTTGTATCACAATTGCATTGCTGTGTCTGCAAAGAACACCAGGCAAACGGCCAACTATGAAGGAAATTGTAGGGATGCTAACTGGTGAAGCCGAGCCACCCCATTTGCCCTTCGAGTTCTCACCATCGCCACCTTCGAATTTTCCGTTCAAGTCCCGGAAAAAGGCCCGGTGAGTTTATTTGTTATCGGATTCCATTGACTGTAGAGTGTACTTTTGTAGGTCCTTTCTAATTATCATGTTGTGTACAAATTTCTTGCTTAAAAGGAAAGAAAGTTGCATAATTTACATGAATTGAGGCCCTCTTTTTGCTTGGTTTTCTGCTCGTAGTTGACAATTATGAATGCCATGATTTTTACTTCAAAAGTAAAGAAATGGAAACATTGCTTTCGCTTTTGTATGGTGAGGCCAGTAGTAGGCCACAGTTATGAACAAATTTCCTGAGTTTCCTGGGACTCAAAAGACCTGCTTGCTTTATGTGACTTTCAGGACCCTCTATAGGGCCCCGGAAGCTTTTTCCTTTTTAAGTTGTCTGCTGCCTTTTAAAAGTAGGTAGATTTTTGTGCCAAGTAGCATCAATTTCAGTAGAAGGGTACAAATCTTCCGCTATATAGCGCCCTCACTCAGTTTTGTGTGTGTATCTTTGTGTTTGGCACAAGATGTGTATATGTATATGAAAGCAAAAGTTGAATTGGGTGATTCCTTCCTCATATATCTCACTGTTCTTCGAGAAGCATGGGTAGTGGTTTTGGTTGTGGGATGTAGACACCATCACTGTAGTGATGGTGAGGTTTAAGCATCCTATTGAATTGAATTATTACATCTTATATGGGGATTCGACCTGCATTCATATTTAGTATCAGTACTAGTAATCTTAATGTGCTGTTCTATTCGTTATATACCAAGTGCTGTCATCAGTTATGCAGAGAGTGGATGCTTGTCACTTCTGAGCCGAATGTGATTCTAGTAATGAGACTATGACCTAATGGTGATATGTGTGTGATTCTCAGAGAAAATAGAAGAGAGAGAAGATTCCTTGTATACCACATCGCTAAATGACCTTTCTGTGTATCGACTTACACACCAATTTGAATAGTTCATCTCTGCTGGGTTGATCTTGAACTGCTGAGTATTTTCTTTCGTAGCGACGATTAGACATTGTAGGAGCTTTCAAAGTGGAAAAAAAAAAATCAATATAATGTGAGCTTGTGTCTTTTATGGGGCACCTTTAGCAAGTCAGCTTCGAATACACAGAGGGTTGCTTGAAGCTTATTTAGGTTGCAAGGCTACATACACTTCACCTCTAGCCCTCTAGGTATTAACGGCCGAGATTAGGAGAGCACTGATGTTCATGAGCACTAGAGATTTTTCCTTTCATTCATATCCCCACTATATTAACCACAGATTGGTATTAACCACAAATCTATGTCCCTAATCAACCGTAAAAACCATGAAAGAATTGAGGCAAAGCAAAGAGTACATATGCAAAGTGCCCTGCCTATGTCTTTGTATTGGAATTCCCTGCAAATCACACTCTTTAACATCAGTGAAGATTCACGCCTACACCATTTTTACGACTCATCACCTTCACAGGGAGAGGTTAAGAAAACTTTGTTATCCATTAATGCCTTGTAACCTTGTTTGTTGGGTAAGTCAGATAATACTGTTGAGATGTAACGTCAACATTCAATAGCAAACAAAAAGAGGAAATTATGATAAACAATATATGACCTAAGTTCTATAAATCACTTTATAACATGATATTTAAAAATTATTACATTTTAGTATTTGATATTTTAAGTCCGATCCAATTTTAGTACTTATCGTCAACAATTCTGTAAAAAACAAGTCCCAAGTAGCTTTCTTTTTTTACGGTGGTTATTGACGGTGAGTATCAAAATTGAATTAGATTTGAAATGTCATAAACACTAATGTGGTAGTTTTTAAATATCCGGTATTAAAATGATGCACAACTCCTTAGATCAGGTACTATTTAATTTATGATAGAAGACCACCAAAAGAAAGTACCAAGTCCTTTTTTTTTCTTTCTTTTTTAACATACTACAGGCTCGTGACGCAGATATTACTCATACTACTTTATCATTCCTGCCATGCATGCATGTCTCATTTACTGCAACCAACCTAATTTCTCCAACCACCATCATCGTTCGCTTTAATAAATAACCCTCTCTTCTCACACACACTCACTCTCAGAGCTAGCTACACAACAATGGCAGATCAACCTTCAGCAACCACAACCTCTATCGACCCTTACAAGATCCTCAAAATCGTTCCAAACTCGGATGGCTCACTCACCCGACTCGCCCATTTCCCAATGGCTCCCACAACCGAGTCAATCCCCGCCGATTCCGATTCCGATTCTAACTCACCCCAACTCGTCCTCTCCAAGGACATTCCTCTCGACCCAAAAGCCCAAACCTTCCTCAGGCTCTTCAAACCCCACAATCTTCCCCCAAACCCCAACCTCCCTCTCGTCATTTACTTCCACGGCGGCGGCTTCGTCCTCTTCAGCGCCGCCTCCCAGCCTTTCCACGACTCCTGCTCTCGCCTCGCCCTCTCTCTCAGAGCTCTAATCCTCTCCATCGAGTACCGATTGGCCCCCGAGCACCGCCTCCCCGCCGCGTACGACGACGCCGTTTCCGCCATCACCTGGGTCAAAAACCAGGCCTCCGGCAACGACGGCGATTCGTGGCTCAAAGACTCGGTTGATTTCTCCAAGTGTTTCCTGATGGGGAGTAGTGCCGGGGCAAATATCGCCTACCACGCGGGTCTACGTGTTTCGGATGTTGATCTCTCGCCCATGAAGATCCGAGGGCTAATACTGCACCAGGCTTATTTCGGCGGGGTCAAGAGGACCGAATCCGAGATCAGGTTGGCTAACGATCGGATTCTGCCGTTGGTCGCTAACGACTTGATGTGGGCCCTGGCTCTTCCCCAGGGGGTTGACCGTGACCACGAGTATTGCAATGCGTCGATGAACGACGGTGATGCGAGGATCGGACGGCTGCCAAGGTGTTTGGTTAGTGGGTACGGCGGGGACCCATTGGTGGATAGGCAGAGGGAGTTTGCGGCGTTGTTGGAATCACGTGGGGTGCACGTGATGGCCCGGTTTTCTGATGGCGGTTTTCATGGTGTGGAGCTATTTGACCCGAATAAGGCTAAAGCTCTCCACGAGATGGTCAAGGAATTTATCGACAGCAGTGATGTTGTCGTTGCAAAATCGACCATGTGAGATTGTGAGGTGAGGGCAGTAGTAGTACTACTAGGGATGGAATCGGGTCGGTCGGTCCGGTTTTTGGCTCCCGCTGTGAGGCTGAAGTTGGACTTGGATCGGATTTTACAATTTCTATTTTTCTTTTCCAATTGAAAAAAAAAACGCAGTAATTTTTTTTTAAAATTTCTGTTGCAGTTTCTCTGGCTCTCTTCTGTTGTTTGCAGCAGTTGTGGTTTGTAATAGAACTTTAATTAATTATTTCCTCTCTTCAATACAACTTTATTTATTGGAACAACAATGTTCTTTTCATTTTATTACCTCTAATAAAATGTAATTACGGAGAAAAAGAGTCATCCAATCTTATATTTCGTCTTGCCCCTAGAGCGTCAGTCTTGTAAACTGAAGGTCTGTAGTTCGATCCTGCATGGGGGCATTCTCCTTTTACCAATAGCAGAGTACCTTTTTCCAAGAACAAAATTTTGATGGTTCATGGAGGGATTGGCATAGATGGATCTAAATTTATTCCTTTGTTCTACGACAAAAGAACAAATTTAGGTCCGTATTTTCTCTTAAAGATCATGATTTGAAGTGACGTTTAAGGATCATGTTTGTAGTGCATCAATTTTCCGCGTCTTTTTCCTTGTAAAAAAAACAAAAAAACCCTTCTCCTCACCTTGTACTTACTAAAGATGGGAAATAAAATCTTTTCCTAATCTTAGTCCCTTTAATTTGTGAAGCATTAGAGCATCTTTACCAATACTAGCTATTTTTTGACCAAATTTAAGCTAAAATAGCTTTTTGGCTAGCCAATTTGAAAATATGTCCGCACCAATGCTCTCTATTTTAGCTAGTATTAAATTTAAATTATTTTTTTAATGAATAGAAAATATATTAAACGTATTTAATAATTACATAAAGCTACTAAAAAAGAATGTATTAAATTAACGAAAATAATAGAGAGCCTCATCTCGCTCTCTATATTTATGAGCCAGATAGCTAAAAGCTAAAATAGAGAGTCACTTGAGATGCTAGTGCAGCTGCTAAAATAGATAAAAAAAACTAAATAGGCTCTCTAAAATAACTAAAAAGCTAAGATAAAGAGTCTGCTAAATATGCTCTTAGAGGTCTAACATAAATACTAGCCATAATTTATTTATTTTTCTGTAATGATTCTAATCGATCATTCTAAAAGTTACGTACTATTGAAGTATTATTTTTGCAACCTCATCTAAATTAGAATTTATTTATTTAATTATCTAGTGTCATCTATACTATTATTTAAGAAAAAAAGATGTTGTTGATCATAACCAAATTCTTTTATGTAAATGTCTTTTATATATTAGAATACTTTGAAAATCAAATTAATAAAAAATAATAAAATAGTAAAATAATAAATAACATAAAAATAAAAATAAAAGAAACACACTATAACTACTCGAAGAAATTGAGGTCATTACCTCTATCCCACACTCATAAAGTGTGTAATACATACCCATAGACTCATACTCTCATAGAGTGTGTAATATTTCTAATTTATGTAATATATACGTAATGGGAACATTATCTTTGTTTATTTATTTGATTGGATAATCGTAACATAATGGAAAGAACCGAGAGGGATAGTAAAATGCGAAAGTAACATAGTTGTACTCCTTTTCTGCTTTTCATGCCTTTCCCAAATGCCAACTGACCAAACTCGGCACACTCTCTCTCTCTCTTACTAGAGAATGATTAGAGATTCTTTAGTCGCTTCAGACTTCGAATAGTCGTGCGGGAGCTGAAAACTGAAGCCCAGCCAACACCAATGGCCGGTGGTGGAGGTGACGCGCCGCCTCTGCCGGCGTCTAACGGCGGCGAATTCCTCCTCTCCTTGCTCCAAAAGGCCCCACACCACCACTACCACCAGGGCCGGTCGCCCCAACAACAACAACAACAACCACAACAACAATCTCCGGTTCTCGATCCCGCCGTGGCAGCTTTGGGCCCCACCCTACCGTTCCAGCAGATTCAACCGCCGTGGGGATCATCATCCAATCAGCTTCCCAAGCCTTCATCTATATGGCCCAATTCCCAATCTCCTCCTCCTCCTCCTCCTTTCAACTTCCTAGGGTTTCCTCAGAACCCCTATCCCTCTCCTCCTACACCGAATCACTTCCCCCAGTTCGGGACTAACCAATTCCCGGGAAACCTCGCCGAAGATTTCAGCAAGATTGGGTTTTCTACTCCCAACAATTCCATCCAAAACCACCATGAACAGAAGCTCAAGTTCAGTTATTTACCCAGCGATATTATCCGAAATCCAGAGCCTTCAGCGAATGTCATCACTTCCTCTGAAGTTGTCAAACTCAGTAATGGCTTGGACCGGAATCTCCACTTGAATTCCAACAATTCCTCTACTCCCAATGACTTTCGCCATGCGAATTACGCTTCTCGGGAGCAAGAACGAAGGGCTGAAAGGGGGAAACAAGTTCAGAGGACAATGCCGCCGCCGGGGTTCGGGAACAAGCCGAGGGGAGGAGGGAATTGGGATTCTGGGAATAGGAGGGGAGGTATGGACCACAATGTGGAGTGGGAAAGGCAGAATTCTAGGGATGCTTCGAATGAGAATGAGAGAATGAGAAGATTGGCAGCTGAAGATGGTCGAATTCGAGGAAATGGGGCTAGTAGTAGAATGGGGGTCAATGCACAGATTGATCGTCCTGGTCCACCCACTAGCACCAATCTCCATTCCGCTTCTTCTTCGGAGATTGAAGAGTCGATGATGAATTTCGAGCAAGGATATAAGGCGAGAAAGGAAAATGACAGTGGTGGCATTGAAGATGCTAGCCAACAGTTGCTTGAGGATGAAGGGGATGACAAGAATGGGGCGAAGAAACACAATAAGGTTAAACCTTTCTCTATCACAATATATATCATAAATGTTTTTAGTAGTATGATAGTTTAGGAAAGTGAGGAGGTGAAGTTAATCCTTGTTTGAAAGCTTGTCTAGTTTGGTGATTGGTTGCTGCATTGCTAGTTGATAAATTTTTGTAAAGGAATGCTGATGGTTCTCTGCAATAGTTTTTTTTTTTCTGGTATACTACAAATGGAGTGACTCTAATAGAAAGTTGAAAGCTAATTAACATCCGAAGAGTGACTCTTTTTTCTTTTGGCTGTGGTTGATATATTATAAAGGTTTTTCTTTTTCAGTTTTTTGGCTGTGATAAATATATCTTCGTCAACGGGTATTAGGATTTTAATTATCATCCCAGGATTGTTTTTTTTTTCTTCCTACAGTTATTCAAAGTAACAAATCCCAGAATTTTAATTAGATGTCAGTTACTTATAATTCTTATTATCAGGATTCAAGATCAGATAACAGAGGACAACACCAACTTAGCCAAAGAATGAGAACCTTCAAAAGACAAACACAATGTCGCATTGACATAGACAGACTGAATGCTCCGTTTCTTGGAATTTTTGAATCCCTGATACCAACTGAGGAAGAAAAGGTTAAGCAGAAGCAATTAGTAACATTATTGGAGAGTATAATTTGCAAGGAATGGCCTGAAGCTCGACTGTATATTTATGGATCATGTGGCAACTCATTTGGAGTTTCTAAAAGTGATATTGATCTCTGTCTTGCGATTGGTGACGCAGATATCAACAAATCTGAGATCTTACTACGGTTGGCAGATCTTTTTCAGTCAGACAATCTACAGAATGTACAGGTGAATCAGAGTGCTTTTTCCTCATGAATTTGTGTGATAGATGAAACTCCACTTTTCAGAATTGACCAACCTTAATGAATGCTGTATACAATGTATTGTATTGACTGTTGTGCTTCTCAAAGAGACATTTTAGATAAAGAGATTTCTTTATGTGACCCTAATTTTAAACTTATGATGAAAAGTGATCCTCTGATGGCGCAGGAAAACATAAGCTATATTATCTCTTTGAGTTCAAATGATTTTTTCCTTTTCGGTTGCTACCGGTAACATAAATGGACCTTCTATTTTTGTTAATTTATTCTAAAACTACTGCACATGCAGTCCCCTATTACCACATGTACTTGCAGTGGCCTACAGAATGGGTTCAGTTGGGTTTTAACTCGGGGGATGATGCTTGACGAAGTATCAAGCAACTCTACTCATCACGTCGTTATGAGTAGGTGACTGCTGCTAGAGCAATTGCCTATTCAGTTACTATAACGTCTGATACTAGGTTTTTTTTTTGCCAAGCATATATTCATTTAAAAGTTACTTAATGAATTTACCATTTTTCTTTTTGATAGGAAACATAAATTTATAAAAAAAAGAAGAAGAAGAAGTACAGAGCAGTGGATAAGAAATCCACTAAACTTAGAGAGCTATGAATGCACATCTATTTACTATCTGTAGCCTGTGTTTTTAACACCTACTAGTTGTCCTTTAAGTCAAGAGAAGTAGAGAACTAGATTCATCATAATGTATAATATAATCACATCAATGTATAAGTATATAATTTTCATCATAATGTATAAATATAATTACATCACATTATCGCCGTTTCTATCAATGTAACCCTTTCCCTATGGGAAACACAATTATGGTTGTTTTGAATCTCTTAAACTTTTTATAATATTATGTATAATTGTAACTAATTCTTTTTGTTTTCAGGCATTGACACGTGCCAGGGTCCCCATAGTAAAGCTTATGGATCCTGTCACTGGAATCTCCTGTGATATATGCATCAACAATGTTTTGGCTGTGGTAAATACGAAGCTCCTTCGTGATTATGCAAATATAGATGCAAGATTACGACAATTGGCTTTTATTGTGAAACATTGGGCCAAATCCAGAGGAGTCAATGAAACTTACCATGGAACCCTGTCTAGTTATGCGTAAGTTAGCTGTTAAGTTTATGCTCGAGTTTCCAGTTTTAGTATTAGAAAAATCTCTAGATACAGATGCCAGCGATGTTGATTCTCGTGGTAGAGATGTCTATTGTTATGAGGTTAGGAAATAGTTTTGTGCGGACCGTGATTGTTAATATATCCAATTTGTTTCAGGTATGTTTTGATGTGTATTCATTTCTTACAACAGCGCAGACCTGCTATTCTTCCCTGCTTACAGGTATGCCTTCAATTAGAGACACAGAATGCGTATGCAAATCTCACATTCAATAATTTCTATGTATATTAGATAACAACCTTTGTTCTTTACCAGGGAATGCGGGCAACATACTCGGTCACTGTAGAAAACATTGAATGTGCTTTCTTTGATCAAATAGACAAACTTCAAGATTTTGGATCCCATAACAAGGAAACTATTGCTGAACTCGTGTGGGCATTTTTCAATTACTGGGCATATAGTCATGATTATGCAAACACCGTCATTTCTGTTCGTAGAGGAAGAACAATCAGGTGATATATAAAATCTGATATGTTTTTTGACAATAAGTAACAGCAACTTAAATTTTGTTATATAATTAGTAGTTAACCTGTTGGGTTATGGTCTTATAAATGCGCTTTCAAACTGAAGGATAGTTGAAATGTTGTCATCAATAGAATATTCTAGATAGTTGAGAACAGTTAACATATGCATTTTCCATAGTGCTATTACTCTATTAGCTGTTAAAATAAATACTATTTACAATGTTTTAAATCCAAATTTTTGTGATGTGCATGTCGGACTTAATCATAATGTTGGTGAGCATTTCATTCATCAATATTTGTATGACATTGAATGATTGAATCTGAACCGTTACACTCTTGATACTGAAATTTTTGGTGAGTTTTGGACCTAAACTGCCCAAATCTCCACTGTAGCTTGTTACTCCATTAAGTGTTTGTGCCGTACAAACTATCAAGCTTGTTCATATTTGATGACCTTCAATTAAGAACTTTGTTGCAAGTTCAATTAACCAATTGTTGTGATGTTAATTTGGTCAGCAAGCGGGAAAAAGACTGGACAAGGAGGATCGGAAATGACCGGCATTTGATATGCATAGAGGATCCTTTTGAGACATCCCATGACCTAGGAAGAGTTGTGGACAAGCGCAGCATTAAAGTTTTGAGGGAGGAGTTTGAACGTGCAGCTGAGATTATGCAGTATGATGCAAATCCCTGTGTGAAGCTCTTTGAACCCTACGTTCCTGATGTTTAGTTGTTACTAGTTCTTCTTTTATTTATTGGAAATTGTTTAATAGTTGAGCATGGTTTTGGTTGCAACTAATTATGGTATAAAGTATGCTAAGGTTTGTAAACTACTTTGGTACAAGAGTTGCATCGTTGCGTGTGATGTGTATAGCATTTTTGATGGTTTAGTTGTTGCTCTTCCTCTCACCCCTCCATGCCATGTTCACCAAATGGATCGAAAATTAAAGTTTGACTTGTTTTAGTTTCTACCGTAATTTCCCTGGTCGGCGATTCTTACTGCCGTTCTGTAACTGTGTTCAAAATAAAGCAAAACTAAAAAGAGTGTTTCCCCTAATTCACAAACCTCTCTCTCACTCAGTCTCGAGTCTCAAGTCTCAGATGGCAGGTGATAATAACAGTGTTGACGACCTCCGTACAGTTCTGATACTTCGCCGAACCTCATCGATGGATTTGTTGGATCCCAAATGCTCCCAACAATTCAACTTGTTAAAAGCCTGGGAGTCTCCTCTCCCTCAAGACCAGTTCTTGAGCACCCATGCCCGCTCCGTCCAGGCTCTGCTATCCTCCTCCACTGGGCCTCCCATCACATCCCAAATCCTCCAATTGCTCCCCTCCTTGAAACTCATAGCCACCACCAGCGCGGGCCTTGACCACGTTGACTTGGCCGAGTGTCGACGGCGTGGCGTTGCCGTCGCCGGTGCCGCGAAAATCTTTGCTGAGGACGTTGCTGACACGGCTGTGGGGCTGTTGCTTGATGTCATGAGAAAGATTTCGGCTTCGGATCGGTATGTCAGAGATGGGCTTTGGGTTTGCAGAGGAGATTATGCTCTCGGTTCTAAGGTACTCATTACTTCAGCCAAGTTTTTCAATTAAATTATTTACATGATTTCTGACTGTGTTAAAGTGGAATGATTTATGTAGATAGTTGTGTTGAGCATGAAATTTTTATGGATAATTGAGTTGGGAAATTTTTTTATGTGTTTTAGTTTTTTTTTTCGTAAAATAATAATGTTGGTTTTGATGATTGGAAATTTCAGATTGGAGGCAAGAGGGTTGGTATTGTTGGGTTGGGAAACATTGGCTTACAAGTTGCGAAAAGACTCGAGGCATTTGGCTGCAGTGTGTCATACAATTCAAGGAGCGAAAAGCCATCTTTGTCTTACCCATTTTATTCCAATGTGTGTGCACTTGCAGCAAACAGTGATGCTCTCATCATCTGTTGTGCATTGACAGACCAAACCCACCACATGATCAACAAGGAAGTCTTGTCTGCATTGGGAAGAGAGGGGGTGATTGTTAATGTAGGACGCGGCGCTATTATCGATGAGAAGGAAATGGTGCGGTGTTTGGTGCGAGGAGAGATTGGAGGCGCTGGGTTGGATGTGTTTGAGAATGAGCCTGAAGTTCCTAAAGAGCTCTTTGCGTTGGAAAATGTTGTACTGTCACCGCATCAAGCTGTCAATACACACGAATCTATTGAGGATTTGGTTGAATTAGTAATAGGAAATTTGGAAGCGTTCTTCTCAAATAAACCGTTGCTTTCTCCACCTGTGAATAGTTGAATGGAGTTCTCTTTGCAGGTTAGTATCTTCACACCTTCCTAAGCATTTTGCATGCCATTTTGGTTTGCTTCTGATGGGATTAGTTCATAACCAAGTGCAGAATGGAGCTTTAGCAATCTTTGTTTTAACTGTTCTTCTGCAAAGTTTTCAGCACTTCTTTTGAATCAATGCAGGGTACAAAAAATTGATAAAATGAATCAGGCAATGAGAGAAGACGAGGCTAATGAACTTCTGTGTTATCGTTACTGATATTATTTGCAAGCAGCAGTCGGTGTTAATTGCTTGTCAATGATGATTATTGAACTTTCGCGCTGGTTTTGGGGAGGTTTACATGCCTCATCGAATTTGTATGCCTTAGTCTTACCTGAAAACATATGTAGCCTTGTGTTTATCGATGAATGAATCGGCTTTAATGTTTGTCGTCTATAATCTAATGGATGCTTGTTATATGAAATGCAATGGTGTATAGCTTCCGTGTATGTTTATTGTCATTCTTTGAAACCAGAAGGAGAATGGAGGATGCAATTGATAATTATGAAAAACTATAAAACTACTATGTACTTGGTTCTTGGCGATACTTCGGTTCGTTTATCTTGCACTATAACTTTTGACCCTTCAGCCCTTCTGCTCACTACTTCAGTTCGCAGTGGTAAAAGGTTTACTGTTTTTGTTCCTCATTTTAAATAGAATATGAAGATCAATTTCACAGAGAAAGGGCTATCCAGGTCAAATGAACTGTTTGGGTTTGGTGTATTTTAGTGATGTTTAGACGGCAGAATGTTTCAGGTTCATGCAATAGAGGCACTTTTTTTTTTCTTTTTCAAATATTAATGATTTCCTAAATTCAGTTTATGAGGTAAGTAGGTGGGGATTGCTGGATAGCGAAGCATTGCTGGAGTAGTTGAAAAAAGGGTGAAAGCTTGCTGCAAAGTCTTGTACAACACAAAGAAGACGATGATGTCATTTGTTTCATACCCTCCTCATCATACTGTTGTTGGAGATGCAGCACATATCATACATGATAAATAATCCTGCTTGAGTTAGGAAATGAGTCATTGTCAAAGTATGGATGTGGTTCTATTATTGATTAGAAGAAAGTGGAAGCTTTATGGCTTTGTGTGAACTTGCGATAGTGAATCTGGAAGCTCTCTCCTTAAATAAGTTTTCTCAGGTTCTCTCTGTTCGTGGGAGGAAATTTCCAAATTGGCAATCTTCTACAGAACATGGGTTAGAAGGAATAGTGAGGCCGGCGATTTGCTTTCATGTGGTCCGATCAAGGTTCGTCCGGCGTTGGGGGTTTTTTGGTTATTGACTGATAAGAGGATGGTAGTCTTTTACATATTTGAAAGATGTTTACAATCTCTCTCCCTCTCCAGTCATGACGTAAGACATTAGATATCTCAAATCTGGCTAGACACCTGACAAGTCAACTTCATATTCCTAACTTCATGTAGCCACCAGCTTTAAAATACATATTCTGGGCTCCAGCTTTAAAATACATAGAATAGAATAGCATATCTTGACGTTCCCCACTATGTTTGATTCTTGGATCGACAATTGACAACCATTTCTCTGCAAATTGTTTATCATCTACTTCCTTAATCGCAGATTCCAACCACGAAGGCAACTAAAATGGCCAGATTGCAAATCCGTGATGCCAATAATGAAGTTCCATCCGAAGACCTCCCACATCTTCTACTCGTTCACCCACCAACACCCTTCACACGTTTCCCATCTGAGTTCTGTGAGAAGTTCCATGTCCTGAAAGCATGGGAGTCGCCGCTTCCTCTAGATCAGTTCCTGCTCACCCATGCACGCTCAATCCAAGCCCTGCTCGCTCGGAATTTTCTTCTGGTCAATGCAGGCCTCCTGCAGCAGCTACCGGCGCTGAAACTCGTCATGACATTAAGCGTTGGTGTCGACCACATTGACATGATAGAGTGCCGGCGGCGTGGGATTTCTGTGACCAATGTGGGAAGTGCATACTCGGAAGATGTTGCTGACATTGCTGTTGGGTTGTTCATTGCTGTGCTTAGGAAAATTTCAGCAGCAGACCGGTATGTGAGCCAAGGGCTTTGGAGTAGCGAAGGAAATTACCCTCTTGGTTCCAAGGTAATCACCTCGATCTACCTCCATTTAAGTGGACTCTTAACTGTATCATAAAATTGTTTTTCTTTGCTATGGATTTGCATGCCATGCTAATTTTGAATATATGCAATGTTTTTTAGGAAACATGATTGAGTTTATTAGTGAATGCCACCATTTACTAAACAAAGTTAACGTTGTGAGATGAAGAACATGTCATATTTTCAAAATCAAACATGGCATACGGATACGTAGCCAACATCTCTAGTTAATGTGATCCCTCAAGCATTACTCAAAGTCTCTAAATTAGTGCAATACACACAGACACGATTCTTCACTTTATATAGTAAAACTACGAAAATGTGATTCCTCAGCAGTGTTCACTCTTCTTCAACATGGTACGTTGCTCAACTTTCTGATATTATGAAAAATTGTCAACTGGTTAATTTCAGTTAGGTGGGAAGCGGGTTGGGATTGTTGGATTAGGAAACATTGGCTCTGAAGTTGCTAAAAGACTTGAGGCCTTTGGCTGCATCATCTCATACAACTCAAGGAGGAAAAAGCCATCTCTGTCATACCCCTTCTATTCTAAGGTCTCTGAACTTGCAGCTAATAGTGATGCCCTCATCATCTCTTGTGCATTAACAGACCAAACTCACCACATGATTAACAAGGAAGTCTTATCTTTACTGGGAAGAGAGGGTGTGATTGTTAATGTAGGCCGGGGACCAATTATTGATGAAAAAGAATTGGTGAAGTGTTTGGTGAATAGAGAAATTAGAGGTGCTGGTTTCGATGTGTTTGAGAATGAGCCTCAAGTTCCCAAAGAGCTCTTTGCACTAGACAATGTTGTTCTATCCCCACATACGTCTATTTTTACTCCGGAATCTTCGCAGGCTATGAAAGAAGTAATAGTGGCCAATTTGGAAGCTTTCTTCTCTAATAAACCTCTGGTTACTCCAGTCATGGATGCATAAATTTCAGTTTGAAACTATTACCTGGATTATTTTGTCCATATGTTGTTTCTTAAAGTTGTGTGTGACTGAACTCTGTTCTGTGGATTCTTTCAATATTGTTGACAATGAATCTGATTTCATTTGATTCTCAGATTGAGTGGAAAAATGTCCGATTTGGTTTCCAGTTTAGAGAGATAGAATGGTGTTGCCCACGGTTTGGCCAACCTTCATGATATCCCTGTTGGCAGCAAGTTTTGGCTCTCCCCCACCTGCTATTTCTGTAGTTTTTGTTTCTGACCTCGTTGATTTTTGGAAGCGACGAAATGTCTCAAGTTACAATATCTCCAACAATAAAACCTATTTTCACTAGGCAATATAGCCAAGGGAGATTCTCTAGTGAGGACCACTATAATGAGGATTTGGTGAAAACTTTTCGATTAGACATACTTTTTGATTACATCTCGACAAATCAACCGTTCAATATTTACATATTTATGAGTAGATCACTTATACAATTTTTCAATGAAATCTAAAATCGTTAGGTCAACTATAATTGTGATTTACCATTTATGAATATGAATAGTTCAAAATTAACAGATTTGGTTCGTCCATTTATTTGGTATAGTTCGGTACCTTAACGATTTCAAATTTTGTTGAAAATTTGTAGAAGTGATCTACTCATGAATATCTTAACATTGAATGATTAATTTCTTGAGATGTAATTGAAAAATAGATATAACAACCATTATTCAAAAAATCATCACCAAAGTCTCATTATAGTGGTCCTCACTAGAGAAACTCTCGCTAAGGGAGAATATGAAACAACAAATTAAAACCGGATGATGCAGATCCCTGTGTGAAGCTCTTTGAACCCTACGCTCCTGATTAAATAGTTGTTACTAGTTCTTCTTTTATTTATTGGAAATTGTTTAATAGTTGAGCATGATTTTTTTTTTGGTCAAGTTGAGCATGATTTTGGTTGCAACTAATTATGGTGTTGGAGTGTCTTCTGCACACCATAGTATATATGCACCAAACTTTTTACCCGTTCACTCAAACAACCCGACCCGGATCCATCTCTTTCGCCCGGCCACCTCTGGCCACGAAACCGGTACCATTCGACTCGTCTCCTCCTCCTCTCTCTCCATATGTCCTCTTTTCACTCGATCGGAGCCCAGTGCAAGCGTATTGAAGGCCGCAAGGCACGGCAAATCCGACCCGACACGATCTCGATCCTCCGGCCACGGTGGCTCACGAAACCAATTGGGTTTTGTAGCCCTTTCTCCAACCAGTCGATCCATGGTGATGGATCACCACGACATCAACTACACAAGCACTATTTAAGCTTTGAAGTTTCAATGGCTACAAGAGTTTCTCCGGTCCGATCCGGCCGATATAGACCGAAACAGACTTTGTGTCAAGTATAAAAATTACTCCTCTTGTTGTGTTCTACACGATGACCGGTCCCGATCTTGCTGGATTTGAGTTTAGCCGACGGCGAGTGGGCTGCACGACTCTTCCGCGGGATGAAACAATGACCGTTATTGAATATTGGACGCGTGAAACTCACGACCTCAAGTGTATATATACTTTTGTCCAAAAAAAAAAGGTGTATATATACTTTGGTGTACCCCAGAATTTTCGCTAATTATGGCATAAAGTATGCTAAGGTTTGTAAAGTACTTTGTTTTTTGGCAAGATTTTGTAAAGTACTTTGGTACAACTGTTCCATCGTTGCGTCAACATTTTTGATGGTTTAGTTGTTGCTCTTCCTCTCACCCCTAGATGCCATGCCATGACATCGAGCATACCAAGTGTTCTTCATCTTTGGATTTAGATTCAACTGTGGAAAGAATTATTTAAAAGTTTGAGTTGTTTTGTTTTCTACATCAGCCTCTGGATCTAAATCCAAGAGTGGACCATAATTTTTTGGGTTAAATTCTCCAACCATACCTGAACTCTTGTGCACCGGTTAATGTGATACCTGACAATTAAAAGTGATCAATGTCATACCTGAACTTACATTTTGCTATCAATAGCGTACTTCCGTCCACCCGCCGTTAGTTAAGTGTTAATTTTGATCATGTGACACGCACATGGAGAAAAAAACAGGGGCAATTATGTCTTTTTAACAATGATGACCAGCGTAGAGGGGATGGCAGAGATGCTTGAGGCTGGGTCGTCAGCGCTGCTGTACTCGGTGATTGCAGGTGAATTGTTGGTTGATTGTGGACTGTGAATTTTGCAGGTGAATTGAATTTGGAGTGACTGCTGTTACACGGAGGTGCTGGGCAGAGCAGTGATGCAACTGGTAATGTCGGTGAAGAGGCAAGCAGAGCTTGCGGCAGTGATTGGGTGTAGAGAGGAGACAGAGGTGGGTGTAGAAAGAAAAGGAGGACTGAAAAGAAGACAAACCGGGAAGAGGGAAACCGAGAGAGGGAGAAGAGATGGTGATTATGGCGGTGGGTGTAGAGAGAAGAGAAATGGTGCGAGAGAGAAAAAGAAAGAAAAAGAAAAGAAAGAAGAAGGGAAGAAGAAGAAAGGGTCTCCGGGAGAGAGAGGGAGAAGAGATGGTTTAGGGAGACGGAAGGGGAGGAGAGGGAAAAAGAAGAAGAAGAAAGGAAAAAAAGAAGAAGAAGAAAAACTGGCCGGAAGGGGAGGAGAGGGAAGAAGAAGAAGAAGACGAAAGGAAAAAAAAATTGGCAAAAAGGGGAGGAGAGGGAAAAAGAAGAAGAATAAAGGGTAAATAGGTCATTTTCAATTCAAAAATATGTAAAGTACCGGATATAGCCCTACATTTAACAGTTTATTGACGGACAGTGAACGGAAGTACGCTATTGATAGCAAAATGTAAGTTCAGGTATGACATTGATCACTTTTAATTGTCAGGTATCACATTAACCGGTGCACAAGAGTTCAGGTATGGTTGGAGAATTTAACCCTAATATTTTTAGTCGGCCATTTTTACTGCCGCGCTGTAAATGTGTTCAAAATAATAAAAAAACTAATAAAAAGAGTGTTTCCCACTTTCCCCTGTCCTAATTCAGAAACCTCTCTCACTCGGTCTCGAGTCTCAGAGAAGCAAAATTCAATGGCAGGTGATCTCTGTTTTTCATAGAAACTTTAAAAATGTTACTCTGCTTTTTATATAAATGTCTTCACAACTCCACTACCAAAATCTTTGTCTTATCTCTTGTAGTCATCACTATATATATTAATGGATTAGAAAAGCTTTGGGTGTGCTTATTTTACACTCAGTACTCATATCTTGGTTCAAGTTCTTTAGTTGGAGCCCAAATGCTCCCAAAAATTCAACTTGTTAAAAGCCTGGGAGTCTCCTCTCCCTCAAGACCAGTTCTTGAGCACCCATGCCCGCTCCGTCCAGGCTCTGCTATCCTCCTCCACTGGGCCACCCATCACGTCCCAAATCCTCCAATTGCTCCCCTCCTTGAAACTCATAGCCACCACCAGCGCGGGACTTGACCACATTGACTTGGCCGAGTGTCGACGGCGTGTCGTTGCCGTCGGCAGTGCCGCGAAAATCTTCGCTGAGGACGTTGCTGACATGGCTGTGGGGCTGTTGCTTGATGTCATGAGAAAGATTTCGGCTTCGGATTGGTATGTCAGAGATGGGCTTTGGGCTTGCAGAGGAGATTATGCTCTCGGTTCTAAGGTCCTCTCATTACTTCAACATATGGAGCCAAGTTTTTCATTTAAATTGACTATATATGTTTATGTAATTTCTGATTGTGTTAGAGGGAAATTATTGATGTAGATAGTTTTTGAGTGAATGTTAAAAGGAAAAACTACTAGTTGTGTTGACTGTTGAGCATGAAATTTTTATGGATATTGAGTTTTATGTGTTTTTGTTTTTTCGTAAAAATAAAAAAAATAATGGTGGTTTTGATGATTGGAAATTTCAGCTTGGAGGCAAGAGGGTTGGTATTGTTGGGTTGGGAAACATTGGCTTACAAGTTGCGAAAAGACTCGAGGCATTTGGCTGCAGTGTGTCGTACAATTCAAGGAGCGAAAAGCCATCTTTGTCTTACCCCTTTTATTCCAATGTGTGTGAACTTGCAGCAAACAGTGATGCTCTCATCATCTGTTGTGCATTGACTGACCAAACCCACCACATGATCAACAAGGAAGTCTTGTCTGCATTGGGAAGAGAGGGGGTGACTGTTAATGTAGGACGCGGAGCTATTATCGTCTTATCGATGAGAAGGAAATGGTGCGGTGTTTGGTGCGAGGAGAGATTGGAGGCGCTGGGTTGGATGTGTTTGAGAATGAGCCTGAAGTTCCTAAAGAGCTTTTTGCGTTGGAAAATGTTGTCCTGTCACCGCATCAAGCTGTCAATACACACAAATCTATCGAGGATTTGGTTGAATTAGTAATAGGGAATTTGGAAGCGTTCTTCCCAAATAAACCGTTGCTTTCTCCACCTGTGAATAGTTGAATGGAGTTCTCTTTGCAGGTTAGTATCTTCGCACCTTTATAAGCATTTTGCATACCATTTGGTTTGCTTCTGATGGGATTAGTTCATAACCAAGTGCAGAATGGAGCTTTAGCAATCTTTGTTTTTACTGTTCGTCTGCAAAGTGTACAGCACTTCTTTTGAATCAATGCAGGGTATAAAAAATTGATAAAATGAATCAGGCAATGAGAGAAGACGAGGCTGATGAACTTCTGTGTTATCGTTACTGATATTATTTGCAAGCAGCAGTCGGTGTTAATTGCTTGTCAATGATGATTACTGAACTTTCGTTCTGGTTTTGGGGAGGTTTCCATGCCTCATCGATTTTGTGTGTCTTAGTCATACCTGAAAACATATGTAGCCTTGTGTTTATCGATGATTGAGTCGGCGTTAATGTTTTTCGCCTATAATCTAATGGATGCTTGTTATATGAAATACGATGGTGTATAGCTTCCGTGTATGTTTATTGTCATTCTTTGAAACCAGAAGGAGAATGGAGGATGCAATTGATAATTATGAAAAACTATGAAACTACGATCTACTTGGTTCTTGGCGATACTTGGTTCGTTTGTCATTTTAGTGTTCATTTCATATTCCTCTGTTATTTTGGCTCAAAGGAACAATTATCCTGCACTATAACTTTTGACCCTTCTGCTCACTACTTCAGTTCGCAGTGGTAAAAGGTTTACTGTTTTTATTCCTCATTTTAAATAGAATATGAAGATCAATTTCACAGAGAAAGGGCTATCCAGGTCAAATGAACTGTTTGGATTTGGAGTATTTTAGTGATGTTTAGACGGCAGAATGTTTCAGGTTCATGCAATAAAGGCACTTTTTTTTTTCAATTTTTTTTTCAAATATTAATGATTTCCTAAATTCAGTTTATGAGGTAAGTTAAGTAGGTGGGGATTGCTGGATAGCGAAGCATTGCTGGAGTAGTTGAAAAAAGGGTGAACGCTTGATTATAAGAAAGTGGAAGCTTTATGGCTTTGTATGGATGTGGTTCTATTATTGATTAGAAGAAAGTGGAAGTTTTATGGCTTTGTGTGAGCTTGCGATAGTGAATCTGGAAGCTCTCTCCTGAAATAAGCATAAGCCCCTATTTTCTCAGGTTCTCTCTGTTTATGGGAGGAAATTTCCAAATTGGCAGTCTTCTACAGAACATGGGTTAGCAGGAATAGTCAGGCCGGCGATTTGCTTTCATGTGGTCCGATCAAGGTTCGTCCGGCGTTGGTGGTTTTTTGGGTATCGACTGATAATGGCAGTCTTTTACATATTTGAAAGATGTTTACAGTCATGACGTAAGATATTAGATATCTCAAATCTGGCTAGACATCTGACAAATCAACTTCATATTCCTAACTTCATGTAGCCACCAGCTTTAAAATACATATTCTGGGCTCCAGTTTTAAAATACATAGAATAGAATAGCATTTCTTGACGTTCCTCACTATGTTTGATTCTTTCTGCTTTAATCATTAGTAAAAAACAACACAACACAACAAATCAAATACGAACTTCTTTATTTTGAGGTTGACAATTGACAACCATTTCTCTTCCCTTGTTCATCATCTGCTACTTCCTTCATCGCAGATTCCAACCCCAAAGGCAACTAAAATGGCCAGATTGCAAATCCTTGATGCCAATGATGAAGTTCCATCCGAAGACCTCCCACATCTTCTAATCGTTCACCCACCAACACCCTTCACACGTTTCCCATCTGAGTTCTGTGAGAAGTTCCATGTCCTGAAAGCATGGGAGTCGCCGCTTCCTCTAGACCAGTTCCTGCTAACCCATGCACGCTCAATCCAAGTCCTGCTTGTTCGCGATTTTCTTCTGGTCAACGAAGGCCTCCTCCAGCAGCTACCGGTGCTGAAACTTGTCATGACAATCAGCGTTGGTGTCAACCACATTGACATGATAGAGTGCCGGCGGCGTGGGATTTCTGTGATCAATGTGGGAAGTGCATACTCGGAAGATGTTGCTGACATTGCTGTTGGGTTGTTCATTGATGTGCTTAGGAAAATTTCAGCAGCAGACCGGTATGTGAGCCAAGGGCTTTGGAGTAGCGAAGGAAATTACCCTCTTGGTTCCAAGGTAATCACCTCGATCTACCTCCATTTAAGTGGACTCTTAACTGTATCATAAAATTGTTTTTCTTTGCTATAGATTTGCATGCCATGCTAATTTTGAATATATGCAATGTTTTTTAGGAAACATGATCGAGATTATTAGTGAATGCCACCATTTACTAAACAAAGTTAACGTTGTGTTATAAATTAAGAACATCATATTTTCAAAATCAAACATGGAATACGGATACGTAACCAAGATCTCTAGTTAATGTCATCCCTTAAGCATTACTCAAAGTCTCTAAATTAGTGCAATACACACACACACACACACACACACACACACACACACACACACAATTCTTCACTTTATATTGTAAAGCTATGAAAATGTGATTCCTCAGTAGTGTTCACTCTTCTTCAACCTGTAATCAAATGGTACGTTGCTCAACTTTCTGATGTTATGAAAAATTGTCAACTGATTAATTTCAGTTAGGTGGGAAGCGGGTTGGGATTGTTGGATTAGGAAGCATTGGCTCTGACGTTGCTAAAAGACTTGAGGCCTTTGGCTGCATCATCTCATACAACTCAAGGAGGAAGAAGCCATCTTTGTCATACCCCTTCTATTCTAAGGTCACTGAACTTGCAGCAAATAGTGATGCCCTCATCATCTCTTGTGCATTAACAGACCAAACTCACCACATGATTAACAAGGAAGTCTTATCTTTACTGGGAAGAGAGGGTGTGATTGTTAATGTAGGCCGGGGAGCAATTATCGATGAAAAAGAATTGGTGAAGTGTTTGGTGAATAGAGAAATTAGAGGTGCTGGTTTCGATGTGTTTGAGAATGAGCCTCAAGTTCCCAAAGAACTTTTTGCACTAGACAATGTTGTTCTATCCCCACATACGTCTATTTTTACTCCGGAATCTTCGCAGAGTATGAAAGAAGTAATAGTGGCCAATTTGGAAGCTTTCTTCTCTAATAAACCTCTGGTTACTCCAGTCGTGGATGCATAAATTTCAGTTTGAAACTATTACCTGGATTATTTTGTCCATATGTTGTTTTTTAAAGTTGTGTGTGACTGAACTCTGTTCTGTGGATTCTTTCAATATTGTTGACAATGAATCTGATTTCATTTGATTCTCAGATTGAGTAGAAAAATGTCCGATGTGGTTTCCAGTTTAGAGAGATAGAATGGTGTTGCCGACGGTTTGGCAAACCTTCATGATATCCCTGTTGGCTGCAAATTTTGGCCTCTCCCCCACCCGCTATTTCTGTAATTTTTGTTTCTGACCTCGTGGATTTTTCGAAGCGAAGAAATGTCTCAAGTCACAACATTTTCAACAATAAAACCTATTTTCACTAGGTAATGAAACAAAAAATTAAAACCGAAAAAGAAGAATGAGTAAACATGAGAGCAAGACCCTCCCCCAAAACCCTAGCTGTCATGGCTTGAGTATTCAAAGATTTTCTCAGGTATCGACACTAGTGACGGCTCAAGGCATGATTTTCATTTTTCAAAACTAAAACTGGTCAAAAATTTAGAGAGCCGACATGATCGGTTAACCGAAGTTTTGGTGTCGATTCAGTTTAGTTTATGTTAGTTTCAACCACGTTGATTTTAATGAACTAACTCCTACTTATAACGAAAATTTTTACTTCTTCAATTGTATTTTAAAGTCAATATCTAGAATTTCAGTTTGAACCGAAGAACATGCAGAAAGACCAAAAAGGCAAGAAACTTAATAACATATTCTACAATTTAAACCCGTTAGCACATGATAAAAAAAACATTTCTTCACTTTATAAGTTGAGGCACTACAAAACGACTCACTACTTTACTAATCTCACATTTTATAATATTTCGAATTAAAGACAATTATAAGATAGAATATCAAATTAGCTTGAATATGGGCAAATTCGAAAAAAATTAAAATTAGCTTTTAAAACATTAATATCATGGTTTTGAGTGAAGTGAGAATATAAGTGGTACCTGTAGTTAATTAATAGAAAATATTGAAAGGGGGTGGATTCCTCCCTATAAACCATTTCTAGACCTCTTTAACATGATTTGTCTACAGTATATTAATATACCGATATATTAAGTATACTTGTTTGATGTAGATGTAGATTAATTCAATACACAAATATATTAGCTACCATTAATCCATTATATCGAACTAGTATACTTATGTATCGAATTCGTCTACTTAATGTATTAATATTAATATACCGTAGAATTTTTCGTTTACAATTATGGACTTAAATATATGATTTAGGAGAATGTACAAAATTATGAACATGAATATATGATACAACCATGGAGCATCACATGTCCACACCTGTGAGACTTCTAGACTTAGTTATGGTCCTAGAATGCGTTTGCTATTTCCAGAGTGTTTATTCATTGTTCTTCCAATAATTTAGGAACGTACATAAAGCAAAATAGCTTCACTTTGATTTCACTATTCCTGGATCCTCGGCGCAAGAAACTACAATGGCCCAATCTGTAATCCGCCCACAAGTCCTGATTATCTTACCACCACCAGCCTTCACATATTTCGAATCCGACTTCACCCAAAAGTTCGACATCCTCAGAGCATGGGAATCACCACTCCCTCTGGACCAGTTCCTGACCACCCACGCTCAATCAGTCCAGGCCCTCGTTTGCCGCGCATTGACTCCGGTCAACGCCGACCTCCTCCAGCTGCTACCAGCGCTGAAAATCGTGGTGTCTGTCAGCACCGGCGCCAACCACGTGGACAAAGCTGAGTGCCGGCGGCGTGGGATTGCGGTGACTAATGCAGGAAATGCGTCCTCGGAAGATGTTGCTGATATTGCTGTTGGGTTGTTCATCGATGTGCATCGCAAAATTTCAGCAGCTGATTCGTATGTGAGACGGGGGCTTTGGAGTAGCAAAGGAGATTATCCTCTTGGTTCAAAGGTCTTTAACTACTTCCACCCACCAATTATTTCTCTTTCTTTCTTTGTTTAATTGGATGAGGGAATTGAAGTTGGTTAACAGTATTTGAGTTTAAGATGAGATTTACAACGTACTTACTCAATCTTTGTTTGAGAACTAGCTAGAGATGAGATTTGTCAGTTATCTGAAAGGTGTGTTTGAACATGAGATTACATATCCTTATAATCCGGACTCAGGTCTCTGGAACTCGGAATCCATGATCCGAATGCCCGACCAATTAGGATTTCTTACTTCAAATCTCATCATGCTTAGTAGGTTGAAGCAAAGACCCCCAATTAAGTTTACAGATCCTAAGTAGTAAGTACATATTTTGTCATAAGTAGTAGTAAGTAGTAAGTACATATCCAAAACTTTGGTCCTCAGAATTACTCTTCTTGAACCTGTAATTCTCATGATTCCTCAACGTCCTATGCTAATTGCAGATAGGTGGAAAGCGAGTGGGTATTGTTGGATTGGGAAGGATTGGCTACAATGTTGCCAAAAGACTTGAGGCCTTTGGCTGCAAGATCTCATACAACTCAAGGAGCGAAAGGCCGTCTTTGCCATACCCCTTCTATTCCAATGTCTGTGAACTTGCAGCTAATAATGATGCCCTGATCATCTGTTGTGCATGGACAGACCAAACCCGCCACATGATCAACAAGGAAGTCTTATCTGCATTGGGAAGAGAGGGAGTGATAGTTAATATTGCGCGGGGGGCAATTATTGATGAGAAAGAATTGGTCAAGTGTTTGGTGAACAGAGAGATCAGAGGTGCTGGTTTGGATGTGTTTGAGAATGAGCCTCATGTTCCCAAAGAGCTCGTGGAAATGGACAACGTTGTTCTGTCCCCGCATAAGGCTGTTTATACTCTAGAGTCTTTCAAGAAAGGGAGTGAAGTACTAATCGCCAATTTGGAAGCTTTCTTCTCAAATAAACCTTTGGTTACTCCGGCCACGGATGAGTAAATATGATTCTAGTTGCTGGTTTATTAAAGATTATTTCTGTTTTATTGAACTCCCTGTTCGCGTGGATACTGTAATGTGCAAGGGATTTGACAAGTTATATTACATTATTACTTGTTGAGTGAGCTGCGAGTCCATTTTAGATTGAGGAATAAGATCGATTTCCTTGCATTTCAAGTTTCGGTCATTGAAGTAAATGAAGTAGTGATGCTGAACAATTCCCTCTTTCTCTACTTGCATGTCTACATGTGAGAAATACTCTGATAGTCATTATTCTGCTTAACTTCACTACTTCAAGGTTTAGGATTGTGAAGTGTGGATTCAGTCTTCTGGTAAGCAAATGAAGTTTGTGAACTTTCAGACAGAATGAATTAGGGCAACTTTTGTTGCTTTTTTTTTTTTTTGGACGGATAAAGTTCGGCCAAGGGGAGAGGCAGCCCCCCAAGTCCAGGCCCTGTTGAAACCACACAGAGGCCCCGAGTGATCAGCCCAACTTCCATTCAGGAGACTGACCGACCTGCAGGTATGTGGGAGTGGAAAGACCCCGCAGAGTCCCGAAGTCCACACTACTGCCTTGCACAGTAGGTGGCAGGACCCGCAGGCATCCGGCCTAAGGCCAACTTAGCCCTTTAGCTCCCCTGAAATCGCAGCGTCAGCGCACCTGTGGACCCATGGGCCCCACTCGTTGCCCCACATGGGGCCCCACACAATTGGTTGTTAACCCAGTTACCTACCAATAAGGGGCGTAATTGTTGGGGCTCGAACTTGGGTGGGGGTGCCACTCAAGCCCTTGCCTTGCCAATCCTGCCAACCCTCATTGGCTGTTGCTTTTCTTTCTAGCTTTACAGCAAAATTTGGTACTATGAACAATGCTTTATTTTAGACTTAATATTTACTATCCCAATGGCTCTGATTGCTAGTAAATCTTTTCTTTCTATATGATAAGATGTGATGATACTCGATCTTATCTTGATTCCTGCAAAGAGAGACAACAGCCAATTTATCCCCACTTCCTTTAGCTCTCCTTTAGTTCCACTATCTCATTGGGAATTTGGGATTACCCTTTGAATCCCATTATCTTGATTAAGGACCTGAAGACACCATTCCAAACAAGACCAAAAACACCACCTGTACGGATATTGAGTGTGAAAAAGCTTATGATGTCTTTGGAATCCCATAGATTAATTGAAAAGATCCATGTTCTTCTTTTAGTATGACATTTGTGACAAAGCATCTCCTCTTTAGTTGCTTTTTTATGGTTCATAGCTGTGGTCTGCTTAATGATTTCAAGAGACGCCTAATAATTCTTAGAATATTTAACAATGATATCAAGGTTACTAGAATATTCTCCAAATAATTATTTCTTTTGAAGTTTTGAGTGGATTAGCAGATCATACAGCCAGCAAGATATTTATCAATCTTATCATCATTTAAACTTCTTATTAACTAGTAAATTAATGAGTTTAAACTCCCTAATAATGAATTATACTTGGTGTAACACCTAAGATCAGGCTAAGACTCTATCGCTGGCTGGTGACAAGAGGCAACTCCGCTGGCTTTCGTTGACGGGCGACATTGCCTCAAGTTGATCGTTTTCTCAGTGGCTGTGCAACTCAGGAATTGGGTCAAATTTTTATCTGGGCCAAGTCAAAGTCGAAATCTTGATCGGAGCCTTCAAGCACTTGGGTTTTCTGGGGAGCTGATAACGGGTGAGCTCCTCTCACTTTTTACGTTCGGCCACGAATATTTTGTTAGTACTACAGTTACTTTCCATTTTTGTTTAGCTTTTCTCTTTACTCGATCAAACAGTAATTCTAAGAATCATATTGGATTTGCTAAATCCATGTAGAACATTTTCTGATGTTTTTCTGTTTGTGCAGCTTATTCCAATTGCGTTGTGCCACTTGTTAAATCCATGTTAAAATTCAAGTCACTGTCTTTATTCGTGAGTAATATAATCAGGATTGAGTAAACCTCACATGCAGATTAGCAGATATAATATCCACTATACAAGCTTAATAATTTTGTATATTGGTTCCTTTATTTCGATCCCATCGTCGGGAAGTTGACGGCTGTACATGAATTGACAGAAAAGTAAAATACAAAAACAAGATATGGAGCCCCTCAACTTATTTATTCCTCCAAATTTCTTGTTTCATTCATTTACATCATGATTCTCTCCCATGATAACATAACAGCCTAATTCCCTCTGCTCCCAGTTTTCTTAGCTATTTCCTTGTACACCACCAAAAGCACTATTAACACTCGCAGTTTTTTCAGTCTCGGTTCTAGTTGCTTTGCTGTGTAATCCAGTCTGAGAAAGCATCCAAGGTTCTTATGTCAGCCCTGTAGTGTTTCTGAGTAAACTCTAGCAGATTAGGCCAAGTGAAATCAGGATACAATCTTGGGGTATCAGTATCGACCAGAGTTGTTGGTGGGGTCACCACTCTGTCCTTGTTTGGACAAAGAAAGAAAGCAAGTGATTTCCTTACACTTATGTTGTTTACAACTGCTCTGTGCAAGCAGCTCTTGTAAATCCCATTTGATAGAGCCTGAAAAATCACATCACAGAGAAAGCATAAATTCATAAACAGTATTTCATGTATGTTTGAATATTACTATTTTGGAGAGCCCTGTTTTTGTCGCTCGAGTGTTTTAGACGTTGTTGTCTTTTGGAATCTCTCGCCCTCCCTCAAACATGAGGGAGGGCAAGAGGGTTTGACTCATACGTGAAATGTGGGTTAAAGTGCTCTATCACTGAAGTTATAAGTTGGAATACTTTGGGATTTTTCTTAGGTAAGGGGAAAGATATATGTCAACACAATTTGAGACTAACTAATGAATATAAGAACTTACCATGAATGTGTCACCAACGTTGATAACGAAGGAATCAAGGATAGGAGTAATGGCATGCCACTTTTCATCTACAAACACTTCAAGGCCACCTACTTGGTCCTGATGAAGGATTGTTAAGGAAGTGGGATCACAGTGAGGCCCAGTTCCTAGTGTTAGGTCTGGTTTTTGGCATATTGGATAGTAGTTCAACCTCATTATGGAATCATTTCCTGCGAAGAATTCTTTGAAATAATCTCGGCCAACTCCTAGGCTCAGTCCCAGTAGCTCCATTATCCCATTAGTGAGATTGTTCATGGCTTCACAATATTCTTGGTACACCTTCCTGATAAAGACAAAAGTTTACTACATAAGTACAGGGCTACTTGTAATGTAGGAGATTATTGTTGGTTTAGTAATTGGTGATGAAATTCTAGAGAGAAAGCATGAAATCAATTCAAGGTATTTGTTGTGTTTCACTGTTGGTACATGAACTCTGACATGTTTCGCAATAAGTACATGAGCTGTTATTTGTCATTCAACTACTGAAGTAGGTAGAAGTTTAGGTACCAAAAGTGAAAAATAAAGAAGCCACTGATTTTTGTGTAGAAAAGCACAACATTAGCGTTGATGATGTGTTCTTACCCGAATTCTATGAAATCTTGACCGATCACATTCACGAAATAGTCCTTGACAATTGTTGAGCAGTGGCTATCAGCGCAGTATCTGAAAGAAAGTGTTTCTTTCCAAGGAAGTTTGGAGGAGAACCTGCCAGTGAAGCTACTAGCATATCCGCAGCTGTCACCAACCTTTCTCTGAGCCCTTTGCTTCTCCGCGAGCTTCATGCCAAAGAAGGCGTCCATGTATTCATGAGCTTTTGCTATTAGTTGTGCATCAACTCCATGATTGACAATGAGAAAGAACCCATGCTTCTTGCATGCCTCGTCGACTGAACGAATAGCTTCTGAGACAACCGAAGCATCCCCCCTGAGAAAGCCTTTCAGGTCAATGGGAGGAACAAGTAGCTCAAACCGCTCAGGGCATGGCTTTTCGTGGTCTGGCCATATGAATTGGGACGGTATGTTGGATTCGTATTGAAGAACTGGAGCATCGAAAACTAAAGGAGTTCGTTCGTTCTCATTCTTTGTTTGATTTAGTGGTGATGGATGGTTGGAAGGAGGCATTGGCATGGTTAACATGATAATGTACCCTGGATTTGGAAGAGTATTGTTATGTAGTAGGTTGAGAGAGGGAGGGAGAGAGATGGTTTTTGAGGAAGAGTTAGCAAGGGGGACAGAGTTTAAGAAGGAGTAGAGGGAGAGGACAGAAACAGCCAAGACTGTTCATTGGGGAGGTCGTAACAAATATAAGAATCATTAATGTAAGTTTACTGTTGCTTCATTCCTGTGTGTGTGTGTGTGTTGTGAATTGGTCTGATATCTTGTCGTTTAGCTACAATACTTGCATGACTATTACAGTAAACCCAACACACACACACAGTTTCCCTAGCAAGTCTAGATTAATCACAAGTATGGCAAAAAACAGTTTGGGGACTTTGTGAAAGAAAGGTTCTCCTTCTCGGATTCTAATACCACGAACCAGTTATTTTATTAAAGATATGTAAAGCTTTCAGCCATAGCTTTCTTTTGTATTTTGTTCTATCTTGGTATAAGCTTGTGACAAAACACTTGGTGTGAGATTACTTATTGTGATAAATAAAAAAAGTGGGATTACATATAGTACAAAAATGAGATTATGAGGGTTGAACTATACCCTAAGATTAATTAATGTTGCAATCTGCCATGAATTTGCAGTTCTGTTTGAGCTTTTACTTGAATATTAACCAATCAAAGTTACATTTTATATGAGAAATTCAAGAATTTACAGAGCTTATGATCTTATATGTGTGTAATAAGAACCAATTAAAGGTGGATGAGAAATGACTCAGGAAAATTCCCCCCTGGTATTGACTTGGTCAAGTTGTGGTGGGATAGATTCTAGAGAGAACCTGTAAAAAGGGATTTGTGCACTTACTGATATTTAGACCTCCATTAAATCTGTGATTTCATTTCATGCTTGACAATTTTTAGCATCTTATCTCATCCTTGCAATCTGTCATCAGCAATACTTAAGCTAACATGGCAAATGATGAATGCATTAGTAATTTGCTATGTAATACTACTAAACTGTGGGTAGAAAGCTGAAAGCTGACTTCCAGTGTGAGAAGCACCATTGACATATTCCAATCTAGACTGAACATGTCTTTGAGGTCACTAAGCTTGTGCTTGTCTTCATCAGAAAACAGGGAAAAAGGGGAAGACAAGGGACAAAGGGCATGATCTCCATGACAGGACCATTTGTCAAAGATTGCAGAACACTTCAAAGGTTGTACAAAAGTGTGATCAACGTATTCTGTAAGTAGAAAGAATGAACTCAGAGTGAGCTTATTTTGACCATGGCTTGATGAAGTGCGATCCCATGTGTAAAGATGTTTATTCTTGCTTTCAAAGAAGTTGGGAGATAAATTAGAAGTCTTATATAATTTGATGTGTCAAATGTTTATTCGGGTCAGTTTGGAATTGCTTCTGAAAGATCTGAAAGTTTTTTGGCAAAATTGTTTTTGGACGAGGAGGTACTTGTCAAGTACTTTTAAAACTCACCCAAAATACATTCTATTATTCCACTTTCAAAAGCGTTTTTGGGTTTACAAAGCAATTCCAAACGAGCCTAAGAAGTGTTATTAATTTAGAGTTTTAGACACAAATTGTTGTTAGAGTTTATTAAAGAAAATAAGATTTAATGGAATAATTTTTTTTGATTACTTTTCATGCTCACACTATACACTAAATTAATATATTCATAATAAAGATGAATCAATTTTATTTATAATAAAATTTATAGAGATTTTAACTTTTTAATCTCCAAAATAGAAATTATTTTTAAGAAAGTCGTTGGAGATGTTCTTAATCTTTTTTTTTTTCATTCTTGTTTAACTTTTTGCAAATTGCATGGCGCCTTACTAGATTTCATTCAAAAATATATTCCAAATCATTCCAGGATCGAGTCTTTTGATATTAATCTACAATTTGAAGGAAAAACCAGATCATGTCAGCTAATTAATTAGTATAATTTATGCTAGAGTACTGTGTGTCCAGCAGTAAGTACTACGTGTAAGACAACCTTCTTAGCTGCAGAATTGAAAGAGCCAAAGTGGAAATAGAAAAATAGCAAAATAGAAGGTGCACTGCATCCTTCAAAATAAGTTCTATGATAATAAAGTAGTTATAACCTCTAAAGCATCAGATCAAGAAACTTTTAACAATATATATAGTAAATGAGTTTTGAAACTCATAATATATAGCAAGATCAATATAGTTACTTTTTTAATTTAAGCAAAGTGGGAAATTAGCATAACATTTCGAGTAGCATAACATTTCAAGTACATTGATGAAAACATTTCAGAAAAGGTACCTACGTAGTGACCTTTTTGATCTCATCCCTTGTCGGCTCCGTCACTGCATGTACGTAGACTCCGTTGTGATTTAATTTACGGTTCCCGCTCACATGCATGTAATTACCAACTTGAGGATAACTCATTTTACTTTGCCGAGGACATTATTAATTACCAGGATTTTTTCTTAGTCACTATTTCGATAACGTATGAGTAACTTTTCTCTAGTTGTACTGTTCATTAAAGTGATTGTGTCTCAACAGACATTCGGGCTCTAAGAGAGAAAATGTAGACGGGGTGTGCAAACGTGGGAAAATGCAAAATGAACTTTAAGTATAACAGAAGTACGTTGTTTGAAAAATATTGTTATGTTTCCACATCAATCACCATCCAAAATACAAAACAAACTGTGCGAAAGCTCTATATTAGGCTCATTCATAGATGAAAAGGAAACTCAAATACTTGCTCTCATGCCTTTTAATTCTTTCAACGTACATTGTTTCATTGTTGTTTTCGATCGAGTCCCATTGGTGCAGGCCCTAGAGGGCTGCAAGCTTATATTTTATTTCAACTAATTAAAATCTCTCATTTTCGTTGTATATTTATATAGAACCAGCCTCGTGGATCTCATCAATATTTTTCAAAGGTTGAGATAACCTTTAGGGTATTGACCCAAAATCAACCATGAAAATTTAGGCAAGTAACTCAAAACTAAGTAAAAAGTGAGGAGATCTATGAGTTTGTTATTGTGCAAGAATTTTATATTTTCTTAAAGTGCAATTACATTTGCCAACATGCATTTTCACGTAGGATTAGCATATCGGCGCATGTTCCACCAATTTTCACATCAAGAATGATGAAGTAAACACAAGAAGCACCCACTTGTTTAGTAAGTTAGGCCTAAAAAAAAAAAGGTAAGTTTGGCTGAATATATGTCAAGTCATGCATACATGTGTCCGCTAAGTTTGGCCTAGTGTATCAGGACCAGAATGTGATTGGAATGAATAATGATCTCTTGCTCTAAAATTATGTATAAGTTTAGGGTTCCAATCCAAAATTTTATATAGAATTGTGCAAGGTTTCAATTATCTGTTAACAAATTCTAGAACATATTGTGTTTTTTCGAAGGTATGTTGAAAACAGTTTTCAAAGGTTTCAAATATGGTAAAGGAGATGAACTCTGCCTAGAATTGTTGTCGTCGATCACCGAATAGGCCGAGAATGCCACATGAACATCTAGCATATATAGCAATTTTCCTGCCTATAAAGTTGTTCATTTGTTTTTTCTTATTTTCGTACGAATTTGTATCAAATTGCCGAGTTTCCTAGAGTTAATATCTCTCACTCTAGAAAATGCAATAAAATCCAAAAAATATATTTTTAATAGTTTAATGTCTATAATCGTTAGAATTTCGTAGGTTGGTTATATTTAACTAGATAGCCTTCTTCTCTATGAGCCACCAAATTCATTGGAGTGAATAGATTTTCCAATATGTTTCGTTTTCATCACACATGGACATGGGCAAGCATACTTTAATTAAGAAAAAAGAAGATGAATTTTGTCCATTTCCATAACTAGGGAGCTGGGTTGTAATGCCACAAAAATTGCTTGAAGCATCTTTGTCATAATTAGAAACGGCATGCACATACATGCAAGTTATTAAAGAATGAAAGAAACAACAAAAATAGCATCATTAGCGATTTCCACGAAGCTTATACGTTTGAATTAGGGGATCAAATAAGAGATTAATGTGGTTTTTGATTTATTAATTAATTGCAAAAAAAATAAAATCAAGGGGGAATCGGCTACAAGGGTCTACAAGTGATCTACTACTATACTGAAGCTGAAGCTATCAGTCAGCAAGAAATTAGTGTCGTTCTAATCAATGATCACTCTAATGATGTAATCTAACAAATCACTACACGCCATAGGTTTTCATTTTCAAACTTGATGGTGCTTCTGTTATCATCTTATCCTACTTTATCCACTACAAATTAGTTGATGTAGTTCATGACTCATCTGTGATTTGTTTAATGCAGACAATGATCATGGAAAAGCCAAAATAAGTACTGCAGAGTTTCATGATTTCTTTTCTACTATGCGCATGGTATTTGATCATTTGTTGTTAGAAGGCGACAAACGTGACTTGTGACCTACTATTGCATCGATATTGTCTCAACTTAACCACCCATTAAATGTTGAGTTTTATCTCAAAATGTATCGGTATAATTGAGAATAACCCACCTACTTATAAGTTATATTTTCTTTTGTCACTTTTAATGTGACCTACGTAATTTCTGATGTGATATCTTTCACTTTCCAACATCATTTTCAATCAAAATTGAATGGATGTTTTTAATTGCTCTTGTTTTACTATATGTTTTTTAGGCCGAGTTGGCAATTACGATCTGATTGAGCTCTGTAAGTATGACTTCAAAAACTGAAGATGACATTTTGACCCATGGAAGCAAATCTCACATCTTTTGGATTTATTAGTTGCCGAAGATATTTAGCTAGGGTTCTTCAATATCAGCATTGTAGAATACGAATACCATGTGATGATAAAGTTTATCAAACTATAGTTAGATTTGTTAACGGATCATCGGATCAGATTGATTTAAACTTCAAAATTTTTGGCTTGGCCATTGGCAAAAACAACTATTTTTAAAGTGAAACCCCAACAGTTTTCTCTACTTTAGTTAATTTAAAATTTTGTGTTATTGTTTGAATCATTTAAAATTGTTTGGTGTACTTAAAACTTTGGGGAAAAAAAAAACAACCAAAATGGAATATATTAAATTTATAAAATAGAGTCGAGCTAGCTAGAGCTCTCTAGCTAAATGTCTATGTAGCTAAAACTAAAGTAAAGAGTCATGCATATATAGACTTTTAGCTAGGGAGGCAGAGGCTGGTGGAAGTTGGGTTTTTTATTGACATATTCTCTAAAATGTATAGCCAAAGAACAAATGTTTTAATCATATTGCATCAGCTAGATCAAAATCATATATATATATATATATATATATATATATTAATTACCTCGAACTCGTATCAAAATCGATTTTGATACCATGATAGGCGTAATCCTCATATAAGTACGGGAGATATAAGATACCTTAATAGACAATGAAGCCCAATATATCATCATGATTTCAAATGAAAGGGTACGTGGGGATTTAGATTAGAATAAAGCTAAATCAAGCGTTGAATCTATTCCGAAGTACATATTAAAAGAAAAAATGTGTTTATTCTCCAACCTTCATTAGTACGTTAAGCCCCCATCCCCAGCCTTGACAACCTCCATCTAATCAACCTCCAATTAATGGATTAATTTCTAGGAGAGGAAGAGGAACCGTTTCTCCTGCGCGCCCTTCTTCGTTTGGGTTTTTCCAATTCTTGCATGTATAACTTATACATGGAGTTTGCCTTCTCACAACAAACATGAAACATGTGACATCTATCTACATAACCTGTCATGTATGTGTGTGATTTCAGCTGTATGCAAGTTGTGCAAGGAAAACGTATGTTCTCACAATTAAGTACTCGCAACAAAAATGTGACACATGCACTAGTTGTAGCACCCGCTTGCATGATACACAGTTGTAAACATGTAATGTCATGCATGCAAGACTCGAGATCACCCTACAGTTGTAAAAACACCCCATGGATGTTCTACAATTGTAACCTAATCTCTCCCTGCCTTCTTGTTTTTAAGCTCTGCCCCTCTTCAGAAACAAACCACTCTCTCTCTCTCTCTCTCTCTCTCTCTCTCTCTCTCTCTCTCTCTCTCTCTCTCTCTCTCTCTCTCTCTCTCTCTCTCTCTCTCTCTCTCTCTTTCCCCTGTTTGCAAAACTCAGAACCCTAAATCATGTTGTCCATGCCGGTGCCTGCTCCTCCTGAGAAAACCCCTGTGGTTTTCGACACCCAAGTCATTCAGTACCAATCCAACATCCCTTCCCAGTTCATATGGCCGGACCAGGATAAGCCTAGCCCCGACCTGCCGGAACTTTTCGCTCCTGCCATCGACCTCAACGGCTTCCTCAGCGGGGACCCTGCCATCGTCGCGAACACGATTCGTTCTGTCGACGAGGCATGCAAGAAGCATGGGTTCTTCCTCATTGTGAACCACGGAGTTGATCCGGATCTGATCGAGAAAGCTCATCAGTACATAGACTTGTTCTTTGGGATGAAGCTCTCGGAGAAGCAAAGGGCTCAGAGGAAGGTTGGTGAGAGCGAGGGTTACACTAGTAGCTTCACTGGCAGGTTCAACTCCAAGCTTCCCTGGAAGGAAACGTTTACTTTCAGATCCTCTGCTGAGAGCCAGTGCTCAACGATCGTCAAGGACTACTTTGTGAATGTGCTGGGTGAAGATTTCAGCGAAATGGGGTAAAGTTGCACTGTGATCCCACCTCCAACATTATAATGATATCATATATCGATCTTATATATATGTATATATATGGAACCTAGCTATATATATATATAGTTATATACACCACAAATAACCTTTTTGCTCAAGGTTTCTCGAAATTTCCGTTTTTCACTACTACCCATATTAAATGCAACATCTTTTCAATATTTAAACTTAGTACATCTTTAGTTGATTTACGTAAAATTTTCATATCGACAATCTTTCTCAGGAAGTTCTACCAAGAATACTGTGAGGTGATGATCAATCTGTCAAATGTGATACTGGAGCTACTGGGACTGAGCCTGGGAGTTGGGAGGGAGTACTTCAAAAAGTTCTACGAAGGAAACGATTCGCTCATGAGGATGAACTACTATCCAATGTGCCAAAAACCATATTTAACACTGGGAACTGGGCCTCACTCTGATCCTAATTCCTTGACAATCCTTCATCAGGACCAAGTAGGTGGCCTTGAAGTGCTTTTTGATGACAAGTGGCATACCGTTACTCCTATCCTCGGTTCTTTTGTTGTCAACATTGGTGATACTTTTATGGTAAGTTAGCTCTGTTTTATGGGTAAGTCTAATATACATCTGCATACTATGCAGCTTTTTTTTTTAAATGCAATTGCTGTTCAAAAAGGTAAAACTAATTATTTTGAAATGCAATTGCCATTTCAAAATGGCAATTGCATTTTTAGAATGACAATTGCATTTTTTGGAATGGCAATTGCATTTTTTAAATGTATAGTTTCATATTTTTAAACGGCAATTGCATTTCAAAAATGCAATTGCATTTTTTTTAAAAAGCTGCATGCTATGCAGATCTGTATATTAGAATTTTCCCTGTTTTATTATACACGTAGGCTTTGATACTGTCAGTAGTTACGTACTACCTGGTCTTCTTTCCGATGTGAGACTTTTTTCTTTAAGTGCCTTTTATGGGCTTGTGAAATACCGTTTGAATGTATGCTTAATTTCTCTATATATGATGTGATTTTTCAGGCATTGTGCAATGGGATTTACAAGAGCTGCTTGCATAGAGCAGTGGTAAACAACAAAACTGTTAGGAAATCTCTTGCTTTCTTTCTGAGTCCGAACAAGGACAGAGTGGTGACTCCACCAACAAGTTTGATCGATGCTGATAGCCCGAGGTTGTACCCGGACTTCACTTGGCCTGCTCTGCTGGAGTTTACCCAGAACTACTACAGGGTTGACTCATCCACATTGGATGCTTTCGTGAACCGGATTAAGCAGAAGGGAGGAGACGAAAAGAAAGACCAAGGAAACTATGGAGTCTAGGGCAGTAGGGCGGGTACAAGGAACTAAATAAGTAAAGAGCTAGCTAGGCTCCATATTATCTAGCTTGTTCTTAAGTTTAGTTTTCTGTCAATTCAAGCATGAATTAATTATGCATGTCCTTAATATGTACTTTTATTGATCATGAAAATGTGTTCGGCATTGCACTTCCATACTAAAGTATACTAATTCATCTCAAAAGAAAAAAACGTACAGTATACTAATTAATTTCCAACTAGTCTTCCTGCACCATTTTTATTTTCTTAAACTATATACTATATTCCTTGCGAAAATGAACACCATTTTTTTTTTTTAAATGTGTTTCTCAAGTGCTAATTGACATTTTCTATTTGATTTTTTTTTAAGATGTAGTGATTAATTATAAGTAGATGGATTGACAAAAAAATAGAAGTGGTGGATAGTGAGGCGCAGCCGTGATATAATTATACTATTATTAAGAGAATAACCTTACTTGCTATAATTGAATTTTTTTAAAGATATAGCGTTCAAATATTATGATGACGAAGTGGTGTTAGCTCAGTGGTTAGAGCACCCACTGCCTAAGATCGAGGTCATGGGTTCGAGTCACCATGGGGGTAGGAGTGAAATCCTTTGATCCTCTTATAAAAGAAGATAGCGTTCAAATATTATGAGACTTTGAAATAAAATGAATTAATAGGGACAATCAAGTTAATTTACAAAATAAAAGTAAAAAGTAAGAGAAGTGTACATTATTTGATATATTTCATACAAAAACTTTTATCATAAACAGTACTTGACGTAAGACTGTAAGAGTTGTATATTACTTTGGTACTCGACATTTAAAAATTTAAAATTATCACATTAGTACCTGACTTTTCAAACCAGACCCAATTTTGATACACACCGTCAACAACTCTGTGAAAAACAAAAACAAAAAAAACTCAAGAAAAAAATGCCTTTCTATTATAAGCAATCTCAGTCGTTGAAGCTATCCAACGGCCACAGATCCTCATTTAGGCAACTATATAAACATAGCTTAACGCTATAAGCCTATAAGCCTATAACCCTAAACCTTACTCGGCTCAATCACAGTACAACCATGCCTGATGATGCCTCAGCAAAATCCAATTTACCAATTGTTGCTGCTGTAATGGCAGTTGGGTCAGCTGGGTTTCTGTTGTATCATGCCTCTGCTTCTAAGCGCCGGGAGAAAGAGGCTTATAGAAGAGACAAGCTCTCGATGAAGCAACAGGAACTTGATTTGAAACGCGAGCAACATGAGTTGCTTAAAGAGGTCAATAAGTAAGAATTTTCTGCATCAATTGATCACTGCTGTGATATTATAATCTTCCAGTCGTTTGTTATTTGCAATGTTCTTCGAATTTCATTTGTTTTAATTTTTGTTACAGTTGAATAGTTCTGATTCTTCAATTTTGTGCTTTTTGGTTCATTTACAGGTCTGTGGGTGAAGTTATATACGATATCAAGAAGAATCTGATGCATCCCTGAATTAGCCGGTATGATCTATCCTTCTTCTTCGTTTTTTTTTTCCCGAGCTGTTTTTCAATTCCATAGACTAGAATCTTGTGAGTTATGATGGATGACATTAATGGCATATTGTTGTGCTATATTCGTTTTTGTCATAGTTTTGTGTGCCCTCAAGATATAACTAGATTCCGAGGCTTACTCGCCATTGCATTTTGGTCTACTACCCTATTACCTTTGTTGGCATTACATTAATGTTGGGTGTCCTCAAGATACAACTGGATTGAGAAATAAGCTACCACATTCAAGGCAAAGCAGGCATGCAAATTACTCGATCTTGACACGGGGAAGTAGTGACAATAAATAACAAAACCGGGCTCGTGCTTGATCTAATGAGCTTGCTTGCTATTTTAGAGTTGCATGCCCCTTCACTGTTCAAAATTAAGATTATTGAAATACCAGCTAATCAAATTCCAAAATAACAAATATACTGTAATTGATATTTAGTGATAAAGATTTGTGTACAGAGAGTTGGTGACTGTTATTAGAGAGTAAATAGTTTTCTAGTGAGGACTCTTATGTTAATGTGGTTTTGGTGCCTTAACTCTGGTTTTTGGTTCATTTGCAGGTCGGAGTCTGATTGTGTGGCTGCGATAAAGAAGTGAGCGACTTGAACCATAGGAGATATTACTCTCAACTGTAGTGTTGATAGAGACATGTAGGTTTTAGTGTTAACAATTTATATTTTTTATTTGTTTTTAATAATCCTAAGAGAACTTTTGGAACATCGTTGCGAGTCAGAAAAGAAACTTACGAACTTCAATTCTTGCATGGTTAGGCCCAACATTGGAAAATATCCTTGCTATAACACATATATTCTATTGCAATTTTAATTTTCCAATTATTTTGAGATTATTTGCACGAGTGATAAGCAAAGCGTATTAACCGCATGGAATCTAATCCTGACATCTTTAGAGCGCAAAAAGCATTATTTTCTATTTTTTGTTGATAATTAAAAGAAAAGAACAAGGAGGACTTGGGCCTAAGAATTAGGTACCCTAATAATTTATTTTTTATTTTCCAATAACTTAAAGAAATTTCCGACTTTTGGGCTTTTCTCTAATGATCCTAAGAGAACTCTTGGCTGCGAGTCAAAAGAAAAACTTACGAACTTCAATTCTTGAATGGTTTGTATGAATCCTTCAAAACCTTGCTACAACACATATGCTCTTATAATGTCTATTTTTCAAATATTTTGCGATAATTTTTAATCACTTTTGAAAGTTATGAATCTTTCTATCTAGTTCATCAAAGTTTAGATCTTATTGTAAAACACATATCCTCTTGCAATTTTTATTTTCCAAATATTTTGAGATTATTTACACGGATAATAAGAAAAACATATTTACCGCATGAGATCTAATCCGAGCATTTTTAGAATGCCGGAAGCTTTCTCATTTATTCTTTTTATTGATTATTAAAAGAAAAGAACAACGGAGACTTGTGCCGACAAATAATTCGTCAGCAACAGTAACCTAATAATTTTTATTTTATTTTTTATTTTTCATGCTCTTAAAGAAATTTTTAACTTTTGGGCTCTTCTCTAAGTGGCATTCAAGACGTCAAGAGTGAATATTAACGTTTGGTGACAACAAACTTGTTTTTTTTCTTCTAATTCTTCTCGTCACAAGCTTCGAGAGGGAATAACCCCCAAAGCAAAACCTTGTTGTCGTCACGGGGGAGGAGAATGGGTAAGGTGCTATATTGACAAAAACTTAACCCTCAAATGAGAGAAGGCAGGCAAGCTTCACAGGTCCACAACTTCAATTTTTTCTAGATAATACAAAGTTGAGTTTTTATCACCAGCAGAGTCTAAACTTTGGTGTACTAGATAGAAAGATACTCAAATTGTAAAAGTGATCAATAAGGTACCTGAACTTTCAAAAATACATCATTGGGATACCTCCGTCCATTTTTCGTTACTTGACCGGTAATTATGAGGGCATATTAGTCACTTGATATATCTCAACTTTCAGAAGTGATCAATAAAGTATCTAAACTTGTAAAAACACATCATCTGGATACATCTATCAGTTTTTTTGTCATAACTCAGTTAAATGAGACCACGTGTGGCTGATGTGAAATATTTTTCAAGAGTTTTATGATATTTTTTTGTGTGCTTATATCATCTTATTTTCTCTCTTTTTCTCTTCGACTCCCACCGTGATAAGAGACTGAATCTAATGCCACCGATATATTTTCTTATGTATGGATAATGCACATAAAGTAGGTTTGAAATATAATGTATGGATGATCTAGCTTTTAAATTATTCAGTACTTAAATTCATATTAATTAAAGTAATCAAAGTAATACCCTAAAAAAAATAGCACATACCCTCCAAAAAAATAATCATAGTCTACATAATTATTGATTATAGGAAAATGATAAGGATGAAATTTTGAAGGCAAAATTTGGAAGGAGAATAATTAAGGGAAATTATCAAGTGACGACCAAACAATGAGTACTTGTTGAGGACTTTCAAACTCAACCGTTGGATGAGCTTTTAATGAGTTTTTTAAATATCAATTAACATTTAAAATACTCATCTACCGGTTGAGTTTGAAAGTGCTCAACAAGTCCTCATTGTTTGGTCCTCACTAGAGCCTCTCCCGAATAATTAATTACATTGTTAATTTTGGGGGGAAAAGATAAGGTGAGAGGAGGGAAGAGACATGTGGTTCACCACATTTCATTTAATTGAGATATGATAAAAAATGGACGAAGATATCCTGATGATATGCTTTAAAAGTTTAAGTACCTTATTGATCATTTTTGATAGTTGAGATAGATCAAATGACTACTACGCTATCATAATTAAGGAACAAGTAACGAAAAATGGTTGGATGTGTCTTGATGATATGTGTTTGAAAGTCCAGGTACCTTATTAACTACTTTTGAAAGTTCGGTATCTTTTTGTCCGGTGCATCAAATTTTAGACATGTTGGTGATAAAAATCCTTCTTTTTTTGCCGAAATCATGGTTTTTCACCCAAAACCATGGGTTATAAGTTATAACATACGATTTTTGCCCCAAAATCGCAATTTTTTCTTTGTCAAGACATCATTAATGTTAAAAAATTTAAAGCTTTTCCAAATGACTTTGTTCGAAAATTTCGAATCATTTGTGAGTTATGATTTTTCAAAGTCAAAAAACTTAAAAAATTATATCTCACAAATGAATCGGGTTTTTCGAGCAAAGTCAGTTGGCGCACTTTTTTAAAATATTTTTTTTACCAAAGATGAAGTTTTGACACAGGTAAATTTGAAAAAAAAAGTGCAGTTCACAAGGAGGCTTCCGAGGTGCCCGAGACACTTCAAACGATGTCAATGCTAGTGAGGCTAACTAAGATGTCCATGCTAGTGAGGCTAACTAATGATGCATGCCCATGCTGGCAAAGCTAATGATGCATGCTCATACTAGCAAAGCTAACGATGCATATGCCCATGCGATATTTCAAAGTCGGAAAACTAGAAAAATCATAAAAAAATAAACGATTCGAAATTTTGAGTTTTATCAATTGGGACACATTTTAAAAAACATGTTCCGTTGGTGAAGTTTTGAATTTTTTTTAATTGTTTTGCCGATATCATGGTTTTTTTAACCCAAAATCGTGAGTTATAACACCCGATTTTGGGGTCAAAATCGCATGTCTATATTATAGCACCAAAATATTTCCACACTCAAATCATGATTTTTAAAAAAAATTCGAGTTGAAAGAACACAAAATTATAGACTCATTATTTTTTACGATTTTTCAAAGTCGAAAAACTATAAAATTCATATTAAAAAAATGATTCGAGATTTTCGAGCAAAGTCAGTTGGAACACCTTTTAAAAATCATGTATTACCAATGGAGAAGTTTTGACACTGGCAAAGTTGATTGGAAAATTGCAGTTCAATTCACAAGAAAATATCCCGAGGTGCCCCAGACCCTTCAAACGATGTCTATGCAAGCGAGGCTAACTAACGATGCCCATACTAGCGAGACTAACTAACGATGCATGTTCATTCTAGCGAGGCTAACTAAGCTTATGACCCTTCTAAGGATGCCTATGCCAATGCTAAGGTTTCCCACGATGCCCATGCGATCTTTTAAAGTTTGAAAATTAAAAAATTCATAAAAAAATAAACTATTAGAGATTTTCGAGTTATGTCAATTGAAATACTTTTAAAAAAATATGTTCTACCAGTGGTGAAGTTTTTTTTGCCGAAACTTCGGTTTTTCATCCAAAATCGTGGGTTATAACACACGATTTTTAGGCCAAAATTGCATGTTCTTATTTTTGCATGAAAATATTTCCAAACTTAAATCATTATTTTTAAGGACTTTCCAAGTTGACAGAAAGCAAAAATATCGAATCGTTTATTTTTTACGATTTCTCAAATGCAAAAAACTAGAATATTCATAAAAAAAATTAAACGATTCGAGATTTTTGAGTAAAGCCAGTTGGAACACCTTTTAAAAATCATCTCTTACAAAAGGTGAAGTTTTGGCATTGCAAAGTTAAAAAGAAAATGAGGTTTGGCAAGGTTTAGCATGCTAGGGCATTTCGTGACATCTCCAAACCATGCCAACCCCATTTTCTCTTCAACCTGGGCTATTTCAAAACTTCACCAATGTTAAAAAAATAATTTTTAAAGTTATTCCAACTGACTTTGCTCGAAAATTTTGAGGCGTTTGTGAGTTACAATTTTTCAAAGTCGAAAAACTTAAAAAATCAAAAATCACAAACGAGTCGGGCTTTTCGAGCAAGGTCAGTTGGCAAACTTTTCAAAAATAATTTTTTACCAAGGAAAAAGTTTTGACGCAAGTAAATTTGAAGAAAAAAGTATAGTTCACAAGGAGGCATTTTGAGGTATCACAGACACTTCAAACGATGTCAATGCTAGCGAGGCTAACTAACGATGTCCATGCTAGCGAGGCTAACTAAGGATGCATGCCCATGTTGGCAAGACTAATTATGCCTATACCTATGATAAGGATGCCCACAATGCCTATGTGATTTTTCAAAGTCAGAAACTAGAAAATTCATAAATGATAAACGATTCAGGATTTTTGAGTTTTGTCAATTCGAACACATTTTAAAATACAAGTTTTACTAACGCTGAAATTTTTAGAATATTTTTTTTTTGCCGAAACCATGGTTTTTCACCCAAAACCGTGGGTTATAGCACACGACTTTTGGTCAAAATCGCATATTCTTATTTTCGCACCAAAATATTTTCAAACTCAAATCATGATTTTAAAGGACTTCTCGACTTGACAGAACGCAAAAATATCGACTCGTTCATTTTTTACGATTTTCCAAAATCGAAAAATTAAAAAATTCATTGAAAAAAACGATTCGAGATTTTCGAGCAAAGTCAAGTGGAACACCTTTTAAAAATCACCTCTTTCCAATTGTGTAGTTTTAGCACATGAAAAATTAAAGGGAAAAAGGCGTTGGCTAGGTTTGGCATGCCAGGGCATGTCGTGTCACCTCCAAACGTAACAAACCATGTCAACCCACTTTTTCCTTCAAGTTTTTCCATGACAGAATGTCACCATTTAACAAAAAAATTAAAACTTTTCTAACTGACTTTGCTCAAAAAGATCGACTCGTTTGTGAGTTATGATTTTTCAAAGTCGGAAAACTTAAAAAATCATAACTGAAAAACGAGTCCGTTTTTTTTAGCCTTGTTAGTTGGCACACCTTTTAAAAATGATGTTTTTACAATTGGCGAAGTTTTGTCACATGTAAAGTTGAAGGGAAAAGAGCAGTTCACAATGAGGCTTCTTGATGTGGCCTGGACCCTTCTGTAATAACCCGAATTCTTACGATTAATTTCTTGAATATTCTTGAAATTAAATAAAGGATTAGACAATATTTTTCTTGTCTAATCTATGAAGTGAAAGTATTTCTAAACGAATAAATCTTCGAAATAGTTTATTTTCGAGGGGTCAAAAGTTGACTTTCTTATTCGTTGATTTTCTCTGATGACTTCCTTCATAAGAGTCGTAGAACTTGTCAATACGAGTTCATAGACGTGTGTCACGCTAAATTCTGATATCGTATGAAAGAGTTATGGTCAGCGAAAGTTTATTATATTTTTGGAAAGTCTTGCTGTGGAACCCGAATTTTGAAGTTGCTCATATCATACTTTTGAGGTTACAATTAGAAAGTAGACATCTTCATGAGTTCGTGGTATTTTTTGGATAATTTTTCGGGCTTCCGAGCTATTTTTAATGAATTTTCGAAGGTTGTATTAAAAGATGACATGGCACAAGACCATTGGTGGAAGCCAAAATTTGGTGAACAAGGAAGCAGCCCAGCTAGCAGCTGATGTCATATTGATGATGTCAGCACACTGATTAGTTGTGTGACATTTGTCAACTCCCTATTGGTTGTTTGGTAACTCAATGAGTTAACTCAATGAGTTGACTAGGCTAACTAGGTGAGTTAACTCAATTTTTAGGCCTATAAATAGAGAGTTTCAGCCATTGTATTCTTTGCTAATTCACAATTCTCTCAAGCTCCTCCCTAGCTCTTTTTTTACTTCAGCCTCCCAATAGTGTAGAAACTCTTTGAAGAGAAAGTAATCTCTAGTCAAAGTAACCTTGCTCAAGAACTTGGTCATTTTAATTGTGAAGTCCAAATTCGATTTCAATCTTCCAACCTTGTGTTGATTACTTCATGTAAGTACAGAATACATCCTTATAGTCTTTTATCTTTAAGATTCATCAAAGTGCATGATCAAGAAGAAAATAGAAAAGAATAGGTTTTATAGAAAACTTAAACCCTCTTTTCTAAAGTCAGTCCCGTTAGCCAACTTGGGAAGCTTTAAACTTATACTTCGGCTCATTTTATCATTATGATTTCTTCATGAAAGTTGTTCACCCTTGTGGCTTGTATTCTGTGTTAAAATTTCATAGTCATCCAACGGGTAATTATTTCCAAATCTAAGTTTTCATCCAGTATACTCGCTGGAAGTCGTATATATTATTCATAACTTCAAATGATCATATTTTACTCATTTGTTAGCCAAAATTTATGATCTTTATATCAAAACGAATCTTAGGACCTGAACCTATGATCTGGAGAATATCACAATTAATTTCCAAGTTTAAAGTAACGAAATAATTTAAGTACAAATGGTTAAAACATAGTATAACTATTTCTGGACTGTTTGGTAAACCTTGGATTCTGAACTTAGACATTCTGGACATGTCTATTTGGACTATACTATTGGATTCCTTATGAAAAATCCTTCATTATGGTGTAGTCACTTGACTAATTTGGACTTGTGTTGGACAATATAACAAGTTTTGAAGTTTGACGATTCTAATCGGAGAATCATGAACATGGTTGATGGACTTCTATGGATTTGGACTAAGAACTAAAAATATTAATAAAAATCTGAATTCCTTTATATTTCTCTTTAATTCTTGTTATTAATTTCTACCTATATATTCTACTTGAATATTTTTGTTATTAGTAATCTTGTTGTTACATAAGTTTAAGTACTTATGTTTTATATTTATGTGCATATGTATATATTTGTTTACATATGTTTATGCTTATTTGCATATAATTATTCATTATCTCATATTGATTATTTTTACTAAGTAGATATGTCAACTTAGTAGTACTTATATGTTAGCATATATTCATATGAAAGTATTGTTAAGTGTCTATATTTGAGACATTATTTGCTTAACTTGCTTACCTAGATTATTCACATATAATCTTATGTGTATTGATGAACCTTGTTCACTACTTGAGTTTATCTAATTATGTCTTTCGTCCATGTTACATATACATTTATATGGAAAGACTTAAAAGTGTAACTACACATGTTACGAATTATAATTTGTCTTTACTAAAGACTATATTTTGTGGATCTAGTTATGTTTGATAATCCTCGTGCTTAAGTGACTTACTGGTATGAACGATCTATGGACGTTCGGAGTTAGCTGTGGGCCCTAGTCCCTTCAGATAGTGCACTATTATACTCATAGGTATTAAGGACCGTGAGTGTACATGCTTGGTATTAAGGACCAGGTATGCTGCGGCTTAACCTGTTACATTACAGGCATTATGTTTTGGTTACCAGTCAATCTCAATCCAAAAGAGAGTCACTGAAAAGCGTAGTAATTATTATTCGGACCAATCGAATAATTGTTGGCTATATATTATTGGTGTTTGGATTTTATAACTATTATGCTTTTGGGATATTAAGGATCCTTGAGTACATATGCTCGATATTAAGGACTGAATATGTTGTGGCCTAATCTGTTATGTTACGGGTCTTATATTTAATATTCTAATTGAATGAATATTTGTTTGTCATACCTTATTGACATTTGAATCTATGAATATTATTCGTGTTTGATATTATGAACCATGTTATGGGGTTTTTATGAAATTGTGACCAGTCAATCTGGAATGATCACCGAGGATATATGTATTCGTATATTATTGCATATGTATTTGCAATATATTGTTAGTATGTTTGAGCATATATTGTTCTGAGTTAATCATCATCGAGATGCATTATTAATTGAAAAATGGAGATTTCACTTGAGACCGAATTATTTGGGTTAAAAACGTTATTGATATATGTGGATTACATTCAATAAAATTTATATGGAGCTACATAAAATGTTCCTAGTATATTTTTGATTGGTTGTCAATTTTGATGTCTTATAAGATACATTAATATAAGAATGTATATTGTACTTATTGGGCCTGTGTTGCTCATGATGCTACACCTCCTTGTTTTCAGGTTACGAAGCTTGGGGAAAACGGGATGAACACTACTTTATAAACAAATATGTTTCTACTATGATTTTAATTAAATACATATTATGTAAACTATGATATTGTAAAATAATAATGTTTTCGTTTTCAAGTAAATGTATTATTCAACCATTTGTTTCATTTGATTTATTACTTTGAGAAAATATATATTCACGCCACAGATTCGGGTACCATATTTCCATATAATATTGGTCTCGGGTTTGAGGTCGTGACACCTTCAAACGATGTCCATGCTAGTGAGGCTAAGTAACGATGTTCATGCTAGTGAGGCTAACTAACGATGCATGCCTATTCTAGCGAGGCTAACGATGCCTATGCCAATTGTAATGATGCCTATGCCCATGCTAAAGATGCCCAAGATGCTCATGCGATTTTTCAAAGTCGAAAAATTAAAAAATTCATAAAATATAAACGATTCGAGATTTTCAAATTTTGTCAATTGAAATAAAATTTAAAAAAAAAAAAACATGTTTTGTCTACAGTGAAGTTTTGAGTTTTTTTTTTTTTTTTTTGCCAAAACCATGATTTTTCACCCAACACCGTGAGTTATAACACACAATTTTTGCGTCAAAATCGCATGTTCTTATTTTTTAACCAAAATATTTTCATACTCAAATCATAATTTTTAAGGAGTTCTCAACCTGACATATCACAAAAATATTGACTCGTTCATTTTTTACAATTTTTCAAAGTCGGAAAACTATAAAATTCATTAAAAAAAATAAACGATTCGACATTTTCGAGGAAAGTCAGTTGGAATACCTTTTAAAATTCATGTCTTATCAACGATGAAGTTGTGGCACATGAAAAATTAAAGGGAAAAGGGCATTGGTAGGGTTTGGCATCCTGACACCTCCAGACGTGTCAAACCATGTCAACCCCTTTTTCCCTACAATTTTGTCTATGACAAAACTTCACCAATGTTAAAAAAATAATTTTTAAAGTTTTTTCCATTGACTTTGCTCGAAAAATTTACTCGTTTGTGAGTTATGGTTTTTCAAAGTCGGAAAACTTAAATTGACGTTACACCACGACTTTAAACTCGAGTAAAGTCAATTGGCTCACATTTTAAAAATAATATTTTTACAATTGGTGAAGTTTTGTCACATGTAAAGTTGAAGGGAAAAGTGCAGTTCCCAATGAGACATCTTGAGATGGCCTAGACACTTCAAACGATGTCCATACTAGCAAGGCTAATTAATGATGCATGTCCATTATAGTGAGGCTAACGATGCCTATGCTCATTCTAAGGATGCCAATGTCTATGCTAAGGATGCTCACGATGCCAATGTGATTTTTCAAAGTTAGAAAACTAGAAAATTCATAAAAAATAAATAATTAGAGATTTTCGAGTTCTGTCAATTGAAACACATTTAAAAAAATATGTTTTACTAATGGTGAAGTTTTGAGAAATTTTTATTTTTTTTACCGAAATCATGGTTTTTCACCCAAAACCATGGGTTATAACACACAAATTTTGGGTCAAAATCGTATGTTCTTATTTTCGCACAAAAATATTTCTACACTCAAATCATGATTTTTAAGGACTTTTCGATTGACATAACACAAAAAACTAGACTCTTTTATTTTTTTACGAATTTCCAAAGTTGGAAAACTAGAAAATTCATTAAAAAAAAAAGATTTGAGATATGAGAGCAAAGTCAGTTGGAACACATTTTTAAAATCACGTTTTACCAATGGTGAAGTTTTGGCATAGGAAAAATTAAAGGAAAAAGGACGTTGGCAAGATTTGGCATGCCCACCTTCAAACGTGACAAACCATGTCAACCCATTTTTCCCTTCAATTTTGTCCATGATAGAACTTCACCAATTTTTAAAAATGATTTTAAAACTTTTTCAACTAACTTTGATTGAAAACCTCGAGTCGTTTGTAAGTTATGATTTTTCAAATTCGAAAAACTTAAAAAATCATAATTTTGAGATTATTTGTACGGGTAATAAGCAAAGCGCATTAACCACACATAATCTAATCCGGGTATTTTTTAGATTACCGGATGCCTTCTCATTTATTTATTTTATTGATTATTAAAAGAAAAGAACAGGGGAGACTTTTGCCGACGAATAAGTCGTCGGCAAAAGTTACCCTAACCATTTATATTTTTTATTTTCCAAGCTTTTAAAGATATTTTCAACTTTTGGACTCTTTTTTAATAATCCTAAGAGAACTTTCGGAACATCATTGCGAGTAAAAAAAAAAAACTTACGAACTTCAATTCTTGCAGAGAAATGTTATTCACACATGATTAAATACTAGATACACACCCCATTATTAATACACCACATATTAACTTTATTGAAACACAATTTATTAGATACACAACCTCAAACTTCTTAAACTACCCTAATTTTAAATACACAACCTATTTACTAAATAACATCCCACATCATTTTTCTAAATACACAAATAATGTATGTTTAAAAAAAAATACAAATAACATTGAGAATAGCACAATCGCATATGCACGAGTATGCCCAAAGAAGACTCAACATTATGCTAGTTGAGATGCAAACAACCTATTTACTAAACTCAACATTATGCAATTATGCAATTATGTTGAAGGATTTCACCTAGTTGAGAGCTTTCTCAAAGAGGTTCAACTAGTTGAGATCTTCCTTGACTAGATCAAATTCAATCGAAGATGAAGAAGTCATACGTCGCTTAAGGGTTGAGAAACACTAATAGAATCTATTACGTTGTTTTCTGATATTGTCTGGAACTTTGGAAGTTCATCCATGAGTGTGACCAACTGTTTCTGATTAGGGCTTTCAATCTTCACTCACGTTGTTCTCGTAGAGAAGACGAAAATTCTTACGCGAGATTGTTTATTTCAACTATGTTTTTTTAGTTTTAATATATATATATCTCTTTTGGTAATTTTACGTACTCACAAAGTCTTATCTAAATTATAGGAAAAAATGGGTGTGTATCTAGTATATAGAGGTGTGTGAATAAAATTTCTCTCATTCTTGCATGGTTAGGCCCAACCTTGGAAAATATTTTTGCTCTAACACATATATTCTATTGCAATTTTAGTTTTCCAATTATTTTGAGACTATTTGCACGGGTCATAAACAAAGCGTATTAATCGCATGAAATCTAGTCCAGACATCTTTAGAGTGCAGAAAGCATTCTTTTCTATTTTTTATTGATAATTAAAAGAAAAGAACAAGGAGGACTTGGGCCAACGAATTAGTTACCCTAATAATTTTTTTATTATTTTCCAATATCTTAAAGAAATTTCTGACTTTTGAGCTTTTCTCTAATGAACCAAGAGAACTTTTGGCTGCGGGTCAAAAGAAAATCTTACGAACTTCAATTATTGAATGGTTTGTATGAATCCGTCAAAACCTTGGAATAACTCCTTGCTACAACACATATTCTCTTATAATTATTATTTTTCAAATATTTTGAGATTATTTGCACAGGTAATAAGCAAAGCATATTAACTGCAGGAAATCTAATCCGAACATTTTTAGAGTGCTGGAAGTTTTCTCATTTATTTTTTATTGATTATTAAAAAAAAGAACCAGGGAGACTTGTACCGACGAATAATTCGTCGGCAATAGTTATCCTAACAATTTTTTCTTTTTCCAAGCTCTTAAATAAATTTTTAACTTTCGGACTCTTCTCTAAGTAGCATTCCAGACGTCAAGAGTGAATATTAAAGTTTGTTGACAATGAACTTGTTTTTTTTTTTTCTTTAATTCTTCACGTCACAAGCTTCAAGACGGAACAACCCAAAGCCTAACTTTGTTGTCATCATGAGGGAAGAGAACGGGTACAGTGCTATACTGACAAAAACTTAACCCTCTAATGAGAGAAGGCAGGAGAGCTTCACAGGCAGCTTCACTTTTTTCTAGATAATACAAAGTTTATATACCTAAAATAAAACCAGTTGGATACAGTTAAAGCTTTTGCCAAGTATAAACCTGGATATAGGCATTACTAAATCAAAGATCCTGTTAGTTTTGTGGGATATATCTTGTTACTTCCTTTGGTGAGAATTACTTCACTGATTCACAAGAATAGAGTCAGAGTGCTTATGCCTAGGGGATTGGAAATTTAAAACTCATTTTAGGAAATGCGAATAGCAACTTCTATAGTTCCTTTCAAATTGCACTCGTAGAAATCAAATGATAACATTAAGGATAACAAACTTAATATAACCAAATAAAAGAAAAGATACTATTAGAGAAAGAAGGCATCCAAGCATCATGCTTAACGCTAATTCACCAACTGAAACATCATTAAGAAAACAAAACAGGACAGGGCTCATGTTCTAACCAATTAATATAAGAGGTCCGCTACACATTACAATATCCACGTGAGAATGTTGTTCAAAGAATACAGCATCTTGGACATTTGATCCTGATCATGTTTAGGATCTGAGCTTCGAAACAAAATAAGGTATTGAGTTTATTATACAGGTCATTAAGGCAAAGAATTTGTTGTTACCCTGTTACCAAAGGGTGAGAAATGATGGAATGGAATTGAATGAATACAAAATGGAATAAACAATGGTGGATTGTGGTAAAGAGAAAATAAACGAACACCTTCTCCTGATGAACCACAAATAACCTAAGCGACTTGTCAGATGAAGATACCAAGGAACCGGAGAAGGAGACAGAGTTTCCACTATTTACGTAACTCCCCATTATCAGATTCATTCACTTAGCTTGCAGCTGCGAAGATAGGGATGATCATACTTAATGTACTTTGTCCAGTATCCTCTATACTTTGTCATCGCTAACTCCAGCCACGGTTTCATGTTACCATTATAGTGTACGACAGCTGCATTGTCAATCTCGGCCCTATCAAGACTTGGATTGTAGCCCAAACCGAGCACATGCCATGACTTTTGTAGTGGATGCGTCAGCCCATAAAATGTGATTAGCCCCGGAGGTAATGTTCCAAGTTTCCAGAGAGTCCTATCTTCATTCTAAAACCAAAACAGATATGAAAAGAAAGAGTTATGGTCAATTTTTAGAGAAAATAAGAAGTTCAAGCGTTGAACACTTTTTTGCTGATTTCAACCAGAGACCTATGCAAAAGAATAAAACATTTACAAGGAGAAACACAAGGTTCCAGACACTCACCATGTTCTGCCACTTGTGATAGATACCAGTTATATCTTTCTTTTTCCACTCTTTCAGATCAAACATGTTCATTCCATACGCCCATCCACATGCATTTGGATCAAAGTTTCTTGCAATATGGGGATTTGAGAAGTTCAGGTACTTATCAAAACGATGGAAGCTCTCACCACAGGTTTCTACTGCACCATTCACTTTTCCATGTAGATCCACAGACCACAATCCAGTTAAATCTTTCTGGACAACAATGTCATCATCAAGAAACAAGATCTTATCCAACTTGGGATAAACCTGTGGGAGATAGAACCTCAAATGATTAAGCATTGAGAGATACTTTGGGTTGCGGTACTTTAGATTCGAAGCGCCAGATGAGAGAGTGGTAGGATGGTCAGCCTTGAAATAATAGTTTTTCATAGCAGCAGACTCAAGCTGCCGCAGAACTGGGCAGTACGATGAGTTAAGCCACTTAAACTCATCGACATTTTCAACATGAATTGTGGCTTTTGCAGGAGGATTCAATAAGAACCACATATTCATGGCTCCAAAGTTAAGCTTATCAGTAACAAGGTGGAATACATGTTTTGAAGGATCCTGCAATCACCCAAAAACCATATTTAAGTAAACGAAGAAAGCAAGCAGCCTGCATAGAATAAGACATTGTCAAGTAACATGATGGCATGAGCTTCAGGCCTTCAGCTCAATATAAAAGTTACTTTCAGTTTTTAAAATTTCCTAATTTGAGGTCCAACAATGACAGTCCCTACTTGAGAAAAAATAAACAAAAGAAACTCATGATAAAACATCAAGCGTCTTGGACTCTGACCTTCCTCTAAAAGATACAAGACTTGGTGATGGCAAATAGCAAGCATAGTTTACATACTGAATTTCTTTCAATTTGTTCGTAACACAACACATAAGCATGCACAATTAAATAGCAGTATAGAATATGATAGTTCAGGTCACCTTGGCATTCTTGACAGTAGAGTTGACGACAACCGATGCAGCCAAGACGTTGTCAGAGAAGAGAGCATAATGATAAAGACTAGGATTTTCCAAGTTTTCACTTCTAGGGAATTTTCTCTTCTCAAGGGGAAGGAGGTAATAATCTATGGTTAGGCGCATAGACAAGCAGTGGATTCCATTTGGAATGGTCTTGGCAGCTAACTGACTAAGGAATGTGCTCTGCTTTTTTAAGCTTCGTACTTGTTCATCTGCAGACTGAAGCATTGCTCTCAGCTTTCCAGTGACAAGGTTGCAATCATACAGTTGCTCTCTCGCCTTTGAAAGAACTTGACCCATAGCTTTTATTCTATCCGGTGCACTACAAGTGAGTCAACCATAAAAATGTAAGAAGTGTCATAATAATCAGTATATATATAAACGAAGAGACGCAGATATACAATACACATTCAAGAACATGCTACCTTTTAGGTAAATCCGCATCAGCAGTTGCATCTCCCAATGCACGCTGAGATTCTCTCAGTCGAGTCTGTAGTTGTGCATACAGATCAGGCTTGTTCTTCATCTTCGCAATACTTAAGTAGACCCTTGCCATTATGATCTGGTCTCGCATCAGGCGCACTGTTGAGTCAGAGTTTTCATTCTCGTTTTCTTTCCTCCAAATGCTGTATTTTCCAAGAACTGCTGAGTCAACTGATTTGGAACGCTCAATGGCAGCATTTTCAAGTTTTACAATTGATTCATCATCGTGTTGTGCCAATTCAGTTGCACGCTTTTCACGTCTACTCTCTCTTAATTGCTGCAGAATTGCTTGTAATGCAAAATTTAGAACTTAACCAATACTGCAGTAAATCAGTAATACAAAACTAGAAACCCCAGATAGACATAACATTGATAATAAGACTTAATTTAGTTACTGTTCTCAGTTGGGAAATGTGGATTAGAAATGTTCAAGCAAGCATGAAACCATATAACAAACAGAACATAGAGCATAGTATGACAATTACCCTTCGGGCTAGTTTTGCAGGATCAACAGGTTGGGCATGATCATCTGCAAAGGACAATAAAATCAAAAAGAAAGTAGAAGTGTTTTACAGGCACAAGCAACAGCTATTAAGAACATATTACCACCAGAAGCCTCATCCACTTTAATCCTAGATGTCTCTTGTTTGGCATCTACGGCTGTCAAATTTATCTTTACACAAACAAAACAAAAAAAAAAACACAAGCAATCAGCAGCTACAAATTGATGACATCTTTCCAGCATAAGGAATAGTCAAAACTCCAAGCAGAAAGCATAACACACATACTAACCTCAGGATCTGTTAAAACTGGTGTCTTTTCCCCAATGACTTTCCACGAAGCTGACAAATTGTTTTTTCTGAAGAAATCAAGGCTCAAAGGTCCCATGTCATTTGTGCTGGCTGCAATTACATCAATGACCTAATATGTTGATTCAATCAGAATGCTGGTTAGGAAGAAGACTCAACAAAATAGGAAAACTACCATCACTTCTATGAACTTAGACATGAGTATAACTCATAGATTTGATAAAGTTGCACTTGCCTCTTTCGAGAAAAGAGATTTGGCATGTTGCAGCGCCAGCCTTTCCCTCCAATCCAAATTCTGCACCAGACAATCATTTGTCTATAATTTTCAGAAAGGTTTTATAATATTTTTTTATTTTTTATTTTTCAGAGACAGAAAGAATAGAAACCATTATACGTACAAGATTTGAAGCATAAATTAATACAAATATGAAGCCATACCTTTTCACCAGGACCAGATAATATATCATTTCGATCTGCACAAATAGCAATAATCAGTTATAGTCAAGAGTCTTGCATACACACGTGACTTGCAGAGAAAACAAACTATGCATAACATTAGTACAAAAAGTAAACAAATAAGTTTTCTATTGGATTGACATTTAAGAAATTTTACAAGATTACAACAAGAGTTTACCCAAGTATACAATAATACAAGTAAACAATATATAAACAGACATCTTTTCAAAAAAAAAACTTTTATGGATCATCAGCACCGCAATTAACCAAGATTTTAATTCTGGAACCCAAGCATAAAATAACCCCATGCAGAAACTGGTAACTAATACATATTCAAAACACTGGATAATTTAGAAACCAATGTATCTGAGGCCATAGATTTCACCTTTTTTTTTTCTGTGGCAATAAGTGAACTCTCAAAATGTTATATTTTTGCCCATCTCCATATAGAGATCAGTCTATAACAAAATAAAGCTAGACACATACAACTATGTGACTTAACTACAATAGTTTACCTTATGTAAAGGTAAAACAAAAAGCATATCAGTCCCTAGACTTGTAACAAAATAAAACAGAAGCGATGTGAGGAATTTAGAGTTACCACTTTTTCTGAAGAGATTGTTGTTTGCGTCTATAGTTCTTTAGGCTCACTCTTTATTCTTGCCCATTGGCAATATAGGAATCTGATATGGCTTGGCTTCATTTAGATGTTAAAATAGACCTAATCTCTAAGTGTAATTGGGGGGTTATACTAAACATCAATGTAAATTTATCAATTATGCACCCTGGATGTTGACGAAATATTAACAAACATGGTGAACAAACTAAATATAAAAATTTACACATAAAACTCATCTTGTAAAAGCAGGAAAGATTATGCGGTTTGCTATATATAGTCCAAAAGGAGAAAAAGAAACGCCTCCTGAACTGAAAATAGTACTCCTCATTTCCCATATTCTTTATCATCTAGTAGGCTAGTATACCCTTGCAAGACATTTGAGTCTAGGTACAAACATCAAAAGCTAAAAAAAAATAAAAATCATCGACCGGTCAATGTGATGACAATTGGTTGATCAATATAAACACTAATCTACAGTATTTCATAGCCACGTCACACAAAACCCTAAACCAGGCAGTAGGCTCAGTGGCAGAACTAGGTAGCATACAGTTAAGCTCAAATACGGGCCACCTACAAGATGCAAATGACTACTTATACAACTAAAATATTGGATAAAGATGTAAACTAGTCATAAAAATGACAGTACTTATAAGATTTTTTATGAAACTTAAAATCATGATAAAAAAGAGCCATCTCTAAACACATTCTTTCATTTTCACTTGCAAGTTTGGTACTTGGCATAACAATTCACTACCTCCACTCTCTCTGTTACTACAAAGTGGCAAGGCATACAAATAGAGAGTGGATTACAATGAAATCGCACTGAAACAATATCACGTTATTATAGTAGCAGCTATAGCACATGCAACATCAACAATCAAAATTGTCCTCGACCACAATTGTATAAAATTGAATAATAACAAGGCTAGGGCCATAAGTACTAAGAAATTTGACTCAGATTTCATTTCGGTAGGATATAGTTAAATACATCACAAAAATCTGCTTAAAACTAGACCATCTAGGTCCCAAGACAAAGCTAAATTCTCCATCCTGATAGTGCAAGGCACAATCATAGTCATATCTTAAAACACACAAAAAACACTTGCAAAGTCTGAAACAAATGTGCATTCTTCACAACTCAAAAAGCACGAGCACCACCATGTTGTCAATAGTTGAAAAAGTAGCATTCTTGATTTTCGAATCAGTAATTGTACCAATCGGACATTGAATTTTTAACTCTTTCTGCTTCTCTGAAGCAAAGATGAGAACAATTGCAAGCAAGTAAAGTATTATTTTCTCAATTGCAAAGCCAAAATGAAACCTAACTGAGATCTGCGAACCTAAACTACACAAGAACATTTGCCTACATAAATACAAACACTTTTTCACCAGAAATTGATAAAGTAAATTAATTGAAAGAGTTGAACACGAACCGGAGCTGTAGAGGCCACGGCCGACGAAGAAAATCAACGGAACGAGAAGCAAGACGAAAATAAAAATCGCAATAGGGAATCGAGATCCAGCGGCTCGGTTCCTGTGGAGCCCGCGCTTCACCGCCATTGCCAATCAACACCTAGAATTCAACTTCAATTCAATACAATGAAGAAAAAAGTGAGAGAGAGAGAGAGAAACGAAATTTACAGAGGGATTTTGTGGAATTGAATGAGAACAAATGTTATTGGCTACAGTCTGATGCTGGTCAGAGAATCAGAATCCATCGGAAAAAATAGAGAGAGAGAGAGAGAGAGAGTTGAGGAGTGTGATTACCACACCAATTTTATACTTCCGCTCACTGATTTTGCTTTTCTTCCGTTGTCTCTGTCTATTTCTTCTACCTCTTTCTCTCTGGCCCAACCCAACCCACCATTGTTAATAATTTTGTAATTTTCTGCACCAAGAAATTAATAATTATGGAATATTTTTTTTCAGGTTTTTTTTTTCTCATAGGGCGAGACGAAGATTCGGAAAAAGGCTAAACCGTCAACTTTACCTTGACCGTGCCCAATACAGTGAGAAACTCTCAAGAGGTTGGACCAACAACTTTGTCCGTCTACTCAAGTAGAAAATCCGCACATATATAAGTTTGTTTATATTTCGTATTCAAGTGTGGCATTAGATAAAGTTTATTATACTTATGAAATGTGATTGGTAAAGCGGACATGTCACGTGACACGGCCTCCCCACTAAAGACTCTCGTATACGGCAATTATCTCACAATAAAGTGGGTCCCACTTCATTGTGGCATATTGTCCCAAAAAAATTTGCGACTAAGAAGAGAACTAAAGCAAGACTAGCAATGTGCAACTAGACGGAGGCTCAAAGAGAGAGAATGTGTTTTCTTTCTCTAAGTGTGAAGTACATAAATATTTAGCAAATAAAATGTTTGGATTTTCAAAAATTTAACCGAAAAGTTGTCCGACTTAAAATATATAAAAGGGGAGTGAAATCCACACCCCCTTAATTACAATCCACACCCCATTTTATTATTTTAATAATATTTTCCTACCAACTTTGTGAACTGCCCAATATACCCTTGATATCAGAATTTTTTTCTCCACTATCCTCAGTCCTCAGATGTTTTGGGGAAATTCAAAAAACTCTTTCAGTTTTGCATCAGGTGAGATTCGAACCTCCAACCCCACACTTGGCAAAATCACACCTCAACCACTAAAGTACAAGTTACCCATGTTAATATACATACATCAAATAATATTTATAGGTTGTTATAGGCAAACTAGACATACTTGCCCACATCTTTAATTTATTTATTAGTTTTTTTGTTGTCATTTTATTTTACTTGCTTCAGCTCATTTATTTTACATTATTTTACCGGTTTATTATTAAATAAATTCTGGGAGTTGATGTTAACCTAGGTTGTGGTTGGTGAGGTCATAGTGAGTAACCTTTTTTTTCAAACTTAAAAAATTCATTAAAAATAGTTCAGGAACACAAAAAAATGCTACAAACTTGTGGTGACGTCTCAATTTCAATTGTGACCTCAAAAGTAAAATGTGAGAATTTCAAAAATTGAGATCTCACACGTTGATAAAAATTTTAGAAGTACAAATAAATGTTTAAATATAAAATGAGAAAACAAAAATAAAAATATTAATAAATAAATTATAAATGAGCATAAGCATAAAATAATATAAAATAAATGAGCTCAAACAAGTAAAATAAAATGACAACAAAAAAACTAATAAATAAATTAAAGATGTCGGTAACTCGGTAAGTATGTCTAGTTTGCCTCTAACAACCTATAAATAATATTTGTTGTATCTATATTAACGAGGGCAGTTTGTGCTTTAGTGGTTGAGGTGTAAGTTTGCGAAGTGTGGGGTGAGAGGTTCGAATCTTACCTCATGCAAAACTGATTGAGTTTTTTGAATTTCGCCAAATCATCCTGAGGAGGTGAAAAAAAAATTCTGATACCAAGGGTATATTGGGCAGTTCACAAAGTTGGTAGAAAGAATTATTAAAATAATAAAATGGGGTGTGGATTGCAATTAAGGGGGTGTGGATTTCACTTCCCTATATAAAATTATAAGAATATGAATCGCATGCGTTATTGTAAATTTTTTTTGCGTGAACACGAAACTGTCACAGGTCATGTGCTTTGGATGATTTTACACCATTTTATTTTGAATCCACAATGAAGTTAGTAGTAGAATACTCATTTCCATAGGATAATAGACTGCATTGCACACAATGACAAGGAAAATGATGGTTTTCATCTCATTTCAGTTGAATTTTAATGTCATTCGGTTCCAAAGTCCATCAAACAACCAAGCATTACCTTGGCTCCCAATCTTCATATTGTATACTGAACTGAATTTTCAGATGTAATGGTTTAGGTCCTTTAGGATGCAATGATGAGCTTTCTGTTGTCATCTCTAGTTTGTTCATCTCACCTTCCTTTTCGTAATAAACAAATACATTCTTACATCAAATTGATTAAAGGATAAAGTACTCAAAAAAATATTAGAAACTTCAAAAATACTATAAAAAAAATACTCCTGTGATTAAAATAAATCATTTATTATTGAATAACTTGCAGTTACAAGACTCACACAGACACTGGGAAATCCAAGAACATTAGCATATACTCTAACCCTAAGAAACAAACAACCAAAGTACAATGTACACCCACTATGTGAAACAATGTTGAAATCTCAGCAAACCCTTCACTGTGGTTTAGCAATCGTATGTTCCTTAAACTAACAAGGTTGCCAATTGCTAAACCATAGAAGCATATCGGTAGGACTAGACAGACATTGATTCAAACTGAAGATTAAACTAAGCTTATACATCAAAAACGCCAAAGAGAGCTTCTCTATAAAATTGCCACGTCCAAGTAATCTCCAATCTGCATGATCAGAGAACATCAGCATGGGAACAAGAATTATCATCAGATATATAAAGCCACGAAAAAGAACATCAAATTTACCTCAAAGCCAAGTTCAGCCAAAATCTTGCCATCATCCAGTCTTCCATTTCCAAAAGAAAAGGTTTGCCCCACCTTCATGAAGCAATGGAGAATTCAAGTCAGATGTCAGAACCTCACTGCGAATCTAATTTGTGCATCAACTCACAAGCAATATGTGGAATACCATTTACTCAAATATCTATGGTGAATAAATCTTTAGACCAATGCTGTCAAGTCACAACTAGCTGTCACGATTGAATTCAGATTGGCATATCATAAAAATACTTCGCCATGATACTATCAGAATTCATAACCAAATTTTAAATCAACCATCCAAATCCTATTTTATACTAAGAAAACTTTAAACTATGAACTAAATATAAGATTCAACTAGGAATATATAAATCCATGCGGACTTTTTTTTTTTTTTACAGTCGAGCCTATTGATGAAAGAATAGGTACCAAATGAAGATAAAAACAATATTGACGGATAAACCACACAAAGATCAAACAGAAATTAGAATATTCATGCAGAAATTGACTTGGACAAGATTGTGCAGGGAATCAGGATATTAACAATACCCATGCATCGCATAAACATAGAAAGTTGGGAGATGAATAATTAGTCTCCATATGATTATAAATGTACAAAACTTTGAGATGTTTGTCACACACATCTTTTCATTTTCCTCCTCACTAAAAACTAAAAAGTTTTATATATGCACTTGGTGTCACTTTCAATCACTCAGCCACTGCATTGAGAGTTTTGCAAAAACCTAAAAGAGATTTGGAAATAAAAGTCAACCGCACGTAAGAAGAACCTTCACCTAACTAAGTTTATATATTAGTAGAGTGCTTACTAATTAAGAATGGAACAACTACTGCCTGGTTTGTTGTCCATTCCATGTGCACACACAGAATGAAAAGAAAAGAAAGAAAGAAAGAAAGAGGAGGAGGATAACTAACCTCTCTGACCGTGAAGCGGCCACGTTTATCTGGATAAACAAAAGCAAAGGATAGTTTTGCATTCCTCCGTCTTGCAGCGGGGGCAACCTCTTTGACCTGAAAAAGAAACACTGTCAATTACAAGACCCAAATGATGAAAATAAGAACAGGTTCAGTAAAGCACGATATGGACAAGAACTATCCTCCTTCGCCTGGCTATATTATGCAAATCAATGAATACACGTGTATACATGCAGGCATTTAAGGAATATACACCCACACAGACATATACAGCAACAAATCAACACATGCATACAGAGAGAGAGAGAGAGAGAGAGAGAGAGAGAGGGTCTACCAGATCAGTTAACTCACGAAGTGTAGCATCCTTCCATGTATAGATTTGAACCTCATCCTTCGGCTCCTTGCCTCTCACTGCAAAATCTTCATTGGTATGAAGACCTCCAGCCTATAAGAACATTGAACAAGTAAAATAATAACTATGAGCACGAATTCCACTTGTGACTTTTGCGTCAAGACAACTAAGAACTAGATCAACATTAAGCAGATATGGCTCTTTTGTATGGATTATACAACACCGAATAAATATCCAAATTTGAAAAAAATCGTACACGACTTTCCATATTTTGCTTCTTTCATGTCATGGAAATTTCTTATCATCTGAACCTTGTATAAGTTTCAAAATGATGCCACCTTGATAGTGGCAATTGAGTACTAGAAAATAGGGTATACATATTGGAAGAAAGTACAAATAACAGCTTAGTGCAAGAAACCAAATTAACAAATGACAAGACCAAGCAAGACCATTGACAAAGATTCAGCTTCACTGAAAGCACTCGGTGGAACTACACAAGACCATGCAACGAATATGCAAAGTACGTGTGACTACATGAGTCGCAACAGTGGTGAAGTATTCTCCCCTTGCTTGCTATACAGATAACAAGGGCAGCATACCACATAATAACCTAATCCCAACATTGCACAGATAAAGAGAAACTTCCCTTCTAAGGTTCAGAAAGGCTTCCATTACAACAACAAATTTCCCTTTCTAGAGATAAAACGTAATGATTGTGCCCTATGTAATGTCTTGTTTTGGTGTTTGTTTCAGTGTAAATCGACTGCTAAATATCTCTCTTTCTCATTCCTCAACCAGAATTCTCAGTCATCATAAAAAAAAAAGCTTTCTTTCACAGATAAAAATTAAAAAGCAGAGACCAATGAACAAAACCAATCAAAATCAAGCTTAAACTTTTATTCCGAAGAAACCCAGTAAAAATCTAAGCATGGTTATTGGGTAACATACCTTAGTGAAAACTCGAAGCAATAAGGGGCAAGTCTGCAATTCAATAAACACCCAAAAAAAAATATCAATAATAGCAAAAACAAATCAACTAAAAGAAAGAAAAAAATCAAACCACACCAGAGATAAAAAAGAGAGAGGGAAAAAGACGGAACCTTTTCGCGATCGACGGGCCCAAATCGAGGGCGAGGAGGAGAGCGAGGACCTCTTCCAGGTGGTGGCAATGCTCTCTTTGGTGGTTGTGCTACTCCGGCCATCTCTCTCGTTAATCGTTATCTTCTCTCTCAAAGCTTCTGCTTCTGTTCTTCTTAGTTCGCTGAGTTTGTTTTGTACTTTTATTTGTCTACTACTTATTTTTGTGAGATGTGAATGCCTTATGGATTGTGGGCCAACCAATTTGGGGTATATTCTAAACCCAAATAAAGAACAATCCATATAGGCCCAGGCCCATGCCAACAAATTGGTACGCTATTGTTATAGATACACCTATTTGGAATGAAAATATGAATGAATCAGAGTTCATTCCTAATACATACTCCCCCTTGGTAATCAAACTCCGGATATTCAGGAATTGATTACTCTTTTTTAGTTACTTTTATGTGGGACCCACAATCATTCTGATTCCTGTACAAGTTAGTAAACGCAAGAAAACTTAAGAATTGAAATCAATTCCTTTATTCTCATATTTATTCCAAGTAAGTAAACATGTCACTATACTCACTAGAATAAAATTTCAAATTTCAAAATGTCAATCGATGCAACAATTTGTCAACTAGCATTTCATCTAGTGATTAAAACATTTTTTTCAACCTTGATTTTTACTTTTTTTTTTTTAAGAAGAAATCGATCATTAATTTTATTCATAAAAACGAGCTTACAAATAATGACTTCCCTAAAGGGTAGAGCACGTTTTAAAGAGCCACTACATAATTATAGCACCATCGAGTCGCCACCCATAAGACAGCAGCCCTGAGACCAACTCTTGCATTGACCAGACACAAGGCCCCGCAGTAGAAGGAAACATCCATAAACCCTTATCCCCCACTGTCAACCAGCAATCCTAACTCAATTACGTGCACAAGCACCACACCTCCCAACAGCCAGACTGATTCCTCCAGACGCCCAGACTACACACCGCCGCCAAACGACAACTCTACCGGTAGGAGAGTAGCAACCCAAAACTTCAAAGATAAAACTCTGCTACTAACACCACGCTGCAAGAGAGAAAAAAAAACCCGAGAAATTCCCCAATCGTATCCCCACCCTAAACACCCTAGATGTGCCACAAAAACCCCACCCAATCTCGACACAGTTGCTTACCAACACCAAAACCCACATTCACCTTAGGTAAGGTAACCTTGCCTCCGAACAAATAACTTCAATCATCTACACAAGAAAGTAAATTTTTTGGTGCTCCTAATTTTATTTCGTTTTAGTCCATATGTCAATCAGTGAATCCTCATAAGTCATAACATCACTTAGTTGGCTCTATTGGGGATTGGGTTTCACTGTTTCAGGCTTTCAGTACAGTGCATTTTTACTTTTTAGACTATGACTTCCTTGTAATGATGGCACAGCTTCTCTTACTGGTGGGTGAATAATTAAGAAAATGACACATTGTTTTTCTTATGTTGTACAACAAAGATGTTGATATAGGTTCATCCTCATCTTCTCTAATCTTGGCACCACGTCCAAGTACAAACCACATCTTCTACAGACATAACCCAGCAAGTTTTAAAACCACGTACCCATCAGTAAAGCTTTCTTTAAATCCCAACTTACTATAGTGTCATAATATCACATTATTCACCACAACCACCTTTAAAAAAAAAAAAAAAAAGGAGATGTATAATTTCACAGATTAGTACTCCTTTTGTTCTCCATTGATCATTACATGGAAACAAAGACATAACATTCACTTATGGATACGACTGGTTTATACTTGGCAAAAGCTTATATGGGGTATGTGAATTGAAGAGCACAAGCACAGGCACAGCCATCAAAACTTTCCTAAAATGGAACCCTAACCACCCCCACCACTTACTGGGGAATATTAGACCCTAGGATGGGACACTGGATTTAAGTGTTGGGGCTCCACTAATTGGGAATATTATCAATGCCCAATGTGACTTTTTTTTTTCATTTTAATGAACCTTTTCCTTTTTCTTTTTCAACCCATTTCCTTTTTTAACACCCTTTGTGGTAAAAATTTGTGCACTAGATGTTTCTTTGGGAGGTTTGAACTTTGAAGATAAAGGCCATGCCACTATGTTTCATGCCAATCCTGCTGAATTATTAGCTTTGGTTGGAAGAAAATTGGCAAAAGATAAGGAGAGCTTTTGTATTATTGTGATGACAAAACTATATTCTTTTCTGTTTATATATATGTAGCATACAATTGTTAATTCTGAATAACACATGAATATATAGTTGTAGTTCTGATCACTTTTTTCCTTTCTGCAAAAACAGGATAGTGCTGACTTCAAACAAACTTGGCCAAGCAAGACTAGTTCTAAATATGAGACCCATTGCTAACTGTTGTAGGTCATTACCAAAAGAAAGAAAGGAAAAAAAAAATTGAAATTGGTGTACTACCTTTATAAAATAATTATAATAAGCTTATGAATATGTAGTGTTGATTAAACAATCGTCAGTTTATAATCAGATAATTAGATTTATTTATTTATTTTAATAAGGGAATTATTTATTAATAGAGATGATTATACATCGAGGGGGACAAAGAGCCATAACCTCGAGCTAACTTGCAAATATCATCATAGAGAACATCCTCAATAATAGAGGGTGTCTCCTCTAACCACAAATCATCGATAAAACTACTACTAATAAGATGTGTTAAACGATGAGCAACACCATTTGCTTCTCGGTAAATATGTCGAAACTTATCAGATCAAGGAGATGATAGATAAATACTCCTTACAATCCTCCACAACTCGACCAATCTCGGAGCAATCCAAGCCTTGTGTGGCCAAGGCAGTAACTAGCACAGCAGAGTCGCTCTCAAGATCAATATGAGACAAACCTTCATGAATTTTTTTTGTACTGTTGAAAGTATATAAAGTTTTTTCACGTTACACCTCATTAAAAGAATTTCAATTTCATTGATCCTCAGTTAATGTAATAAAAAATTTCTTCACCCCAGCACACAAGATGTGAGAATTGGCCTGAAACTGTTTTATGCTGATGTCATCATGTGTCAATTCGTCTAATAATTCTTGATACAAAACACAATTTTGATGTCACACAAATTGGTAGATATGGCAAGTCATATTGGCATCCACATGGTAGGGATAATACTCCATCCCAATCGAGCTCAAAGATTTATAGCTAACTTATTACGTCTGGCTATAAACCGAGTAATTATTTGACATATCCAATAAACTATACACAATCTTTTTACTTAATTGCGGTTACATGTTGACTTTAAAAACAAAATCTCTAAACTAGAATTGTTACATGCGTTATGCAATCTACGGTGACATTTGAGTGGAACATGCACCATTGACATGAATTATCAAATATACATTAAAGAGCGTATGTGATGAATTAATGATGATGTAGTTTTGAGGATGAAAAACCGAAAATGCTGAATGAACACTATTTTTAGACTAAGTTATTTAACTTTAATTTTATGAGAGGATACCGGCTATATATTAATATATTAGCATGATATATACAACTCATCTATATTCTAAACCATGCTTGAAATGATACCACAACATGGAAATATCTATATTGATCTCCACAAATAAGAACATTATCAATGAGTAGTTTTTAGTATTTTTGTTCCAATAAAAAAAGAAAGAAAGACCCACATATCGGAATTTTTTCCCAATTAGTTTTTTTAATTCCTGGTTGGTGTATTTTTTCTTGTAAATTTACTAACTCTAGTAAAATATTTTATTGACCCATTGCTAACTCCCAATAAACACTTCTTGTCCATATAATTCAATAAAAAATTAAATAAAAATGTCTTTATTGAGAAATCCAGAAATTATCCGAACTCATTAGAAAAGTTTATAGGGTTATGGACTTACTGCCTTCACACCGTATTCTATGGGTGTGGAAGTATATGCAGGGTGCAACCGTGAAAGAGTGTGTAGTTATAATTTTATCAAGTAGTTTTGAGATTTTTTTTTCTTTATCGAAATTTTACGGTTTTCCAAAGATTTTTTAGGCTTAATGACTAATCTACAGTCGGAGATCATGTCATAATGGTTCCTCCTCTTGACCAGCCACAAAATGGATTGATTTTATTATTTTGCATGAGATCGATTCTAAATTTGAATTCCTAATTTACATACCATGACTAATCATGATCACTCCTTAATCTAGCTTATCCTCTTTTGGTTTCCCTTTACGTCTTTCTCCATCAATCATTGTACTCCAAATTACCTAAAGTTTCTAATTATGCTTGCTTTAATGTTTCTCATGCTTATGAGTTTCTTGGCCATTTAATAGAAGTCTTAATTCTTCTAGCTTTAATTTGCTTAGCTACTCATCTCATATATACCAATTTCATCACAATTTTTTTTCCCATAGAGACAAAAAGTACTAATGGCGTGACATTTATATATGTACAAATTGAAGTTTCACATGCTATATGACAATGACATTTTCTGCCTACCATAAATATTGAATCAAATTCTCAGGACTCTGTAATTTGACAAACCAACCATATAACCATTTCTATTGTTTTCCCTCAAGGACTTGGGGGCCAATTATACCCATATATTATAAGGAATTTGAAATGGACATTGATGATGACAATTCACCAAACCAAGTAGTCTGTTAATGGAATTACACAAAGAAGATAGACATCACATAAATATTACAAATTTTGGAAATTTATGCAAATGTAAGGATCCTTATTAGTACGGTGCTTGGACATCACATAATCCTGATTATCATTTTTTTCTGTCACCAAATTAAGTAACTTTTGAATTAGTGCTCATCTTCGCCAAGCATGATGGTGTTGCTGATTCACTGATCGGGCTCCTACCGGCCGTCATATATATATATATATATATATCTAAAACCGAAAACTCTCCGATCAATTGGTTGTTCTCTATATGTTTTTTGTTCTATCGACCCAAAGTATCTTCACGGTGATGTGTGTGTGGCCGTGTGGGGCGTCATCACATCATTACTCACTTCAAGCTCTCGCATACGGATATACATGGCTTCTTTGGCATTAACCTTCAAACCCTTCATGGTCGATGTGAAGTTTGCCGACTTTTGCAGGATGAGGTTCAACGATGTACGACTCTGGTCAGATCTCACCCGATCGACGTGCCTGCTACCATCAGCCGCCTCGCATGGCGGTCGCTGTGACGCTGGTTGCTATATCGTCACCCCCTATGGATCAAAAACGGGTCTATGTCAGTGGAATTTTGAGGATGAGGGTTGTTTTTGTTTATCATTTCTCTTCACTCTATGGTAGTTTTGTTCGTTGTGCATGTCCTTAGATGATGAATTTTTCTTATAGTTACACATAGGGAAACTTATCTTGTCCGTCACTTTATATGATGAATTTTTCTATATATGCCACATTATTAATAAATTAATTACCGTAATTAATGAGCTAGTGGCATGAATCCTTGTATATATATATAAGGCTCTTCTAATTTCGACACAGATGATTGTTGGCTGACAAAGTTTTCGAATTTATTAAAATACAGATAAAGTTGAACAAAAACTTTAATTCTAGGTATTCTACGCAATTAAGCTGATCAAAGTTTTAAATACATAGCAGTTGTGAGTTGTGACAGTACTTTACTACTCATGGCCGGTCTAGCTAGTTATGTTCTTGTTCCTTTTGCCGATCGAGCTTTAATTTACTGAACAACTAATACAGACAGATACAATCAAGCAGACTTCACCTTATTGCGTACAAGGTACAAATTTTTGGTAGATCATTTAATTAATTTGTTGCTGCATGTATATGCTCACATGCGTATATATATATATATCGGTTATAGCTAGGACAAAAAATATATGTTTACAAATTACACTAATTTGGAAATTAAATCTCAAATTGCATTTCTTTATACACCATTCAAAAGATTAGGCCAAGATTGATTTCCGACATCTCGACTCATTGTTTTGGCTTACGCCCGGGATCATATTTTCCGGAATTGGTCTTGTGATCCGACTCATATCAAGCTTGGCAAGAAAAAAAAATAAAATTAGTTAATGTCCAATGAGTAAAATTCAATTTATTCTTCCATTTTATAAGAGGGAAATTATATTAATTAGTATTAGGGTTAGGGTTAGGGTTAGGGTTTGGTTATACTAATTATAAACCATCAAATTAAAGTTTCCCATGTATTATTGTTTGGTGCAAGTGATATGATCACAATCCATAGCTAGATCCTAGAGGCTATGTATAGAGGTCTCTCCTCCACATGGGAGTTAGTAGTACACCTCATACTGCAGTAAAACTGAAGGATGCGCGTGGGGTTGAATATTGATCATTAATACCCTAACCCTGGAAGGCAAATCTGCTCTCACAGTCACAGACTTAGACCAATAGCTTTGCCAAAATCAAAAAGATGAAAGAAAAGAGTAAAGGAGAAAAAAGAACAAAATATTACTGGGTTGTCCATTCTTCTGTAATAGATATCTCTCACAGTTGGTACATGTGCCTCTTGTCTTTGCCAAAACACCCACATCACATTTCTATATAACCCTTCTGAACGTACTCCCACTTCTCACAGACACAAAAGCCCATCTCACCATTTTTGTGCAACACCCAAGTAAAGAGGAATACACGTACATATGCAATAATAATAACAATAATAAACATTTAGACACCTATATATATATAAATTGACACAAGCAGCTGAGGAGAAAGGAAAAGTGGTCAGTAGCAGTATTGATAAAAATGGGGAGGGGAAGAGTGGAGCTCAAGAGAATAGAGAACAAGATCAACCGCCAAGTGACTTTTTCAAAGAGGAGAAATGGTTTGCTCAAAAAAGCATATGAACTATCTGTGCTTTGTGAAGCTGAGGTTGCCCTTATCATCTTCTCTAGTCGTGGCAAGCTCTATGAGTTTTCAAGTGCTGGGTACATCCCTCTCTCTCTCTCTCTTTCTTTCTCTCTCTAAAAATCTGTCTTATGGGTCTTGTTTTTTCTCAGTAAAACTAGGAGTAAATTTGTGTGAACATTTTTTTGGGCTGTGTGGAAATGAGTATGGATCAGATTTTCCTTTTTCTCTAGAAAGTTCCTGCTTTTGGATTTTTGGGTATATCAATGCTTCTTCTTCTTCTTCTAGGAGATTAACTGTGGTTTCTCCTTGTCCTTAGCTTTCAGATTTCTGTGTTTTGCTGTGTTACACTTACATTTCACAAAGAGCGTATGCTTTTATCTCTCTGACATCTCTCTCTCTCTCCCACTCTTAACGATTTTCTGGGCTTTTCTGTCTAATGGTTTTTGGATCAAAAGCTAGGTGGCTGGGTTTTCAATATTACTGGATTTACCAATCACAGATCTACACGTTTCACTGCCTCTTCTCTTCTGGGTATATGAATGTGGTTCTCTTTCTTGATCTGCTAATTTTGTTTTGTTTTTTCACATGAGAACATATTCTAATGATGGGATATGTGAGTTTAACAACCTGTGACTGACAAGGAATGGAACTCTTCTAATAACCTCTGTGCAAGAGACTGGCTTTAGCTTTTTCTTCTCTTTCTCTTTCTGAAAAGTATCCAAGGGTATAGATAGTACTATCAAGAACTTGTCCTCATTTCTTTAGAGCCTTTCATCTTTTGGTTTTAGGCCTGCTTCTTACAGTACTCTCTCTCTATCTCTCTATAATTGCTTCTCTGGTACGTACCTTTGCTTCAATTTTTTTAATCCCTAGGTTTTTTTTGGGATTCTCTCTCTCTCTCTCTCTCTCTCTCTCTCTCTCTCTCTCTCTCTCTCTCTCTCTCTCTCTCTCTCTCTATATATATATATATATATATATATATAATCTCCCAAAATGAGGTAGTGTGATAAATCAAGGATACATACCTGATTCTTGGGTTTTTGTGTTATTTATTAGAAGCTGAAGATATGAGATCAATCTTGTACTCTCATATCATTTTGATTCTATGATAATTCAAGTTTGTGGGAAAAAGGGCTAGCTTGCTAGGGTTTGCTCATTTGTGGTAAAGTCATGGTTTTTAGGATAGAGGAGTTGAAAAAAAAGCATTTTGAAATGTCTGAGATTTTCATGAAGTGTTTTACCTAAAATTGCCCTTTCCTGGAAAGTGAATCCCAGGTAAAAATTTAGTTTGCAAGAAATTGTTGTCTCAGTGCTCCAGATTTCAAATTGTATGCTCCACTTTGGTAAATGCTATACATTAATTAAATGATACATGTTCAAGTTCAACTGCATAATTAAACTGGTTATATATATATATTTCCATGATAGACAATATGTCTCCAGTTCCCAGTCAAATTTGTTTTGTTTTGCTATCTTGGTGAAAAGCCAGCTCTCAGCCTCTCACTCTTTCTCTAGATCTCTCACTTCTTTCAAAGCCTTTCCTCTCATGGACTGCCGTGATGTGATATATTCATATATCTGATGGATTGATCATATCATTCCATGCAGTAGATTTATTATTTTCTGTTTTGTTCTATTTCCCCTTTATTTATAATATGGTTTTTGTTGTACGAAATTCAGTCCAAAAGAATAAAAAAATTCTTTTGAAAATAATGTCAGACACCATAAATTGAAAATAAAGGGGAAAAAAAGTTTCCATCTTTAGTTTCAAAATTTTGACTTTAATTTGGTTTTTTTTTCCTTTGAGGATTTTGGCTACATGCTTTAGGGGTGTTAACTAAAACAAAATAAAAAAACATATAGAGCCAAAATTAACAATTTTCAGAACAAATTTACACCCAAAGCATGTAGAATAATTAATGAGCCAACTATGATATTAGTGTTTTTGTTTTTAATTCATCATGTAGAATAATTAATTAATTCATCATGTGATGGAATAATTCATGAGTCAACTATGATATTAGTGTTTTTGTTTTTGGTCAAGTATATAGCGCTATATGCTCAGTACTTAGATCTATATATGATATTAATTTGTTTCCTTAACATTAATTCTTGGTTCTATTGATCTGGTAACAATTTTTGTTTCTTCAAGCAAATTATTAGCTGGACTTCATCTCATGTTTTGAGATATAGACCACCCACACAATGATTGTAATTTTGCTCAAATTCTCCAATTATATTCTTCAAATTTCTATTAAAGTGGTTTCTATATATGTATCACTACTCTTGATACATTTTTCTCAATCTATCTAATTAGAAGTATGACCAATACCCTTGAGCGATACCAACGTAGCAGCTTCAGTCCACATGACAACGCCATTAAACAGGAAACAGAGGTAGCTATATATGCTATATACACTAGTTTGTTTTTGCCAAAGTTTCTCATGATTTCCTTTAACTTGTTATGCACATGTGTTTTCTTATTTTTGGCAGAGCTGGTATGAAGAAGTCTCAAAACTGAGAGCTAAATATGAGTCACTTCTGCGCACTCAAAGGTTATAAGTAACTGCATGCCATAACTGTTTCATTAGAAATTACTCAAGATATTAATATATCCAAGGTGCACATGCAAGTACTAAGCTTGAATTGGTTTTTAATTTGTGATGCTCTTCAACTAATTTAGGCATTTGCTTGGGGAAGACCTTGGGCCCCTGAGTGTGAAGGAGTTGCAAAATCTTGAAAAACAGCTTGAAGGTGCTCTTGCACAAGCCAGACAAAGAAAGGTATGTACAGATATACGTATGCATACAATATTATACGTACATTAAGAGTTAGAGCTGCTGGAATGCTGGATAGCTAGAATTTAGTAAGATCTTGCTTTTTATTAGAATTTGAAGTTTATTGAGATGTTTTCTAATGCATTTGGATTGTTCATAATTGATGTAGACACAGATTATGACTGAACAAATGGAACAACTGCGCAAAAAGGTAAGAGAGAGAGAGTATGTCATTAATTTCTTTTTGGATCATCTCCTAGCTACGTATACAAATATAAGAGTTCATTATATATATCATCGATCTCTGTCTTGCATTTCCTGTGTACAATTAAGATTTTTCACTTTTAAGACAGTAAAATTGACCAATCATGTTAATGTACACTTAAAATTGAATCTTGTTTATATATAAAGCAAGCCGATTATTAAATGCTTCCTTCAAACCTGATGTTCATCAGAAGCTTATAGTTTCATACTTTCATGTATGTAAATGGCGGTTGTGCATAGACTCTTGTAGTATATTGTAGCCAACGATCTTTCTTAATTATATAGTGAACTGAAAATAGGGAAACAAAAATCTTTCTAGCTATCTAATGCATTTCATTTAATAAGCTTATCGATCTTGCTCGTATACTTGACGTACATGTAATATTGTGAGACTATATATTATTTTTTTGATTAACCATATATATATGCGGTTGTGATGCACAATACACTTGCAGCTCATATAATGTCAGATATAAATGATCTCAAATTGACAAATGGATTCTAAATTTCAAAATTCTGTAGATTTTACAAATCAATTTGTCACTAGCGTCATATCGTTATTTATGACCATGGTTTTCCAATTCAATATGACATCAGGAGCGACAGCTTGGAGACCTTAACGTTCAGCTTAGGGTTAAGGTATGACTGAGAAAATGACAGTAATCTATCTTATTTTCCTATATGTGTTGGTAATAGTGGGTACAAGTCCCAACATCTATATAATTACACTTTATGCTTTAATTTCAGCTTCAGAAAGAAGGAGAGAATCTCAAAGCCATTCAAGACTTCTGGAGCTCTAATAATGCAGCAGCTGGGAATAGCAACTTCTTGCATTCTTCACAAGCCAGTCACATGGATCCTCCACCTGAACCCATCTTACAAATTGGGTACACTAGTTTGTCTCTCTTGCATTTTTGGCTAAAAGTATGTCATGTGGACATTAGATATCAGTGCATGTTTGGAACAACTTCATGAATTACAAATTAAGGTACCAAATAGTAAGAAATATCACATGTTTATTGGACCAAAAATATACTTTCTCCCTTGTAGCCTGGTGAAGATCCATGCTTTTTTGTGAAATATATCACATATATACATTCTTCTTGACTCATCTCAAAATGATTAACCAACCATTTCGACCCTTGCTTCCAAAAATTGCTACAATGTTCTTTTGTCATGCAAAAATGTTGGTTTCTAACTCGTAAAAAATACCTAGTTAATTACAGTGTCATTTTTGTATGTTGATTTTCATTGCTCTTATGTCATGAACAAAATCTATGGAACATAGTCTAGAAGTTACAAGTTGAGAAACAAATGTTTGAAATGCAAGCTAGCTAGCTGGTATATATGTTGATGAAGTTGTTTCCTGATTCTGAAATTGTGGAAGTGAAAAGTACTTATTTTTATAGGATTGTTGTTGGTGCATGTTGTTTGCGCAGGTACCATCACTATGTTGCTGCTGTGGAATCTCAAGATGTTCCGAAGAGCATGGCCATGGCTGCCGAGACCAACTTCATCCAGGGATGGGTACTTTGAGCAGTGAGCACCAGCTAGCTATAGTACTCTAGCTTTAGTCTTCAGTACAAATAAAGGATACTTCATCAGCTAGCCAGTACTCTAGCTTTGGTCTACATATATGATGTTTTGTTGTGGGAACAGCATTCTGCTATCCAACAATATTTACATACTCGAAATATGGATGCATGGCAGTATCAGGATGCTATGTTTATATACTTCTACAGCACTTCCTTAAAATGCCAATTATATATGGTAATATATGATTGCTATGTTTCGTTTGTATGTATATTTTAATGGAGCTCCGACCCACTTACGTTTTGAATTTGCTTGTGTATACAAGGCCTATATGTTTGTTTTGTTCCTTTTAATTTTTGGACAACTTTAAGCGCAAGTGCAGAGTCCTTGTCAAAAACCATTCAATTGCTTTAGGCCGAACGTTAGTTGGGCTTTAGTCTAAAAATCAAAAACTTCAACAATCACAAACCCATTTGTTGAAGATTTGAAGTCTAACAAACAAAGCTATGAAAAGATTGCAACTTCGAATCTCATTGGTATTTAAGGATGGGTCATGGGTGAGGTGGAGATATAAATTATTGTTAAAAAGTCTAACAAACAAAGCTATGAAGAGATCATATGTCATTCAAGTAAAGTGTGAGACATGTAGCTCTAATAATTAAGAACATTATTGACTAAAGATCACGATCCTTCTTCTTGATATAACTAATTTTATACAAAAAGTAGAATGTCATTTGAGTAGTGATATTTTTCAACCATAATGTTTGATCAGGTACAAAATTTGAATCCCTCCTCTCCAAGATAAATAAAGGCTAATTACATTATTTATCCAAAACTTACTGTTTGGGTTGCAATGAATAATTCTTTTTTGATAATTTAGTAAAAATGACCTGATAAAATGTGGATCACGTAAGCCTTTTGCTTGCGTGGTTTGCTTAAGAGGCGATAGAGGATGGGAAAATGAATCAAAATTAGCTACTTAACGGTTTGATCCCTTAAAATGTAAGTGCGAGCAAAATTACCAAAATGAAGACTTAGTCAAGACATTTTTATCCTATTTATAGAAGCAACAGCCAAAAATACTTGATCAAAATATAAGAGTAAAAAAGAGTTAAGATTGTGTGTCTACAGATGGTTTCAGAAATTAAGTACAATCAATTATTGCTCTCTGCTCTCATAATCAAAAACGTTTGTAACGATTCCAGCTAAAATTGAGCTATGCAATGAGGGGTGTGGTTGGATATAATGAGATGTTCTAATAATAGGCCAGTAGAAACAATATATATATATATAGTGTTCTTAAAGGACTCTGCTTCCTTCAATTAATGTAGTTTGATTTTGTTTAGGTTCTTGAAACTATCAAACTGGGTTGAATTGAGTTGTAGTTTTTTGTAAAAGCCAACGTTGATTGGTAATTCATCTTTCAACGTTTGGTCATCATAACAAAAACAAAAACACAACTCTCAACCAATCAGTTTCATCAAATTAATTTGAGGTTTCAAGAAAAAATGCCGATAGGTTGTGGTTGCTTCCCCAGGTCATCCCGGAAGGCCGGTAGCTTACCCAGGATGCCCTCCATTACTGGTAATAATAATTTCACTTTCATTTCTTATTTGATGTCCATTTTGGTTAATTCTTGAGCAAACTGTTGTGTTAATTTTTGTGGGAATTGTTTGGTTTGAATCAGTTTTAATGAGCAAGAGGTAAATGATTGGATACCGATGAGAATTTTACTTTTAGTTTTTAATAGTTGTAGTTCAAACCTTGATATGGTACATTTTCCTTGAGCCACAAGGTATGGTAAATTTCAAGTTCAAACTTTGAAATTGACATGAATGATGAGTTGATGACAACTTCAATGATTTCATTTGTACCCATTTTCCATTTTTTGAGGTAAATAGTGTAATTATAAATCATAATCTAAATTTTACTTGCAATTTCAACAAGGCTCATCATTCTTCTGTTTTGAATCGTACATTTATACTTGTTTGTTGATTCTTGAGTTGGAAAATGTGATCGTGAACGGCCATGAGGTTAGCCAAAGAGGTGACGGAGGGTGTGAAAGTGTGTAGAAATATTATAAGTAGGAGGAAGTTCGATCCCTTCTAATGTTAGACAATTAAAAATTAAACCATTGAATCTTGATCTAAAATTGTCATTTTAATTGATTCTGAACATGTTTCATGCATCAAAACTGTGCAATTTCTGACTTGTATTAGTAAACTTTACCGTTATTTATGTCTTCCTATCATTGATCTTAATTAAGCAATTGGTCCCCTTGTAGAGTCATGCAAATCACTTTCTTTCTCCAAAAAGAATGGTGTCCAAAACAGAAAAACACTGGTCGTTTGCTTCGGGGAGATGTTGATCGATTTCGTCCCGACGACTGCTGGAGTTTCTCTTGCTGATGCAGAAGGTTTCAAGAAAGCTGCTGGTGGAGCTCCTGCTAATGTTGCAGTTGGAATCTCAAGATTAGGAGGCTCAGCAGCTTTTATGGGCAAGGTGATTTTTTTTATGCTTCCATCGATCTGCTTTCATTATCATCATTATGCATGTTGAACTAATTAACCAAGTGAAGGGTAACCTTCACTCACGGAGAAGTCTGATTAACCTCAATGTGGACCATTGATAAGGTCGACTTTTGTTTGTACCTGAGGTCCAGATTGACCGTCTGATAATATAATATGTCAATAGATATCTCGCGAGAAATCATTACTCACTTAATGATTTTCATGTCTTTAATTAATGTGGACTCCCTAATTTGCAACAACTGCAATGCTGGAGAATATATAGAGTCTCACATCGGAAAATCAAAGCCTTGCATAATGGTGATATATAATATCTCAAGCCTGATCTTATCAAATGTTGGGTGCTCAAATTTCTACCTACAACTCTGCTAAGCATCTACTTTGATATAATACAACTTTATGATCTTCATCAACATTGACTACTACTTTCAGATTATACGGCATTCTGTCTTCAACCATTAAGTTTCTACGATTTTCCATTTCAGGTTGGTGCAGATGAGTTTGGATACATGCTGGCTAACATTCTGAAGGAAAACAATGTGGACAATTCTGGCATGTGTTTTGACTCACATGCAAGGACTGCATTGGCTTTTGTTACACTCAGAAGTGACGGGGAGCGTGAATTCATGTTCTATCGCAACCCGAGTGCTGATATGCTTCTTACTGAGAAAGAACTTAACATCGACCTTATTAACAAGGTAAAACGTACATTGCCATTCATTCTGTTTGATAAAAGCTACTAAACCCAAAAACATTAACATTCATTTCTGTTTGATGAATGCAGGCAGGTATATTCCACTATGGGTCGATTAGTCTGATTGAGGAACCATGTAAATCAGCTCATCTCGCAGCGATGAACATTGCTAAGAAGGCTGGTTGTATCCTCTCTTATGACCCAAACTTGAGATTGCCACTGTGGCCTTCTGCAGAGGCTGCTCAGGAGGGCATTATGAGCATTTGGAACCAAGCTGACATTATTAAGGTACACGATATGTTATTTTCAACATTGAGGGAACTGTGCCTTTTCAACACATTATATTGTTTATATTTAATCAGTGTTATACTAAATAATAATTAATATTTGGGGAATATTTGCAAAATTGCAGATAAGTGAGGAGGAAATTTCATTTTTGACTGGAGGCGATGATCCGTATGATGATGATGTGGTCTTGAACAAGCTTTATCACCCCAATCTGAAGCTTCTGTTAGTAACTGAAGGGCCAGCAGGCTGCAGATACTACACAAAGGTCAACATCCATTTTGATGCTTACTGACATTGACCAGTAGATGGATGGTCAATTGGTCTTTTATCTTTCTTATTTTTTTTCTATCTGCAGTAAATTTAATGATTCCTTTTGTACTGTTCATGAGCAGGAATTTAAGGGCAAGGTTGCAGGAATCAAAGCTGATTGTGTTGATACAACTGGTGCTGGTGACTCTTTTGTTGGCTCTGTACTCAACAGTTTGGCTTTGGACCCTGAATTATACAAGGTATATACTTCTTACTTTTTCCCAGCGATATTAGGATAAATGCTCTTAACTACTAGAACCCAACTCCCGGCTGTTGTGTCGTAGTTGTATCAGGCGACTGAAAAATGGGTTGGGTTCGTGCTGTGTTTATATCACCATCTTTTTTCAATGAAATCTAATTTATCTATTGATACAGAATGAGCAAAGGTTGAAGGAGGCTCTCAAGTTTGCCAATGCCTGCGGTGCTATCACTGTGGAAAAGAAAGGAGCCATACCTGCCCTACCCACAAAAGAAGTTGTCCAGGAAGTTTTAGCTAACCAAACCTCTGCATGAACAAGAATAGCACCGCCGGTAATTGAATATCATTAAAAAAAATTAATTAATTGCTCTTTACAATAAAGGGGTTTCCTTGTTCAAGAAACTACAATTTGGGTGTGGTTTTTTTTTTTTAAACAATCCCACATTGTGGTTTCTTTCTCATCGTGTCATATGGATGTAAGCAAGGTGCAATCTGTTCAATATATGAATTCTGGAGAATTTCAAAGATACATGGTCATAAAAGAACAGTGGGATCTCAAAGATACATGGTCATAAGTCATAACCATTTCATCCAAGCGTATAAGAACACTGGAGAATTTCAATAAATGTTGAGATATACATGTTGAAATAGTAATGCAATAGTTATTTCTGGTCACACAAATCACAATTGACCACAATCAGGTTCAAGAAGACAATAATATAAACCAGTCTTATTAATTGCTTGCAAAGCTCCATAACTCAGTGGAGCAACAATCTAATACATAACATAAATGATTAACGCGAGTAGATCAGCCAAGGCTTAGATAGATTATTAACACGAGTAGTTCTCTGACGAAGGGAAAGCTAGTGCTTCGATCTTCTTTCTGGCAGTCCAATGAACAATTCAGTCTCAACATCTGAACTTTGACTACTTTCATTGGAGGCCAAGTTTTCCCTTTGCTCAGTTTCTGGTTCCCTTTGTTGCATAGCACCACACTATACAAAGATAAAGTGAAAGAAAACATTAAAATTTTGGTCAAGTTCATGGCATTGAAATATTGTCATAAACATGCATCTACTGCAGAAAACTTTCTGAATCAAATTGAGTACGGTCAATCAATTTCTGCTTCTTGAACATTGAGAACTAATTACTTGGATTTTAGTCATGCCATACAACGAAGCAACTCAACGTTTTCCCGACTATATATTTAAGTTTGAAAGTTGCATATCTATGTTATTGTAGAATTGCTCAACTTATTTGACATGAAAAAGAAAGAGTACACTGTAAATAAGGACGAAAATGAGTTTTCAGGGAATAAAATTAAAAATAACTTACATTTTACTGAAAATTTGAGGAGAGGCATGTACCATTCATCCTCACACAGTAAGCCAGTAATCACAATTATCATAAACAATAAGAACAAGATGAACAATGATGGTAATAGAAAAGGGTTTACCTTCTCAAATAATCTTTCATTTTCAGCTGCGAGGACTCTTTCCTGAATTCATGGAAAGGAAATGAAAAACATGTTAAGTCGAGCTAGCTAGAACAAGCACAACCTCTTGTAGGAACCAAGTGTGCTGCATATTCTATGATATTATTTCCTCAGAATAACACAAATAGGCAAAAGGGCCTCTCTCATTCAATATTGCAAGGCTAATCAATATAACAAGTGCTGCAAAACTAATCTGTCTAAGTGTCTATAAGATGCCATCTAGGTTTTCTGCTTTCATTTCTTCTAGTTCCTACAATTTGCCAGCAAGTATGCTACACTAACCAAATTTGTTCCTTAAATTTTGTTCAGCAGATTTTGCAATTTCATTTATTTGAAAACCTCATTTATTTCTAACAAGTAGCTGTCACATATACTGAACAAATTTGGTGAGCCAAAAGAGGAGGTCATGTATACAGTATATAAAGGGTAGACCCACTGACCAAAAATGATCGAAGGTGTCTACTGTTGAAGTTACCTTTTCTCTCAGTTGCTCAATCTGTTCCTTGAACACCTGTGTCTGGAGTATTGACAAGAAAATAAACCTTGCTAAGTTTAATGAAGATGAGGAACTGTCACTGTCAGTACCTATTGTTGCTTAATTGCATCTTAGATCATTGCCCCAGCTTTGACAACAAATAACAGCTCTGACAGTATTAGAAGTATTTTCTAAATCAAATAGTCAAAAAATGCTAAACATGTGGTTTTTTTCAGAGATATGAACCTTCCTTGCTCGAATTCTGTGCACACTCGTCTCCAACTGTTGCTCTAATTCTTGCAATTCTTCAATGGTGCATAGTCCTACACTCTCTCCCAATAGCTTCCTGAGCAATTTGCAATGGCATGTTCAAAAGATGCTTGCAAAAAACAGAGAAAAGCTAGAGTTTGACTATTTTTTTTTTAAGATAAGAGAAGTTTCAGACAAGGTCGTTAACCGTTTTGAAACTTCAAGATGCTCTATCTGATTAATCATGCGACTTGCTTCTTGCTTCAGCTGCTGCCATAAAATATCAATAACTCATAAAAAAACTGAGACAAGAGAGGCATCAATTGTGGAGAACATGCATTAATTGGAGAAAGGTAATGGGTGGTAATATATGAGGGAATAGATATATAGACACAAATTTCATGAATAGCCAAATAATTTTATTTTCATATCAAAATTTGGCTTCAATTGTTCCTCAATTATAATTTCAAGCACTTTCTAGCTTTGGATGATCTTACAGAAAAGAGGCATAACCTGCTCATTTTGCTCAGTGGAAACGGATTTGTTGTTGGCTTGATTGTCTTTTGTATGTTTCTCATAACGTTCAATGGTTCCCTGCATGCTGAGTATTGAAGCAAATGTTAGTGTAGTAAACATAACTTGCTCAATAGGTAGAAATTATATGATGAAGAAGTATATAACTATGCAACAACCATAGAAGCAAAGTTACAAGATTTCTCATCTGTCATCCGGATGGGGAGAGAGAGAGAGAGAGAGAGAGAGAGAGAGAGAGAGAGAGAGAGAATTGCATATCCAGTATCCACTAATGACGTGTGTGAGACAACTACAAGCTCAAAAGCTAGCTTAAGCTACTAAGAAATTTAGCCAACAATTAATGTATATCAAGCTAACACCTTTCCTCACATGCAATACCAACTTGGATTCCAAGACAGACACAAGGAAAAGCATATAGGTGCAACTCACCCTACATCTTGCAACTCACCCTACTGGAGAGTTTAGATCGCCAAAAATGAATTGTCGTAACCTCTTGTGGCACTTGGTATTCGAACAGTTTGATGATGCTTTTTCTGCCGAAATTGGGCTTATGTTCAAAACTACATTGTACTAAGAGTCTAAGATTATATTTATGTATCATTCTAGTATATTCTAAATACTAAACCCTAAAACAATATTTTCGATATAAGCACAACATCAAATGGAAAATATCAGCAAAAGAAAAAAAATCCCCATTCCAAGGTTAGATCAAATCAACCGATGGAAGCATGCCAAGAATACTCTAGGAACCATCCACATTGATATGTATATGTAGAGTGTAGTCCACATGCATTGGAAAGATAAAATTTTGAAGTAGGGCTTATAAGAGTATTGCCAATTAATTTTGCGTATAACTCCTAAATTTCTTTATAGTATGATGCCTAAATTTCTTCAATATGAAACTTCGATCTGTATCCAAATGCACTAGAGTAGTACAGATATATATATATAGTGATCTCCTTGAGATTGCACCCTTTATGAACATAAAACAGGTGGTTCATCCTACTACCCAAATCACCTCCAATCCTCTACTCAACCTATCTTCCAGAATCTAACAAATGCAAACCGCTTTTAGTCCTTCCTTTGTCGCCACCAATCTCTTACAGAAATCAGTTACGGTTGCATCGTACGTAACTCCATATGTTTTCCTTAAAATCTTGAGACGGGCGTACCTCCCTTGATTCCCTTATCAGTTGATTTCCCTGAAGTACTTATATAAGAGAAAGATGAAACATATTGTGTAGTGAATCTACGAGGGTCCTACTGTCACGGCCTCATCACAGTACTGTATATATAACATAAGGGTTTACTGTTCTCTCTCTGTTCTTTTGCTTCTACCCTCTTTTCCAAGTATACACCATGCATGCATGCTCCGACAAAACAAGTAATGGAATGCAAGTGGTTACAACATATATAGCTCTAACTTAACTCCATATATTTCTCTTCTCCTCTCCGGACCCCCGCTGCCTCCTCTTCTCCACTTCGGACTGCCGCTGCCTCTTTTTTCCCTCTCCGGATCCGGGCCACCACTGCCTCCTCTTCTCCTTCGACCATGAGTTTTTTTAACACATGGCACTTCAATCAAATCTCGTCTCTCCCAAATCATCAGAATAGCGGGTGAGTGTTAAACTACCTCCTTAATTATCATTTTCAGTCATTATTATGCAATAGTCAACCTAATTTAGATTCCATGTATAGCTAGCTCTAGGTCTAATTCCTTACCGGCCACAACTGTTCACTACCTATTTAAACTCTCTCTATCTCTAAGAGATGAATAAACACAAAAAATTTCCTACTTCTATAATATTAAATGAAGAAGACAGATACCAGTGGTTATATATATGAACTCTACATTGCTCTTTGTTATAGGCGAAGGTGATAGAGAAAATCTTATAGAAATCCCTCAAAATTCAAATAAGGCCCATATGGAATCCAGAGTAGGAAAAGGATCTTAGAATAATTTAATTTAATTTATAAGAAATGTATATCTGATTTTTTACACAGATACATGCAGTTAGGTGTTTATTGGCAACTTACAAACTTAATGCTATAAAAAAAATTAAAAAAATTATTAAAACATTAAACAAACAATTACACCACAATATTGGATGAGGTACAATAGTAAAAATGAAACGGCAATGAATTTATTGTAAATTTGTAATAAACTAATCATTCCACTCCACTTTAACAAAATTAACCATTTACATCTTTATTATTAAGTATCTTAAATACCAAAAATGTTCTTAAGTTTTTTTTTTTTTTTGAAAAAAGGCTTTCATCATAAACAGTACTCGACGATTGGACTGTTCATCACTTTGGTACTTGACATACTAAAACTATCACTTTAGTACTTGACATTTGAAATCTGACCCAAGTTTGGTGCACACCGTCCATGATGGTGTCAGTTCACGTGCTCATAGAAAAATGAGATATTGACGGCATGTACCAAAACGATCAGGCTTAAAAGATCAGGTACTAATGTGAAAATTTTCGTATGTCAGATATTATTCATGATAAAAACCCTTTTGAAAATTTTCAATAGTAATTACTATTTTACATTTTTGAGATTTTTTTTTGTTTTGTTTTAAGAATTTTGAAAACTCACTATGATAATAAAAAAAAATTGGTGAGAAAATGTAAAGTACAAAGAAAAGTGAATTATATGTTGAAGATAACTTATGTATAAGAAAGTGTAAATTATACAAGAGGGAAAACACACTGTGTGTGTGAAAAAATAAAAAATAAAACCATGTAGAAAACGTTGAGTAGGAAGTTTTAGGTAGTGAGAGATTGAAAAATAAAATAAAATAGGTAGTTAGGAGTGTGAACGTGAGTAGTTTTAGGTAGTTTTTGAAAATAATTTTGTTTATTAATTATTTATTTCAGTTTTGATATTGTTATTTTTAATGATTAAAATAATATATATATATAGTCATTTTTTTAAGGGGTATTAAATAAAGTTGCTCTAATAGGTCTCTCTTTATATAAGAAAAAATAAAAGAAAAGGCAGCAATGAATTTGTAATGGTTAATAAGGAAAGATCGATCAAGACATAGTGGCTATTCAAACCTAAGACTAAAACTCAAGCTCACAAAACAACCAAAACAAGCAAAGCAAGAACCCTAATTTACATGCAAATTTTGAAGATCGAAGAACTAGACTTAAAAATGCCACCTAGACCTCAACCTTGGAAAGCTAATCAACCTTGGAAAGCTAATCAACAATGCTATTAGAAACCCTAATATAACATGCTAGCGATTAGATCCAATCTAAAGTGTCAAGAAGTAAGGTAGGAATGGATGGTGGTAGAGGACATCAACCCAAAAATACACCCCATGTCAACCTTAAAACACCCCGGAAGGAACGAAGAAACCTTCATAGAGCACAAGGGATGCTTAAACACATGCCTAAACACATCGATGACAATTGGTAGGATTCTTCATGAACAACCAGCAGATAACTTAATTAGCAGAAGCAAACGACAAGGACCTTGACGAATACATCTTAAAAATACAGATATGTTATCTTAAATATATAGATCTCGAGAGTTGAGATACAAAAAAAGAAAACAAATAAACATAAATAAATAGACATGAGAATGAAAGTTTAGATATTCTCGAAAATGTTGTAAATTTTGTATGTTTGGAAATGTAAAAATTTCATCTTTCAACTTTTACTTGGACTGCATTAATTAAAAGTTTAACAGCAGCTAATAGAAACCAAGTATAAGGGTACCCCAACTTAAACATCCTTTAAATCAAACTTGTTACTAATCATTACATTGTCAAAAAAATCAAACATTCTTTACATATATAATATATTATGCAAACAGTACTAAAAAGTAGGAAGGTAATTAAAAATTACTATGTCCAAAAAATTACAATATAACAAATATCAAAGGGTTCCTACGTTAGTCAAACTCATTGAAGGAACTAGATCAAATGGGCCACTGCCCAAAAAATGAACCAGAAGAGGAAATAAAACCAAACAAATGAACCAAATGGTTTCTAAAAAAAGAATATGCACTACTTGATTTTCCTTTTCAGGAAAGTTTCTCTTCTAGCCACTTGCAAATTAATTTCCTCCTCCAAAAAGTAGTTGAAGAACACAATCTGAGATCAGACAACCAAGACTAGTCTGAAAATGGAGGGTGGTAGTGACTTAATGTATGAATTCAAACATAACCCTAAGCGAGCTGTACAGTGCTTAATCATATGCATGACACTCCTTTACCTGATCTGAGAGACTATATATATATATGCTGTATAACAATGGATCTACAGCCTCAAATTCTGATTCAAAAACTAACAGACATATATATGGTGGAGTGCACTATACCTTGAGCTTGCGAATTCGTAGAGCTTTCCTCTCGGAGAGAAGATTATGAGCGCAACCTCCGCATCGCAGAGAACGGAGAGCTCAAAAGCCTTCTTCAGAAGACCGCTGCGCCGCTTCGAGAAGGTGACTTGACGGCTGGTGGCGTTCTCTATCCGCTTCATCTGGGTTTTGCCTCGCACCATCTTTTCTGTTTAGTCAAGAAAGGAAGGAAAACGAAGCTCAAAATTCACAAAAAAAAATCTCGGAACAATGCATGTACTGAACCAAAAGCCCACTGTGTCAAAAAATGAAGATTCAAACTTACCCAAATTGGCAAAATGAACCCAGAACGTTCTTATGAGGTGTTTGAGTACTACTTCACGAGAGCTTGGAAGGATTACTTACAGAGAGATCTTCTTCAAATTCAAATGGGTTCTCAAGCAATCTATATATATATATATAATTATATATATTACAATTTGTGTTCGATTAAGAAACAGATGAGTTGAGACCTTAAAATGAAAGATAAAAAAACAGTAGAAACCAAAGAAAGTGGGAAAGTGGGAGAGAGGGAAAGATAGAGTCAAAAGGAGAATAAACGAGTCTTACGAAATTGACCTCATGAAGACAAAAATGGAAAGAAAACGAACAAGTCCTCAACGACTCTGCAGATTATATTGGGTGGGTTTGTGTAATTGTGTGATTGATGGATTCAAAACCCAAAATTTTCTCTCAAAAAAGCTATAAATGGAAATAGAGCAGTGAAATAAAAGCGCGCAATTCTGAGCAAGTCTTACCAAATAAGCTAAAAACCCAGAAAAGCTATCTACCCGAAATAAGAGGAGAAGAAGAAGCCAAAAAATGATGAAAGCAAAGAAGGGAAAAATCTGAGGATTTTACTCAAAACCCAGAAAGGAAATAAAGAAGCTCATAGTAAGAAATGATGGACCTTACTTCTTGAGTTGAGTCGCACCGCCGAGCCAGCATAGGAGGTGAGGCACACACCTACTTTTCCTTCCTTATGAACACACACACACAGTCACACACACGTATATATTTAATATAAAAAAAAATAATTAATTTTATCTGCTTCTCTCTCTCTCTCTCTAACCCCACCTTGAAAGAGAAACATGACACACTAAAATAATAAGAGATTCAAATGATGAAACAAGAAAGCCTCGATGCTTTGCTTGTTTTGGTAAAACCCACAAAACACACCAAAAAAAGAAAATCAGTACACAAATGGAAAAGAATTGGGCAAACCCAAAGAAACTAAACAAAACTGGGCAGTTGAAGGTTCTTATAGAGAAAAAAGAAAGAGGGAGTCAGGGAGGTATTTTTTTTTTTTTACTATAAATTGAATAACATAATTTTTTCATCTGTCAAAATAAAAATGGAAAGGAGGTGTGGGCGAAGTAGAAATTAAACATGGGAAAGTAGGATAGTACAATGTTAGAAACACATCACTGTCATCCGTACGACAGCGTACGCTTCGGACCAATGGGAAGTCGAAAACGCATAAGGGCTTTTACGATTGAGTTATCACTGACAGCAATGAGCCCACAGGCCCACCACCTTCTCTAGGGGCCATTACAAAAATAGTAGTTTTTTTCCCACAGTACACTTTTTGGCAGTTTATTAATTTTGCCTTTTTTGATTATTAATTCTTGTGCTTGAAGCCTTGAAGTAGATTGATCGAGGAAGATAAGGTTTTAGTAAAAAAATAGTAATAAAAAATAAAAAGTAATTGGTGCACTTGATGGGGGGCGTGAAGCTGAAGAATAATTACTTTTATTAAAAAAGATCAATAGGATGATACATACATAAGGATGAAAAATCATCCAAAACCGTATAAGGCGAGTAAATCAGCCGAACAACCAAGGACGGAAAACTTCAGACCAAGTAAAGTACAAATATTATGATGCCTCGCTACGGATCTAATAAGTTCATGTGCAACTTTATTACATTCACTCGGTATATAAGAGTAAAGAAGCCGAGTGAATAGATCTGGGATACCGGATACCAATTTATTATTATTATATTATAACTTCGTTGAATTATCAATAAATTGACTATTTCTCTAAAAAAAAAAACTTATATATAACCATGCCAAAAATTGCAATCACATCATTAGCAAATTTAGCATAGTTGGTTATGCAGGTAATATGTTTTTCCTGTTGTACTCGAATGGCCCTGGTTTGATCCCCATTAGCTTAGTTTTTTATTTTTCAAATTTCAGTTTTTATTTTAGGTCCATGGGCCCCATTTTCTTGCCAAAACTTGGGCAATTGAGGAATACAAATACACAAATTCAGGTAACAAAAAATTAAAACATCCTAAAAATGAAGCTTTTTTTTCGTCCTCTTAGGGCAACTCCAATGGTGTGACCCTATACCCATATATAGGTCTTCATATGGGATTTTTCATCTCCAATGGAGAGGTTTATTGGACCCAAACTTGGATTTCTTTGGACCTAAACCTATCCTAGGTCTCAAACTCAGTCCAAAACTGAGTCTTGAGACCTATACAAATTGTTGTTGCCCATGTGCATTCGGAGGAAAGAGAAAGGAGAGAAGCGAAAGCCAAAGGAAAGAAGGGAAGACGCGTGTGAGTTGGACGCGCAGGAAAGTAAGGGCAGAAGAAGGGAACGCGCTAGACGCGCGACTGGAATCAAGGAAGGCGGCTGCACGTGGGGGGACATGCCTGGGCCAGCCAAGTCAGATGCCAAGAAATGGACGGCCAGGATTCGTCCATTTTAAAATGGACGGTCCTGGTTCGCCCAAATTTAAATCTAACTTATGTATGAAAAAAATATTAATTTATATAGGTTTGAGTTTGGATTCAGGGTTTAGCATTGGAGATGTCTTAATATAGGTTTTGGGTTTAGGTATAGGATTTACCATTGGAGATGCCCCCAAACCTATATAAATAGTGCAATTTTGGAGACTCAAATATGAGTTTTAGGTTTAGGTATAGGTCTCACCATTGGAGTTGCCCTTAGTAATCATAGTTTGCCAATTTAAAAATACATCTCTACAAATCCTCTTTATTTTACATAGCTTTGAATTTATATCTTCTTTTTTTAAATAAAGAAAAAATAGTTTAAATGTATTTAAAAATTACACAAAAAAAAACTAAAAATGAATATTTTAAATTAACAAAAATAATATATTACCTCGATCTCGGTTTTGATCTATATTTAGGAGTCATATAGTTAAAAACTAAAAGTAGAGAGTCACTTAGAGCATCCTTAATTAGCAATTAGCAAACTTTCTATTTTAAGTTTTTAGCTATTTTTTAGAAAACATGTGTAATTTTTTATTATTATTTTAGCAATTATATCAGCCTCATAAGGCTCAGTTTGGTATTGCTGTAAAATTAATCAGTGGTGAAATAAATCAATTGTGAAAATAATTTGCGTTAAAAATAATTTGTCGAGCGTTTGGTAATTATAATTTTGAAAATTTCGTACGGATCAAAAACCATAATGAAGGCGTTTGATAAACTATAACATAGACTAATGTGGCTGTTTATAATGACATAAATGGACAAATAAAGAACATTTATGCATTTATTTTTTCTGAAACTTGTACTGGACAGAAATTGAAGTGTTTGTACTCCGAGGGTACAATCTTGCATATATTGGACAAGAACTCCATGAACAATTGTTCCGACTCACCCATAACCGGCCATTTGAATTGCCACATGTGCATTTACCCCAATATGACTTGCCGCAGAGGTGCAGACTATGAAAATTTGAGACCAAAAAGCTTATTCAATTTAAGCAACCTAATTGATAGCCCATGGCTGAGCAACCTAATTGATAACATCCCCCCTTGAGGAATTCACATCATTGAATACATCAAAAATTATCAAACAAAAGAAAATTAAATACGCATTAGATTAAGGGGAGATTCTCTAGTGAGAAACACTATAATGAGGACTTGATGAAGACTTTTCGATTAGACTTACTTTTTGATTACATCTTGACAAATCAACCGTTCAATATTTAGATATTTATGAGTAGATCACTTCTACAAATTTTCAATGAAATCTAAAATCGTTAGGTCATCTATAATTGTGATTTACCATTTATGAATATGAATTGTTCAAAATTGACAAATTTGGTTTGTCCATTTATTTGGTCTAGTTCGGTACCTTAATGATTTCAAATTTTGTTGAAAATTTGTATAAGTGATATACTCATGAATATCTTAACATTGCACGGTTGATTTCTCGAGATGTAATCGAAAAATAGATATAACAACCATTAATCAAAAAGTCATCACCAAGTCATCATTACAGTGGTCATCACTAGAGAAGCTCCCTTAGATTAAAAGCACAAATGATGAAAATCATGAAACTAACAAGCTTTAAGAACAATCGAAGAAAAACAACCCTTTAAGATTAGGTGTAAGAAGGAAGTGGAACTGCAGCATAAGAACAGTTGAAGAAGGAAGAACTTGAAAGGGATTGAAATAAAAGAACGAAGAAGAAACTTTAAAAACTCAAAAACAAATGGGTCCTAAGTGACTCTTTATTTTAAGTTTTAACTATATGGCTCATAAATATAGAGCGAAAAGAGAGTCTATTTTTGTTGTTAATTTAAAACATTTATTTTTAGTTGGTTAATTTAAGCTATTTTGTCTCCATTAAAAAAAATTAATTCAAAATTAGCTAAATTAGAGAAAAGTCGTGGAGGTATAGCTAGCCAAAAATAACTTTTTAGCTACTTTAGCTAAAATTTGGTTAAAAAATAGCTAGTTTTACTAAAAATGCTCTTATGAGGGTGGTGGAGTTGCGAAAATAGGTAAAAAAAACTAAATATGCTTTATAAAATAGCTAAAAACCTAAAATAGAGAGTGCTAAAATTGCTCTAAGAGACTACTTATCAAGAAATCAATTGAATCAAAGTTTAGATTTCGTTATCTTGGTCGCTTATGATTGTTGCTTATGAGGTTTTTGGTTAGGTACTCCTCATTTATTATTCATCTTTTTAGGATTAATAAATTGAAGTGTTAGGGAGGTTATTCCTCTTCTATCACTCGTTTTGTTGAGGAAAAAAAAAAGGTTAGTGGCTCTTAGGTTTTTCTATTTAATTGTACCAAAAAGTGAAATAAATTGAGATTTTTCTATTGAGTCATGTGATTTCAAAGTAAGCGGATCATTTTGGGTGATTTCTTTTTTGGTGTACAAGCAAATGACAACCATGTATTCAAGAAAAGCATAGGATTTTACCTTTCTGATTTTAAAACTAGTAAATTTTGCAGGAGATGGACATGAATTCTCAAAGTAAGATTGAGAATTTGAGAGATTGGGAGGGAAATTAATAAGAGTTTGTCTCAAAGAGGGTTTTCTTTCTCATAACATACTTTAAGGTATCAAAATGTTTTTTTTTTCGTGGCCACTAGAGTGCATAATCGCGATGATATTCATTTGAGCGCCGGGATCCACTAATTCATCTTCAATATTCCTCAACAACTACAATTGTGAAAAAATAAATTATTCTTTATATTGAATAAATTCATCTTTAATATTGAAAATTAATTATTCTTTATGGCCTTTTTTTTTTATGTGAATTTTTTATGGCCTTTGAATTGCGAAACAGGAGAGGCAAGATATTTTTTTTTTGGTTTACGGTCTGCCAGGTCTGGGGCTCATTCCCATTTAACTGTGTCAATTTTGTTTGGGTTATTTATTTATAATACTACAAGTCTACAGCTACCCTAGACCTCTAGTGTAGGCAGTAGAAGTACCTATGGCTGCAAGCCTGCAACCAAGTTATTTTTGATCAAAAATTAAAAAAATAATAAAAGCTATTAAGCCACTGCAAATAGCCTAGTAGATTAGCCAGACACTATTCCCGTACTCGCGTTCTGATCACGAAGTTGTCAAAGTAGCCAGACACTATGCTGCAATGTAGGGTTGAAGCATTTCACATCCGACACATAATTAAGTTTTAAGCCTAGAAAGCCTTTGGAATATCATGCACGATCACCTTTACACTCCAAGATGACCTATGGTAGACTTACTATTCTATTCTCTTAGTGAATTTTTACAAATAATATTCCCTTATTTCCAACCAACTACTTTATCGAAAACCAAAAAAAAATTCTTACTTTGCAAACTCGTAGCCTCAAACTTGTAGCCTTTCAAAACAGCTCACAAAATAAAAGAAAGGGGCTTTGCCTCCCACACAAACAAAAACAAGAAGTGATTTAATTTTGAAAGTGACAGTGGAAACTAATGCAGCAAATTTAGGAAATTATTATTGATTATCCATAGTGGTCAAGATGCAAATGAGAAAGAGGAAAAATTGAGTTTGCCATATACAAAAGTCAATAAACGTTTAATGCAACATCATTTTCAAAATGAAAAAAAATGCTTAGTTGGCATATTGTAAAAGGAGAGATTTTTCACCGTGAGTGATAAAATATCTGAATTTTTATTAAAAATATATGAGTCAAGAAATATTTCCTAATTTATACTTCATTTTTTTGTTGGTTGTCATATATCAACCACCAAAACAAGGAAATAGATTTGAGTCTTCCACTAATAATTTCTGCCAGAAAACAAAAGGTTCATTCATCAAATTTTTGAGTGAACTCTCACGGTGTCCTAAAAGCTTCCTAGGCCCAAAGAGTAATTTGCAGTCAGGGATCTTGTCAGAACACTTCCTCCCCCTGACCACCACAGAATGAATTGGAATTTAACTCCAATCCGCAGTCGGCAGAATTCAAACCCGAGTGGAGGGGGTACCACACCTTGAGGCTCTTACCAACTCAACCACCAGTGGTGGTTGGTCCATTCATCAAATTAATCTAACCAGAAATATAACAAATTTTCTGTTTCTTCTTTAGTATTGGGAATTATAACTGGCTATCCATTCTTTGGAATTAGTATGGGGTTTTTTCCATATATGTAAGAACACTGTATATAACGATATATGAGGTTACAGACCAAAAAATTCAAGTAATTGAATCAAACTATGAGCAACTTAAGGGAGCAAGATAAAAATATTATGCCCCCTCCTCCCAGTACCTTAGCAAAACCCAACCCGAAGCTCCTCTCTCTAGCTCTCTCAATCACTCTCTCTAACAAAAACCATACCAGACTAATGGAGGTTACAGTGGTGTACAAAGCTTCACACACCCAAAAGAAAAAACCATCCACTACACAATCTCCTCCACCAACCTATTATCATCTTCTGAGAAGTCCTTGTTCAACAAACAAGGTGAGAAAAGCGCAATCAGTAGTGGGTTTCTTCTTAGACAGGTGAAAAATCCGTCCTTGCTGATTCTCCCATCACAATCAGTATCAAATAGATTGAACAGCTCATGGATCTGCAAGCACCAATTAAATATTAGTTGTCTGGAAAGGCACAACTGAAAGATGTTGCAGGGATATACATAAAAGGGTACGTCTATTACAGTATTACCTCATCCTCGTTCAAATCCGGGATTGCAGGCCTGATGGACTCTCCAAACTGATCCAGAAGTAAAACCAGGAATTGCCGTGAATTAATCGTAACAAATCTATGTGGCGCAAACAAGAAGGAAAGATGAGTGAAAGAAGCATACTTGTTGTTCAAAAACATAGATATTATCCCCAGATACACATTCAGAAAAGGCTAATGCACAGGCTTGCCGGAATAATTGTTGCTTCAAGACATGTGCTGATCCAAATAAGAACTGAAAGCAAATAATAAAACTGTTACATTTTGCGGCTTATTTCCTACATCAGCATATATCAAACCAAAACAGAATCATAATCAGACGCACAAATAGCTTTATTTATGACCAATTGTGTTATATAACAAGTAATTTCAGTGATAAATCAATTACTATTTGGTATAACAATATACGAAATATACAAAACAAGTATGTCAGTTGGATTTGTGGATTTCTAATCTAAACGTATTCACTCAAAAGCATTTTCATTCACAAGAAAGAAAAACCTCTCCAACCCAAAGTACTCTACTTTTGATTCTACTGCAACTCAGATTATCTGGGTATCTCATCTACATAAAAACCTCTTAAAGTATTATCTGGGTATCTCATCTAAGCAAAATCTATGCATCTCAAATCTCTCACCTCAACCAGGCTGAAATAACTAAAACGAAACGATCCTCAATAACATGCTCAGGCACACACACACACGCACATGGATTGAGGAGTTGAAGTACCTGCTTAAATGTGATGGCTCGATTTTTGTCAACATCAATGAATGCAAATATCTGTAACCCAAAAGATATCCACGTTATGAGAATGGCACAAAGATATCCATGTTATGAGAGTGGCAAAGAAAAGTACAAAGGAAAGAAAGATTTGACATGCAGCAACTGTCAGTTCTTCGGAAACACTTATAAGGTCAGCAAGAAAACAGAAAACAAGCAATCTCTGATAGATTAAAAGAAGAAATACTATCATGCATTTTCCTAGAATATTCAACAAATAGACACCAGCTTTCATGTCCTTAGTGGTGTACAGAGCATGTCAGCTTAGTAGCTAAGCAACCAATGGCATAAAGCAAGTTGTAATAGGCTAAGAAGTAAGTCCACAGGGAGAAGGACAAACGCTTAAAACAAACAATTTGCTGGGAGAATGCAGGGATATAACAAAAAGGTAACTCAAATAGGTGATTAATAGAATGGTATAAATAGGGTGTTGTTATTAACAAACCCTTGTGTGTTAATAACACACTCCCTTATCTATATCTCTCTCTTCCTTTAATGCACACACCCTAGAGAGAGATAGAGATAAGGTTAATAACAACACCCTATAAATATCATGAAACTATATTTCTATTCTGAAAAGAATAAAAAGAGAAGAGAAGTTTTGTTGGGGGTTCTTTAAATTCATGGTGTGTCTACCAACTCATCAATCTAAATTCACATACAATTCTGATTCGAGTATCTTCTGGGCTACGGTACATAGTAGAAAGGAAAAAAGATACTATGTTACCTGTCTAAATTCTAATTCTTAGCATTTTAAGTTGAAGAAGGTAGCAAGCCAAGAGATAAAAGGGATATTATTTAGCAAAGGATGTGGTAACTGACCTCTTCAGAAAAGGTACACGCCTTGAGTCTTAGAACTCTCAGGAAATCATGATAGGTAACACGGCCACTGCAAACGAGATACAAGTAAGAATCTTACAGTTGTTGTATTATAACATAAATCGTTTTAATGAGATAAGTTGTATTATACTATAACATAAATCATTTTAATGAGATACATGTATTGCATAAATTTTTGGAATACGATATATTTATATATAGCATAAATTTACAGCAAGTGATGCTAATTGAACAGAAAAACTCTTAGCATACCCAACACTTAAGAATTTATCCAAAAATACCAAATTTGTCCTTATTTTATAAAACTAAATAAAAATTAAAAAGTACAACATACCCAGCACCCTCTATATGCAATTGCAATCTATCTCCAGTGAACATGTATGTAATCAAAATAAAATCATGGCCTATTTATTATATGATATATTGTCTACGGCAACCTCAAAATACAGCCAAAGAATTCCATATTGCATTCCTTAAAGACATATTGTGTCAAGATTTTGAAGTTTGTTGTGAAGATGAAAAAACCATTTGGACTCATTGAAATCATCGAAATCTTCTGGGCTGTAAAAGAGGATATTGAGATTAAACTCATCTCAATATTTTTGGTCATTCTGAAGGTGTACCAATGGAAATGTCTAATATAGAAGAGTTCACTAAGAGTTAATTTTAACTTAAAAGCAAGAGACCACAGACTGGAATAAGAATCAGACCATCGACAGCAAAGTCTAGAGAGGAGAAGCGTTGAGCTGTTAAGGCTGGGTACGATTTAGTTCTTTTTTCTTTTCTTTTCAAGTTTTATATATAAGGGAAAACTCAAAATTAAGGAACAAAATTTTAGTTGCTGGGTATACTGTTCAACTAGCGGCACCCATTTACAGCACATGTAAGTTGAGCATTTTGAACTTGATATCAGTTAACTAAAATTAGTATCTAATATATGTGATGCATCAACCAAGCTTTACTAAGTGAAGTAATGAACTAGAAGTTTCAACATAGACAAGCTTCAGGACCAACATTGTCCCCAATGAAAAGAGAAAATGTGCCAAAATGCATACAATTAAACAAAGATGAACACTCCCTCAAAAAAAAAACAAGGATGAACACATACACATCACGCTAGCATACTAAAAATGAAAAGGAAAATAGAGAGAAAGAAATATTAAATTTAAGATATATATATATATGTACATATGTGTGTGTGTGTGTGTGTGGAAAAAGAATTGCCACACATGTATAGCTTTCATTTTAATAATAGTTCCAACAGTACCTGGGGTCTGGATTCATAGAAAGAAACTTATCCAAAAGGTCAACAGCTTCCATGCTGCTTATATCGAGTAACTGAAAAAGCAAGATATAGATCACTTAATTTTTTATCAGGTTTCACATATATTATTAAACAAAACAAAGGGTGCATTAGCCAATAAATAATGTTTATAGAAACCATATAGACACTCTTGTGCAAGAAGAAGCAAATATATCCGGTACCATGTAGAAAAGTGGATGCATCAGACTGTAACTAAAAATTAGAACATGTCAATATGTTAAATCAATGAACTAAGAGGATAATATTTGCAATGGCAACCACCATCCTTGTGCACTCTTGTATACTTGTGAAACTATAATGTGTCCAGGCATAATGTACTTAAGTAGAACTTTAGAACCCTATGGATGAAGTAATCTAAATGACTCATGCCTTGAGATATACACAAACACAGGCATCACAACCATGGCCAAAGAATTAGATACACATTAAGATTTGAGAGAAGTGGGTTATAGTTTCTAAATTTGAAGTTCTGTATAGAACAGATACTATACAGACAAGGATGCACAATTTTAAAATCAGTTCTAGTTTCTAAAATTATATATCAGTAAAAGGCACATTTATGCAAGGACTTACAGATTTTACTCTCGCCATTTCAACCATGTAAGCTGAGGGCCGCACCTGTGGACGCTATGATATAAACATTTAGTGCAACATAAAAAGTTTGTTGAGTAGCTCTAATTTAACACTAGAAGCACATACAATGCCATAATTGTTGGGGTTTAGCTGAGGTGATAAGTGCATTGAATTGAGGTTAGGGTGGTCTCAGGTTCATTGCTTGTTTGTCAAACAACAAATATTTCAAAAATGCATAAGAATCAACAAAGATATTTACCTGTTTCGATTTCGACTCAGCTGCTTTTACGAGAAGCATCAAGTCTCCAAAAGAATGAGAAGTCTGTACAACATTGAGTGCAGCTGCCATAGCATGACTAGTCTGCATATAAAAATATGTGGCCATGTCTATTAACAATCTAGAAAACAACGGCATACCAGAAAGACAGCAATGCAAAACCAAACTTATCCAACAAATTTACAAAAATAATGGTCAAATCAAATTAAATATGGGCAGATTCTTACCCTCTGAGCAAAATGGAAAGCACTTTCTTTCTTGTTAACAAGGGGTGAAACAACGGGAAGGTACTCTACCTGCTCAATTCAGATAAGATAACCTAAATCAATATCCCATGTCCAAGTGATATAAAATTGTATACCACAACACGATACAGAAATCAAATCAAATAGAATAAAGAGATTACCTCCATGAAATTGTGAAATTGCGTGAACATTCTAAACATGAGCCTTGGCAAAGAAATGTACCCCCTAATAAGCACTCCACATGAAACATTAATAAGATACGAATCACGACAGCACCAAATGAAATCAGCAGAATAGAAAAGTGTCTTACCAGGATTGATCAAAGTGTACATGAGGATAGCGTACAATTACTGGTTGGATTGGGTAACCAGAGATGAATGCACCAAGTTCAAATGAAATGAGAAATCTTCCGTTGGTTGTGGTTCCCTCGGGAAATAGGAGCACTCGAGGAAATCTATCGCATGAAGCTTTTCTCTGTATTCAGATCCTTGAAAGCAGATTTCTGTATCAAATAGCTTATAAAATTGATACAAATCATTTAATATATTATTTACTAGATATGTCCATACAGTTGCATCCACTGTGCAACTAATTAAATGTAGAAATATATACCAAAAAGGTTCAACAAAGAGCATTCCAGCTGAAGTTGGACTTAAAGAGAATGTATTTGTTTCACAGTTTATAGAACAAATATGAGTACGCATTACATGAATATGGCACTGCAAGCAAAAATTTGTATAGTTGCAAAATCCAACTGAAGACAACTAAGAATAAGAACACGTTACAAGGAAATGAACTAATATAACAAAAAATTTATAATTGAGCTAGCATCGTATAATATAACCTCACTTGCGGACTTGCCTACTTTAGAACATGAGTTCTATTGTAGACATAATGCACCCATTCATTATAGGTGACATTTGTTCGCATACTTAATAATACAATTAAAGGAGTCCTATAAGATTCTGATTCTCAACAGACATTGGATACTGATGCTTGATGCACAAAGCCATTTTCAGCATTGTCTTAGACTTCTAGGTGCATTAGGTTCACATTTAGCTATTTACTTGATTTATGGCTTTAGTGTTTCTTCCTCTTATCTGATTTATCATTAATTTTAGCTTTTATTGGCCTTATCCGCTGCCTCTTGTAATTTCTGGTTGTATGCGGATATCAACTACACCAAATTGGCATACTCATGAATTTTAATGCTAGGACTCCTAATGGAAGCAAATGCAGGAATTATCAAGGTACTTCATTATAAATTTTACAGTAGATATAACTGGGAGATGTTTTGAGCACAAACAAGTTTGAAAAAGAAAAAATGATGAAAAAAATAACAAAACACAGCAACCTCATCATATATGTTTAACTTGAAAAAAAATGACAGAAAGAGATAGCGGTTAGCAACCTATAAATCTAAATTATTTTTTCACTTACTAACCAAATGAGGATAGCCAAAAACTTATAGAAACTTTCTACCTTTATTTCACTAACTGCTTGCCTCCTCGATGATGGTAAAAACCTATTAACATATATCACCTGAGAACACAAAACAATGGGAAAAATCATGACAATAGAATATATATATATATATATATATTTATATACTAGCAACTAAAGTGATTATGCAATCTTGCTAACATATGTAACCTTGTGTGCATTAAAGAAAACAACTACTGTGTAGCGACATGAAATTACCTGCATTGCTCTGATGATGGTTCCGACAAAAGGTAGGGAATCATGGGACTCAGATGCCACAATCGTAGGGAATAGTTCATAGAAATAGAATATGGGTTCAATGAAAGATACATGGTTAGATACAACAATTGGGGCGGTTGCTCTTGGAGCAGGTTTTCCTTTCCGTCTTATCCAATGGTAACTGAAACAGAGGTGTAAGAGGATAAACAATCCATTAAAAGGAAAACAAACTCTGAAGAGAATCCACTTTTCTAAACAATGCAAATAGATTCTAAAATGAGATCAACTATAAAGAATGAGCTACACTGGATAATCGATTACTTATAAGTTATACCACCCAGAATGATTGCACTCGATTCTTTCATTGTATTTTCTTTACCAAGACAACCTATAGAGTTTATCAGAGACTCACCAGGAGAAAAAACAAATTAAAAAGCAAACATTAGCAACTCCATTAAGCTTCTTCTTCTTCTTTTTAACCTTTCCCTTCAATTGAATCCCCAATAATAAGTTCACTTAATTGCAGTAATTAAATCTCCAAAACTCAAAAGTCATATTCTTGCTCAAATTTTCAGCAACCAAACACAGGTTAACCAAAACAATAGCAGAATAAAACAAGAAACCCTAAACGAAATCCAGATCAAACTCACCCAAAAGCGAAGAGAATACAGCGAGTACAGACCCTAGTGATCCACATAATTCGACACCTCCACTTGGGCATAGGGTTCTGCCTGTCCTTCCATCCCGAAAGAGCCAATTTCGTAGCCACGAAGCCAATCAACAAAGAAACCCCAAAGAGCAAAAGCCGAGCGAGCGCGATGGGCAAGCAAATTACGATCTTTAACCACTCGTAAAGCCCTCCAATCGTTAAAGTCTGGTTCCTGAACGGATCCGCGGTGGTCGAAACGGGTACGGTGAACCCGGACGACCCGAGAAACGCAAATGGGTTGCGAAATCCCGGGTGGGTAGTGCTGTCGCTGTCGTCGTGGACGGTGACGATCAAGTGGGGATGATCGGAGGTCGGAGAAGAGAGGAGAGGCGAGGTGAGAACGTTGTCTCCCATTGTATGTGGGATTGAATGGAAGGCGTAGCAGAAAGGAAGATTGAAGCTTCAGTCGGAGAAGCAATGGTAGTTAGCTAAAAAAGGTGTGTGTGCTTTGTCTTTGTGTGGTGGAACATTTATTCTTTTGGCCGCGCGTTTTTCTTTCATTTCCATTTCTGTTTAAAGTTGTTCCAATTATCATTATTATATATATATATATATATTTTTTACAGTTTTACTAGTATTATTTTTTTACTTGAAATAATACGAGTAAAATTGAAAAATGCAATCTTTTAAAGCAGTCGGTTGCAAACTAAACGTTGTGGGTGTCTCAATAAAATAAGATAGATTGGCCAAAAAAAAAAAAAGATAGATCGACACCTCAACCTACTCGGCTATATAAAATAAACGATTTTGATTATTAAATTACGGAACAATGGTTTCATGATATAAATGTAATCCTCTACATATCAAGCTACCAATCCTATAATAGTATAATCTCAAACGAGTACTATAGTACTCATGCGGTATATTCTTATTCCTTTTGGCTTCTTGCCGGGATATAAATCAAGAAAATGTGAGTAGTTCAATTATACTATGTGCTTTGTCAAAAAATTATACTATGTGGATCCAGTGGTTCACAGAAAGGCAAATTTTCACTTGTTTTGGCCAGATGCAATGGATGCCTGGATGGTGTTGAATCAGCAACAATGAACAGAAAACAGAAGGGTTCTCACTTCCCACTGCGATAAAATCCTAGGATTTATGAATTTGTGAGGCACACTTTGTGCCATGTGGTCCTCTGTCTCTCATCCACTTGTTGATATGTAATTGCATATGACATTTCTTGTGTACGTTCGTATTTTCCTTGATAACTCTAAATCACGAGCTATGATCCTTAAAACTATTGCTTCACCATGTTTCATTTTAGACGTACACTATTTGTGAATCGAAGGAGCTATCATAAAAAAGGTGAGAGAGTTCTTAGAACGAGTAAATGTGAAGGAGATTTTTTTTTTGAGAAAATTTGTGTGTAGTCCAGAAATCACACTATATTTTAAATGTAGTCCAGACAAATATTTTTTACTAATTGAGGTCCAGTGACTCACCTGCCACATAGGATTTCTTTCCTTTTCAATTTTCTCTAACTAATTATGTACTTTTGCATTCCTCTTATACCCTTTTGTAATAACTTATGGTACATTGTCATCATAATTAAATAGTACCCCATAATTAAAATAATTAATAAGGTCAAACGAGATTTCATATTTCATTAAATAACAAATTTATTCTCTTACAAGGTTTCCTTAAAAAAAAGAATCAAAGATAATTATTAGTGCATTAAATTTGACAAATTCCTTATATATTTGTTAAGCTACCTTAGCATCTCAACATTTCTTTATTCTTCATACTGAAACATCTCTTTCCGATTCATTTAAAGGAGGTAGTATTCGATCTACCTTGTTCATAGATACATTTGCATCTTTATATACCTAATACAAAGGTGAGTTAGAAAAAGGGATGCATTTTGCATATCTTAACGGAAGGTAAATTTAGTGATTTTTTTTCGTAACTTTTGATTAGGAATAATGCATGTTAAACCTACCTTGTTTTTTTTTCCCTACCTCGTGCATAGAAGCCTTTGCACTTTTAGTTAGATACATAGTACAAAAGTGATATTTTTGAAAAGAGAGATGCATTTTGCATATCTTATAGGAAGGTAAGTTGTTGTGCTTTTTTCATACCTTTTGGATAAGAATAATGTTAAACATTGATTCGAGACTAATTTGCTACTATATCTTGAGTATTGTTGCGTAAACTTTCATTCGATGACACTTAGTTTTTTCTTAATTTCATTTTTTTTCTTCCTATGATGTAGATACATTGAATTATTTGAATTTTGAAATTATTGACCTTTCATGTAGGTATTATTTGTGTTGTTAAATGTTTACATAGTTTTAAATGTATGTTTATCATAATTATTTTCCAAATTAGATTTGAAGAATTTGAAATTTAAAATTTAAAAATTTAAATTGAAAAGCAAAATGCCAAATTTAAGGAATTTTTATTTGTTCCCTTATTTTTATTCAGGGGCAAAATGGACCAAAAAAAGTAATTGGACCAGTGGACCAAAAAAAAGTAATTGGACCTCAATTAACAAAAAAAAAATGGCTGGACTAAAACCAATATTTATATAGCAAATTAGACCTTAATTAAATTTTTTTTTTTCGACCAAAAAGTAAATTATAACTCGTATGCTAGCTCATTTTATTGGCTCTAATTGGTTTATAGGATTTATTGTCCAAAAAAATATTTGTCCGAAAAATTGGTTTATAGGATTTATAGGCTCTCATAGAACATGACAACAAAAAATTTGATGTTACCTTTCAAAAGAAAAAAAAAATTGAACTACATGAATGTTAAAGGAGGAAGGCTAGGGTTAAATGATTAACCATAAAATAGTACTATATGAATGTTTATGTGTATGTTTAGGTGGACAGCTTGTCTTGTTCACTTTTTTTTTAATTAAGAACTGGTCCACTTAAATCTTTGTGTTTCTGACCGAAGATGATGCTTTGCCTGTCTGTATCGTCTTTGTTAATATTATCATGCGAAAATTCTGGTATCCACCAAAGTATATATGCACTTGATGTCTTTTTTAATATTTTAATAGTCAGTTTTCAATCTCAGCCGTACTTATGATCCAACCCTCCATTATGTCGTTAGTCATAGTTAACAGTCAACGTGAGTCATGAGAAGGCTTCAGCCTGTTCCCGGTTTCTTTTGCTCGCCCCCTTTCTCTCTCTCTCTCTCCCCTCTACGCTTCTGTGAACTTCAACGCTGGTTTTCGATACCGGCACACCGCCCACACGGCCACACCCTTTGCCATGAAACTCCTCCAGCCACCTCACGCGGTAGCGAACTGTCGCGGCAACACTGCCGGACTTGTTCTTCGATCTCCGACCCCGATCTGACGCCACCACCACCACGGACCGACTCATGAGTCTTCGATACACAATTTTTGTCACTCGACGGTTTGTCGTGCCCTCCACCTGTTTACCTTGCTGATCCGAACCCCTGGAGCTAGCTATCTAGTTTTTCATATTTTTTTTCTGCGATCTGTTGTTTTGTTTCTGCATTTTTCTTTTTGTCTCCTGTTTTCGTAGTGCTCTTCTAGTCTTGCAATCTTGCCTTCTGTTTCTGTTTGGCTTTGTGACTTAGAAAGCCTTTTGTTTTTCCTAGAAAGTGGCTATTGTGATTGTTCTATCTCCAGGTCCTGCCGGTGTGAGAGAGAAACAAGGTCGGAGAGAGAGAGAAGCTTGGAGAGGAGAGAGAGACAGAGAGAGGAGACGTGCAAGTGGAAGAAAGCAAACAAAAAAAAAATAACAAAAGTTAACAAGAAATCAAAAGAGCACATGGCAATCTTACAATTGGTAGGAATATCTTTGTGTGAGCACACGTCTCTCATCAATCATCAGTATTTTTTGTTTTGAACGGTCATCAACTAATATTTCGATTAAATAAAACTAACACTATTTTTTTTTCGTAGTAAACTAACATAAAATTTTAACAGTCAAAATGTAATGGTTGAAGATCCAACCATTAATATTCCACATTTTATAAATAATTAAAATAACTTAATTTCAATTATCTTTCGAAAAAATAACCAAACTTTCATTAATTATAACTGTCTTATATAATCTTAAAATTACGCGTGTAAAATGTCTATCAACTCTCAATGATATTGTCTACATCTCACATCTCACGTTTACATTAGTTTTCTTAAAACAAAAAATTAAAAAAAGGAAACACTAATCAAAACTTATCAAGGTATTTTTCGGTTAAATTTGTTTTCAAATTTCAAACCATCATTGGTTCATATTTCACTTATAAAATACCTCACTCATTCCACAGTGATGTCAATATTAATTACCCATTTATTTTTTAATTAAATATTTTTACGAGCAACTAAACTGTAACAAGCTGCTAAGTTCAAATTTTTTATGTGGCTATATGGATTTCGATCATGAGAGAATGTGGATAGAAACAACTCACAAATCAGAGTTGTGACAGAGCTATTACAAGCATTTTAGTGAATATGATATTTTCGTAAACGTCCTTAAATATGGGTTGACTACCTTAACTTAGGCCAAAACGACAATGAATTTGACTAATTTTTTCATATAGTACATATTACTAAGCATAAAATATAAGGGTAATGTTGAATCTACCATTTTTCATTTTCGATTTTGCAGATCGCACAAAAATTTTATATGTCTACTAGTGCGGTATAACTTAATTGTTGGTTATACATAAAAGTATACATTTGAGAGTCACCTAGGTGGTTGAAAAATAAATTAGACAATCCAACCGTTGATTGTGATTGTTGTACGGCAATATGCTTATGCTAAAAAAAATAGTCACTTCCATCATCGTTTCGAGATCGATTAATGTGGTCAAATGTAGTGATTTAAAATACCTCACACTAAAATACTCGTAATAATTTCAACACAACTCTTTTGGAGAGCCGTTTACGCCCACACTTTTGTGGGGTCGAGTTATGTATACCCATGTAAAAAAACGAACACTTTGAGATTTAGGGTTTATGATTTAGGGGTTTGGAAATTAGGATTTGAGGTTTGAGGTTTAGGGTTTAGAGTTTAAGATTTAGGTGTTTAGAGTTTGGGATATAGGGTTTAGGGGTTTGAGAAATTTATTATTAATTGTTTAACCATAGTTTGAGATTTAGGGACACATGGCTTAGAATTTATCAAAACAATTATATTAGTTTTATTTAATCGAAATAAGCAAAGCTTATGATTGATGAGACAAGTCCGGCCCACCTGGGATTTTCCCACTAATTATAGACTGCCATGTGTTGTGAACTTTGAGTTTTTTTTTTTGTTCTTTCTCTCCCCCACCCCACCCCACCCCACCCCCACTTTGCTTCTCGTTTCTCTCTCAGACCATTGCCAAACAGAGGGGCAGAGGGCAACACCTTGCTTCTTGTTTATCTCTCAGACCAAAGCCAAACAGAAGGCAACAAATCGATGCCGGAGACCACCGTACACGCCTCCTCTTTTCCGGAATCCTCTGCCGAGATAGATCACCAATCAGAATCGTTGATCTCGTTTTCCGGCCAAATCGACTTGCTAGACCTAGTGGGTTTTGAAGCTCTCTTCACGGCGAACCCAACGCCATCAAACTCCTCCATCAATTCTTCCTAGATTGGGACTCTCGGATTTGAAATTGTAGGAAGAGAGAGAATAAGGATTTTGCTTTTTGCTGGTTGGTTTCGGTGAAGGAAGGAGGAGAGAGAATACAAATTTTCAGGATACACGTGTTAATTTGTTTGAGGTGGGCGGGAAATAATTTACTACCTAGGCTAACGGGTGACCAACTAACGGTTGGGAACAATACTAACGGGCGCGTGTAATGCACTCTCCCACATAGGGTCACGTGAATATATACTTCGGTGTGTGGAAGACACTCTCATTATCATGATCTATAATATCATATTCAAAGCACACTTATTCAAAAGAGGCAAACATTTCACACTACCAAAATGTGTGGAGTGCTTTCATATAAATATTAAAATATATAAGGATAAAGTATGAACTGACAATGCAACATTTCATTTTGAATAAAGATGTTGAGCCCGCTCCAAACAATCTATACAATTCTTACTCTGGCTCTGTTATCTAATTTCAATTTTTCTCTCTCCTGCTGTATAGAGGAAACATGCTAGATTTTGTCGTCTAATTTCCATACGCTATACCTCACTCCAACACAAGCTGCGGATGCAGCAAAACACAGATTCTGGACTGGCTCAAATTTGCCTGCATTCAAATTTGCAATTTGGAGATGAAAAGCTCAATCAATTCTGTGTCTCCAACCTACAACCGTGTGGGTCATGTAATTTGGAGCAGGAAGAGTCTACTCATCGTCACCAGAGTAGTATTCCTTTTGGCTACTGTTGTCATCTAAGCTATCACACCGCTCTGCGCTAGAAACTACATCACCTTCTGGACTATCAAACAGTTCTCGTTCAGGAAGGAAGTCTGCATTCTCTACAGGCTTATAGTGCTTCCCCTTCCAAACAACAATCTGTTCTTTATCAAATGTCACCAGGATACAAGGCACGAGTTCCTGTATCAACACAAAAATATAATTTAAAAAGTTAAATTTAGAGACGCAATCACATATGCAGACATAGAGTCGAGGTCATGAATACAGTCTGCATAAACAAAGCCAAGACACAGAAAGAAAGAACCTACTGCCCATGACTAGCCAGTTGATGTTCAAGTGCATGCATCTCATTTTAGCAGAGAGAGAAAAAGAATAAATTCTTACCCGAAGTTTGCAGCCTATTTTCTTGTAATCACTCTTCTCAAGGCCCCGGCAGTCTATCCGGACCAGCTCAGAGGAGAGAAAAGCATCTCTAACCATGGGTACCAGATTACCATAGTAACCATTCCTGGCTGTAGTTTCAAATACATCGTAAGTAAATGATCACAGAAATACTATGAAGTCTTAAAGATCATAAACTAGAAAAAGTATTTACCAAGTTTTGTTAAAACAGGGACAACTAACCCTCTCTTCCTCATTTCCTTTGTTTCCTCAATGCTTAGCCCATCAATAGTTGTTTTGATCAGTTTGGGATATTTTGGCTCATGAGGCTTCCACAACATTAATGGAATCACAGGCCTCTTCTTGGGATTATAGTTCCTGCCTCTGTACAATATGATTAGACTACCATGTCTATATATGATCTTTCCAAAGGTTTTGTCCTGCAACAGACACATGAAATTGCAATTAATATTTCTTTCAAGTTCCAAAAAATAATAGTGTATCATTACATATTTGCGTATATATAATTCAATTCAAAATGCAAACTAAGAGACTATACGTTGCATGTGTTTATTCAAAGTTCCACAGAGACTATTCTTCAGTATTTTATGTTTCATAATGCCTCATAGTAGTGTACTTGTCCTGACTCTTTCTCAAGTACTCAATCCCAGCTATGATTCTACAGAGGCCCCTCTTGCAAATTCGGACAACTTATCTTCCCAACAGAGTTTAACTTTTCAATTTTCAAAGAAATAAAAAATCAACAAAATACTATAGTGTGGAAAGAATGGTTAACAGGTGGATGGTTTTAGTAACATAAACAAGAATTGACCTACAAAACCTCAAAACCAGGGTGGATGATGGGACGCAGGTGGAAAGAATTTGATGCTTCATAAAACTACAAACTATATGTGAAGCAGGGAAGACAAGAACTGATCTATAAGAGGTACAATATTGTGCATACCGAAATGAAAGCAAAATCAGGGAGTAAAGAGAAAAGTGAAGAAAAGATAGTTCCAGCTAAGATCAGATTCAGAGCCATGATTAGAACATAAGATACCTCGAGCTGGGTGCAAACATTTCTCATGTCAACAGTCGGAACACCTTGACATTTTATCCTCACTGCTTCTTCATTTTTCCAATGGTTATGAATATCATTCAGCATATTGTGAGTTAAACCATCTCTCCCTATAAATCCAACCATTAACACACAATACGATGACAGCAGAAATAAAATAAGAAGGGGAGAATGAATATTCAGCAATTACACTGCCTATTCTTGTTTGGCAATTGGGTTATGGCACAGAAAACTTCAAAAGTTGCAAAAGTACAACCTTTGCTATCGCTGATTTTGATCAATAAACAAAAGAAATGCAATCAGACAAAGCAAATGCGCCAAATAGAATCCGAGAAAAGAAGTTCATACCCTTATTACTCATCAAAGTAGTAAAAACAAAACCCAAACTACCAATATTTCCAAATACTCTCCCCCAGCTCATAAACCTCAAACCAATACCAATCAGAAGAAATACTACATTCATCCAACAAATACTTTAAAACACTCACAACCACAACAGTCCAGCAAATTTAAAATAACCCAAATATCAACTACAACAACAATCAAATACCCAATTCACTAAGCACATCACAGTATTACACTATCAAAACGCTAAAATCAGCTCAATCATACAAAATTAGGAGCACCCAGATAATCAAACAAACTCTGCAGCTCATCAAACACAAAACCCCATACCCAAATTGATTTGCTTATTGGTTTTGCCCCTCTGGCATTTCTCCACTAAAATTTTCCTCTCGGCCGAAGTGAGAGGCTCTCCTTGTACCGTTTCTCTCCTCCTCCTCCTCCTCCTCCTCTCCTCCAACGTTGTGTCCTCCTCTACTCCCTCCACAGACGTCACCTTCGGGTCCACGGCCGGGGCACAAACCCCGATCCACCGCCGGTCCAAACGCCCCGGCCCGAAAGGCGAGTACTTGGGCTCCCGCAGCCCAATAGGCCTCGCGTCCGGGCTGCTCTCGGTGTAGCTGTACCTGAAATCGAACGGCAAATCCGAATGTATCGGCTCCTGACCCTCGCGATCGAGAGACGATGGCGGACGGTACCGAGGCTTCTGCTTCTTCTTGAAGTTAGGGTTAGGGTTAGGGTTAGCGTTGAGGTCTTGGGGGTTCGGAGAAAGGGAGGGTGGGGGTTTGAAGGAGTAGAGGTCGTGGAGCTTAGAGGGGGTGGAGAGGTGGCGCGTGAGGCGCGTAGTGATGATTGCGAATTGGCTTGGGTTTTGGCGGGAGATCTTGGTGAGAAACATGGAGGGTTTTAGGCGTGACTGCGTGAGCTGAGGTTTTAGAGTTGGCGAGGTAGACAATTTAACAATGAGAAATTTGTAAAAATACCCATATTTTGGGTCTTGAAATGGTTTTTACTCCACATTTTAGAAACTAATGAAAAATACCCACATTGGATAGTGAAATGACATGCATACCCATCTGTTTTTTTTCTCCTCATTATGTCGTTTTCATCGAATTCATTCTCGGATTCTCCCCTCTTTCTTTCTTTGTTTCTTTCCGGTCACCACCTTTCTCATCTCTCCATTTTCTCAAGTCTCCGGTCGCAGCTCACACATCCATGCCTTCTAATCTAGTCCCTCTGCCATTCTTTCCAAAACTATCTCAGCCATTTTTCTCCCATATTCTTCTTCTCCTCTGCAATTAACAAGAATCAAACCTTCATTCACTCATCACCACTGCCCTCTTCTGCAACTCTCTTCTCTGCTCAAACACAGTACCTGCAACAATTCCAATCACTCACAGAACAACAATCAACAACAACCCATTCAATTCACTCTTTCCAGCGTCCCCATATTGACACCTAGTCTCTCGGACACAAGCACAAGACAATCACCCAGAGCAATCAATTTACTCTGGGCACTTCAATTCTAAATTTCCACCGCCAAGCTTCCAATCACGGCACTGAGCACCGGCCGTAAATTGAAATTGAAATTGCAAGTTTAGAGTTGGTGTTGCTGAAATTGGAATTGTGAATTGATGAGCCGCAGCGGGACAAGGCTGCGGCGGCGCAGAGCACGGGATCGACGGAGTAAGGCAGCAGCGTGGTTAGGCGATGATGGCGGGATTTCTGTGATTGTGATTGTTGATTTGCAAGTTTGGTTGTGAGCAGAGGAAGAGAGACGCCGAGCTAAGGGTGGTGGTGAGATGCAGTGGCGGCGACAGCTGCATTTGATGGTGGTGCAGGCTTTGTTGCCGACGCGGGATGTGATGCGGGGATGCCGGCGGTGAACTGCAAGGTGTGCAGCAGCTGAACAAAGTTGCTGTGTGTGTTGGGTGTAGAGAGAAGAACGGAGGTGTGAGGTGGGTGCAAAGAGAAGAAAAACAGAGGGAAGAAGAAAGAGGAAGAAAGGAAGAAAGGAGAAGCGGGAGAGGAGAACCGGGGGCATAAGACCTGCACGGAGGAAAAAAAGAAAAAAAAAGCAAGAGGAGAGAAGGAATGATTGAATGAGAACAAAAAAAAACAGATGGGCATGCATGTCATTTCAGTACCCAATGTGGGTATTTTTCATTAGTTTGTAAAAGGTGGGGTAAAAACCATTTCAAGACCCAAAATATGGGTATTTTTACAAATTTCTCTTTAACAATGTCCAATTGTTCATCAAAAGGAACACCTAATTGGTAATTACTATAATATCCATGATGATGATGAGAAGAATTTTCGGTTTCTATTTTTTTTGTTTGAATCATTTTCGGGTTTTTATTTAAACTTCTTAATTTGTAAAACTTATCTCCCGTATTTTTGAATGTCTCCAAATTTTGTTTTTACTCTTTTCCAAAATCGGTGAATCTTTTTGAATGTCTCCAAACGTGATCATCGCATCTTACATTCAGGAAAACCATAGAAATTTTATGTGATTTTCTACGACTTCTAATTAAAATGTAAGGTAAGTTTTAGAAAGCCGCGTGATGTTTTTTTTTTTTCTTCCGTTGTTTGCAATTAAAATGTCGCTTTGTTGGAAGTGATGTGAACAATTTTGGTGACACAATTTGGTGAGTTTAATTTTCACCGTATCTTACATTCAAGAAAACCATAGAAATTTTATGTGATTTTATACGACTTCCGGCCAATTAAAATGTAAGGCAAGTTTTGGAAAGCGGCATGGTACGTGTATTTTTTTTTTCAGTTGTTTGCGATTAAAATGTTGCTTTGTTGGAGGTGGTGGGTGACATTGCCTGAATCGGCCGGAGGACTTTTAGGTGGGTGTTGTGAAAGTCAGGGCCTCAGGGGTGTGTAGTAGACGAAATATTGCTTCCTTGGGTTTGTTTTTTTATACTAGCTAGGGAATCCATTTCTATTTATAGTATTTCCATTCCTTTTAGATGATATTAATCCCGAAGTTTATACTTTTTTCGCCTATAATTTATAGTACTGAGCCTACATTCTCCTTCTATCAATGTAAACTCATTCAGATGCTTGTCTAGCTAGAAGTTTACACTACAATCTTCCCAAGAATGAGGTAAAGCCTTTCGAAGATAAGCTTGATAATTAGGTAAATTGTTAAACCATCGTTGTTAATGAACACTAAGAAACCAAGTTATCCAGGAGACCAAGAAGGTCTTTTTTGCTTGAATTGGAATTCAAGTTATTGAAACTTTGAAAGGTTATTGCTAGCTAGGCTCTTTGTTTCTAAGTCACTGCTCTGGATTTGAAAGTGATCCTTTAATCCTTTCATCCTTAATTAAAAGTTTAACCCTTTTTCCTATAATAATTAATTTTTTTAGCTTTGTAATTAGTTCTCTTGCAAATCATTCCAGCTGTGACACAATTGATTTTGCACAAATCATAATCTAATTAAATTGGTTTGTTTCTTCAAATCCTTCAATCAATTCATATTGAATGGCACAAGCAATTAAGAAATAGTCTTAGACAAGCAGGCAATAATTACATACTACCCACAAAAGATTGTTTTTGCTTCAAGTTTTTTTTTTTGGCTAAATAGTGCTTTAAGTTTCTAAACCCTAAATTGGTTTTTGTATTTTTTTTTTGGCAGATCATTTGAGCACCCATATATCATGGCATCCTCCATCTGAGAATTGACCTGTCTAAATTGTCATAACCCCATTCACAAAGTGTAACAAACACATAGGAAACTGATATTTTCATCATTTAAGTTTCTCCAAAAGAAGCAATCAAAATGCCTACACATGACATTGACTTGGCACAAAATATGAACATAGACAACCAGAATTTCTGTTGTCTTACTTTTAAGGTTTCCCAAAACCAAGTTAAGTTCAAGCTTCTTCTTAATCTTATCATTTTCTATTCTACTTTGTTCCTTGTGAAACATAGGTAGGTTGTTATGTCTACACACACATACATATATATTTATATAGAACAACTCTTTGGTGAGATCAATAGTATAGAGCTACCCAAAATATACCCATCTTTGCAAGCATGTGGAGCAAGAGAATTAGCTTCCAATCCCTTCTTCTTTTCCATTTGATCTTAATCGGCCTTGTTTGTGTCAAAGCAGATGAGCAAAACCAAAAGGTACACAAACCCTAATATAGTTTCAATTTTTTTTTTTGACATTTCTAATCATGATTATGAAAATACTTCACAGAAGTTTTACATTGTATACTTGGGAGATCATCCTGTAAATCATGAAGACTCTGCAGCCCAAACACACATGAATGTCCTCTCATCTGTGACAGGAAGGTTGGTGATTAACACTTTCTCTTGCCCTAATTAGAAAAATGCATTAGATGTAAAATTTCATTATACATAGTTGAAGAGTGATGTCTTTTGCAGCTACTCTGATGCTGAAAAGTCCATAGTTTATAGCTATACCAAGAGCTTCAATGCATTTGCTGCTAAGCTTTCTAGTGATGAAGCCGAAAAACTATCAAGTAAAGTATTATCTGTCAATTTGATGCACACCACGTCGCGTTTAAGTTGTTAACGTAATATGAGTTATATGACAGTCGGTTTGGCAAGAGAACATTTCTGTGATTCGAGTCTTGTGTTCGTGAATTTTGCAGGAATGGACCAAGTTCTTTCTGTGACTCCAAATAGGTATCATAAGCTACACACAACAAAATCATGGAACTTCATTGGGTTACCATTAACAGCTAGAAGAAATTTAAAAAGTGAAAGTGACATTGTTGTTGGTCTCTTTGATACAGGTATTGAAAAAAACTAACATATTCTTATTGCTAGCTTGGTTACCATTTTTTCTTTTAACTTCAATTTTTAGATAATAGAGCTTATGCCCAATTTTATTATTGGTGTAAAATCTTGTGTCAGGAATTACTCCAGAGTCCCAAAGCTTTAAGGGGGAGGGCTTTGGTCCTCCACCAGCAAAATGGAAAGGAACTTGTGGCAATTTTGCTAATTTCTCAGGATGCAACAAGTAAACTTTTTTCTGAACACTTTTATCATTTTAACAATTAATACTGACATACTAATAGTTATATAGTTGATAACTAATGCTATACTGCTAAATTATTGTAGCAAAATCATAGGAGCTAGGTACTTCAAGCTTGATGGCAATCCAGACCCGGCTGATATCTTATCTCCCGTAGACGTGGACGGCCACGGAACTCACACCTCATCAACCTTAGCCGGCAATGTAGTCCCAAATGCCAACCTCTATGGCCTCGCCAAGGGCACTGCACGAGGGGCAGTGCCCTCGGCTAGGGTGTCCATGTACAAAGTATGCTGGGCTAGTTTCGGCTGCTCCGACATGGACATTCTTGCTGCGTACGATGCTGCCATACACGATGGCGTGGATGTCATATCGATTTCTATTGGTGGAGGGGGAGCGAATTATGTGTCAGATTGTATAGCAATTGGTGCATTTCATGCTATGAAGAACGGTATCATTACTGTGGCCTCAGCTGGAAATGATGGACCAAGTATGGGGAGTATTGTTAACCATGCCCCATGGTTGGTAACTGTGGCAGCTAGCGGCATTGATAGGCAGTTCATTAGCAATGTTCATTTGGGCAATGGGCAGAATATCTCAGTAAGTTAACATTCTTGATTAGATAGTATGCAGTTTACCATGATTAATTATTTGTTCTCAACAAAGTTCTACTTAAAGTACTAAAGCTTGAACTGTAGCTAGGCAGTAGGTACCAAATTCTACTTAATGTGTTGAACTAGAAGTAGGGTTTTCCTACAAGTACTAATTAATGGATGAATGCATGGAACTCAAAGTATTGATGGGTTGACCATAACTTCAGCCAAAATTTGAATCGGTGAAACAAAATTACCCCTTCAGTTATGTGCTCGAACCTCCTTCTAGTCATCTAGTGTACTCAAACCCAGTCAGCTATCTTCAAAACGATTCCAATTATGCAGATGAAGGTTATTTTTGCATATCAAACTAAGAACTCCTATTTAGTTTAGGAAAGATAGTACTTAATTGTTTTGCACTCAATCATAAAACAGCTTTAGTCCTCTTTTTTCCTCTTGAAATTAACCTTTGAACAGTGATGGAACCCTATCCAGTTGTGTTTGAACACCCTCCCGGCCTCCCCCTTGTGTAAGACTTGAACTCCCAACTTTGGTAAAAGTTTCAAAGGTGTCAGAGGGCCTAAAACTCTTAAAAAGGTTACAAAATTTGACCATTTTCCAAAATTTCCATTTTACTTTGCCTGTGTTTTAATTGCATGCATGAGTATGCTATTTACAGGGGATTGGAGTGAGCACATTCGATCCAAAGAAAATGTTGTACCCTCTGGTTAGTGGAATTGATGTAGCACGAGACTCAGAGAGCAAAGAAAATGCAAGGTATTATCACTTTGTTAATTTGCTATCAAGAATAACAAGTCAAACTAATCTTACGAAACAAAGATAATAAGAGTTTCCGACTGTCTTGTATATCAGGTCCTGTATTGAGGGTTCATTAGACCCTAAAAAAATAAAGGGAAAGATCGTTTTATGCAAATTTGAATCTTGGGGCACAGATTCTGTTGTTAAAGGACTTGGAGGAGTTGGTACAATTCTTGAAAATGATCAATTTCTTGATGCTGCACAAATATTCATGGCACCAGGAACCATGGTTAACTCTACAATTGGTCAAACAGTTGATGCCTATATACATTCAACAAGGTATGTAGGAAATGAATAATAACTTAATATATTATGACTCAGTTTATTAAATGTTGGATATTTTCGATCACAAAGTAATTAAGTACCTTGTTTCATGTAGATCACCTTCAGCAGTTATATATAAGTCACAAGAAGCACAAAAACCAGCTCCTTATGTTGCTTCATTTTCATCTCGGGGTCCAAATCCGGGATCAGAATACCTTCTCAAGGTTTAGACTTGATGCTTTTTTCGTAACCATCCGGCCATTTTTCGTAACTGAAGCTGTTTTTGATGTTATATATATGATGCAGCCTGATATTGCAGCACCTGGGATCGACATTTTGGCATCTTACACTCTTCTGAAGTCACTTACTGGGTTGGACGGTGACACACAATACTCGGAATTTACACTCATGTCCGGAACTTCAATGTCATGTCCACATGTTGCCGGTGTAGCAGCATATGTTAAGTCATTTCACCCAAATTGGTCTCAAGCTGCAATCAGGTCTGCCATCATGACCACAGGTATGAATTAAGCAAATGCATTTTACAACTCTTCAGATACATACAGTTCATCTTCGGAGTTTGGGAGTGCTTTTGACAGTGCCAAGATCGCTTTCAGATAACTAAAAGCTAGTGTTTATAATTACTATGCGACATTAATGAGAGATATTAATTGTTTGACGAGGCCGGGGTACAAAAAGAAGTTTAAATGCTTCCTATAGAAGCACCTTAAGGGTGGTCAAGTTGAAAATGTAAAAAGCATTTGGGTTTCTAATATGTGCTTCTACCAAAAGTGCTACACACAGAAGCATTCTCAAACGATACTGATCAGGACTTTATTTGAGTCCTTCTGTACAAAGTGTTACTCACAAGCGCTTAGTTAGTATCACTTTTCTTAGAAGCAAAGCTGATATATTGAACAGTACTAGATCGAGTGTTTCTTACACATTTACCTTGGAAGCTCTCCGTAAGGAAGCACCTATCATGCACTTCTCCAGTAAGCGCTTCCAAGTGCGCATACTACTCCAAAAGCACAAATGTTAGGAAACAAAAATGCTTTTTGTTACATCTTAAAGCACCTTTTAGCATTTCGAAAAGCACTCCTAAACATCTAGGTCCTTACTCATTGTACTCCAATTAATTAGTTCATGCATAATGCTCACATTCATCCTGGCTTACACTCACTGCAATCATTAACTCTTTATCAGCAAAACCGATGAGCCAGAGAGTGAACGCAGACGCAGAATTCGCCTATGGTGTTGGTCAAGTGAACCCAAGGAAAGCTGTGAACCCAGGCTTAATATACGACATGGACGAAATGTCATACATTCAGTTCCTATGCCATGAAGGCTATAGTGGCTCCTCATTAGCCCCATTAGTTGGCTCAAAGTCCATAAACTGCTCCTCCTTGATTCCTGGACTCGGCTACGATGCTCTCAACTATCCCACCATGCAGCTCAGCTTGAAAAGCAGCAAGCAACCAACAGTAGCAGTTTTCAGAAGAACTGTCACTAATGTTGGTCCTGCTAATTCCAAATACAATGCCACCATCAGGGCACCAAAAGGAGTTGAAATTACTGTCAAGCCCATGAGCCTGTCTTTCTCTCATGCTTTGCAAACGAGGAGCTTCCAAGTTGTGGTGAAGGCAAATCCGATGGCCAGTAGGCAAATAGTGTCCGGCTCGCTCGGATGGAAAAGCTCTAGGTACACTGTGAGGAGCCCCATTGTCGTTTACAGTCCATGAAAGTAGCTTCTCATGCATCATTTGAAAGTTAAGTACGTTCATGTAACATAAGAGGAAGTACTGGGGTAGTCTTGTTTTTAAATTGATTGTGAGAAGCTGAATATATAATTATTTGGCAATAGTTGTTTCCTTATGAACTATGTGCTTGCTTCAAAGTAAAGCAAGGAAAAAATTGTTTATAGCTTCAAATTAGTGAGAATATGTTGGCCTGTACTTTGGTCCATAATAGTTATTCTTCGAAAGAGCCAATAACTTCGCCACAAAACAACCATCAAATTAAGATGACATGCTTGAGCTTGATGTCAGACTCATTTATCCATGTTTTTCAGTTAGATGGTTTGGAAACTTATTCAGTTAGTGAACTAATTTCCTTCGGCTAGTGATGGGTGGGGTGGAGATAAAAATTGTCATTTTTTCTCAAAAAATAAAAAAATAATTCTCTTCAACTAGTACTATATGATATAATGAACAACATCGGTGGACACATTTTTTAGAGGTGGGACCCATGTATACATGTAGGTCTCACCTTTGAGAGAGATGTGATTCGTAAATGTGGCCTAGACAGTTGTTTTCTTTCAAAGGGTTTGTAAGCAACTAGCATGCACAGGTACATGTCTCACGGGTGCATTGGTGAATTGGGCAGTATTTTGTGCAGGAGGAATTGAGGAGGTTGAGGAAGTGGCCATGGGTGCTGGAAAAGGAGAAGAAGACATAGAAGAGGGATGACAGGGAAGGATCTAAACCTAGGCTGATACCATGTAGAAAGTAAGTTTTCAATGTATTGATACGTGTAATATTACATCTATATATGCAACAAAGAGTTGCTGTTACAAATCAGCCATTAAAGTATAATTACAGCTGTGATCTAAATTGATACACTAGAATCAAAACAGTCTATGTAGTTAATACAGAAGAATCATACGGCTGAAGTTTAGGAGGAGATGTAGTTGTTCTAACAAGTTATACTTACGAGTTACGTCATTTTCTATTGAAACTAAATTTCAAAATTTTCAGGCTCTAGATAAATGTCAGCTAGGTGATCTAGTGCGTGCAAAGGAAGAGAAGTTGGAAGCCTCAGGTCAGATTTATTAGTTTGGACTGTTATATTGAACTGATGGTCTCTCTGCAATACCTTCTGATATCCATGATTATGACAGTGGTCGAAAATGGAGAAAACTGGAGTGCGGGTCAAAGACAGTTAGTTTGCCTAGCTTGGAAGAGCCTTGCTCAAGAAAAGCAGAATTCTGGTATTGGATGAAGCAACCGCATCAGTTGATTCTGCAACTGACGGGGTGATACAGAAGATCATCAGCCAAGAGTTCAAAGATAGAACAGTCGTCACAATAGCTCACAGAATCCACACAATTATAGACAGTAATCTTGTTTTGGTCCTTAATTAGCGATGGTAACCAAAAACACTCGCGAGCACACACACCCACACACACATATGCAAGCATGAAGAATGCTCATATAGAAAATCAGAAACCACATACACAAATTACACACTCATGTATGACAAACATGCATACACTAGATTATTGAAAGAGAACTTTAGCAAGTAACAAGCAACAGTGCCCGCACGATATTGCAGGTTTCAAAAGTGTTTAAAATATGTAAAAAATACTAAAAACATATAGGAAATTTGTTTAGCAAGCTTCAATTACAAAGAAAATACATGTGTAAGAACAGAGTTCAAAAAAGTTTCGTTAGTGAAGGAGTATTAAACTACTCATTGTTTAAATATATATACACAAACTACTAATGAAAAATAAATACTATAAAAATGATTGCAATAGCAGTTGAATATTCCTCTATAGCTAAGCCTAAGATCAAAGCAAAGATCGAAGTTTCTTTTTCATTTTGAAACGGGATTTTCCAATTCTTTCTTGTCATGTGTAGGGATCTTGTCTGTTAAAACAATTGAACAATGACAGGTGTTAGTGCAACAATAGCAACATTTCTAACCTTTGTAGGCGCTAGTTATGAAAGGTTAGAAATGCCATTAGAGTGATTAGACATACCTAAATCTTAGAATAATACAAACATTTTATATGCATAATTCACCAACAAAAAATAAGAAACACGTGGAAAATTGAACACAATCAATACCCAAAGCAATAACACACTTGTTTCACATTTGCCTTCTCTAGTTACACTATGCAACCTAAACGAAAACCCATAAGTACAAAATAGCCTACAGTAAGAAAAAAATAACGCAAAATATGGTCAAATTATTAAGCATGGTCTAGTAAGCAGCTTGAACTCCTTATATTAGAAATGATTTATTTGCAAATGAGGTCACAGTTAGTATGGAAACCTTTAATTTATTACGCCTCCAGTAATTGAGAACTTTTGATGATGATAAGCAATTAAGCATACCTGTTCACTGGAGCTATTATTTCTAATAATCCTACTCTCTTCCCTGTAAAACCAAATTTACAGAAACAGGTAGGAAATCCAAAAGAAAAAAAAATTAGATATCACCTTTTGGGAAAACAATCATTATACCAAACAATTTCAAGAAAGTCAGAACTCATAATCATCAAGAACTGAACCAAAAATTAATTGATATTTGGTCAAAGCCCTTGATTCAACGTGATAGCAATCATAGCACATCAATTGCAACAATACACCAGAAAATAATAACTCAATCATAAAGATGTTGTGGCTATCAAGCATTGCAATTCCTTTAAAATGGCAAAATAGTTTAACATTTGTTCAAAGTTGTTCAGAAATTAAGATAAATGAAAAAAAAAAAAACAACCCCATAAATCCAATTTAATCTGCATAAGCATAACCGATCTCTTTGTTTTTTCTTCGATCAATTCTTTTCGACTCCTCCTTCTGTTTCCCTTATTGACCATCATTTGCTTTTTGTACGAAGTAGTTGAAATTGAACAGGCAGAACAGCTTCTGAACGTCGGTGAAACAATCAGCCATATCATCTTGGTTTCAATTAAGGGCGAGATTAGACAATAGAGGAAAACAAAAAGCTGAAAATCAAGAGCACATGTTACCTGTCTTCATACGGGTATTGTTGCTAATGTCTCACTTTGATTGCAGTCTTGCAGATTTGCAGGCTTCAGGTAGTTATGCAAGCGTGAGAGAGGCAGACATAGAACAATTAAACAAATTAAACAATTAAATAAATTAAATAATTGAACCTTTTGTGTCCGATAACATGCTAGCAACAGATTGGATATGATCATATGATCATTATAAGAAAGCTATCCACTGCTATTCATCTCTGGGAGAATCAAAATGACCTATGGGGTAACAATGATAGAACCCTTGCTATGAGATTTTAATATATACTGAGATTGAGAGAATGAATTGTTTGTTGATTTGTTCTTCTTACAATGAAGGTATATAAAGAGAATTACATGGGTGCAATAGGCAAGCTATAAGTCTATAACTAGCAATAAATACATCCTTAATATCATGCTGATATTAAGCCATGACTCACGCCAACACTCCCCCTCAAGTTGGAGCATACACATCAACCATGCCCAACTTGCCTAGTGAGTCATAGAATGCCTTTATGGCAACTCCTTTGGTAAGAATATCTGCGAGTTGCTCTTCAGTGGGAACAAAAGGAAAGTTAATAAGTTTGGCATCAAGCTTCTCCTTTATAAAGTGGCGATCAACCTCCACATGCTTCGTACGGTCATGTTGTACTGGATTTTGGGATATATCAATAGCTGCCTTGTTGTCACAATATAATTGCATAGTACTTTTGAGTTTGAAACCCAAATCACTTAGTAAATTCTTCAGCCATAATAATTCACATACCCCATGAGCCATACCTCTATACTCAGCCTCAGCACTAGATCGTGCCACAACCTTCTGTTTCTTACTCTTCCATGTAACCAAATTACCTCCCACAAAGGTAAAGTAACTTGATGTCGACCTCCTGTCTGTAATACTTCCAGCCCAATCTGCATCTGTGAAGCCACAAACCTCAAGAATGTTGTGTTTAGAAAACATCTCCCTAGAGCTGATTTCAAGTACCTTAAAATTCTTACAACAGCGTCCATGTGGCTCTCACTCGGGTTATGCATGAACTGACTTACCACACTCACTGCATATGCGACATCTGGTCTAGTATGAACCAAATAAATCAAGCGCCCAACCAACCTTTGGTAGCGAGCACGATCGGTAGGTACCTGATATGGATATTCTGCTAAACAATGGTTCTGTTCAATAAGAGTGTCAATAGGTTTGCAATCCAACATACCTGTTTCTGTCAGCAGGTCAAGAATATATTTTCTTTGACATAAGTAGATCCCTTCTCTCCCCCTAGCTACCTCAATCCCTAAGAAGTACTTCAGTTCACCCAAGTCCTTCATCTCAAATTCAGAGGCTAGCCGTTTCTGAAGTCTATCCATCTCAACTGTATCATTACCAGTGATTACCATATCATCAACATAAATGATTAGAGCTGTTACCTTCCCTTGTTGATGCTTGAGAAACAAGGTATGGTCTGAGTTACTCTGTCTGTAGCCAATACTCCGCATGAACTGTGAAAATTTCCCAAACCAAGCACGAGGTGATTGTTTGAGACCATACATAGATTTTCTCAATCTACATACAAAATCACCTGGAGAAGCAACTACATATCCAGGTGGAAGACTCATATACACCTCCTCGGCTAACTCTCCATGAAGAAATGCATTCTTGACATCAAACTGTCGGAGTGGCCAATTTAAGCTGGCAGCGAGTGAAAGCAGAACTCGAATGGTGTTCATCTTGGCAACAGGAGCAAAAGTCTCATCATAGTCTATACCATACGTCTGAGTAAACCCTTTTGCTACAAGACGTGCCTTATACCGATTCACTGATCCATCTGCATTATGCTTCACTGTGAACACCCAACGACAACCTACAACCTTCTTGCCTTGTGGTGGAGGCACAAGCTGCCAAGTATTATTCTTCTTCAATGCCTCCATTTCTTCCTCTATTGCCTTCCTCCACTTTGGATCTCCCAGCGCATCCTGCAATTTGTTAGGTACTGATACAACAGATATTTGATTCACAAATGATTCATATGACTTCGATAATCTCCTTGTGGACATGTAATTGGCTACTGGGTACTTTGATTTTGCATGAACAGTGGGTTCGTATCTTTTTGATGGTTGACCTCGAGTAGACCTATTTGGTAACACATATTGTCCAACATTAGACTCACTACTATTAACACTAGTAGATGGACATACCTCAGATGAGTGATCTTCAGTACCAGGGAGTTGTGGGTCAGGGGTAGGAGTGACAACTGAGGGGGCAGTTGTGTCTTCATTTTCAGTGATTGGAACTGGTACATGGATGTTTGGAGCTTCTTCTTCTGGATAAGCTTCCACTTCTTCGACTATTGGATTCGATGAATGGATAACCTCATCTGGACATGTTGAGGCATCTTTTTCCTGTGATACTCCTTCACCTCCTTCCAATTCCTCCCTCTCACGATGATACAGCTCTTCAAAATATGAATTCTCCCCCTGAAGAGCAGTATCAGAGGAGGAGAAATAGCTCATGTCCTCAAAGAAGGTAACATCCATAGTGACATAGTATTTTCTGGTAGGTGGATGGTAGCACTTGTATCCTTTCTGATATCCGCCATAGCCAACAAACACACACTTAAGGGCCCGCGCATCCAACTTAGACCTTTGATTTTTAGGAATATGGACAAAAGCAACACAACCAAAAACACGGGCAGGAAGATTATGGAAGGACGGCAAGGAGACATGAGATGCTAGAACTTCAAATGGAATTTTTCCTTGGAGAACACTAGTTGGGAGACGATTGATGAGATGAGAGGAAGCTTGCAAAGCATCGCCCCAAAGATACTTAGGCATATGAGCACTAAAGAGAAGGGCACGAGCCATATCAAGTAAATGACGATTCTTCCTTTCAGACACCCCATTTTGTTCTGGTGTTTGAGGGCATGTAGTTTGGTGAACAATCCCATGTGTGTGGAAAAAAGTTGGAAAGCGTGATTAACATACTCCCCCCCATTATCAGAACGTAGGACACGAATGATGCTATTGTATTGTGTTTGAACAAGTGTACGAAAAGTTTGAAAAGCTTGAAAGACTTCATCTTTAGTGCGAAGAAGAGCAACCCATGACAACCTCGTACAATCATCTATGAATGACACAAAATACCTCATGCCTGACACAGTAGGTTCTCTAGAAGGTCCCCAAACATCAGAATGAATTAATTCAAAAGGGATAACACTTTTATTAGAAATACGAGGAGAATAAGTAGCACGATGACTCTTAGCTAAAACACATGTTTCACAAAGCAAAGAAGACTCATCCACACCAATAAATAAAGAAGACATGTTTTTTTTCATGAGAGCAAAAGATGGATGTCCTAATCGCCGATGCCACAACCAAATTTCACTTAGCTTATCAGAATTCGAAGTCAAAGCGGTTCGGGACCGTGCTCCTGGTTTCTCTCCCGCGTATGTCGATCCAGATGGAACAACCTGCCCCTCGATACCCCCGACCAATGGTCTCCCTGGTGAGAAGATCCCCGAAAAATCACATACATGGGATAAAAGGTTACGGAACATTTAGATTCAGTATTCAATTGAGGAACAGATATCAAGTGATGAGATAAATCGGGCACATATAAAACATTATGGAGTTGTAAGGTGGGGGTAATACGGATTGACCCCGTCCCTAACACAGAGAAAAGCTTCACCATTAGCATTTGTGACATAGGACACAGGTGGGGAAGACAACTCGGTAAAATAAGATTTATCATAAGTCATATGATCGATGCACCAGAATCAATAATCCAAGTATTAGAACCAACAAAGTTAGAAACCTTTAAAGCCATACCAATCTTACCACGACCAGCTATAGAGACCGTAGGAATAGCCCCACCAACTGTATGATGATCTTGGCCAACCACCCCATAGAAATCGGGTTCTTGGACTAATTGAACAGCAGCTACCTTCGCCTTAGGACGATAACCCCCGCCTCTTAGGTTTAAGATGCGGGTTCAACTTCCAACAAGTCTCTCGAATGTGTCCAATATCATTGCAATAAGAACATTGAGGACGAGGTCGATTGACAAAACCTGGTGGAGGTCCTTGCCGATGAAGTGGGACCGAACTCGTTATTGAAGGAAATGTGTCGGTGGCTTTGTTTGAATGGCAAGACTAGATACTTCAACATGTGCATGTTTGAGACTATCCTGCTGAGACTCATCCTTCCGAATGTATGTAAAAGTTGTAGTCAAGCTAGGAGGGTCTGTCATTCTGAGTAATTCCCCTTTGGCACTGTTATGTTTAGCATCGAGTCCTCTCAAGAAAGCATGAACCCGCTCAAGTTCCTTCTCTTTCTGGTACCATGCAATATCCTCCTGATTCTTGATCTTGCAGGGACGCTTCTGATCAATTTCAGCCCATACATTCTTTAGTTTGGTAAAAAATATTGACACTAGTTGCCCATTTTGTTGCATTCCTGCAGCTTTGCACATTAATTCATGAACCTGTATAAAATCAGACTCATTAGTATAAAGATCTCCCAATGTCTTCCATATGGCCTCGGCCGTTTCACATTCCTCCACCATCTGTAGCACATCATCAGTCATGGCTCAGAATAAAATTGTCATTACCAATCCATCGTCATCTTCCCACTTAGCATAGACCTCCACACTATCTTCACTAGGAGCCTGGATTGTTCCTGTCACATGACCCATCTTGTGTATCCCACGGAGATGAACTGACATAATCTTTTTCCATGTTCGAAAGTTAGTACCATTAAGTTTGGTACCACCGAAAGAACCTCCTCTGTCTGAGCTCTTGACAGAGTCCTCAACCTTTTGGATCTCATTGGTCTTAGAACCCTGTCCACCTTGTACATCATCACCCATCGAAACAATATGTAACAACACAACAACACGCATATGTTTTATAAAAAATAAGCAGCGGAACAAGCAGAGGAACTTAACCACGTGCTAGCTTCGAATGGTGACGGCTTGATCTGGACAGAGAAGGCCGGCAGAGCCACGGAAGCAGTCTGATCTGGACAGAGCGGAGGCGGCCGATCTAGTTTTGAAGAAGTCGGCGCCGGATGTCAGTCTGAACGGAGCTGAGGAAGAGGACGCCGGTCTGAAGGACAGAGGAAGAGGACGCCAAGTGCAGGCTTCTGGGCAGAGGAGAGAGAGATGATACACGGAGTGGAGTGGGTCGACAGTTTGGGAGGCTAGCGGCGATGAAATCCGAGCACGGGCTGGGTTTGAGTGGCGACGAGCACGGGCTCAAGTTGTCGGCGTCGGCAGAGAAGCGACGGAGATTGGAAAGGCCGTGATGGTCTGGACTTGAATCGACGGTGTCGGCAGCGTCTGTATGGACTGGGCACGGTGAGCAGTGAATTGGAGCAGAGACGGTGGTTGATGACGCCGGTCTAGAACAGAGGTTGATGATGCCGGATCTGGAAGCCAGGACAGCGACGTCGGTTGTGACTGAAGGTGAAGCCGATCTGGACTGGCTTGGACGGAACAGAAGCGTCGGCTGACCGGAGAAGAGGAGAACGTCGGCGGTCTCAGACTTGAAGACGAGGCCGATCGGGAAAAATCAGACAAACAGACGTTGATGAAGAAACGACGTCGTTTGGTGATTTTGACTGAGGAAACTCACACTGTTTTGGTGAGTTTGACAGAAAAGAAAAAACGAAGAGACAAAATCCTTTTTGGATCTTTGCTCTGATACCAAGTCAACAATACTGAGATTGAGAGAATGAATTGTTTGTTGATTTGTTCTTCTTACAATGAAGGTATATAAAGAGAATTACATGGGTGCAATAGGCAAGCTATAAGTCTATAACTAGCAATAAATACATCCTTAATATCATGCTGATATTAAGCCATGACTCACGCCAACAATATATATATATATGTTAGCATGTCAGTTATACATTGGATTATTGATTAAAAGTTGGAGATAGAAGATTATTGATTAAAAGTTGGAGATAGAAGATTATTGAAAAAAAAATTGCAAATAGGATTTTGATGCCATATCAGTAATTCAGTACTTGTGCAAAACTTAGTATAAGAGCATATTGATAAGCATGCGATGAAAGTAGAACTTTAAATAATTTGATCAGAGAATTCTCGCATCGATCTAATAGACAAAACCAAATCGATTCACTACCAAATGGAAGCCATAAACTAAAGAAAACCTACCGAATTGAAAGCATGCAGAAAACCGAATGGAAGCCAAGATGCCAAGATCGGCAGCTGTTGATTATTTGATAGTTTGATAATTTGATAACAGTGTCAAAAACTTTCTTATGGCTTTTTACTCATCAAAGCTGAAGGCTGAAGCTTAGTAAGAATATTTGTTTTGTTTTATTAATATGACCAAAGGCATGACTTTTGCACCACACCTTCCCACAACCAAATGGACGGCCTAGATAAACCTTGCATAGTGAAGTTCGCCTACTGCTTCCACTACTGTCCCCCAAAAGCTTGTGTTGATTCTCGTCCACGATAACCTTTCATATTAATTCTTTTGTCTTCTATCAATAAATAATAATGATGAAAGAAGCAAATGAGGTCCTTAGTTGTTGGTATCTTAATCTAATAGTTATGTTCTTTCAAAAAAAAAAATCTAATAGTTATGGACATATTTTTGGCAAATTGTGCTGCAGAATTAAGAAGAGCAAGGTGGACACTTTACTTTTTATTTTATTTTTGGCTAATAGGAGGACACTTTACTCAATGATGCATTATGTGTCGGATTCAACTTGAGATATATTTTATAATTTTAAGCAATAATATTCAACTTGAGTTCTACTCAGAATATCTTAATCTCAGCAGATCTCAATTATTTAGATCATTGATAGTATTACCAATATAACAATCATTGATGGTGTCCAAAATTCCAAAAGCACGGTGGGATTAGCCAAGGGGCAGAAAAGGAAGCAGATGGAATTAGCCAGGGACAAAAGGGTCTAGTCACTGCTACTAAGCACAGTAACCTCAAACTGAGTTTTAGTATAGATATAATTTTATGCAAACAGGAAGGATTGCAGAATATGACACACCAGCCAAGCTACTAGAGAGGGAAGAATCATTATTCTCTAAACTCATAAAGGAATACTTAATGAGATCCCAGAGCTTCAACAGCTTAGCAAATCTACATAATTAAGAGTTCCAGATTCAAGAGGAATCAACAGGATTTCCATGTTTGGTACTAAGGCCATCTCCAACCAAGCTAGGGTTCTAAAACAAGGTTCTATTTTGAAAAATGCAACCATATTAGTCGTTAGGGAAATTATCACAAATGGTACCTGAACTTTACCTTCATTATATGGATGGTACCTGAACTTTACTTTTGATCACAACTAGTACCCGAACTTTTCGTTTTCATCTTAAATGGTACCTGCCGTTATAATTCCTTAACTTTTCAGTCAATTTTTTTTTTTAATTTTTTTTTTTACATTTTGCTTTCAAATTTTTATTTTTTTTTACATTTTTCTTTAAATTTTTTTTTGTTTTTGTTTACATTTTTCTTTCAATTTTTTTTTGTAACTTTTTTCCGTCATTTTTTTTCCTCCCCTCCCCCTCGTAACCTCTCCTCTCCGTCGTAGATCCTAGTCCATGTTCCCCGCCGTCGCATCTCTCTACTCCGATCGTTGTGCACACCCACATGCCCAAACCGCCGCCATCATTGAAGTGCCCGGCTTTGCCATGCCACCGTCCAGCCCTCGATGCCCGGGCTGTGCACGGCTCGGTAGTGTTCCAGAGGAGAAGCCCCCCGACATAGCTTGGCGAAGAGGAGAGGTTACGAGGGGGTTGGAGGGGAGGGGAGGAAAAAAATGATGGAAAAAGGTTACAAAAAAAATTGAAAGAAAAATGTAAAAACAAAAAACAAAAAAAAATTGAAAGAAAAATGTAAAAAAAAAAACAAAAAAAAATGAAAGGAAAATGTAAAACAAAAAAAAATTTAAAGAAAAATGTAAAAAAAAAAAAAAAAATTGACGGAAAAGTTAACGAATTATAACGGCAGGTACCATTTAAGATGAAAACGAAAAGTTCGGGTACTAGTTGTGATCAAAAGTAAAGTTTAGGTACCATCCATATAATGAAAGTAAAGTTCAGGTACAATTTGTGATAATTTCCCTAGTCGTTATTTATCCAAAAGTGAGTTCTATAATTTGACCATCTTCAACCGGAGAGTTCAAAATTATAAATCTTAAAATATTTAATTGTATTTATTAGAATTTTGATATCAAAATAGAATTTCATGCATAATATAAAATTATATCACATTTTCATACTTTATAATTTTAAATATTAAACCCAACAATTTATTTCATAAAATTTAAAATTACAAAATCAATTTGAAATTTGAAATATTAAAATGAACAATTAATTTCATAAATTTAAAATAACAAAATTAATTACATAAAATTTAAAATCACATAAACAACAATTTAAAAACTTATTGAGATGAAATTGCACATGAGTGGGGGGTCCAACATCAATGGTCAATCATGTTCCATCCGTTCTATTCAAGGTTGGGTATTTGAAACCTTTCTTAATAATTTGCAACTCAATTTTACATCCTTAAAGGTTCTATGCATTTGGTTGGAGATGGGTCTTCCACAAAAAGTTCTACAATTTGGTATAGTTCTTTGGTTAGAGATGGCCTAAGAACCATGAAATGGGCAAGACCAATTTCACAAATGTAAACTAGATGCAGTATTCAGGGTTTTAATTTCTATAACAACAGAGACCATCCAATTCCAGTATCTATCTACCAGAATGTAACTAGCAGGACTTACTAATAAAAGAGTTCTAAGAATAGAGTGAGCTTGGAAATTTCTGCATCAAAATTAGGCCTAGCACGGTTTGCCGAAAATTCGAAAAACCGACCGAAAAACACAGGTTGGTTCAATTTGGTTCGGACATAAAAAGACAAAAATGCCCTTACGGTTCGGAAACCGACCGAATAGAGTAAATACGGTTCGGTGGTGGTTTTGTAATTTTAGAAACTGCATAAACCGAAGACCGATAATAGTCAAAGAAAAATTACGTGGCATATTTCTATTAGCCATTCAATCGAACAATCTCTGCAGTCCCTCACTCATACAGTCACAGCCGCTTCTTCTCTCCTCCAGTCCTCCGTGCTGGACTCGGATCCTCTCCTCACCAAGAGGAGAGGATTTTGCCTCACAAGGAATCTCAGCCTTCCATTTCGAAATGGAGGGCCAAGATTGTTTACACTTTTGAGGTAGGGTATAAGCACTACAAAAAAATGTTAGTTTAGCTACACCAGTTAGCGTCGGCATGAAATTACCGTCGCTAAAGGTCTGAAATTTACGACTGCAAGGAGGTGTCGCAAAGAAAATACATGTTTTGCAACAGCACAGCCACGCTGACGCAGAATTCGCGACTGCATGTTATTTTCGTCGCTTGATTTGGCTTCGGCTTTAGTAGTTGCCGTCGCTAACTTTTTAATAATGTTTTTTTTAACATAATTAAATATATGAATATTTACAAAATTTTCCCTCATTCGTTTTGCTCTCTGAGGCTCTGAGCCTCCTCTGCTACTTCTTCACCTTCGTTGTTCCGAATAGGGAGTTGAGATTCAAAATGGGTCGTCTTCGCACCAAGTCGGAGATAAGTCCTCTATTTCCCCTAACAGTGCTGCGATGACGGAGTCCGCCGTACGATGTCGCATCGCAATCACCGATTACCCCAAGAGGTTACTCCAGCACAAGTAGCTCGACACTCGAGTCCGCGCAGGTCAGATTCGCTCTCTAAACCCTCATCCCTCTTCTTCAATTAACAAGAAATGTTCGAGTTAGTACAAGTTTTTGTTTTCCCTTTTCTAGGGTTTCGATTCCAATTTTCAATTGAGCGATTGGGTTTTGATTTTGTAGCCCAGCTGTTAATTACGTTTGATATGGTTTATGGGTAGTCTGTTGCTGTGTCTTTTGTTATCATGAATTGAGAAATTTAGATGCTTTGAAGAATTTGTTTGGGTCTAAATTGCTTCGCATTGGGTTCGCTATGCGAGAAAACTTGCGAGCTGCGGAGAAGGAATTTGAGAAAACTGAAGATGATTTGAAGTCCCTTCAAAGTGTTAGGGCAGATTATAGGGGAAGTTCTTAGACCTCTCGATTATATGTTATTAATCTCAAGTAAGCTTTTGGCATTTTTCAAAGTGTTGAGAAAACTGAAGATGATTTGAAGCCCCTTCAGAGTGTTGGGGCAGATTATAGGGGCAGCACTTATGTCTTTGTCACTCTTGTTCGGTTTGTCTTTGTCTTTGCAATATATATTAGCCCCTCGATTTGTTTGATTTCTGGAGTTTTCAGTTTCGTTACTTTTTGGTTTATTTTCTGATTAGTTTCGTACACAGTTCTAAATCGATTTCTTTTGATGACATAACCCTTGTCTCTGATTAATTGGGTACTCAAAGATTAGTTGAGCCCTTTGCAATGGGTAGAAGTCTCTCTCTCTGTCTTTTACTTTTCAGCTTGTGCAGCTTTGTAATGAAAGCAGTGCATGAGGGTTAGATTGATTCTTGAAGTTTGATCTTTATTGTCATACCCATTTAGGTTTTCATGTTAAAGTTCTCAGGTTTGGGTTCATCAAGATCTGTTTATGGCTTAAACCACATGCTTCAAACACATGAATAGAGAAGGTATAGTTTGATTCAAAGGTGAAGTTTTTATCCATGCAATGTTAATTTTGTTCTTTTTTGGTTGATTTGTAAGCGTTTATTGGTTATGCAAATGGGTAGGAGATTAAATAGGTTGGGGTGCTTTTGTTTAGTTTGAATTTCAGCTATGTAACTCTTCTGGTATTTGTGCAAATTTTCTGGGTTACAAAAAATAGCAAGTTTGGTAATCTATATCATTTTCAAATAGTTCGTTTTAGGGATACAAAATGTTAGTTAATGGTATATTTCATTTTGATATGTGGAGAGGATGAAAGGGTTTTAGTTTAGTGAATTCACATACCTATGGTATTGCTCAAGACATGAGGAAGTGGAGAAATTTAGTTTCTGAATCTCATTTGATTTGATTTTCTAAGATAAAAGGAAAAAAAAAATTATTGTTCGACTAAGTTGAGCTGAGTTTCTTGTATACTCTGGTCCTAGAGTGTGTAGAACAATAATGCTCAAGGCATTTTTCATGTGTTTACCCCCTTTCCTGTCCGTTTGGTGCTGAATCAACAATGAAATTGATTCACTGTATTAAATTGGTTCTTTTCCTCCCAGCTTATTGTTTATATTTGTATGCCTGGACAGAAATTGTGGAGAATATATAGTTCTTGTGGCTTGAGTTTCTGTAAAATTGTAGAACTCACTCTATTGTGATGTGCTAATGAGCTCAAGTGGTTGTTTCAATTTATTAGCAAAGTATGGAACTGCATATCCTGGTGTTTAATTACTTCCTCCTGTGGTGTATTTGGTATTCACTTTCATGAAAACTCTTATATATTGTGGGTTTCTCTCATGTTTTATTTATTTGGTTGATCTACACTACAAAAAAGAATTGCAATGGCGTTAGGTGTTATTTCCTATTCTAGGCTAAAGTCCCTGAGTCTCAACTTTCCAGAGAATATTATCTAGTCCAAAATATATGAAGTTCATTTTGTTAATTCTTTGTACTGATAACATTTTGGCCATTTATTAGTTTGCATCACTCAATTACTTAATGAGAATGGTATCATTTTGCAGTTAACTAGTGAAAGCTTGGGGATATGACCGAATGTGCCTTTGTTACCTTAATTGGTTAGTATAAACACTGCAACAGTTGTTTTCTTTTCTTGGTGTGTCTTACATAGAGACCACAGTTAGTCACATGTGATAATTTTTCTTCTCATCTTGTCATATTAACATGAATATTAAGTTTCATGTTTTCATTTTGTTAATTGGGGTAAACAAATGTTTTCATGGTTACAATGAAAAAACGTTTGTGTTTTAATACAAATCTAGACAGCTAGAAAGTGCTTTGCATACTTATACTTTTTGGTTCGACTGTAATTGGCTAGTGGTGTAAACGATCATTGTATCATTTTTATTGATAACTTGATTTGGCTTTATTGTAGATTATGTTTTCCACTGTTAATTGTACTGTTATTTTACTCATTGCAGTTTAAACCAATTGGTTTGTGGATTTGGTTTTCGCCAATTTCTCAGCATAATAAAGAAGAAGACACAGTGCAACGTGTTGACTGCTAAACTAAATAGAGAAGGTGATCATCTTAGCTGCCCCCAGGTTTTAGAAGACATAGTATAGATTATAATTGTATTTTTGATACATTTAGTGCAGTTGATTTTAATTAGGCCTATTTGATAGGGTTTACATGTTCGAACTTGTAATCTTGTTTTACTAAAAAATGTATAATGCAATTGTGGATTTACTGTGTTTTAAATTGGGGGAAAAATATTTGGTGCGAAATTGTTTTTTAATTTTGGAATATATATATACATTTTAATTTTGGAATTTTTTTTTAATTATGGAATATATGTTGCGACGGCAAATGTCTGTAGCTAAATAGTCAATGGCGACGGCATTTAGAGTGGCGACTCTCCGTAGCAAACTGAGCACCAAAGTCACGGAAAAATCATTGCGACCCTTTTGCCGTCGCTTAATTACTTTGCGACGGCAATTTGCCGTGTCCAAGAGCAATGGCGACGCCACCTAAGGTTACACGACGATTGCCGTCGCAGTGCCGTCGCCAAAGGTCTTTTGCGATGGCATTTCACCTTTTTGCGACGGCATTTCGCCGTGGCTAATTTCGATTTTTTTTGTAGTGAAGGTTTGAGAAAAGTGCAAGAAATCTGGGCCCTCCATTTCGAAATGGAGGGCTGAGATTGCTTGGTGGGGAAATAAGAGATCCTCTGAGAAGAGGATCTCATTCCCTCCGTGCTTCATCTTGATCTGGAATTTTTTTCTTGCAAATCCAAGAAATAAACCCAAAATACCCAATCTAAGAACTCTAACCTCTCTAAAACTTAGAACCCTAGATCGATTGCAATCCGTAACCCACAAAATTGGAACTTCTCTATTTGAAATCGAGAAGGTTTTTATTTTATGTTCTTCTTTTTTGCTTCAATTAACATGATGTTTTTCGTTTTTTGTATTCATTCAAGGTGCAAGAGTATTAGATTTTGGTTGGTTTTGGTTTTTATCTATTATTCTGTTCCTCTAGGGTTGATACTACGGTAACGTTGAAGCAATGAAACGTTGATTGAATTATGTAATGGTGTAATATGAGTGCTATAATATGCTGCGGATTTGAAATTTAGAATTACTGGAATCAGTAGGTCATCCTTGATTTGTATTTGTTGACATGTCAAGTGAACTAATATGCTGCAGCTATCTTCTGGTTGATTAATTAGCTTGCTGCTTAGATGAGATAAGCTATTTGATTTTATTAGCTTGCTGGTTGATTAATTAGCTTGCTTCATATGCATCACTAATTGACTAATATAAAACTAATATGAATCCAGAGGAGTTTTCAGGTGTTCTATGCGGTATGATATATTGATATCTCACCAATTGACGAAATTTAATTGTTAGTGCCTCGGCGTGTTAGATGAGATTAGCTATTTGATTAATTAGCTTGCTGGTTGTTGTTGTGTCACTTGTGTGCTTTTGTCAGTTCTGTGCACATGAACAAAACATGAGTATCTAGTGTCTACTATTATTGTATCATGATCAACATGCGTCTAGACAAATCATTGTTTTTTTTTGTTAGTAATTACTTTCCGTTAGTAGTAAACTAATAATTTCCATACTGTAAAGATCACATAAATCATTTATTAGTTGATAGCGTAAATTCAAAAGATTTGGACTAATAGCATGAAATCAAGAAGGTTTTTATTTTGTTTACTTCTGGTTTATATTTTTATCAGTTCTACTCTTCTATATATTATCTTTGTTCTATTTTAGCAAATGAGTTGTGATTGTATATAGGCATTGATGGAATTATTGGTTCACATATCACATCCCCTTTGAACTTGCAAATTGTGATCTGAGTTTTACAGATAGATAAAAAAGGATGCAAGTTCAAAGACTTTCACTCCCAAGTTGCACTCTCTCTCCACCTAATGTCTCACAATCGAAGCAACTCTCCACCAAGCTTTTGTGGTTAAATTTATGTTCCAAATCTGGGTTTCACAATTCGGTTAATAGGGTGTTTAAGTCACTAACAGGTGTTGGAAACCATGGTGGTTCGGTGGGGGTCAGGTGTGGAGTGGCACAAAAAGAAAATAAGAATGATGGGTTTTATATGAGAAGGTGTGTGGAGCTTGCAAGAAAGGCTATTGGGTGTACTAGTCCCAATCCTATGGTGGGTTGTGTTATTGTCAAGGATGACAAGATTGTTGGTGAAGGCTTTCACCCTAAAGCTGGCCAACCACATGCTGAGGTAAACTTTTTTTTTTCTTTCTTTTGTTTTTTTGTTTTAATTTTTTTTCTCAAATGTGTTGGGTCTATGTGAGGTGATGAAGTCTGTGGGAATTTTAGTTAACTGCTCATTTTGTTGCTAAGAAAACAAACGACAACAACATTAGTGAATGAAGAAAAACGTCTGGAGCAATAAGTTTAGTGGCTTCTATATTCTCTTCCTAGCTACTTCAGTTTCTACTATAGGTTATTGGTGATGTAGAAGAAGCTTTTTGTTTGAATTTTTTTGAAACAGTTAGTTTAGCTTGTATGCAAACACTAAACAGGTCATGTTAAAAAAAAATCAGAACTTGAGAGAATAAAGAGAGATATGGCTAAAATATTATGTCTTAGACTTGTATACTTTGATTTTGTTGTTATTATGTAATTATGCCAAAATTTATTCTCAAATTCATGTAAATTTTTGTAGAAGCTGTTAATGGAACTTCATATGAGGAAGTTGAATGTTACAGGTTTTTGCTCTGAGAGATGCTGGGGATTTGGCTGAGAATGCAACAGCTTATGTGAGCTTGGAGCCATGTAATCACTATGGGAGAACTCCCCCATGCACTGAAGCCCTAATTAAAGCCAAAGTTAAACGGGTTGTGGTCGGAATGGTGGATCCAAATCCAATTGTAGCATCAAAGGGGTTGGATAGATTAAGAGATGCGGGAATTGATGTTACAACTGGTGTAGAAGAAGAATTATGCAAGAGATTAAATGAGGCTTATATCCATCATATGCTAACTGGGAATCCTTTCGTCAGTGTTAGGTAAATTTACTTTGTTTTAGATTAATCAATAGCAAATATGAAAAAGAGGATATTATACCTTTTCTGTCGCATTTTCTTGTCCTGATATCTTAATTTCTTTGGTTGTTGAGCATTGATAATTCATGAATAGATGTTGCACTATCTGGTGTTTAGGATTCTCAAAATCATTTACTTGCTAATCCTTAGTTGCACATTTTTTTTACATAAATATAGGCCTGTCATAAGTATTGCATCTAAAAATTATTTTATATGACTAGCAGATACTCTATCTCAGTCAATGGACACTTTTTAGATCAGCTTGGGGAAGGAGTTGCTGAGCTTGGTGGTTACTACTCTCAATTGTTACAGGAATATGATGCAATTATACTTTCTTCTGCCTCAGTATCTGAGAATGTCTCTGTTCCAGCATCACAAGAAACCGGAGCCAATCAACCGCTCCGGATTATAATAGCTAGTAGTAGTAGTAGTAGTTCTCCAATCCAAGTCCCTGGACTGACCATGGAACCAAGTGGTAAGGTGATAATCTTTGCAGACAAAGAGACAACAGTAGAACTAGAAAGAGCTCAAAAAGGTATTGAAATTGTAGTGCTGGATCAAATAAATTTAAATGCTATTACCGAATACTGCAGATCTCAAGGATTCTGTAGTGTTTTGTTGGATTTAAGAGGAAATATAGGTGATTTTGAAGAGGTTCTCCAAGATGGTATTGAGCATAACTTCTTGCAAAAAATGGTGATAGAAGTATTGCCCTTCTGGGATCAAAGTGGGGGTGGGAACTTCCCTATTGCATTGAAGAGTCTAAGTAAAAGACTAGAGGTAAAGAATTTGCAGCCTAAGATTTCAAAGCAGAATGTTGTGCTTGAAGGATACTTGTAAAGTGATTGGATCACAAATTAAGAGTTGGCTTGACTATTTTCATCTGGATACCGAAGAGTGATTTTTGACAACGTTAAGGGAGAAGAGCTGAAAAAATTGCAGGAGAGTTTGTTTTTGGTCTACATTGTAACCTCAGTTTCTATAGAGTTTACGGAATTACCACGTTTTGTTTGTTATTTTGATTGAGGTCTCAATAACCTAGAAGGAAATGTTGTATGCAATTTACATGCTTTGATAAGTAGCTATTTGGTTCAGTCCAGGAGGCGCTTCATACAAAATGAAAGTCACAGACTCAATGGATCAGACAAGGTTAAATATCTGTCAAGCAATTTAATTTCAATAGAAATAATTACATTGTCACATGCTCTCTCACCACCTTGGAAAGCAATGAATAATCGTCTCTGAACTTGAAAGATTTGGAGTTCAAAAAGTGCTAGTACCAAAATCATATATAAATGCATAATAACCTGGCTTTGCAGTCCTGAACCTGAAACTGCTAGAGGATGCACTAATGAGACCCTAAATTGCATACCAATAACATCTTTAAGTAATGTGCTCATGAATCTGGTTCTTTGATATCGTCCTTGGTAAACAGTGACTTCAACCTTGATTAAAACAAATCTTAGAAAGGGACGAATATTATAAACTCACACCATCATAAACCCGCACCATCTAAGCTCAATTCTGAGTCTTGTACGTGGTTCACAGAATAACATGATGTGAACTTCGAAAACCAGAGGAGGAGCTCGATGGGATCATTCATGGAATTCAATCTCGTGCTCGTCAATTACATGTGAAATTTGCTCATGTCCCTAGGACCTGTAATCTTAGTTGTGTTGGACAAATAGTTACAAGAATGGATGTGGTGATCTTGGTCACTTCACCACTGTAATGAAGTCGTTTCTAAGCACGTCCCAACTAAGAGCTCCCCATCCACAATGGTCAGGTAGCAAATCACACAAACTGAAAATAAAAATAAAAGCTAGAGCCAGAAGCCAAACCTAATTAGATAAAATTATTTTTCTTGTAGAATTTTAATTCACGTCATGATTTGTATGTGTTTTGTAGTTGTTACATTTCGTTGACACACATAATTTTCTTTTAATGAATCGAACGTCAAATCGAATGCACTATACTCACTTCAAAATCCATGAGATTTTTTTTCTTCTATACACAACTTTCCAATATCCTACAAAAGTCGTTTACAGTCCATGAAAGTAGCTGCTCTTGCATAATTTGAAAGTTAAGTTCATGTAACATAAGAGGAAGTACTGGGGTAGTCTTGTTTATAAATTAATTGTGAGAAGCTGAATATATAATTATTTGGCAATAGTTGTTTCCTTATGAACTATGTGCTTGCTTCAAAGTAAAGCAAGGAAAAAATTGTTTATAGCTTCAAATTAGTGTGAGAATATGTTGGCCTGTACTGTGGTCCATAATAGTTATTCGTCCAAAGAGCCAATAACTTCGCCACAAAACAACCAGCAAATTAAGATGACATGCTTGAGCTTGATCTCAGAGTCATTTATCCATGTTTTTCAGTTAGATGGTTTGGAAACTTATTCAGTTAGTGAACTAATTCCCTTCAACTAGTGATGGACGGGGTGAAGATAAAAATTGTCATTTTTTCTCAAAAAAAAAAAAACAATTCCCTTCAACTAGTACTATATGATATAATGAACATCGGTGCCACATTTTTCAAAGATGGGACCTATGTATACATGTAGGTCTCACCTTTGAGAGAGACGTGATTCGTAAATGTGGCCTAGACAGTTGTTTTTTTCCAAAGGGTTTGTAAGCAAGTAGCATGCACGGGTACATGTCTCACATGAGGATCTCCACTAGAGATGTAGTCGGTAAATGTGATACAATCATACAAGCAAGTCGAGATGCCATTTTTTGGACTGTGTGTAAGTGCATTCCATTGCTTTCAATTTCAGTCCCACTAGACACTAGTACTGGCGTCGATCCTGCAGGCTTTGATATTTGGCTATTTGCCTTACCTTGAATTAGACTCCAAGGAAGACGTTGGTGATGAGGCCATGTGCTCAGTGCTCACTACCAAAAGAACTATCAATTGCTCATTTCTGTGGTGTACGTACACTCTATTCATCAATCTTCTCAAAGGTGGGTTTAAAATCATTTCATCACCATGTGTACAGTTGCTTTGAGAAGAAAGCTAGAAAATGGGCATTGAACACTAATGATTGAGAGTTAGAATGCAAATCTCTCTGTCTCACCCACCAACAAGCATCTCTGAGTTTCAGGGGACCAGAGTGTTATTGCAAAGATGCAAGCCACTTTCTAGCGCTGTACATCCTCCCTGCATTTTAATTAGTGTCAATGTTTCTATTTTTGGGTATCTACTCTATTGTATTAAGCTTTTTCCTACAGCAATTTTTTCAGCGTTCCTCCTAGTTTTGATCCAATTGCAGGCGTGCACTTTCGAGTCACGCTTATTGTTGTCTTGTAGTATACTTCCATATTAAGCAGAAAGCTAGTGATCAAATTGTCAACTTCAAGTCACCCTAGGGTACTCCATTGCCTATATAATATAGCTTCTTTTCTCTCCTATATAAACAGCTAGCCTCTTTAAGTTGGTAAATTTTCAACCCACCTATACTATTTCATTCTCTTTGTTGTAGAGGTAAACTGTCATCCTACATCTGAATGACTCTGATTTTCTGTCTCATCCATTAATTGACAGTTTCGGCTGTTCTTTACTTCATCTTCCTTATCATTTGTTGACTCTCTTTATTTTTTTCACAGCTAACATGATGATTAGAACATTCTTGTTGTTTGTGGCTTTCATGGCTACAACTACAACTGCTCTAATGGAAACCCAGACATACATTGTTCACATGGACAAGACGAAAATCCCTGCCTCAGATCACAAAGCTCAACGCCACTACTACAAAGCAGTGATGAATTCCATTAGCGAGCTCTCATCCGAAGAAGAACAAGAGGAAGGAGGAAAAGCACCAACTCCTCAGCTTCTTTACATCTATGACACTGTTATTTCGGGTTTTGCAGCAAAACTCTCGAGCAATCAACTCAAATCCTTGAGCCAAATCCATGGTTTCCTATCTGCCACACCCGATGAGCTTCTAACTCTCCACACCACACACACTCCTCAGTTTCTTGGCTTACAAGAAGGCCAAGGACTTTGGAGTGCTCCCAACTTGGCCTCGGATGTGATCATTGGCGTTGTTGACACCGGAGTCTGGCCAGAACATGTAAGCTTCAAGGACTCGGGCATGTCCTCTGTACCCTCTCACTGGAAAGGCACTTGTGAACAAGGAACAAAGTTTTCACACTCAAATTGTAACAAAAAGCTTATTGGTGCAAAAGCCTTTTTCCAAGGGTATGAGGGCATTGTCGGAAGAATCAATGAAACAGTGGATTATCGATCCCCTCGTGACTCCGAAGGACATGGGACTCACACCGCTTCAACTGCAGCCGGTAATGTTGTCAAAAGAGCAAGCTTGTTTGGCTTAGCAAAGGGCTCGGCCAATGGAATGAGATATTCTTCAAGAATTGCAGCCTATAAGGCCTGTTGGCTATTTGGGTGTGCTAACTCTGATGTAACGGCTGCTATTGACAGTGCTGTTTCTGATGGGGTAGACATTTTGTCACTCTCATTGGGAGGTCTTTCCAAACCTTATTATCGCGACAATATTGCTATAGCTTCATTTGGTGCAATCCAACGTGGAGTTTCATTGTCATGTTCAGCTGGAAATTCAGGTCCTTTTAGCTCAAGTGTTAGTAATACTGCGCCTTGGATCATGACTGTTGCTGCTAGCTACACTGACCGAAGCTTCCCAACGGTAGTGAAGCTTGGGAATGGTCAAATTTTTGAAGGGTCATCACTATATTCGGGTAAGAAAACTAAGCAATTGCCACTTGTCTATAACAGAACAGCAGGTGCCCAAGGAGCTGAGCATTGTGTCAATGGCGCGCTTGACACAAAGCTTGTGAAGGGAAAGATTGTAGCGTGTGAGCGAGGAACGCACAGCCGGACTGAAATTGGAGAGGAAGTGAAGAAAGCAGGAGGAGCTGGAATGCTTCTACTTAACAATGAAGCTGAAGGTGAGGAACTTCTTGCTGATGCTCACATTTTGCCTGCCACTTCTCTTGGAGCTTCGGCTTCTAAAGCTGTGAGAGAATACGCAGGCTCAGCAAAGAAACCGACAGCTTTGCTTGTGTTCCAAGGCACAGTCTATGGTAAAACTGCCCCGGTGATGGCAGCGTTTTCATCTAGAGGGCCAAGCTCAGTTGGACCGGGCGTGATCAAGCCCGATGTGACTGCACCTGGTGTGAACATTCTGGCTGCTTGGCCACCCAAGACTAGCCCAACCAGGCTTAAAAGTGACAAGAGAAGTGTGGTGTTTAATATGGTCTCAGGCACTTCGATGTCTTGCCCTCATGTTAGTGGCTTAGCTGCTCTTCTCAAATCAGTGCACAAAGATTGGTCACCTGCAGAAATCAAATCTGCACTGATGACTACAGCTTATACACTAAACAACAAAGGAGACCCAATAGGTGATTTTGGCTCCAATAATTCTCAATCTGCTAACCCTTTTGCATTTGGTTCAGGGCATGTTGACCCAGAAAGTGCTGCTGATCCAGGACTAATTTACGATATCGCCCCCAAAGACTACCTGCTCTATTTGTGTAGCTTGAATTACACATCTTCCCAAATAGCTCTTTTCTCCAGTGGGAATAGTAATTTCACCTGTCCTAGCAATAGTGCAGTACTTCAGTCTGGTGACTTGAACTATCCTTCATTCTCTGTGGTTTTCAACAAAGATGGAAGGAATAGTGCGACATACAAGAGGACAGTGAAAAATGTTGGTGCCATTAACCCTAGTACCTATGCAGTGGAAGTGAAAGAACCCATTGGAGTATCAGTGATTGTTGAGCCTAGGAACTTGGTTTTTAAGAAGATGGGTGAGAAGTTAAGCTACAAGGTGAGTTTTGTTGGATTGGGAGGAGCAAGTACTATAACCAATTCCTCCTTTGGATCCATAGTTTGGGTGAGTGGGAAATATAGGGTTAGAAGTCCCATTGCAGTGATTTGGGTGTAAACAGCAGCAATGCAACCTCTGGTTTATAGGACTATGGGTACTGGAGAAAAGAGAAGGAACTCATTAACAGGATTTGAAAGTTTCTAGAACATTGGCTTGTTTTAATGATCAATAATAATAGAAAGTGTATGGATAAGAAACACTACTAATGTTTGTGAGGATGAACCAAAAATGTATCTAGAGGAATTTTCAGATCTACTTGATATATTGTTGCAATGCATTAAGTATTTGTTCTATCATTGGGTTTAATTAAATTTCATTTTTTGAGAATGATAAAAACGTAAAAATTTCATTTTTTGTTTGGTTTACAAAAGTTTAGGACCATAAAACATTAAAACTATTTGATCATGCAGCTATCACTACTATGGCAATTGATTATTTGATGGAATTTTAGTTAGGATCTGGGTCCTCTCTCCTAATCTTGTTGTTTACGTAACCTTTTTATTAGATAAAAACTTTAAAATATGTGGCAATTTTTTTTTGAACGAAAAAAATATGTGGCAATTACAAGATCAAATGGTTCCACAAGACCACAATGAATTTGTGATTAATTGCTGTCATGATGACATGATGCCATCGAAGTACTTAAAAAATAAAATTATATTATCAAATAAAGTTGATTTTTTTAATAATGAAAATTTATTATATAAAGGAGAAACATGTCTTCTCAAAAAAGAAAAGAAAAGGAGAAACATAAAAATTATAAACTCCCTTAATTTAAAAAAAAAAGAAAAAAGAAAAGTGGAAGTTGCCAACCGAGGTGATACTAGAGATTTCACGAATCGTTTCTCCAAGTTGAAATATAACACAAATATAACACACAGCCGTGATATATTGTTGCAATGCATGAAGTATTTGTTCTATCATTAAGTTTAATTAAATTTTATTTTTTGAGAATGATAAAAACATAAAAATTTCATTATTTTTTTTACAAAAATTTAGTTAGAATTCAGGTCTTTTCTCCTAATGTTTGGTTGTTTACGTAACCTTTTTATTAGATAAAAATTTGTGGCAATTACAAGATCAAATGATTTCCACAAATGAATTTGTGATTAATTGCTATCATGATGCCATCAAACTATCAAAGTACTTAAAAAAATAAAATTACATTATCAAATATAGTTGATTTTTTAAATAAATGAAAAAAAAATTATTTTTTTAATAATGAAAAGTTTACTATATAAAGGAGAAATATCAAATATGCTCAAATTATAATCTCCTCAAATTTTTTTTTTCTCAAAAGAAGTGGAAGTTGGCAATCGAGGTGATACTAGAGAATTCACGAATCGTCTCTCCGAGTTGAAACATAACACAGCCCTCAACCACAAACCAGTTCGTTGCCGTCGCCGTCGCCGTCGCTCTCCTCCCCGCAATATCATCTTTTCTCATCTGAGATTGCTTTGGCTCTGCAGCTCCGCCTCTTCCTCCTCCCATTTAGGTACTTTATTGCCTCCCAACCTCCTCCTTTTCTTTTTCTGATTATTTCAGTTTATACTTGTTCATAGTCTTACCTAGGTTCTATTTCGAGTGATTTTGAACCTTAAATTATAGGATTACGAATTCGATAGTGATTTCCAATCAATTGGATTAATATACCTTGCTTTCCTGCGTTTGGGTTTAAGCAATTTGTGGCTGTTCTAAGCCGTGTTTAGTTGTTTTTACTGGTGGTTTGTCTAATTGTTGAATGAAAATCACGTCTTCGGCTCCCGCAATTTGATGAACGCTTGAGAAAGGCACTGTTCATCAATATTTGGGAGCTTTCTTTAGTTAACAACTGGATTAGCTTCTTATTTAACAATGAAATCTGTTGGAAAAAGTGGTGCTGATCGGAAACGACTTCCTTAGGTCGCCAATGTAGTCGTTTTTCTAACCACCACCCTCTCCCTATGACTTTGCAAGCTTAAAATCTTGCTTCTGTTGTGGAGTTTGTTGTATTTGTAAAGGCAAATTGCTGGACTACTGGTCATCTTTTGGAACTAATTCAGGTTTGTCACTAATACCCTTTTTGTTTTGTAGTGTTTGAAGAATCTCCAAAGATGGCTGCCATTGACGATGGTTTGAAGAAGCTCGAGTACCTTTCCCTGGTTTCCAAGGTCTGTTCAGAGCTGGAAACCCATCTAGGGTTTGGGGACAAAGTTCTAGCCGAGTTCATAACTGAGATGGGACGAAACTGTGAGAGCGTGGATGAATTCGATGCCAAATTGAAGGAACAGGGTGCTGAGATGCCTGATTACTTTGTCCGCACACTCCTCACTATCATTCATGCAATTCTTCCTCCCAAGCCAAAGTCTGAGAATGACTTCAAAAAAGAGAGTACTTCTGAAGGTAAGACAAGCAAGTTTAAGGCTTTGTCTATTGCTGATAACAGGGACAGGGTAAAGGATATCCAGAGGGAAATTGAGATGGAGACCAAGGAAAAGCGAAATGACCAAGAAGAATTTGGAGACGAGCGTGAAGAAGATAGGCGTAGACATAGAGGTAGAGATAGAGATAGGGAAAGAGATACAGATCGAGACAGAGACAGGGATAGGGATAGGAGAGGGAGGGGAAAGGATAGGTATGATAGAGATGAGAGGCGGCGAGATACACGTCATCATGATTATGGAAGGGGAAGGCACAGGAGGGATGAGTATGAAGAGGATGGAGATGTTAGAGAAGATGGTGATGCTAGGAGAGGAAGTAGGGATCAACGGAATGGAGTGCACCATTCTGATGAGCCTGAGTTGTATAAGGTTTATAAGGGTAGGGTATCAAAAGTGATGGATACAGGTTGCTTTGTTCAGTTCAGTGACTTTAGGGGGAAGGAGGGTTTGGTTCATGTTTCGCAGATTGCGACTCGGCGGGTTGGTAATGCGAAAGATGTGGTGAAGAGGGATCAAGAGGTCTATGTTAAGGTGATTTCAATTTCTGGTCAGAAGTTGAGCCTTTCAATGAGGGATGTTGATCAGCATACTGGGAAGGATTTGCTTCCTTTGAAGAAGAGCTCAGAGGATGATACTCTTAGGACGAACCCGTCGATATCAAAGGATGATGGGTGTGTGACAAGGACGGGTCTTTCTGGGATTAGGATTGTGGAAGAGGATGTCGCTGTCCCATCTCGCCGTCCATTGAAGAGAATGAGCTCGCCGGAGAAGTGGGAAGCCAAACAGTTGATTGCCTCAGGTGTTTTGGGTGTTAAAGAGTATCCAATGTATGATGAAGAAACAGATGGGATGCTTTATGAAGAAGAGGGAGCTGAGGAAGAACTTGAGATTGAGCTCAATGAGGATGAGCCAGCTTTTTTGCAAGGGCAAAGCAGGTATTCCGTAGATATGTCGCCTGTGAAAATCTTTAAGAATCCAGAAGGGTCATTGAGTCGTGCAGCTGCACTTCAATCTGCACTAATTAAGGAGCGTAGAGAAGTGCGTGAGCAGCAGCAAAGAACCATGTTGGATTCAATCCCAAAGGACCTGAATCGTCCTTGGGAAGATCCAATGCCAGAGACTGGTGAAAGGCATCTTGCACAGGAGCTTAGAGGTGTTGGTTTGTCGGCTTATGACATGCCTGAGTGGAAGAAGGATGCTTTTGGGAAGACAGTCAGTTTTGGGCAGAGGTCAAAGCTCTCAATTCAGGAACAGAGGCAGACCTTGCCTATCTATAAGCTGAAGAAAGAGTTGGTTCAGGCAGTGCATGAAAATCAAGTTCTTGTTGTCATTGGTGAGACTGGTTCAGGTAAGACAACCCAGGTAACGCAGTACCTTGCCGAGGCTGGTTACACGACAATGGGTAAGATTGGGTGTACACAACCACGCAGGGTGGCTGCGATGTCTGTGGCCAAGAGGGTTGCTGAAGAGTTTGGTTGTCGTCTGGGGGAGGAAGTTGGATATGCTATTCGTTTTGAGGATTGCACCGGACCTGATACTGTGATCAAGTACATGACTGATGGTATGCTTCTTAGGGAGATTTTGATTGACGAGAACCTTTCTCAGTACTCTGTAGTCATGCTTGATGAAGCTCATGAGAGGACAATCAATACAGATGTTCTTTTTGGATTATTAAAGAAACTTGTGGGTCGGAGACCAGACCTTCGTTTGATTGTCACATCTGCTACCTTGGATGCAGAGAAGTTTTCAGGTTATTTCTGCAACTGTAACATCTTCACTATCCCGGGGAGAACTTTTCCTGTAGAGATACTCTACACCAAGCAGCCAGAAAGCGATTACCTTGATGCATCTCTAATCACTGTTCTACAAATTCACTTAACGGAACCGGAAGGTGACATCCTTCTCTTCTTGACGGGACAGGAAGAAATTGATTTTGCATGCCAGTCGCTTTATGAGAGGATGAAAGGTCTTGGTAAAAATGTGCCTGAGTTAATTATCTTACCAGTTTATAGTGCCCTTCCCAGTGAAATGCAGTCAAGGATATTCGATCCAGCTCCACCTGGGAAGAGGAAAGTAGTTGTGGCTACTAATATAGCTGAGGCATCGCTGACCATCGATGGGATATTTTATGTAATTGACCCAGGATTTGCAAAGCAAAATGTATATAATCCAAAGCAGGGGCTGGATTCACTGGTCATAACCCCAATTTCACAAGCATCAGCCAAGCAACGAGCTGGTCGTGCTGGGCGTACTGGGCCTGGAAAATGTTATCGCCTCTACACTGAAAGTGCATACCGCAACGAGATGTCCCCTACTTCAGTTCCAGAAATTCAGAGGATAAATCTTGGGACTACTACACTTACGATGAAAGCAATGGGGATAAATGATCTCTTGTCTTTTGATTTTATGGATCCTCCTTCACCCCAAGCACTCATTTCTGCTATGGAACAGCTGTACAGTTTAGGAGCACTGGATGAGGAGGGGCTTCTGACCAAATTGGGTAGGAAAATGGCTGAGTTTCCTCTGGATCCGCCATTATCTAAGATGCTACTGGCCAGTGTGGACCTTGGATGCAGTGATGAGATCTTGACCATCATTGCCATGATTCAGACAGGCAATATATTTTACAGGCCTAGGGAAAAGCAAGCCCAGGCTGATCAGAAGAGAGCCAAGTTTTTCCAGCCAGAGGGAGATCATCTGACTTTACTTGCAGTCTATGAGGCTTGGAAAGCTAAGAATTTTTCAGGGCCATGGTGTTTTGAGAACTTTGTTCAGTCTAGATCCCTTAGGAGGGCACAGGATGTCAGAAAACAGCTTCTTAGCATCATGGATAAGTATGTTCTTCTAGTTTTGCCTTGCTGTTTTCTTATCATAAATTTATCATGCTGTATGTAATGGCTGTGTGGGTTCTGTGGGTTCCCTTTTTTTTTGGTTGTGTTTGTTGATATCACAGTCTCTAGTTTTTCTTCATTTATATTACTATTTAAAGTAAACCACTGGTCAGTTCATTTGATGTTTACATTGTGTTCTGACTACACGTTGTGATTTTCAGGTATAAACTCGACGTTGTGAGTGCTGGAAAGAATTTTACAAAGATTAGGAAGGCAATTACGGCAGGGTTTTTCTTCCATGGTGCTAGAAAGGACCCACAGGAGGGGTATAGAACCCTAGTGGAGAATCAGCCAGTTTATATCCATCCAAGCAGTGCTCTCTTCCAGAGACAACCGGATTGGGTCATCTACCACGAGTTGGTTATGACTACAAAGGAGTATATGCGCGAGGTGACAGTGGTTGACCCCAAATGGCTTGTGGAACTAGCACCCAGGTTCTTCAAAGTGGCTGATCCTACCAAGATGAGTAAGCGCAAGCGTCAAGAACGGATTGAACCGCTATATGACAGATACCATGAACCAAACTCCTGGCGTCTTAGTAAACGGCGTGCCTGATATGTGGTATTTCCAAGCCTGCTATCAGCATCGTTTTGTATTTATTTTGCCTTTTAGTGTAAATGTAAATAAATTGTAAGACAACTCCAGCGTAGTTTATCTACTTATCCATTTTAACGGCAAAGGAGGACATCACAGCTCCAGCAAACTCCATCTGGCTCTCTATTTCGGAAACACTTATTGCCTCTACAGTTCTGGTGTAGAGGAGAGAGAAATCAAGGGCGCCATGTCTTTTGCAAGGGGCTCAATTTCAGAAGGTTCTTTCTTCATTTTATTATTTTAGTAACTTTCATTGAGATGCTTAGAATTGTCATATATGTGAAACTTCTCTTATGTATTTGGACCATGAAGTCCACTGTGACATAGAGTCTGTTTGGGAAGTTGGAATATTTGCTCAGTTTATATTACCTCAAAGCTGAAATAAAATTATGTTTTTCTTCAGGTACCAGAAACTGTAATTTTCTTTATCAGAGATGGCAGAAAGGTCCCGGCTGCTTGAACGGTATCTTTAACGTACTGTTTCAGGCCAGATGCGATTCGACACACTGTTTTAAGGTTCCAAGAGTCCAATTTTCCGGTGATATCCGTTCCTTTCTCTAGAGTCTGCTGCATCTTGGTTGCAAGTTGCAAATTACAAATTATGTTTCAAGATCTACCATGAACCATCCATTTTTATTAGAGGTGGAATTGCGGAATGGCTATTCCACACGCAAAATGCTCTGTTTTTGTGTTACATGCCAGAAAAATGCTCTGTTTTACCAGGAGGAACTCATGCGAGTTTTACTTTTGCATAAAATATTTGTTGTTTAGTGGGTTTTGATTCAGTTTCATTTTTTGAGAACGATAAAGGTCTAAAAAGTTCTGCCACTTACCACAATGAGGATGTTCGCATTTTATTTTTGATGCGGACGTGCGCATGTGAATGGGACTGTATATATATATATATTTTGGTTACAAGGGGGCCAAAGACCCAAGCAAAGCAACAAAAATTAAATTATAATATTAGGCACCAGCCTTTGAAAAGAGACACCACAAAGATCATCAAGGAGAATATCAATTAAATGGTCAGGAGGGTGGTCCAAGTAGACAACACCATAATCCATCCCCAAGCTTTGCTTGGCCAAGCTGTCGGCAATTCTATTAGCCTCTCTATAGGTATGCTTAATTTCAATAGTCTGAAAATTGGTCATGAGAGAACAACAACTATGTAAGAGGGTGGCCAAAGGATGCAAGTCCTTGTCCAAATCTTGAATCAAACTGATCGGAGACTTCGAATCGGATTCCACCATAACGTGGGGAAACTGCATGTCAGAAGCAAGTTTCAGACCCAAGTACAGACCCCAAGCTTCAGCGTCAAGGATTTGACCGATGCCAAGATTGCACATGAAACCTCTTACCCAGAAGCCATTGCAATCCCTGATGACCCCTCCAGTTCCAATTCGACTACTACCCGAGTTTCTAGATCCATCGACATTGATTTTTATCCAACCCAAAGTAGGTCTCTTCCAACAAATATTCACCATCGAAGTAGGAGGTTTAAGACTAGAGTGATCTTGAGCATGGGACCATTCCAAGGCTGCAGTAAGGACAATATTTGTAGGATTAGGGAGGAATCTAAAAGCAGGGTCAAAGATGGCTTTATTTCTCCACTTCCACAGGAACCAACAACCAAAGAAAAAAAAGCACTGCCAAGTTAAGTTGGGATACCACATAGAGCTGCAATGAGCATTAGCAGACAACCAACTCTTCCAGTCAAGGAGTAGAGTGAGATTAAGATTGTTGGGAGCCTGAATAGAGAGCCAAAAGTGCTTAGCCCGAGCACAATCTCTAAAAAGATGAAGCAGGGTTTCTGGCTTACCAGGACACATATGGCAGGATGAATCAGAAGTAAGATTTCTCTTGACTCTTTGGACATTAGTTAACACTCTTTCATGGACAACAGTCCAAGCAAAGATCTGAATCTTAGGAGGAACATGAAGATTCCATATGATTTTCCATAAGGGATTAGGGCGAGCACCACACTCAGTAAGCCCATGATAAGCAGATTTCACAGAGAACTTCCCATTAGAAGTCAGACCCCAAATTAACTTGTCAGGACCAAATCTATAGAGATTGGCAGGGGTGCAAATGATTTTCTCAACAATTTCTTGAGGAAGAACAGAGAGGAGCTTAGGGATATCCCAACCCTCATTTATCCAAAAATCTTGAACTTTTAAAGAGACATCAACATTGTCATTATCATGAATGAAATTAATTAAAGCACCAGTAGGAAGTCAACAATCAGTCCAGAAAGAGATGGCATCACCTTTGCCTAATCTCCATTGGAGGCCCTTATTAAGCAGCTTTACACCAAACATAATGCTTCTCCAAGTACTAGAACTGGTATTGGGGCAAGAATAATTTGGATCTAAGAAGGAAGCCTTGCGAAGATATTCTGCTTTGTAGATCTCATGCCATAAACCTTTATCATTTTGCAACATACGCCAACTGGTTTTAGCAAGCATAGCCTGGTTCATCACAGCAGTCTTTTTGACTCCCAAATCACCCTGAAATTTAGTTTTGCACACTTCATCCCACTTAATTAAATGGATCTTTTTGCTTTGATCAGTGTCCCCCCAGAGAAAATGTATGTTAAGCTTGTCAATCTTAGAGCAGGTAGAAGCTGGTAACCTTACAGTTTGCATAGCATAAAGGAGAGAAGAAGAAGTAACAGGTTGAATGAGAGTGAGTCTGCCAGCCATGCTCAAGCTTTTACTCTTCCAACCTGAGAGTCTGTTCTGGACCTTATCCACAATATTAGCATAAGTATTTTTTGTAATCCTGGAGTGGATTAGCGGCATGCCCAAATATTTTCCCAAATTATCAGTGCTAGGCGAGCCACAAATATTAACAATTTTCCTGACAGTTCGCTTCTTGGTGTTGGGTGAACAATAAAGGTTTGACTTTTCAAAACTCACCAATTGACCAGAGAGATTACAAAATTTATCAAGGCATTTTTTCAAAATCTTAGCTTGGTTGCGAGAGGTTTTAGAGAAGAGCATCAGGTCGTCAGCAACGAAAAGATGGAAAATAAAAGGGCCTGCTTGGGAGACTTTAACAGGTTTCCATTTCTTGATTTCAACAGCAGAAGTAATTAAGTGGGATAATTTTTCCATACACAAAACAAATAAGTAAGGTGAAAGAGGGTCACCTTGTCTCAATCCTCTACCAGCTTTGAAGTCCTCAGAAAGCTCTCCATTCAAACAGATTTGAAAGGTAGTTGTGAAAACACAACTCATGATCAGCTTGACAATAGGAGGAGGTAAGTGAGCTTCATAAAGAACCATTTCCAGAAAAGACCAATTTAGGCGATTATAGGCTTTGGAGAGATCGATTTTCCAGGCCAAGAAACCATCATTTCCTTAGATAATTTGTATTTTTGGAGAATTTCTTGGGCAATCATAATATTATCAGAACTTTGCCTTCCAGGCACAAAACTAACCTGATTAGGGCTGATTAAGTTCTTCAAAAGAGGACGGATCCTGTCGACTAAGACTTTGGAGATCACCTTGTAAATGGTATTGCAAAGGCTTATGGGCCTGAAATACACCATTCTCTGGGGGCAAGTAGTCTTAGGAATCAAGGTAATGAGAGTATGATTGAGGCCAGCAGGCACAACACCGGAGTTAAAGGCCTCATTAACAATTTGAAAGATTTCATCACCATAAATACCCCAATGTTTCTGGTAGAAAATACCAGGATATCCATCAGGTCCAGGAGTTTTAGTACCACCGATTGAAAACATAGCCATATTAACTTCAGCACGACTGAGAGGTTGTTGGATCCAAGAAATCTTTTGAGCCTCCAACTCAGGGAATAGATTGGGAATATGGAATAAGGTGTCCAGACTAGCTTCAAAGGTGAAAAGCCGAGAAAAATAATTAACAGCAATAGTCTTCATGGAGGTGCAATCAGTAGTCCACACATCATTATCATCATAAAGCCCTACAATTTTGTTTCTTCTCCTCCGAATAAGGGTGGTAAGATGACAAAATTTGGTGTTCCTATCCCCATCTTTTAACCATTGGTCCCTTGATTTTTGGTGCCAAAAGGTAGCTTCCTGATCTCTGAGCTCCTCGTACTCTTTAATTATACCAGCTTCCAGATTTAAAAGGAAAGGATTTGTACCCCTGTCCATGCAATTCTGAATACCAGCAAGTCTATTCAAGAGTTTTCTTTTCCTCTTGAAAATATTGCCAAAGACATTGTCATTCCAATTCTTGAGAGCAGCAGTGAGAGATTTTGTTTTAGCCAAGAAGTTCCCAGAGCAGTTTTTTCATGTATCAGTCACAAAGTTTGAGAAATCAGCATGTTGAAGCCACATTGCTTGAAACCTGAAAGGACAAGCCAGTCTGTTAAGACTAGTATTAGAAAATAGTTGGATAATAATAGGGCAATGGTCAGATTTCATTCGAGGAAGATGTTGGACGAAGGCTCCAGGATAAAGCATTCTCCATTCATCATTGCAGAAGGCACGATCAAGTCTCTCTTTGATTCTATTATTAGTCCATGTGAACTTGGATCCAATAAACCCCATGTCAATTAAAGCTTTTCTGTGAATCCAGTCTTTTAGACGTCCACCATTTCTATTAACGGGACCAAAATTTCTATCAGCGCTACAAATCAATTCATTGAAATCCCCAGCAAGCATCCAAGGTAAATTAAGAGAAGAAGATAAACCATCCAAATAGTCCCACATAGTGTTTCGAATGGTAGCAGTAGGACTGGCATATAAAGCAGAAAAAATCCAAGGATGAGAAAGAGGACCAGTGATCTTCACAGTAATGGCCTGGACATTGATATCAATAAAGCAAACATCAATTTTTTTTATCCCATAAGAGCCGAATTCCTCCGGAGAAACCGCTAGCTTCAGAGATCTCAGCATCAGGGAACCCAAGATTTTTAAAGAATTTATGCTGCTTTTCACAAAAGGAGACTTTAGGTTCACAAATAACCACCACATCCAAATGGTTCATCTTAATTAAATCAGAGATAGAGTCTCTGACATTCTTACCCCCAGCTCCTCTGACATTCCAACACATGATTTTAAACATTGTAAAAAATAAATGGGGAGGGGTTGGAAAACCCAAAAGATAGATCAAACCATATCCTCCACATCAGTGGAGGATAGATTGCACTCAATGTTAACAATGCTTTGGGTCTGCCCATTAGTACCATTGAGAGTAAGTACTTGAGAAGTATCCATGGGTTCTGAGTTCTGACCTGTCAACATGATCTGGGGATACCTCAGGATCAGCCAAAGGTTCCTCCGGAGGAGTATGCCCAAATGTAGTTGCATCATTGCTGGCTGGAATATAGTTTGAAGCTGAGACATCCTTAAACACCAAAGGAGGAAGATTATGGAGGATAGGTTGGATACTGAGGGTCTTAGAATCACGTTTGGGAGTAGCCTTTTTTGTTGCTTGGAGATTCTATTGCTCTTTGGTTTAAAGGTGGAAGCTTCGGCACCAGTAAACACAATACTAGTTTTGTTAGAGATATCATTCAAAACTTTTCTATTCGAAGGGGTGGAGTTGTCTGTCACTTTGTCTTTCATGGCTGTCATAGCTTTGGCCTCCACTTGTTTCCAGAATTTCACAATTTTCGAAAACTCTTTCACATTAGGTGAGGGTTGAGAAGGTACAGGAGTAGGGTCAGCAAGAGCATTGATTGGTTATCAAAATATAATGATGACTAATTTAGACTCGGGATTGTCGAACCACGGGGATTAGAGGCCTAAAACCTAATTAGTAAAATGTAATCTAATTTTCTTAACACAAATAACAATTTTTTAGTATTTTCTTTTTATTTTAAAAACACACAAAAGTTAACAAACTAAATTGAACAAACAAAATAGAAATAATTAAACTATGAGAATAAATCACAAATTATATTTTGGGTTTATTGAATAACACAAATCAAATCTCACAATAGTAAAACAAATTACTACAAAAATTCATACAAATGTAATTCAAATATTAATAAAGCAAAAATAAAATTAAAACTTAATTAAACTAAGAGAGAGAGAGAGAGAAAGAGAGTGGCTTATTGTGCTTGAGAAACAACACGGGCTTTAGCCCAAAGAGAGAGTGGAGAGAGCACGGCGTCTCTTGGCTGAGATGAGGCCGTGGTTGTGCTTGGACGGCGCGGTGAGCTGCTGTAGTGATGGTGGTGGTGTGAGATATGCAGATGAGGGGAAGCTTGGGTGTGGAGAGAAAGAACCGGGGTGCAGAGAATAGAAGAGAAAATGCAGAAGAAAAGAAGAGAAGAAGAAGAAGGGGGAGAGGAAGAGAAGAGAGGGAGATGAGAAAGAGGAGGGTTTTTTTGAAGAGAAGAATGAGGATGCTATTTATAGGAGAATGAAGAGGAAGTAGAAGACAATGAAAAAAATAAAGAAAGAAAAGGAAGAGAAGTGGAATGTGAGTGGTAGAAAAGAAATGGTGAGTGAAATGGTGGAAATGTAGTCATATGACAATTAACCATTTATTTAAATAAAAGAAATCAAATACTAATGGTATAAAGAGAAAGCAATAAATATAGTGTGGTGATATGGATGACAATATGGTGGTGAGTGGAGCATTGCAAAATAAAAGAAGAAGAAAGAATTTGAAAGTAGATAGCACTGAGCTGTGTCCACTTAGAACATAATTATGGGTGTTTGAACGGTTGGATGGTGCTGCAATTTGAACCCAGAATACCTAACATCCACGTGCAGCGTGTGCCAAAAATACAGCTAGATCTGACGGTGCAAGTGGGAGATATGCGCCTCCAAAGTGGATTGATCTGCACAGGCAGATTGTCCGAAAATGGGCTTGGACCTTTCCTTCATGCTTTGTGGACTTGGGCTTTCCTTCATGCATTTGGGCCTTCCTTCATGGATTTAGGCCTTCATCTTGGGCCTCACGGCAGCTTACCTCTTAATGGGCCTCGAAAAATCCTATTAGACTTCGTAAATTTCCGAGCTCCGATTTTCTGCACGTATTCACATTTATACATCATTTAGGGACTCAAATATGGAAACTAAGCAAAAATAGCAAAGTTACAATTAAATCATAGCCAAATAGTAGGGAAAATACATTAAAAATATCACACTTTGTGCTCCTATCAAGCATCATCCTCATCTTGGAGGGGGGCAAATCTGGAGCCAGAGTGATTTTGGATCCCTTTCATATTTCCTGCTGCAGTAGGCTTTCTGTTAGATCGATAGGACATCAGCATCCATGGTCCTACATTGTTCTTCTTCCCAGCTGGCAGAGTGTTGGACTCATTTGAGTGTGTAGCAGTGTCATTGGCATTTCCATTAGTAGCATTGCCAACAGTGGTTTTAAGAATGGGATCAGTAGCTATAGATTGTACACCGTTATGCATCTCTTGCTGCACAACAGCTTGTACAACATAAGGGCATCTATCCTTTACATGCCCATAACAACCACAATTGAAGCAAATTGTGCTAATACCCTTATATACCACCCCATAAACTTCATCATACAGGTGTATAAAGGATTTCAAAGGTGCATCAAGGTCAATTTCCACGCAGACTCTACAGAATTTCCCCCTAGTCTGGGCAAGAGTGAGTTTATCCACCCTCACAACCGGGCCAATCAAAGATTTAATTTTGGTCAGGTAAATTCCTTATAATACTTCACAGGGAGGTCATTGATTCTAATCCACACAGCCATGCGGCTGATACGTTCTTTTTTAGGATTAAAATCAGGCCTCCATTTTTGCACTACCAAAGTCTGCCCAGCAATTATCCAAGGGGCATAAGGGAAATTTGTAAAAATGCCCATATTTTGGGCCTTAAAATGGTTTTTGCCCAACATTTTTGAAACTAATGAAAAGTACCCATTTTGAGTAGTGAAATGACCTTCATGCCCATTTAACTTTTCTTGTTCTCATTCAGTCATGTCGTTTTCATTAGGTCACTCTCCCCTCTTTCTTTCCTTCTTTTATTTTCTTTTCGCCGTCCTACTCTGGTACCACGACCATACGACCGTAGCTCCTCTATTCGGCCACATCTGGACGTCGGAGGGGTGGTGGAGTGTGCGTCTTGGAGGCGCGAAGCAAGCCTTGGTTGTTATTGGAGCATACGGTGACGGGTGGCAGCGAATCTAAGTATAGAAGCTTTGGTGGTTCCGGCTGTTTTCGTGGTGTTTTCCGGCAACTCCTTTGACCGTTGATAAGTGCGTAAATACGCACTTAAAGCGTCTTTAATTACTTGAATTAGGCTTTTCCGAGAGCTGTTTTGTTATATTTAATGTGTGTTTTCTTGTGAATAGGAAAATTATGAACAAAAATGTTAATTTGCACAAAAAGGTGCATTTTGGAGGTTTTCAGCGCAATTCCGAAAAGTCAACCGTGACTTTCCAATGTCAAAATGACACCGGTCATTTCTCGGATGCGGAGACCAGAGCATGTACATGTACGAAGATTTCGAAAACCGTTTCGAATTCCAATAATTTAATCAGCGAACCACCACCATTTGCGGTGGCGAAATAAATCCAAACCTCCATTTTATTTTCCTATATTTATTTATGTATTTATTTCTTTTCATTATTTTATTATTTATTTATTTTTTATTTTCATTTTATTTACTTTTTCTTTTTGACTTTGCAGTCACTCCGTCCACCACCGTGCCGACATCCTCCTTTGGATTCCTCTGCCACTGCCGACAACCTCCATTTTCATCACATTTGCTCCTTGGATTCCCTCTAGGATTCCATCACCTTGCTGGCCACCTTTCCTCCTTTCCAGCCTACGCGACCCCTCACTCCACCATTTTCTCGCTTCTCCCGGCTCTTCAAATACCAGTCTTGGTTTCCATTCTTCCCGGGCCGGGGTTTCTCCCCGCGCCACCATCTCTCTCACCCCTCCATCCTTCTCAAGCCTACGAGTATCTCTTCTAGATGCATTCCGTCCTAGCCCCTCCTCCCTCTCTGGTATCTCTCTGCCCTCCTCCTTTGTTCCTCACGGCCACCACATCTCTCTCCCTCCTTCCCTTCTTTCCCGAGCTATCTAAGCCCCATTTCTCCTCTGTAATCATCCTTCATAATCAAACCACCACTGCCATCACACAATTTCATAATCATAGTCACTCACTGCCCCGTTCCTTGTTCCTCTTAATCACCAAATTCATCACCCATCCTCCTTCAATCATCACCTGCAAGCACAAGAATTCACAACAATTAATCAAGCAACGCAGAAACCATCGAGCCCATGGCTGCCCCTCAGTCCAATCTCACTGCCGGTCTTCAATTAATCACAGCTCACCGTGCCTCCTCTGTGCACGCCGTGTAGCAACTTGTGGGACTTTAGTCCCACATTGAAGAAATGTTAAGGGTCTATACTCTTTATATGAAAAGTGAGATGTTAAGAAATGTTAAGTGGCTGCCCCCTCTTTATAATAAATGGGTGAAAAGTGAGATGTGAGCCTTTTATTGGGCTACACACACATATATCTAAAAGTCAAAATATGGCCTTGAGCTCGGTTGATTAAATCCGAATTAATTTTTTATTTAATATTTATATTTTTGAAATATAAATTTCGGATAAAATCAAACAGTTGCAACTGTTCGATAGGTTGCAACTGCCGACGCAACTTCCCGTTCAGGACTTTTTATAAGGACGACCTCTGTCGTTGTTCATATATGAATTTCGTCCTCTCCCTCTTCCTCTTTTCTTCTGCTATTCTAAGAAACATAAAGTAAATTCGCAAGGAACAAGTTCTTGTGCAAGAACTTATTGTAGATAGTTGTATCCTCTAGATAGACGTCCGAACTACAGCATGAGTGAGGGCGAATTTCTGTCTTAGGTCACTGCTACGCAGGCCTCTATCTTATCAAGTTAGTGAAATTTGATTTCCTTTTATTGTTGTTTTCGATTTCATTTCGTTAACATTATAATATTGTAATTATATATATATTGTTTGTGTACTGGATATTGGTTGGTTCTAACACGCCGACGCCGCCGGCATCCCAAACCAGCGCACACAGCAGCGCCTCTCATCATTGCTTCCCGGTGCTTCTCTACTGCCGGCACCCATGCCGTCTATGCCGCTTCGAAGCCCGCGCCGTTTCCGACTTGCGTCTCCTCATCCTTCGCTTCCTGTGCCTCCTCTGTGCACGCCGCTGCTGCCATCTCAACCTCCTCTGCCCAGGCCGCGTCCCAAAATACTACCGGCGCCGTTTCAATTTCGAAATCACACCAGCCCCACTCTCTCTCCGTCCGCCGACGCCGTCAAGCTCACAGATCTACTTCTCTACCGCTGCCCGTGCCTCCTCTCCGGTCTCTCTCTCTCTCTGCTGCTGCTTTGAACCGTGAAGGAAGAAAAATAGAAAAAAAAGATGTGAAGAGAAGAACTAATCACGGTCTGTAGAGAAGAAGAGATGAAAAATCTCAGGGTTGAAAAGTCAACAAGGAGACACGCAATGGACGGGCTGGACCGGAAATAAGTCAAAGAAAGTCAATTTGACTTTGTGATTTGGGCCTCCAAGCCCAAAATCCCAAGTCAAGGCCCAAGGTCCAATTGCTATCTTCACCCGCAAGGCCCAGCCCAATCTGCTATGGACACTCGAGCTCCTTGAAATTCATTCGCCAAACTCATTGAGCATTTCTTTCCCTTAAACTCAATTTAATTTTATGTTGTGTGAATTTATTAATTTCTATTTTCATTTGGATATTTTAAGTTGTGTAAATATTTGTGAACATAAGAATTTGATTTATTGTAAATATTTGTGTAATTTGATATTGTGTGATTTAATTATTTTATAAAAAACCCAAAAACATGTTTATTATTTAATTGTGTGATTTAAAGAAAAACCAAAAAGATTTTGTGATTTATTTATTGTGTGTTTATTTAATTAATATTGTACATTTTTGTAAATAAATTTATTGTATAGTTTAATTAATTTTCGTGACATAGAAAAGTAAATAAAACAATCTCCTGTGGGTAAATGACCATTTGCTTCCCATTATACTTTTCAACGACAAATTGTTAGGAAGTTAAGAAATATATATCTTGATGTGGTTATTTTTGTGCATCTTTTTGGTGTGCGAAAATAACAGTATCAACCGTTTGTCAGAAGTAAGGTATGAAAGTTAATCCTTTCATTAAGCTCTTTGTATTGGTATAATTAGATTGTAATTATATGCAAAGTTTGGAGAATTGATATAATTGTGAATATTGGAACCTTGACCGTTTTCTGTGTGGTGACCATTTTTGTCGTTCGTAAGTTTGAGTCTATTAGTTGGTAACTTAGTTTCATCTTATATGATTAATTAATGAGATGAGAGAATATATGCGAAACTCAAACAGGCTCGAACTCTACCAATCATTGCTCTAGTGGATTACATAAGAGAGATGCTCCAACAGTGGTTTGTTGAACGTCGTGATGCAGCGAGTTTCGTGAATTCACAATTGTCTAGATGGGCAGAAGACAGGGTGCGCACAAACAACAACAATAGTTTGCACATGCAGGTATATATTTTGCTAATTGGTTTTTTTTTTGGACAATTGCTAATTGGTTTTTTAATATAGGCATGTATGACTATTATATGGTAAGATTTTATGTTTATGAAACATGCTAAGTTTGGTTTTCATTAAATATTAGGTGACTCCCATTGAGCTATATGCATTTCAAGTACATGATCAAAGTCAAACATTTACGGTGAATCTCCACAACAGTACTTGCACATGTCGTGAGTTTGACATTGACCGACTTCCTTGTGCCCATGCAATTGCTGCGTGCAAAGCTAAAGAAATGTCAGTGTATAGCATGTGCTCCCAATTTTACACAGTTAATGCACTTGTGTTGGCATACGCAGAGGCTATATGGCCAGTTGGTAATAGAAGTGAGTGGGATGTGCCTGAAGATGTGCGTAATAGAGTTGTCTTACCTCCAATAAGACAAGTAATACCCGGAAGACGAAAGACCGTTCGAATCCCTTCTGTAGGGGAGGATGTGACTTGTAAAAAATGTGGACGATGTGGAGGAGGAGGCCATAATTGTGCAACTTGCAGAAATTCAATATCTTTTCCTTAATTTTTTTTTTTGCTAGTATTTTTAATTTTGTATGAATTTGTATTAACTGAATACACATTTAGTTATGTGTGTTATGTTTAATTGGTAAAATTTGATATTGAGTTTAATTAGTATATATTATTGTGTGCAACATAGAACAGACGAGAGGGAAAGAAAAGAAGAAAAAAAAAAGTACTTCACATACGAACTAGGGATGGCAACGGGTCGGGTCGGGGCCGGGTTATGGATGACCGAGACCCGAACCCGAAAGCATAATTTATACCCGAACCCGAACCCGACTACCAGGTTCGGGTATTTACCAAACCCGAACCCATCGGTTTATTAATAACCGAACCCGACCCGCCAACCCAAAAAAAAATAATTATTATTATTATTATTTGTAAATAATAATTGTTAATACTTATTTTAATATCTTTTTCTTAAAAAATATTAAAATAAAAATAAAAGACTACATATGATGTAATCCTCTATTAGAGTGGAATATGTTTGTTAAGGGGGAGATGTGCCCATTTTATAAGTGAGAGAGGACTCCTCTTCTTTCCACATTTCCAATGTCCTTGTACATATTACATAATCTAAAGCTCATCTTGCAATCCTTTTGGAGAGTATGGGAGGACTACCTCCCGATAAGGTTTTGGCTAGCCTCCACCATAAAGATATATCTCGGGTGTTGGACTATGTGATTTGTTCATAATTTTACATCATATTATTTACTTTTTGTAAAGAAAAATGATTATATAAATGATGTTGATTTCTTCTTCTTCTTTCTCTCTTTTCTTCTCTTCTCTCTTTCTTCTTCTCAATCACTCTTCATCCATCCTCTAATTTCTTCAATGTTACTTCAAGAATTTAATTAGAGACTCTGAAATTCCGGTTGCACGGAATAGTCCCAATAAACGGTAGTCGTCCTAAACACTAATCGGAGAGCATACACAACTTTGAACAAATTAAAAGTTAATCTCTCCACAACCTAACAACCTAGGTTCAAACAATTGCACAAGCAATTCACAATTGACAATAAATATATATGCAACAAGCACAATCAATTGTACAACCTAGAATCCCAAAGTGAGCATCATCAATAGCTCACCACGGACTATATCTATTAATGTATGATCAAGCATGCAACATGTTAATCAATTAAACACAATAACATATAGATAGGCAATCACACAATATGTTAATCAATTAAGCATAATACAATAGACAAGCAAACACACAAACAACACACGATATGGTCACCCGGAAACCTCTACCTCTAGAGGAAAAACCGGAGGGGAGCCGTACCCCACGCTCTTGTGTAACACTATGAAAAACGCCAATTGGCAAACACATACAAGGGGGAATCACAATCCCAAACTCTACACTATTAACACAATGACTAGTGGCAGCTCTAACCTTGTGTAGCCTCCAAATGCTTCTTCAAGTGCTCCCACCTCAAGCCGCTCCAATTGAAAGAACTTCACCACGTGAATCCTCCAACCGCTTAATCAATTAAACACAATAACATATAGATAGGCAATCACACAATATGTTAATCAATTAAGCATAATACAATAGACAAGCAAACACACAAACAACACACGATATGGTCACCCGGAAACCTCTACCTCTAGAGGAAAAACCGGAGGGGAGCCGTACCCCACGCTCTTGTGTAACACTATGAAAAACGCCAATTGGCAAACACATACAAGGGGGAATCACAATCCCAAACTCTACACTATCAACACAATGACTAGTGGCAGCTCTAACCTTGTGTAGCCTCCAAATGCTTCTTCAAGTGCTCCCACCTCAAGCCGCTCCAATTGAAAGAACTTCACCACGTGAATCCTCCAACCGCAAGTATCACCAACAATGCAAATGTGTGTGTGTATGAGTGAATGAAATGAATTCAATTCGTTTGACACAAGCAAGTAAACAAGGAACACTTGCTAGAATCAAAACAAATCGAATTGACAAACCTTGAATATGATTCAAGGGTTGATTTAGTTATTCACAAGGAACAATAACTAAATCAACAACATCAAAGATGTGAGGAGCCTATAACATGGATCTAGGGTCACTCAACTATACCAGAAAACTCTCTCAAGACGTTTTGGACAATAGGCAAAGAGTAGAAAGAGTTGGAACAAATGAAAACCGAAGGATTCTATTTATAGAAAACAAAACAGACGCTCGGGCGATCGATCGTCACTATTCACGATCGATCGTCACTGTTCATGAACAGTACCACTGTAGCAACGGACACATTTTTGAATCGCAACGGGCAGATTCTCCAACGGTACTATTGACGATCGATCGCACGATTCCAGGCGATCGATCGCACTGTTCATATGAACAGTAACACTGTAGCACATGAACAGTAACACTGTAGCAAAAACAGAAAAATATCTTAAAAATAAATGTTTGCTTAACCAAATGAAATTTAATTAATTTCTAGCAAACCTAAGATATTTGTGCTACTCCTTAAGCATAAACAAAATGTATGAAATGCATATGCATGATTCATACCTTGAGATGCTTGAATGAAACATTCGATGTACAAAAATCGAAGTCCGGAGAAAAGACCGGATAAGAATGGCGTCTTCACGAACCATCTCGAGCAAGAACAACCTAAGCCACTATTCCTAATCCCTTAAACAACCTAGCATTGAATACAATAAAATGCTAATACAAGGGAAGAGGTTTTGTCAAATAGGAAATAGCCAATAGCAAATATTTTGCCCTAACAGACTCCTACAAAGCATCAAGACATCAAGAATAAAAGGGTTTTATCGATCTTTTGATCAATGTATCATCTTATTTTTGTGTTGTGGATAATTTGTGCGGAATATTATTATGAATTGTAGGTATTTTATTCGATTTTCTCTATTTTCTCCTCAATTTCTTCTAATCAAACTCGAAAATAATAGAAAAATAATACTCATTACACTCGCCTTACATATATTCACGTATCTCGCACTATCATCGATCTATCTCTTATCACACTACTTAGTGTTACAAACCGTAAGTTATCAACTCACCAAGATAGTTTTGGGCATTTTAATTTTCATTAGTACGACAATGTCGGTCTTAAACTATATCATCGATATGTTGATATGATATTTAAACGACATAAAACTCTACATCCATAAGAAACTCTTCATCACATAAATAAATGAGATACATACCTCATATATCACCATGTCACCAAAACATAAGTAACACTAGGAAAAATGATTCATCAATCATGGTGGATCGTAGGTACGACATGCATTATATACTTCAACACCCAAGCTATCTCACAATGGTGATGGCCGGCCAAGATCTCATTGGGATGTAAATTTCTTGTGCTCTCCAAAATGGTTGCATGATATGTTTTAGGTAAGAAAATGTATACTAGCTAGAATCCCACATTCGTAATACGAACAGAGAAGGGAGGGAAGACTGGAAGGGGAAAAAAAAAAGGTCAAGGTTTCTTTGTCCTGCACGGAGAAAAAAAAATTTAAGGGGGGAGAGTGGCCTGATGAAAACGACATGACAGAATGAATGAGAACAAGAAAAGCTAAATGGGCATGAAAGTCATTTCACTACTCAAAGTGGGTACTTTTCATTAGTTTCAAAAATGTTGGGCAAAAACTATTTCAAGGCCCAAAATATGGGCATTTTTACAAATTTCCCACTGCATAAAGCATAGTCCATATCCTCCTGTAGCACAAATTTGACAGCATAGAAGTCATTTGGTAAATCAATCAATTGCCAAGGACCTTTCAAATTTCACTTCCTTTTCAGACCATCAAACATGAATTTAAAGGCATTAGCAGTATTGGCCAATCGAAATCCAGTTTATCTTCAACGCGTTGAGAAAAACATATTTTAGGACCACACGTACCTTCAGAGACAGTAAAATCTTCATCACCAAGAGTGAACTCTTTAGTCATCGTTTGTTGGAACTGATTTAATGGGTTTAGAAGTGAGCTGGCATAGCTTCTTGGCAACACAGTGTTTGAGAGGTCAGGTGATACCTGAGGAAGTCCAAGCATTGGTTCAGGGGTTGGGATTTCTTGGAGATCATTGCCGCTTCCATCACCCAAACGAGAAGAGCAAAGACGTTTGTGAGTTGCAGATCCATTTTCTCCACCTGAGAAGGTGAAGATTGGTGTTGGTATCATGGCCGTGTTAACAAGAGAGAAGCAGAAGGGGGCAGGAGCCGCTAAGGGCGGCTGATCAACAGTGAAAATAGATGAGGTTCTCTAATCGGTGAATAAGGGCGCGTGAGGCGCGTTCATTTTAATCATCTTATGGAAGCTTCTATTTGTACCTTAAATAGTTTTTGGTAAGCAGATTAGCAGGATATATCGAGATGTAAATTGCTGGTTGCACCGCTTTATAGGTGAGCACGTGAACGGTTCACTAGAGAAACATCCACGTTCAAAGGATTAGCGTTCGTCCAACTCTGAACGTTTCACACGAGACGCTTAGGCTGATGACTATGGCTTAGTTTGGTAAGGCTGGGCTTTTAAGGGCCAGTTTGGTAAAACTGAGCTTTGAAGTGAAGCTGACTTTAGCTGTGCTGTGAGAATAAGTGGCTGTAAAGCAAAGCAGCTGAATGTTTGGTAAATTGACTTTTTGAAAGTGCTGTGAGTAGTAAAAGCAAGGAGATAGTGTTTGGTAAACTAGTTTTTTCAAAGTGCTGTGAGTTTGTAAAATGACCAATATGGACATTATGTGAATTCATTGTTTGGTAATATTTGTTTGTTTATTTTTATTTCTATTTTATTTTGTTTGTTTATTTTATTTTGTTTGGTAATATCCCTTATAATTGTTATTTGTTTGTTTATTTTATTTTGTTTGGTAATATCCCTTATAATTGTTATTTGTTTGTTTATTTTTATTTCTATTTTATTTTGTTTAATTATTTTGTCTTTTCATATTATTATAAGTAGTTGTGCTTATTTGAATAAGTGCTGGAAGTTTGTGAAATAACTAATATGGACATAATGCTAAAATAGAAATATATTATTTGAAGAGTTAAAATAAAATTCTATATTTTCTCTTTTTGCTTATAAAATAGTAATGAAGATTAGCTTGTGGAATTAAGAGAAAATATGCATTTGTGGCGCTCAATGATGATCAAAAACTTCTAAAAACTTGATTACATGAGAAATTTCAAACTGGAGATTAGAAGATAAAAAAACAAATAAATCCTTCTAAATTGAATATTAATTAAAAACAATAATCATATTTCAATCTTAGGAATACTGGTATCAATTTTCATTAGGATCCCATTGAAAAAGAAAAGTCAATTCTCGTTAGCCCATTAGGATTCTTAAATAACTCACTAAGAAAAAAAATAAAAAAGGAAGAAGAAGAAGAGGACATCGGAATAATTGAATCCCTTTTCCTCCCCACCTGCATCTGCAATTTTCTCAACCATAATTACTGAAATGGGATTGAACCAGTTTTCATTCGCTCACTTTGCCTTTTGATTTCTCAACCATGATTGCTTAACAATCCAAGCATAAACAACAAATAGCAAAATAAAAAAAAAACATCTCAGTTCTGTTAGAAATCAAATCCAAGATTTGTTGTCCCTCCTCTTCCGCACTCTGTAAATTTTCTTCTTCATCAACCCACTTCCGCATCTCCTCCTCTTCCTTCCCCTCTGTAAATTTTCTACCTCTTCTTCCTCTCCTCTCCCTTTCACAATTTCTCCCTTCTGCTCCTCTTCTCCTCCGTTAGCCCAAGACCGCCGCCATCTCCACCTCTCTCCATCTCTCTCTTGCCGCTGCTCTGCCAAACATAGCCACCACCCACGGCAGTCCATCTATCCCCAATTCCTCTGGATATTGTGTAGCCGGCATCATGTGTTCACGAACAGAAGAGAAGATATATTGGGTTGACTGTAATTTTTGCAAGTCAGTGAGGATAAAAACTAGTATTAATGAAATTTTCATTAATGAACAGTATATGCCGCTACAGTACTTTGGAAGCTTAAGCTGAGGAAGCTAACTTCTACGGGCTTCGGTTTTTAGGCTTAAAAAGCCTCAGCTTCTCCAAGAAGCCCCATTTTTCCTTTTTACCAAACACATGAGAGGTGCTTAGTATAAGCACAGCTGCTAAGAAGGCTTCCCAAACCCAGCCTAAGTGAAGCTGGCTTCAGCTGTGCTGTGAGAATAAGTGGCTGTAAAGCAAAGCAGCTGAGTGTTTGGTAAACTGGCTTTTTGAAAGTGTTGTGAGTACTAAAAGCACTGTGAGAGTGTTTGGTAAACTTAAAACTTAAAGTGTTGTGAGTTTGTAAAATGACTAATATGGACATAATACTGAAATTCATATTTTTACTTTATTTGTTTGATAATATAATATATTTCATTATCTTTTATGGTTAACTTAATTTTTTTTCTATACAACAAAATTATTTTTGAACAAATAATTTTCGTAGACCATTGTGAGCGTATGGTAATGTTGAGCAATTTGAGAACTCGAGATTAAAGTATATGTCATCGTCGATCAATATTATCGAATATTTTGAATTATGGATGATTTGTGCATATTTTTACATACCAAAAATATTTCTAATTAAGTAAATTACGCTTCTCCGAAAGCTTTACTTTCCCTCATCAATATATATATTTATTTATTTTTATTACAATATATATATATATTTTGTTACAATCAATATATATTTATTATGACCAAAATATATATATATATTTATGTAACCAAAAAATATATATATATATATATTTATTAATTGTTTATTTTAATTTCAAAAATAGAATAAAAATAATTTAATAATAAATTTATTTATTATTATTGGACCCCTTCTTCTTCCTTCTACCAATCTTGCCGATCCCTGCATCTGGTTTTTTTTTTCTTCTTCTTCTTCTTCCCTCCCATCCCCCTTTTCTTCTTCTTCTTCTTCTTCTTCCCTCCCATCCCCCAGAATCACGTACACACTAACACACACCACCAATTCCTTCTAGGCACCCTCCAAATTCCTCTCTGCACCCTCATCATGTCTGTCTCTCTGCAGCTGCTCTATCCAGCAGCAACTGCCGCTGCTCATTCCAACCACAGTACCACCATCGCATCTCCAAAGCACGGCCGCAGCTCCAGCTGCCGTGCCCACTCAACCAGCAACGACGCCGCTGCCACAACCCCCACGAGCCCAACCCGTGCTCTCTTGCTCTGCTGCACCTCCATCGCTGTACCCACTCACCACCACCACGAGCCCAGCTCGGATTACCACCACCGCACCTGCAATTCCTCAATCCCGGAATCCCCAATTGTGTTGGGCACTATGGTGTCGGTGTTTAGGACGAAGAGAAGAAGATAGGGTGGGTTGTAATATTAGAAGGAGAGGGAGGGCATAAACCGGTATTTAAAAAGTTTCATTAATGAACAGTATCCTCCGCTACAGTACGTCGGCTTCTAAAAGCTGAAAAGCTACTCTTTAGGGGCTTCGGCTTTTGGCTCTGAAAAAGCCCAAGCTTCCAATGGAAGCAGCTTTTTCTTATTTCCCAAACACCATCAGCTACCATATGTTGCTGTGCTTGGAAGCAAAGCTGTTTAAAAGCCTTCCCAAATTAAGCCTATATCTCTGGCGAAGCAGGAGAGTACAAGTTTGAATTCAAATTCGTCTGTTATATATTAATATATACCATTTTCCAACTCAGTAACAAATCCGTATCGATATGCGATCACGTTGGAAGGCAATATAGCTGAAAGATAACAATAGTTTAGTTTAAATATTAATATGAATTATAGAATAATCATCTTGATAAATAATACCTGGATACATTATAGTGAATGAGAATAAAACAAGAGTCGCACATACAGAAGCGCCAATTTATCTGGGCTGAAAAGAAATTACAGTAGAATAATCCAAGTTAAATAAAACAACTTCTCAAGCTGTCGACGCAGAGCGGGGTAGGGAAACTTAATGACCTGTTATCAAGTCATTGCCGTTCAACGCGCGTAGGATCTCTTCGCCTTTCGCGCCGGCAAGTCCCAGTTTGCTCAGGGTTCTGCCTGTCTCACGAAGATTCTCGTTCAGGGCAGCGCTCGCTTCGTTGATGATAGATTCCAAAACAGGGACCTTGATCCTGCAAACCAACGCAATTTCCTCCCAAACAACCATGATGTGCTTCACATCTTCCTTAAGGTAGCGGTGGTGAATTGTGTCGGGCGTCGCTATATCGGCGTACCCCTCGAAAGTCTGATAAAACGTCTTTGGATCAGGTGCATCGGCTCCATACCACTTTCTAGAGTAACCGAAATCAGTGTCAGACTGCAGACCTAGTGCTCTGACGATGCTAAGGCGCTCGTCATCTACAGCAAGAACAACGTCGATCGAGCCAGCGACGAAGGTTCTGTAAAATGGTGGAAACGGGCGAAGTCTACTGCTGATGGTCTCCCTTGCGTGGAGAATTCCAGCAGGGTGGGCGACCGGGTTGACGTTCGAAAAGAAGATCGAGGCCAGATCCCGATACCATTCAAGACGTTTAGGAAAGAGCGATCCAATCGCCGCTTTCGTGGCTGCGTCGAGTTGCTGGGAAGCGGCGATTTGGACTTGATTCTTCAAACCTGAGATCGACACCATGTTCTCGGTCCGGCGGCAGGCGTACGGAGAGGTGGTGGTCTCGAGTATTACCTTGGGGCTTAACTCGGGGCGCAGGATACGTCTCGCCGCAAGTGTGAACCCACTGCCGGGAAGCACTATGACGATCGACGCACCCAAGTCAAACGGAGCCATGGCATTGAGGACGTCCACTTGGCCGAAGGTTGGCACCGCGACAACTATGAAATCAGCTAGAGCAACCGCCTTGCTTAAGTCCCTCTCGAGAGTAGGGAAGAACTTCCCACTAATCGCTCCGGTTAACTCAAGATGACCCATAGCCGCGACGCGATCAAAGTTCGTGCGATGAGCTGGAGCCGCCCACACCGTAACACGACAGCTTTTGCCAAACCGGAGCGAAAGATCTCCCGCAAAGGCCCACGCGAGGTTTCCCGCACCAACGATTGTGATTCGAGCCATCATTGGAAAGAAGGTCTCCCATTCACTTACCACAAACTATTTAATCATACTGCTAATCTCCTACGGCAATTGATTTATTTGATGACTTTTTAGTCAAATGAGAATTTCATCTGGAATTTTATACATGTCATATAGGCCTAAATTTAGTTGACAAAATCCATTTCCCTCGTCACATTTTCCACAACAAATCAAACTACTCCTTTCTCTTTCCATCATGGATTCATGCAGTGCCGGCTCAAACTTTTCGGCGGCCCTGTGCGAAAGTTGAGAAGCGGCCCTCCAAGTTTTACCAATTCTGGGATTAAAAATATTCAAGGGAGTAACACCAGTTGCTTGTTCGTCAACCAAATCAGTGAACAAATACCAAAGCAAAAATTTATTCATCTGGAAGCTGAAATTCATACAATAATCATACTTGGCTAACTTACTACAGTGTGACAACAGAGAAGGAGAAGATGAGTGAATCATTGAATTGTGAACGCAGAAGAAAAAAAATGGTCAAATGGATAAGAATTTCATCGGCAGCATTTTTTTTTTTCTGTTCCAGCGTTCTTGTTGGAGTTTGTTCAGTTTTTTCTGGTTTTTTTTCTTTGGTTTTCGTTAGCTGTGGTTGGTTACTTTAGCCCTTCTGCTCTTTGCATCTTGTTTCTTTATGGCCTTGGGCCTCTTTAATTAATGAAGAAGAAGAAGAAAAAAAAACGGAAGCTAATTAGGGCCCAAAAAAAAAAAAAAAGAATAAAAGAACAAAAAAAAACAAAGGAAGAAGAAAAAAAAAAAAAAAGGAACCAAGTAAACAAAGGAAAGGCAATACTGTGGTTCGAACTCCCACCATAAGAGAATATAAAAAACCCCATAGCACTACCAACTGAACTGCACCAAAATTAAGATACAAGGGCCCTGTTTTTATATATATAGGTTCCCTAAATTTTGGGGCCCTGTTTCTGCGCACTCATTGCACCTGTCCTGAGCCGGCTCTGGATTCATGGGTCTTGAAACAAGTTACATTAAAAACATATATGATGCGTCCACTCTCCACATGCATAGTCTTATAACATAATGACATGATGAACCAAAGTAGACACCACATGTTCTAATTACTTTGAAGAGTCTTTTTCCTTTTGTTCAAGACAAGGGAGGGAGCGAATTTGGAAAATCTTCCCACCAAAAGGAGAAAAGTACTACTACACTACAACCTAGTTGGTCTTTAAATAATGTTTATAACTTTATATATTGATTATTTTCCAACTAACGCCAAGGAAAAGAAGTGTGATTTGGGTCACCACTTTGTCCCATTTTGAGTAAAGCTTTTACGAATGTTAATGAGATGACTAACCCAATATTGAATTTTCAATTTGGTGAAAGAATACAAGACAACATACTATTATTTTTAGAAAATACGACAATTTTTATTCATATTTCACACATTTCTAAATGTTAATAAAACTTAAATATGTAACCAAATAATCAAAAGTTATAATTCACTGTCAATATAAGACATGATTGAATGACAAACAAAGAAACAAAAAATTTTCCCCACATACTTATGAGCCCCACATAACAGAATTTTTTGTCATATATTGCAGAAATTGGCAAGTTCAGTATAAGTACATGATAATAAATTGTACCCAGTTTAGTGAAATAAGTTACTATTCCAAAACAAGCATTCAAGAGTTATGGAAATTGCTTTTAAGGTAAAAAAAAATAATATCCTTTTTATAGAATTTTTGGAATGCTTAGAGAATTTCTCTAAATTTTTTTAGAAAAAAGCATGGTCTTTTAATAGGATGATCTCCTCCTCAAATTGATAATATAAAGCTAAACTTTGATGGGTATGTCACTCAAGCAGGTAAAGCAGCAGCATAGTTTGTCATCAGAAACAACTGTGGTTCTATCCTTGTAGCACGATCCGATCCATTCCAATTGGTTATGCATATGTTCTTAAAGCCGAGGCCTTGGGACTTCGTCATGGTTTGATATGGGCAAAGAGACTTGGTCTAGATAATATCTAAGTTGAAGGTGACTCCAATCTTATTATCAAGATGATCATTGATCAATATCAGATTCCTTGGAGAGTTTCTTCTATCATCCAAAATATTAATCATCTAAGCGCGAACTTCAACAACATCAATTTCCACCATTGCTTTCGAGAGACAAATATGGTAGTTGATTATTTGGCTTCCTTTGATCATCAGCTCCAACGCAATAGAACGCAATAGTGTTTGGTTTCATAATTTTCCTATGTATATCTCTCATGCCTTTATGTTTTGATACAATGATGTATAAGATCCCTTGTGAATCTTCTATTTAATGTTTTCTTTCATAAAAAAAAAGGGAAAAAAGCTAAAATGGTACCTGAACTATACCTTCATATTATTGATGGTACCTGAACTTTAATTTTTGTCACAAACGGTACCTGAACTTTTCGATTTCGTCTAAAGTGGTACCTGAGGCCACCTTCGGTTAACCCTCCGGCCAAATCAACTGAAATGAGGGTTAAAAATGACATTTAATGTCACTCTTTGGGGGCAATTCGGAGATTTCATGCTTGAGAGAGAGAGAGAGAGAGAGAGAGAGAGAGAGTTGACAGAGGGAAAGAGAGCAGAGCCATCGAGAGAGAGAGGGTTTGAGAGGAACTTGAGGTTGATGCCGGCAGTGGCTGGATTTGTTGATGACGGCAGGGACGGTGAACGACAGAGGAGCTCGGAAGTGATCGGCGGCAGAGCTTGATTTGGGTGACCAAATCAGAACAGGAGCAGAGCACGAGCTCGGCGGAAGATTGGGTTTCTTCTCTGGGCAACATGAATTGAGCAGCGGTGGTGATGGCTTCACAGTGCTCCAAGGTAGACCGGCATCTTCTGGGCTCGATGGCTTTGGGAACGTAGTGGAGGAAAGAACGCAGAGGCATGGCTGGGCTCAAGGGTTGGTTGGAACTGCAGCGACGTCGAAGCCGACGGCTGCTGGGAGAGGAAGGAGCGACTGGTCGGGTTGCAGCAGAGGACGAGCGGGGCAGAGGCATGGGTGTCCATTGAAAGACGCCTAGAGCAATTGCTCATGGTGGTTGTTGTCTTGTTGATTGAAGTATTGGTAGAGGAGCTCGTGGGAGCTGCATTTGAATTGATGGTGATCGATGGTGTGGTTGCAAGTTGTGGGTGAGATGAGGGGCTGTAGGTGAGTTGAAATCGAGGCGGTGAGGACTGGGCTTCACGGTGAAGATGGTTTTCTTTGATTATGGGCAATTGAAATGGTGGTGATGACGACAAGGTGCGACAGAGCTTTGGTGGTGTGAATGGAGGCACGAGCCTGGTTTGGTGGGTGTCCAAATCAGTTTGAGTGGCCATGGTGGTTTGAATTTCCTTGGGCAATCCAAGAGGAAGTGCCGATGAACTGGGCATGTACGATTGAGTGAGGAAGAGGGATGGAGCCAACTGAGTGAGGAAGAGAGAAGAGATCGAGTAGAAGAAGAAGAAGTTTAAGTGAGGGCAAATCCGTCATTTCAGTTGATTTAGTAATCACATGCGTCGTGACATTTTTGGCCGGAGGGCTGACCGAATGTGGCCTTAGGTACCACTTTAGATGAAATCGAAAAGTTCAGGTACCATGTGTGACAAAAATTAAAGTTCAGGTACCATCGATAATATAGAGGTATAGTTCAGGTACCATTTTAGCTTTTTTCCCAAAAAAAAATGTACAGTTTAGGTAAATATTAAGCGTCATTTTCTTCTCGAAGTTACGTTTGGTCTGTCAAATGTTGTTACCTCAGAAGGAGCCGTCCTGGCATTGTTCTGATGTTAATGTCAGGATCAACAAGGGAGGGGACTCTACGTGTCAACGAAACGCTGAGCTGGCCACCTCTAGCCAACCATGTTGCTCCACGTGGATATAACGGTAACTGTAACCGGCGGCTGTAAACGTAAATTTATGGGATGATCTCTGATTCAAGTAGTGCACACGTTTTGTCAAACACGCAGAAATTTGATCTCAGAAAAAGACGAGCTGCTTTTTCTTTGAAGGTTCCATCTTTATCACCTAATTCTCTTTGCCATATCAACAAGGTAACCCACTTCGCTTCTCTTTTTCTCTTTCTGGGATCCCAAAAAAAACACGCTTTGTTTTGAAATCTTTTGTTGTAAATATACAGATACAAGGATTCAATTGAGCTTTTCTTCCTGTATACAATTCTTTTCTAACTAGGAGTCAAGAACCCATTTGATCTTTCCCTTGAAAGATTCAATTTTTAATTCCCAATTATAAACCCCCAAGTTATAATCCATCTCTTTGTGATCAGAGAAACCCCCATTTTTAGTTTCAATATAGGATACATGTATTGCAGAAGTTTCCTTGAAAACCCATTAGATATCAAATTGATACATAGCAAGTTCTTGATTCAATTTCTGTGAAAAAAAGGACCAAAATTTAGCTAGTGATGGACAACCATGGTTCTCCACCACCATACTATCCATACCAGAATACTTACCCTTACCCCCATCAACCTCCTGCTCAATACCCGCCTCCTCCTCCTGATCAATACCCATCTGGTCAATACCCTCCTCCTCCCGATCAATACCTATCTGGTCAATACCCACCTCCTCCTTCTGATCAATACCCACCTGCTCCATATCCTTACCCATATAGTTCTTCAGCTCCATATCCTTACCAACCTTCTCCATATCCATACCAACCTTCACCTTCACCTTCTTCAACTCCATACCCACCTTCACCATCACCTACATCCTCATACCCACCATCACCATCCTCAGCCTCTCCCCATTCGGGCCCTTTCGACTATAACCAGCCCCCTTATCCGTATCCATACCCACCAGCTCGGCCAATTACACATAGTGGTCCTCTGCCAACCCTTCAACAACAACAGGGCAGTAGTAGTTTTAAGTATGATTCTTCCCAATACCAGTATCCACAGTCGGGGATTTACCCCCCTCCTGAAAGCCCTCAACAATCCCCTTTGCGTCCCAGTAGGTTCTCTCTTCACCAGAGGTACGAAAGTTGTCCTGTAGGAATTGAGGCTTCTGCTTACCCGCCATTGGATCAGCTTTTGAGTAATGTGCATTTGTCTGAGAATAAACCAACTGACCCTTCAGCGCCGCCTTCCAGTACACCTTCAAGTGCAAGGTGTGATAAGGTGGGGGAGTTCTATGTGTATCCTAATAGCTCCTTTTCGAGTTGGGAGACCAGTAGCACTTATTCAGGTCAGCTTGAATCGCCAAGTCCTGTTTATTCTCAATCAAGTTCATTCAATGGGTCGCAACATGGCCAGAGTATGCAGATTGTTCCATTGCAGAATAAAGGATCCTTGAAGTTTTTGCTTTTACATGGGAATCTAGACATTTGGGTACATGAGGCGAAGAACCTTCCGAATATGGACATGTTCCACAAGACTTTGGGGGATATGCTTATGAAGTTTCCAGGGACTGGAAGCAACAAAGCCAATGGGCAGTCGAACCGTGGGATTACTAGTGATCCATATGTGTCAATTTCAGTAGCAAATGCTGTAATTGGAAGGACATATGTGATTAGCAATTCTGAATTTCCTGTTTGGACGCAGCATTTTAATGTTCCGGTAGCGCATCATGCAGCTGAAGTGCACTTTGTTGTTAAAGATAGTGATCTTGTGGGATCGCAGCTTATTGGAGTCGTGGCAGTTCCCGCAGAACATATATACTTGGGAGCAAGAGTTGAGGGAATTTACCCAATCCTGAATGCTAGTGGGAAGCCTTGTAAACCCGGAGCTGTCCTAAGTCTTTCAATTCAGTACACTCCAATTGAGAGATTGAGCAGTTACCATAATGGAGTTGGGGCAGGCCCTGATTACTATGGGGTTCCTGGCACCTATTTTCCTCTTAGGACAGGTGGAAAGGTAACTCTTTATCAAGATGCACATGTCCCAGACGGGTGTCTTCCAAACTTGATTTTAGATGGGGGGATGCCCTATGTGCATGGTAAGTGTTGGAATGACATTTTTGATGCAATACGTCAGGCCCGGCGTTTGATTTACATTGCTGGGTGGTCAGTTTGGCACAATGTGAGACTGGTTCGGGATGGTGGTGGGGCATCTAACCTCACCATAGGTGATCTTCTGAGGTCCAAGTCCCAGGAAGGAGTGAGAGTGCTGCTGCTTGTTTGGGATGACCCCACTTCAAGGAGCATTTTGGGTTATAAAACAGTAAGTACTCTTCAATTTTAAAATTTTGGCAGGCAATTCTATTTAAGGGACAGTGGTTCTCAAATAAAAGGGACAGTGGTTCTAAATCTTTTATCGATCTGTTTATATTATATAACCTGTCATGATTTGTGAAGTTCTTTGATGCAAGTCCTTTTACTTAGTTTAGATAACTTTACAAACATTGAACATGGCAGTTGATTGCTGAATCACAAGAATCATGAATGCCAGAAGTTGGCTATCATTATACAGAGGTTTCGATGGAAACGACTGACTTTGTTGATATATTTGATGATATCATCCCTTTCTTAAACTGTTCTGTATATTATTGTCGCTTTTAAATTCTAATCTGAAACCATTGTTGTATATTTCTTCATGAAATAATTTGTTGCAGGATGGAATCATGCAAACCCATGATGAGGAAATTCGGCGGTTTTTCAAGCACTCTTCAGTGCAAGTGTTGCTTTGCCCCCGGACTGCAGGAAAACGACATAGCTGGGTCAAGCAAAGGGTTAGGCATAAGCAATCATTTTCTGCTTCTATCTTTAAATGTTTGACAAAACTGTTTGGAGATTTGCAAGCATTCTTGGTTTCTTGCAGGATTTGAGAAAAAATCAATATATATCTAAAGCCTTATCTTTACCTATGAGTTGCAAACTAAACAATTTAACACTGACCTTCATAACCACTTTTGAAGAGAATGAACTCCACATGATAATTCTTCCATATATTGCCTGGCAGAAGGCATAACATTGAGTTCCAGATCATTTAAACTTTAATTTTTCTGAAAATCCTAAACTTTCCTCTCATTTTATAAGCTAATTTTACAATTTATCATATGTAAATGAAAAGGCAGAGCAATCGGAATTGTCTAAACACTTTGATTTCATATTAGCCATAATGTAACTGCTTAATTAATTTGTTGACCTCTCTATTAGCTGGGATTAAGGTTAACTTAGTTTAGTAATATAACTTCTTTTCGTGTATTGGTCTTCATGTTATTCCTTAGATTTTTTGTTTTTTTGCTGTGTTGTGAAATGTGTGGCATTGAATTGCTTCTTATCTTTGGATTCTTAGGAAGTTGGGACGATCTATACACACCATCAGAAAACCGTCATTGTGGATGCTGATGCTGGCCATAATATGAGGAAAATCGTTTCTTTTGTCGGAGGACTTGACTTATGTGATGGTCGGTATGATACTCCAAACCATGATCTATTTGGGACGTTGAAAACAGTGCATAAAGACGACTATCACAACCCAACATACACGGTAATTATTAGACCTGGTTTTTGTAATTGTATGGTTAACTTTTCTGAAAACGCTTAACTTGTCACAACTATACCAAAAAGCACAGAGGTGGCTACCAATCAATACCATGTTAAAATGATGATGTTCCCTTTTTGGATTAAACTAAAGAAACAAATTCATATTGCATTGAGACATGAGCTAGGTGAAAAACGTCAAATCACTATTAGAAAATTGTAGAATAATTTTATGCTGCTGTATATACCTCTTAAGTAGTCATTCAGTATCTAGAGACATACAAACAGTAAGATCACTGGTATATACCACAAATTTTGTCATACTTCCTGTCAGACTAAGCACTTGTAAATTTTTGCCAAGAAATCGGTTTGTTATGTGATCATGTACTTTTTTAAGTAACCAACACAATGTTTTATCTTATCACTTCAAAGGGTAGCACTGCTGGATGTCCAAGAGAGCCATGGCATGATTTGCACTCTAGGCTTGATGGTCCAGCAGCATATGATGTTCTGACCAACTTTGAGGAGCGCTGGTTAAAGGCTTCAAAACCACAAGGGATGAAGAAACTGAAAAAAACCATTAATGATTCTTTGCTCAAGTTAGAAAGGATTCCAGACATAATTGGAGCATCCCATGCTGCTTCCACTAGTGACAATGATCCTGAAACTTGGCATGTTCAGGTAATGAGGTCATTACAGATTATTGAGGTTGCCCTTGGAACTTGCTTGACTAGTGATGGGCACAACTGAGTAAATCCTATATCCAAACCAAAAAATTAAAAATTAAAGATGTAAACTATTAAATCTAATGTGCAAAATCTTTTCCTGGCATTTGACCAATGCAGATTTTTCGTTCGATTGATTCAAACTCTGTTAAAGGTTTCCCAAAGGATCCAAAAGAGGCAACAAGCAAGGTGAAAAAAAAAATATTTACTGATAATTTTCTCTTTACTGTGGCCTTTTGGAAGGTGTGTTTGGACTGGTGATTAATGAACTATTCTAACAGAATCTGGTGTGCGGAAAGAATGTGCTGATCGACATGAGCATACATTCAGCATATGTGAAGGCCATCCGCTCTGCCCAGCATTTCATTTATATAGAGAATCAGTATTTTATTGGGTCTTCATACAATTGGAGTCAATATAAAGACTTAGGTAAGGAAAATTTTCATTTGGAGAGCCCGTATAGATAGCTATAAGCCTAAATAGGTAAAACTGCTGTTTTTCAAGATTGAAATCACAGTCATCATTTCAGTCAATCTAAAGACTTAGTTGAGGAACATTTTCGTTTGAAGAGAGCCTATACTTTTTTAAAATTGAAGTATGGGTTTTACTGTTCATGGGTTACCATGAAAGTACTCACTGTCTCAAAACATTAGGTCCACCAAAGAAAGCATCTTTAAGTTGAACGGTTGAACCTACGTCTAAGAGCTAGTCATTGTAAACTGTATATTTTGAATCTACAATCATACTCCTATGGTTAAACTATCTGTTTTTGTTTATGCAGGTGCTAATAATTTGATTCCCATGGAAATTGCCCTTAAGATTGCTGACAAAATCAGAGCAAACCAGAGATTCGTTGTGTATATTGTTATTCCAATGTGGCCAGAAGGTGTTCCAACTGGTGCAGCAACACAGAGAATTCTGTTTTGGCAGGTGGGCTTCAATGAATTCTATTGTTATTCCAAATTCTTAATCCACCTATACTATGTCTGTACTTCGCGAAATTTTTAATTGCCTCTTGAGGAACTCGATACTGGAACCAGGGGTAGGTTAAAATGGTTGTGTTCCAAATTGGAAATGCTCACTTGTTGTTAAATGTGTGACTCCTCTTGTGGCAAGGACATTAGGGCTTCAAGAAGATCATGATAACCCCAAGTTCCAAAACAGCATGCGCTTGAATCCAAATATCAATTGTAGAACTTATAGAGGAAAGATGAGAAAGGCATGATTATTTTGGTTTATATCATTGTTAAGAACTGTGGTTTAAAGGGAAAGATGAGAAAGGAATGATTATTAAGAAAAGAAATTATAAAATTCTATCATGTGAGAGGAGAGTAAGATAGAAACCACAGTGAACTAATCAAATTTAATGCAGGGTGGCTTCATCCTTCACTAATATCTACTACTGTGTATTGCTCGAGTTCTTGATTTAACTCGGGATCTTTTATTGATTGTTGCAGCACAAGACAATGCAAATGATGTATGAGACAATTTACAAAGCGTTAGTGGAAACGGGGTTGGAGGCTGCATTCTCCCCCCTCGACTATTTGAACTTCTTCTGTCTTGGCAATCGTGAGGCCATAGATGGAAAGGAGACATCAGTTTCTGGAAGTCCTACTGCAGCAAACACGCCTCAGGTATAACCTTTATCCTTAAAACTGCCAGTTCATGATACAACCAACAATGCTTTTTTACTCCACTAGGAAGAGGGTACCTGTACCTACTAGCACCACACCATATATGTCCTATTAATTTTCTTGATTTGATGTGGAATGAGAGGAAGGATTGAAATTTTGCTAATATATTAATGTTGTTAATTCCCAATTTTCCTTGCATGTGTTCACCATAAATACATAAATATACTTATATATCTTCTGTTTCTCCTATTTCCAGGCACTTAGTCAAAAAAGCAGGCGATTTATGATTTATGTTCATTCGAAAGGTATGATAGTTGATGACGAGTATGTAATAGTGGGATCTGCAAACATCAATCAGCGTTCTATGGAAGGGACAAGAGACACTGAAATAGCAATGGGGTCCTACCAACCTCATCATACATGGGCAAGAAATCATTCTAGTCCTCGCGGACAGGTAATCATATAATTCAGACTATATGCTAGTTTTGAGTTATTATAGTCTACAAAAGGATCTTTAATCATAACTGTTTATATGCTTTTTCACTCAAACTGTGTTTAACTGAAGCATAAATAACTGGTGAAGCACTGAAGCATATCATATAAGTCATACGTTTCCATAGAACCGAGTAAGAAGGAAGCCTGCTCTCTTTATTTAGCATTTGGAGGCAATGAAAAGTTTCTTGAGTGTTGTAGGTCACAAAGAAAAAGTGGTGTCATTGTTGAGAAAGACAGTATTGCCAAATGGATCACAGAAACTTTAAACTCAATTGCTGGCATCAGTTAATACATAATGCAAATTATAAAATGGCAAGAAAATGATTTGTTATTAATATACTGTAATGCTAAATCATTTGATTGTTTCAGGGATGTCAAATGAAGTTGACAACTGATTTATGATACCTAATTTCCTGTCACAAATGATATTTTTTATTTTTTATTTTATATGGCCTGAAGTTGAGAATGTTTTGTTGATAGATATTTGGATATAGAATGTCACTATGGGCAGAGCACACAGGGATCATTGAGGACTGTTTTACACAACCAGAGAGTCTTGATTGTGTTAGGAGAATTAGATCACTGGGTGAGATGAACTGGAAACAATTTGCTGCTGAGGATGTAACAGAGATGAAGGGTCATCTATTGAAGTATCCAGTTGAAGTTGATCGAAAGGGCAAAGTGACATCCCTTCCTGGATGTGAGAATTTCCCCGATGTGGGAGGAAGTATAACTGGTTCTTTCCTTGGCATTCAAGAAAATTTGACAATTTGATCATAGTTTGTTTTTAGAGAAGAACTCAGTTAGTACAGTTTTGGAACTTGCTAACCCATAGTATTAGAATCCTAGGGTTTTGTATTTAATGTGACAGGAAGTATCAGTGGTCGGTTCTTCCCCTGTTTTTTCAATTGTTTTTGGGTCGACCAAATCGTTCTTTCCTTGGCATTCAAGGAAACTAACCATTTGATCTGCCAAACATCACATCCAGATTGTTTTTAGAGAAGAATTCAAATAAAGCCATTGTATAGTTTTGGTTATTTTTTTGTTGTTTAACAAACCCATTAGTAAAAAACAAACCCATTTTACAACTCGAGCAGAATACCATCTCTGATTATGCATGTTTGTTTATGTGTAGCCAATTTGAAGCACTGCGTTTCAATAATGGAAAAACAATATTAATTTCTTGTAGAGACTTGTATGGAAATAATGAAATTGTTAAAACAATCTAGGCAAAAATGAACTCGATAAGATGAGGATGCATTGAGAGGGTCTGTGTACTACCCTTGTGTACACAAGTTTCTTTACATTCGAGTTAGTATGGACACAAGCACCAGAGCTTGGGAGCCACTCTATGAGAAACCATCAAGCATATGAAATACGTGATCAAGAGCAGTAATAAATCCTCATGAGATATTAACAAGCTTTGGACGTCCAGTTTCTGGGTTCATCTCTACTCGGAGACCAAGTCGAGCAAGGTCAGGCACATCAACAGACCCTTGAAGTTCCAATTCAGCCACCGCCTGTTGATTTTCTTGGTTCCCCTCCAGCAGGTTTCTCACACACCAAATGCCCCATTCCCTCAAGTATGGGTTGTCTTCATCTGTTACACACTGTTGCAACAGCAGAAGAAGCCCATCCTTTCTTCTAATCTCGTCTTGCACAACCTTCCTTCCATATAAACAATTGCCAATGACTCCAACTATGTCTCTCCGAAATCCTTTGTATGGACACGGTTTTAATGTAGAAGAACTCGACCCATCTCGATCCTCAGCTTGGTTGATAGATTTCCTAATTATTGCTGGGGGCTCAAGGTCACGAAGCAAACACAAAAGTAATTCAATGAGACCATAGGAGAGCAAAACATCAACAACATCCATAGTGTCCTCTGCAGATCCTCTAAGTGTCCCTTGGGCACATATATCTCTCAAGATTGTGAGCGAGTATCCTAGAACATTTATCTCAATAGAGCCTGTTGGAAGTCCAGACCTGCCTCTTGTTGCATAATTAAGAACCCTGATGGAGTTCTTGAATACTCCAAAAACATACAAAGCAAAATCACTGGGAACAGTTATCTCGTTAAGGCGCTCATTCAAGATCTCTGATACGACTCTCAACAACAAATTTTGCTCTGTCGAGAAAAACTCTGCTCTACGCTCCATATCTTCACCATTTTCATTTGCACCAACAGATTCTAAACTACAGAACAGTGACTGGAAGAAAGGTTCTTCTAAGCAAATTCTTGAAAGAAGCAACTTGTACCAATCTTCTTTAAAATCAACTGGTAAGACATGCAAAACATAAGAAGGAACGCATTAGGATCGATCATTAATAGAAGGTTTCAGCAGGGAAACTTAATTGAAGCTAAATGTAAGATACAACAGATCCGTGATTACCTGCACCAGCAGTCTTTACAATCTCTTTCACAATAGTTATGCCACATTCACTGCAAAGATGTGCAACCAGTTCAGGGCTTCCATCACAACAGGTATAGATAATCATGCACAATGGATCACAAGTCTTCTGGCTACGAACACGTGCAAGAGCAACAAATTTTTCCGAAAAAAGTTGCTGCCAAATTGCATGCTGATGTCGTTCTCCAGCCAATGCAGCATTAGCAAGAACTTGCAACCCCACACAAATGATCCCAGAATCTGGCTCCAAAGAAAGGTTTGCCAAACTCAAAACATTTGATATGATTGCAACTCCATTTTGTTCAACAAATGAGTTCTGATTCGCTACCTCCCCCGCACACAGATTTCTTAGAAGCCTTAAAGACAATGTGAGACAGTGGTCATCAGAAGGGTACGGGAGAGATTGGATGAGCTGGAGGACTGTGGGAATAACATTCTTAGCAGCAAGGTCTTCGCGACCAGCAGCCGTTTTACAAACTTGTACTAAATTTTCCAAGGATTTTACGAGGGAAGATGAATTTGACACACTTAAAAGTGTCTGGAGAACATCTCCGGGTACAGAGCACTCTTGCAATGCAATATTATCCATTACTAATTCAATTGACCAATAATCAAATGAAAGGAAGCAAACAACTCCAATAGTTAACTTGGCAATAAATAACACTCTAGTCAACAATCGCTATTTGTTCCTGCATAGATAAAAAAGTGTCAGCAATGTAGTGTAAGATTGTTCACATAATCATCATCTAACTAGTACACTCTTAAAACCAACACCTCCTGTTGTATAAAGTCTCATCTCTCTGTATGTGTAACTACAGATATTGGTATGAATTCTTATCTCATCGTTTGAATCACCACATAAAAATTACACCAATTTCTATAAGATTTAACGAAAGACGACTTGAAATCTAGTTAAAATATAAAAACCATGAAAACTCATCGCTCATGAAAATTGATGGCTAAAAGCCCCAATTGGAAATTGTGTGGAAGATATAAATTAATTCAGCAAACTAAAAGATTGTACCTGATGCCGAGAGTACACCTTCGGTTCAAGTTCATAAACGGGTATTGGGACTGGGGTTTATCGTAAAGAGAGAGCGAGAGGTTTAGGGCTTTAAACAAAGCTCAATTATATAAAATTACGATTTTCTACCTTCTATTATATTGTAATTTCATACTTGTGTTTTGAATTTTTACAAATTGACCCATAGACTTACCGATTTTCAACAATATGAATATTGTAATATAATTAGTAAGCTCAACTATATTTGAAAATTGGTACGATTACAATATAGTTGAGCTTACCAATTATATTACTATTTTCATATTGTTGAAAATTGGTAAGTCTATGGGTCAATTTGTAAAAATTCAAAACACAAGTATGAAATTACAATATAATAGAAGGTAGAAAATCGTAATTTTACATAATTGGGCTTTGTTTAAGCCTTAAACCTCTCACTCTCTCTTTACGATAAACCTCAATCCCAATACCCGTTTATGAACTTGAACCCAAGGTGTACTCTCGGCATCAGGTACAATGTTTTAGTTTGCTGAATTAATTTATATCGTCTTATCTTCCACACAATTTCTAATTGGGGCTTTTAGTCATCAATTTTCATCAGCGTTGAGTTTTCATGATTTTTATATTTTAACTAGATTTCAAATCGTTTTTCGTTAAATCTTATAGAAATTGGTGTGATTTATGTGTAGTGATTTAAACGATGAGATAAGAATTCATACCGATGTCTGTAGTTACATATCTTCACCATAACAGATTCTAAACTACAGAACAAAGACTGGAAGAAAGGCTCTTCTAAGCAAATTCTTGAAAGAAGCAACTTGTACTAATCTTCTTTAAAATCAACTGGTACGACACGCAAAACATAAGAAGGAACGCATTAGGATCGATCATTAATAGAAGGTTTCAGCAGAGAAACTTAATTGAAGCTAAATGTAAGATACAACAGATCCGTGATTACCTGCAGCAGCAGTCTTTACAATCTCTTTCACAATAGTTACTCCACATTCACTGCAAAGATGTGCAACCAGTTCAGGGCTTCCATCACAACAGGTATAGATAATCATGGACAATAGATATTGAGGGTGAAAGCAAACCAGATCTGATTTGCAATAAAAATACGCAATTTAATCAATTAGCACAAAAAGGCATAATAAGATCATAGCAAAATAATATTAGGATCCACGAAATCCCAAATCTGGAAAATACTTTACAGGATCAAAATCGACAGAGAAGCTGTTACTTTTCTTATAACTAAAGCTCGAACCTTGAAGGCAACAGAACCTAAACTGAAAGAGAAGAAGGCAGCGGCACGTTTTCGTCTTCAATTAGACGACGACGATGATGGTTGTTTCCGATTAGGACGCCGTTTCTGATTTGCAAACGCCCAGAGCTTTTCGTCTCCGTTATTGAAGCTCCGGCCTAGATCACGAAGATGAACGTAGGCCAAAATACAGAGAAGAGAGCGATTGAGAGTTTGGGAGAGAAGAGAGAGTTTGAGACAGAGCAGAGAGGGATCAAGAGAGGAGAGAATTTGGCTGTTTGACTCAGAGACAAATCAACCAAAAGAGACGGAGAAGAGATAGTTTGGACCGGCTGGGCTCGGCTTTAAAAATAAAAATAAATAGAACTTCGGAACGGGACGGGACGTTCGGGATTTACATAATACAATTTCGATCTCGTCCCGTTTTATTCCGGACGGGACGGGCCAGAATACTACAGTAAATTCAAATTTTCAATCTCGTCTCGTCCCGCCTCGATATGGTTTGGGATGGATTCGGGATCGGGATTTGCGGGATTTATGCCCAGCCCTAAGAAATTGTTCCCAAGAGGAGAAATGTTGGTCATTGTTCAAAAAAAAAAAAAAAAGATAAGAAATGTTGGAAAATCTTAAGTTGATTTTGACATCAACAAAATAGGAGGTCTCACATAATTCATATCCGTCAACTAACAAGATTACATCAATTTTAGTTCTAAATACTTAAGACGTTGAAAAATTACCAGGTCGACTAGACCCTTAGATCTTATAAATATTTAAATATTGCGAATTTTGACTCACATTTAAAATATGTAAAGACAATTCTTACCCGAATAACAATTAGAAGTCAGCTAAAGTTACTTCACGGCTAAAAAATAATCAAAGCCAAAACGACCCCTCAAACACGAGTCATTCTCATGTTGCATAGTTGCATACTCTTGCATTAATCTTACAATCATAAAAACGTTTGTGGAATTGTGCTAAAAACATTAAAATCACTTTCTTAAAAAAAAAAAAAAAATTATATGGTACACGAACTATCACCAAATGCAATTTTTGGTACATGAATTTTCATATGGAATCTGGTGGTACCTGAACTATGCCTCTATTAGCCATTATAGTGCATACCGTTAAATATTCTGTTAAGTGCTTATGTGGTATTTTAATATAGTTTATTTTTATTTTTTAATTAATAATAAAATCACCTATATGATAATAATTTATATTAAAAACATAAAAATTGGTAATAAATTATATTATAAAAATAAAAATAATTTTTCTCATTTTTAGTCTTGAATTGTGGATAAATTATCTAATTTTTTTTGTAGAATTTATTTAAATTTTAAAATCAAAATAAATTATCATTGTTTTTTAATATAATAAAAATTTTAATTACTTTTTTTTACTCTATTTTATTTTTATTTTTTAATTAATAAAAAATCACCTACATGGTAATAAATTGTATTAAAAACATAAAAATTGGCAATAAATTATATTATAAAATAATAATAAAAATTCTCATTTTTAATTTTGAATTGTGGATAAATTATCTAAATCTTTTTTTTTGTATAATTTATTTAAATTTTAAAATCAAAATAAATTATCATTATTTTTTAATATAATAAAATTTGAATTACTTTTTTTTAGTATAGTTTTTATTTTTATTTTTTTATACCACTACATGGTAATAAATTATATTAAAAACATAAAAATTGGAAATAAATTATATTATAAAATAAAATAAATTTTTCTTATTTTTAGTCTTGAATTTTGTATAACTTTTCTAATGATTGTTATACTATAATGGCTAACTGAGACATAGTTCAGGTACCACTAGGTTCCTTATGAAAGTTCATGTACCAAAAATTACATTTGGTGATAGTTCAGGTACCATATGAAAGTTTTTCTTAAAAAAATATATATACACAAAACGTGATCCTTCCCGCACCGAATCAAAACCTCTCCACGTTTTAAATATGTAAGACAATTTTTACCCGAAAAACAATTAGAAGTTAGCTAAAGTTACTTCACGGCTCAAAAATAATCAAAGCCAAAACGACCCCTCAAACACATGGCAGAATCCTTACCCTTGATTTTCATCATCTACCCCAACCCACCCCCCCTGCATTTGTCCCTTATGCCCAAACACTCTATGTTTGGAACACTGAAGGTGCACCCCTCAAACATGAGCCATTCTCATGTTGCATAGTTGCATACAATCATTAAAAACGTTTGTGGAATTGTGGTAAAAACATTAAAAATCACTTTCTTAAATAAAAAAATATATACACAAAACGTGATCCTTCCCGCACTGAATCAAAACCTCTCCACTTTAGGCACATATGAAAGCAAACCATACGGTCTATTTTTATTTTTTCAATTAAATGCTGTGCTCTCTCTCCGACGCACCCTCCCGTTCAGCCGTTCCGGTGTTCTCAAATCCTCGTCTCTTTTGCGCGTTCTAGGTCACAGCCTCATCTCGCCTCCAGTCTCAGGTTACTATCTTCTTCTTCTTCTTTCCTTGTTCACTTCTCTTAGAATCTGAAATCCCCCTATTTCTAATCGCCGGTTTCTTTGAAACCAAAAGCTCTACCGTGTTCGCTGTTAGGCTTCTTTTGAAAGCAGAGCGCCCGATTCTAGATCATGTCTTTGATTTTGCTTTAGGGATACTCTTCCCTTTGCTATTGATTTTGCTGTTAGGGTTTAGCATTCTGCTTCTTACTACTGTGGGTTGTTGTTCTGCTCAAGAATTTTCCGTTTTGCTATTTTCAACTTGTAGCTTCGTTGATTACATTACATTGCCTTTGCGATGACGACTTTGGTTTCCGACGTGCCGATGGTTCCGGTGGGTGATGGTTCGAGCAGTGCTGGTCCTTCTTCGGTCAAGAAGTCCAAACGATTTGAGATTAAGAAGTGGAATGCCGTCGCTCTCTGGGCTTGGGGTAACCAATCGAAACCCTAACCCTAATTCCTCTGGCTTGTTTTGGGTTTGGAATTTCAATGAATTTGGTATTTAAATGGTTGAGTGATGTTGTTTTGGTTTGTTGTGTGCAGATATTGTTGTGGATAACTGTGCTATATGCAGGAATCATATCATGGATCTTTGTGAGTTTTTCTTGTTTCATTGCTCTGTAATATTCCTTGCTTTTTATGATATTGATTGTTGTTTACTTATTGAAATTTTTTTGTGGTGGTTAGGCATTGAGTGCCAAGCAAACCAGGCAAGCGCAACAAGCGAGGAGTGTACAGTTGCTTGGGGTATGGTTGAGCTTTCAAACACTAAATTCTTCAAGTGTATGTAAATGCTTCTATCTTTCAGATTGTGTATTTGCTAAGCCCTCGATATTGACTCAGTTTGCATAGAGTGGAAGTTATGATGATCAATTAACACCTATTGTTCATGGGCATCTTAGAAAGATTTTGTTGTTCCCCAATATTTTTTACATCATCGTAGACGACATGTTCTTATTAATTCTTTGTCCTTGAAGTGAATTCATTGGATTACCATATTGGTCAAGTTTTTGTATATGCCACTATCTTTCAGATTGTTTATTTGCTAAACCCTTGAGGTCATTAAAGAATACATCTGATCCTCTTTGACATTTTAGTTGCTTGTCAGCCTGTGAGGTGCTTTAAAGGTAGAGAAAAAAGAAAAGGAGAACCCTATTTTCAGAAAGGACATTTGTTGTCCTATCAAAAACAGTTTTGGAAACAAGGGAAATTCTTCAAGTGGTATTGCAGAACTATATCATCAAATTTTACTTATCGTTAGCTTGCGTGAATTTATTTGTTTGATGTGCTTCATATGTGCTCTCAAAGTTGTATTTTACTGTGCTATTACCATTCTCTCAGCTCAGGACAGTAGTCTCTATTTTTCTTTGTTTAAAACTGATCACAAGTACCATATTATAATTTTATGGGTTGTATCTTGAAATGGATGTGGGTAATGATCCTTGCGTTTACCAAGGTCATCTTTTCTTTGAGTTCTAAATGTAGTATATGGAGCTGATTATTGCTTGCATCAGGTATCAAGCTTGTGGCATCTATATCTGATTTTTTTGTTGGTCTGAGATGTTGGTTCTTATCGCTGCAGGGGTTTGTAACCATGCATTTCACTTTCATTGCATAAGCAGATGGCTCAAGACCCGCCAAGTGTGTCCATTAGGTATGATTTATGCGTCTAATTCTTGCTCTTATGGTATATTTTGTTTCTGGGCCTTCGGTCTATTGGCTTTTCCCTAATTCTTTTTGTGGTTTGTCTTGGTATTCCAGATAACAGCGAGTGGGAGTTTCAGAAGTATGGTCATTAGAAGCTTCAAGCGTTGGATTAGCTGTGACACTTCTGCTATGCTGATGTCGAGTCGGGCTTAACCTCTCTGCCATTTATCTACTCATCTTGTTTCCTTGTTAAATCAACTGGAACCTTTATAGTTCTGTAAAGGATTAGGCTGCTCAGGTGTCTGATGTGAATTTCCTTCTGCCCTATCATTTGCTATTAATCTCTCTCTAAGTTTGCGGCCTTTTTTTTTTTTTTTTGCATGTATGGTAATGCAGCCCCCGAATGACATTTGCTTCAAGGATTTTTTAGATAGGGGAATTGTCATAAAACTTATAGGGACTTATTTCATTTTACTACCTAATACTTAACACGAAAAATGAAATCACTAACCAATCCATTAATTTTGATGGTTGGGTGCTGTTGTGGCACAAGTGGGTCCTTATTCGGCGGTCAAAGAGGCGAATGGGAAGACCTCACGATTCTGGCCATGGATGGACTGAGGAAGGGTGAAGGATGACTCAGGTAGTGGTATGTACTATGTATGCTATTATTATTATTATTTTTTTGTGCAAGGGTTGTTGGTGGGTTTTGAATATCAAAATCTGAGCTTTGAGATTTTTCATTAGGATGTGTCTAACATACGGATGCATAGTATGCAGTTTTTTTTTTTCAAATGCAATTGTCGTTGAAAAAAGTAAAAGCGATTATTTTGAAATGCGATTGTATTTTTGGAATGACAATTATATTTTTTGGAATGACAATTGTATTTTTGAAATGTTTAGTTTTACATTTTCGATCATCAATTACAATTCAAAAATACAATTGCATTTAAAAAAAATGTATATCTTTCATTAAACAAACGACAAATGACAAAGTGACAAACCCGTGTGTCTCAAGTCACAACCACCCCATAATTATTGTAAACTTAAAGGTAGAAATTAACATTGACGAGGCAACTGACAATTGGTTACATATTAAATTTTGAGGAGAAACTGATTTTTCAATGTTATCATGTCGTTGTTTAATAATCCTTAGTATTTGATGTTCCGCCGTGTCCGGGTTTCCATTGATTTGACTCATCTCTTGATACAGCTGCTACTAAACTAACCAGTACTTACTAGCTTGGCCGTATGAGTATGGTTACTGGTTAGTTTGCTTTGCTATGGCCTCCTCAACTTCTCCTCCTCCTTTGAACCATCCAATAAGATATGACGTTTTCCTGAGTTTTAGAGGTGCGGACACCCGCCCAAAATTTACAGACCATTTATACAATGAATTACATGTTCGTCAAGGAATCCCCACCTTCAGGGATTCTGAAGAACTTGAGAAGGGACAAGACCTCTCACAACTCTTTGAAGCAATTGAAAAATCAAAAATTGCAGTTGTCATTCTTTCAAGTAACTATGCTTCTTCGGTATGGTGTTTGAAAGAAGTTGCCAAGATTGCTGAATGCAGAAATAAGTCCGGACTCATCGTTTTGCCCGTCTTCTATGACATCGAACCAAAACACGTACGAAATCAGACAGGAAAGTTTAAGCAGCACTTGGATAAACATGTAAAGGGATTCAAGGGCACTGTCGAAATTTGGAGGCTAGCGTTGGATGAAGTAGCTGGTCTCGTCGGATGGGATTTAAAAGACAGGTAACCCTATATCCGAATATTATTTCTTTCTGGCCATAATCTAGCATATTAATTAATATACTCATGCTTGACGTTTCTATTATTTTTTTGTTTTTGTTTTTCAGGTCGGAGGTAACGGTTATTGACGAGATAGTAAAACGTGTTGATAAAAATTGGAAGCTCAAATTTAATCTTGCATTCTCAACTGAGGATTCCAAGGATTTTGTTGGGATGGATCGTGTAAGGGAAATTGAATTGGACTTGAATATAAAGAGGTTGGATGAAAAATTTAGGACTCAATCGTGCATGAAAAATTTATACATGGCAGATATATAGGGATGCTATTTGACATTCATCAATTTTCCATCAACAAATTTTACTCTCTTCTTTTTTATTTATTTATTATTTTTTTTTTTTCAGGTTGGAGACGATGGTTATTGAAGAGATAGTAAAATGTGTTGATGGAACATTGAAGCTCAAAACTAATCCTGCAATCTCAAATGAGGATTCCAAGGATTTTGTTGGAATGCAATCTCAGAAGTGCACAGCTAGGGAAATTGAATTGCACTTAGATATAAAGGGGTTTGATAATGTTGGTGTCATTGGAATTTGTGGGATGCCTGGAGTAGGCAAAACAACGATTGCAAAAGTTGTGTTCAGAAGAAATTGGCATCATTTTGATGCTAACAGTTTCATTGCTAATGTTGGAGAGACACGTAAGAAGAAGAATGGTTTATTGCGTATACAGAATCAACTTTATCACGACTTGTTGGATAGCAAAGTTGTAACATTGGGCGATGTCCCTGCGGAAAGGAGAAAATTGCGTCACAAAAAGGTGCTGATCATTCTTGATGGCGTGACCGAGTTGGACTCTATCGTTGAGCTAGTTGGAAGAGGCGGTGAAGAATTAATCAATTGGTTTGGTCGAGGTAGTAGAATCATCATAACCACAATAGATGAAAAGTTGTTGAAGCGGTATAAGGCAAAAATACACAAGGTTGAGAGACTTGCTAAAAATGATGCTCGTCTGCTCTTCTTTCGGAAAGCCTTCAACAAAGACCAGCCTGAGCATGATTTGGCTAACTTGTCTTACAAATTTGTGGATTTTGCTGACGGTCTTCCTTTGGCTATTGTAGCTTTGGGAAACTTGTTATTGGGGAGAACCTTACATGAATGGAAAGCTGAACTTCGCACACTAGAAGCTAATAATTATACTGGTGATGAAAAACTTTTTGGTATTCTTAAGGTATGCATTGATGGATTACGTGATGGTGGAAAGGAAATTTTCTTGGACATTGCATGCTTCTTTAAAGGAGAAGACAAGAAACGTGCAGAAAGGATATTTGAAAGCTGTGGCCACAATCCAGGCGTGAATTTAAACATTCTTCTTGAGAAATCTCTGGTAACAATTGTGGGAGGAAAGTTGTGGATGCATGATTTACTACAAGAAACTGGCCAGAAAATGGTTATTGGAGAATCCAAATTACTAGGGGATCGCAGCAGATTGTGGCATCATAAGGAAGCAATTTCTGTACTTAAGCAAGATAAGGTGAGTTACTAATGTATCTGACCCAGTCATTCAATAATGTGATTTTTCTTCTTTGGTCAACAAGAATGTGATTTCATTAACTTGGTTTCAAATGCCTATGTTTCATGCAAACAAACAAATTAAAATGTTTCATGCAATACTTTGGTTGCTTAATACAGATAATTGCTTCTGTTTAATTTGTATTTTATATTTGTATTATGAATATTTTATTATCTCGATATTATTTAAATCTTACCTCATCCTTTGGCTGTTAGGGGACAAGCGCTGTTAGAGGTATTTTCCTAAGATCACCTCGACCAGACAAAGTGCGATTGAAGGCAGACTCTTTCTCAAACATGGACTTTCTGAGATTGTTGAAAATTAAGAATGTAATATTTTCTGGATGCCTTGAATACGATCTTTCAAATGAATTAAGCTTGTTGGAGTGGCATAGCTTTGCTTCAACATCTCTGCCTTCTAACTTTGAACCAAAGAAACTTGTTGAATTGCACTTGCCTCAAAGCCAGATAAAGCAATTATGGGAGGACACTACGATGCCCGTAAGTTTATTCACTTTATTATGTGTATTTCTTATAAATTATTGAATTAATTTAGTGAGGTAAAAGGAATGCTAATTATTCTTCGTTCACTTATATGTTACTTTTCATTTGTTACAGCCTTTGGAAATGTTGGTGATAATGGACCTTAGTGATTGCAAATACTTGACCCGTACTCCAGACTTCCAGTCTGTGCCACATCTTGAGAGCCTAATCCTCAAAGGTTGTACAGGATTGTCTAAGATTCACCTACCCAGTGGACATCATCTCCAAAAGCTCATGTTATTGAATCTGGAAGGTTGTGTATCTCTTAGTAGTCTTCCTGACGGCATCTGCAGCTTAAGATCTCTCACAACTTTGATTCTTTCGGGATGTTCCAAACTTGCAAATCTTCCGGAGAAGATTGGAGAAAACATGACACAACTATCCAAACTTGATTTGGATGGGACAGCTATAAAAGAGCTACCGACATCAATTAAGCACTTAACTGGTCTTATTCGGCTCAATCTAAGAGACTGCAAGAACCTTTTGAGTCTGCCAGCCATCATCTGTAGTTTGACAAAACTTCAAGTTCTCAACCTATCTGGCTGCTTAAAACTTGATGAGTTGCCAGAAAACTTGGGAAGTCTAGAAGGTTTGAAGGAACTGGATGCAAGTAGAAGTTGTATAAGACAAGTACCTTCCTCCATTCTTCTTCTGAAGGACCTTAAAAGTTTATCTTTTCGAGGTTGTGAAGGTTTGCAGTTGCCTGCTTCATTCTCAGGACTGGACTCTTTGACAAAATTGGATATAAGCTATTGCAAACTGTCTGATGGAGCAATCCCTGCTGATCTTGACTGCTTATCTTCACTTGATCGTTTAAATTTAAGCGGAAACAGTTTGGTGAACGTACCAGAAAGCATCGTTAAACTTTCTAAGCTTGAAGTCCTTCTATTGAATGATTGTAGCAGGCTTCGATCATTACCACATCTTCCATCAAGCATACAACGTGTATTTGCACGGAATTGTCCTCTGCTTGGAACTTATTCAAATAAATTAACAGTGTGGACTTCAACTGCTACAGGATTTTGTTTCATAAATTCCCAAACTAGTGAAGAGCATAAACTTCAGAGGATTCCAATGACAGAACAACGTCTTCTGCGGCCTCATTTGCAAAAGTTCTATGAGGTATCTCTCTCTCTCTCTCTCTCTCTCTCTCTCTCTCTCATTAACCACATTTGGAAAACTTGTTTTGACTTTTTTTTTTAATTCTGTTTTCAGGATATAATTTATAAAGGTAATGGTTTTGAATATATTACTCCTCACACTGAAATTCCATCATGGATCGGTCGCCAGAGTATAGGGCCATCTATAACAATCCGGCTACCTCCAGATTATTTCGACCGTAAACGTGAGTTGATAGGATTTGCTCTATGTTTTGTATATGAAGTGCAATACCACGGGAATATGGAATCAACAACTTCTACCATCTTGGCTCATGAAGTAAAATATAGTTTCAATTACAGTTATGTGGAGGTCCTGATGATGATTGTCTCCTCCTGGAGTGTAAACTCATGGATCATGATTATTTTGGATCTTTTCGGCACTGGGTCTATATAGCAGGAGGGCTGTTTGCAGAAAGGTTAAACAACCGCTCTGTCCGAGCTCAAGTTATAATCGACAGACCAGGGGTGGAAGTGAAAGCGTGTGGGGCAAGTCTAATATTCTCTGGAGGTGTGACAGAATTTGTATGGAATTTGAATCTCCGAGATGAAATTCCTAGTCATATCAGAAATCTGTCGAGTCCCAATGATGAGAGTAATCAACAAGAACAGGAAACTACTTCAGATCATCAGCTGGAACTAAAACATGTACCTATCCAATATCGGGCCCAAATGAACCGCATGATCTCTTTGTATGATACTAAACGAAGGAACAAGCAATCCCTTGACCATGATGCAGGATCATCTAGTAGAACTGGCAGCAGCACTCAAGTACCTCATCAAAGATTGGAAAGATCAGAATCCAATGACCAGTTCAACGAACAAGAGCAAGGAACCAATTCTCAACTTACACATGTAGTGGAAGGTGGTTGCGCCTCAGACTCGAGATTCTTGATTGAAATTGAACCACACACTTCAAGAGACAATTCAACTTCAACCAAGATTGCTGGTGATCAATTGGGAACAAAAGTAGAGTCATTCCTGGAAGAACTATTTGAGGTACGTCTCTCTCTCTCTCTCTCACACACACACACACAACTACCAATTTGTCTAGTGTTATTTCTTTCCACAATAGTGGATGAGGTACAAAGTTCAGTTTCCCCTAGCAAATAATTTAAAAAAAAAAAAACTAAATAGGTACCATATTTCTTTGTATTACAGCAAGGTGGCAAAGCACGTAGATATGATATAGGTTTCATTTTCTCTCTCCGAGCAATTTTACCGTGGTTTAATCATCAAAGCATTGGGAACGTATTCATTCCAGAAAAAGAAAGAATTGGGAGTGAAGTAGGCCTACCTCTTCCTCGAGAATTGTATAACAATAAGAAATGGGTAGGATTTGCTCTCTATGTGTCCTTCACTCAGCCTCCAGGTGTTTGGCATGAAAAATCTTGTTGCTTCAAGTCTGTATTGTATACCAGTGATGAAAATTTTCATTGCCTAAAATTATGGTCTGATGGTGAAGACAATTTTATGGGTTCACATCGGCTCCTTGTCATTCATATACCACGAGGACGTTTTAAAGAACGGTTGAATAAGTGCAGAAGCATTCATGCTGCTTTTGTTTCCTTAAATCCAAGTGTGGAGGCTGAGATGTGTGGGATCCGTGTAGTATATGAGCAAGATTTGAAAGGGTTAATTCAAACAATTACTCAGTGCACCATAAGAAGTCCCCCTGCAGTTTATTATGGACTTGCCCATTCATATGTGCCAGATGGAAGAGAGTCTTACATGTTAGCTTTAATGAAGGATAATTTGATTGAAGCAGCTAAATCCAGCGAAAGGTTAAATGCCCATATATATATTTCATACCTATAGTACATCTCGATGATTCTTTCAGACTAATTGGTGTATGCTGTTTTTTTCTTTTCTTTTTTGAATGATCGCAGGAGGCTTTCAACCTTGCAAGATCCTTTAAGAGATTCAAAGTTCATCAGTGGTCAACAAATTTGTTTAACGATACAGGCTGGAACTCCATACATTCCAGTCAAGAACAAAGTTTCAGTAGTGGAGTGGAAAAGAAACCTTGAGCTTTTGCTTGAATGTTTCTTTACCCTTTCTGATCTATCGGTTAATCTCACTCTTAACGCAAGCAGAACCTCTTTTTCAAGGGATTTTGGTCCTCGTTCTGGTATTTTCCTTCAAAAAGAAATTCCGGAGTGGTTCACACCACAACATCCCTCTGATAGTATGGTGCCCGAACTTCCTCCAAATTTGGGAAATGATGTGAATTTCATGGGACTTGTTGTATGTGCTGCCTTTTCAGTTCACGCCTCTGAAGCTGACGTCCTCAAATATCTGAAATCAGGACTCCATCCCCAACTTATGTGCCAGTTCCAATATTCAAGTTCTGATCAATCTTTTGGCTTGGGAGCTCCCATGATTGATACCAGTCCCAGAAACAAATTCATGTGGTTATATCGTAGAGGATTCATTTGGCAGGAATACATGCCTCGTGACTTTCTTAAGGATCTGCTGCTTAAAGATACTTCAGTCAAGGTTTCATTTAGAACTGATTCAATTTCTTCCAAAGTCTTGGGGGTACAGAAATGTAGCTTCCGGATCTTATACAAGCAAGATGTGGAAAAATTCAAGCAAACGATAATACAGTGCTTTACCTCCTTCTTTGACAACGAGGATGTCATTCGGGCATATTTAGTAGAGGATCCCGCAGATTACACCCAGTCAATTCATTATGGCACTACATTCTCTTCTGATGAGCGAGAGTCTTATGGAACTACACCCGTTTGTCAGGGTAAAACTAGTGGAAAATCCAATGATCTGCTGGAACTAAAACATGTACCTGTCCAATATCAGCCCCAGATGGACCACTTGATCTCATTGTATGATACTAAAGGAAGGAACAAGCAATCCCTTGACCATGATGCAGGACCATATAGTAGAACTGGCAGCAGCACTGAAGAACCTCGTCAAAGACTAGAAAGACCAAAATTCAATGATCAGTCCAACAAACAACAGCAAGAAACTAATTCTGAACTTACACATGTAGCAGAACATGGTTGTGCTTCAGACACAAGATTCTTGATTGAAATTGAACCACACACTTCAAGAGACAATTCAACTCCAACCAAGATTGTTGGTGATCAATTAAGAACAAACGTAGAGTCATTCCTTGAAGAACTATTTGAGGTACCTCTCTCTCTCTCTCTCTCTCTCTCTCACACACACACACACACACTAAATCACTCGCTTAAAGATACTGATATTTCTCTCCGCAATAGTGGACGAGGTCCAAAGTTCAAATTTCCCCTCCCAAGTAAAAAATAAATAAATAACTGATATCAGTACCCTATTTCTATGAATTACAGCTAGAGGGCAAAGCACGTAGCTATGATTTAGGCTTCATTTTCTCTCTCCGAGCAATTTTACCATGGTTTAAACATCAAGGCATTGGGAGCGTAATAGGTGTACCTCTTCCTCTTGAATTGTATAAGAATAAGGAATGCGTAGGATTTGCTCTATATGCAACCTTCACTCTGCGTCCAGGTGTTTGGCCTGAAGAACATTGTTGTTTTAGCACTCAATTGTTTACTGATGATGAAGTTTATGGCCTAAAATTTGTGTCCACTGGTGAAGATAATTTTTTGGGTTCACATCGACTCCTGGTTATTCACATACCGCGAAGAAGTTTTGGAGAACAGTTGAATGAGTGGAGTACCATTCATGCTTCTTTTAAATCCCTTACTCCAGGTGTGGAGGTTGAGATGTGTGGCATGCGTGTAGTATACCAGCATGATTTGAAAGGGTTAATCCAAACAATTACCAACTGCACAATATGCAGCCCCCCTGGTTACTATGGACTTCACCAAACAATTGTGCCTGGAATGGGGTCGTACATATTCACATACATGGAGAATAGTATGGTTGAAGCAGCTAAATCCAGCGAGAGGTTAAATTCCTATGGAAATGCGTATTTCATACAATCATACCTATAATGCATCTCATTGATTATTTCACATAATTAATGTATGTGTTTTTTTTTTTTGAATTATTGCAGGAGGCTTTCAACCTTGCAAGAGCCTTCAACAGATTTAAAAACCATCCAAGGAATTCAGTTAATGATACTTGCTGAAACTCCATTCACTTCACTCAAGAAAACAGATTCAGTAATTGAGTGGAAAAGAAACCTTAAGCTTTTGCTTCAATGTTTCTTAAACCTTTCTGATTTATCGATGATAAGTCTCATTCTTAGAGGAGGAAGAATCTCTTTCTCAGAGGATCATAATCTTCATTCTGGTATTTACTTTCAAAAGGAAATTCCAGAGTGGTTTACACCACAACATCCCTCTGACAGTATGGTGCTTGAAGTTCCTCCAGATTTGGAAAATGATGTGAATTTGATTGGGTTTGTGATATGTGCTGCATTTTCAGTCCCAGCCTCTGAATCTGACATCCTCAAATATCTGGATTCAGGACACCACCCCCAACTTATGTGCCATTTCATATCGAGTTCTCAATCTTCTGTTGTAGGAGTTTGCAAGATGGTTGGCATCAGTCCCAAGAACAAATTCATGTGGTTATATCGCAGAGGATTCATTTGGCTGCATTACGAACCTCGTGAGAATGTTGGGCATCTCTTCAATAAACTATTTGAACTACAGGTTTCATTCGAGAGTGATTCTTCCCAAGTCTTGGCAGTACAGAAATGTAGCTTCCGTTTCTTATACAAGCAAGATGTGGAAGAATTTAAGCAAACAATAATAGGGTGCTTTACCTCCTTTTTTGACAACGAGGATGCCATTAGGTCATATATAGAAAAAGAGTACTCTGGACAACACAAGCGGCCAAATCATGCAGATGACAGAGATTCATATGGGAAAAGCTCTTTTGGGGAACCTCAGCATGTAAGAAAAACAAAACTCATTTTTAAGGGTGAAACCAGTGGAACTGGTAAAAAATTTCCACCAGTGAACTTGGATAATTTGAAAAACAGACTCATAGATCAGAGCCAAGTGCTGGTGATCTCTCTCTCTCTCTCTCTCTCTCTCTCTCAAGTAAAGCTGATGTGTGTTCTCCTTTGCAGGACTTTGACCGTTTCTCGATCTATAATTGTTGTTTCCCTCCAAATGAGATAGTAGAGTGGTTCAGTCATAACAGCAATGGCCCCTCGGTAGCAATCTCGTTCCCACTAAATTCTGCTGATTGGATAGGATTGGCTCTATGTGCTTACTTTGCAGTCCTCGACTGTCCAACCGCTGACCTTGATAGTTTAAATCCTGGAAACCCTCACCATCTTAGGTGTTATTTTGAATCTGAAACTGATGGAGATAGTCCGGAACCTCTTCATCATGCCTATTGCACCAGTAACGAAGAATTTCAGTGGTTGCATGTAGAAGGATTCGTTTGGCTCTCCTACATACCACGAACATGGTTTCTGGATTATCATCAGTTGAACAAGTGTATTAACCTGAAGGCTACAATTGCAAGTGATGGCCAAGGCTTGGCGGTGCTTAAGTGTGGGCTTCGTCTTCTATATCAACATGATGAGCCAGAGTTTAAGGAGACCATAATGCATTGCAAGACATCGTTGTTGTTTGATCATATCAACGAAAAAAATAAGCAACATCCTGGCGTCAGTGGTGAGACGGGATCATCTGGCGGCAACAGTGTCATTGAGCAAGCTCACAATGAAAGAATAGACGTACCCATAGAGGGTGAAGGCTCTTCTGATGTCTCCGCAGATGAGAGAGATTCTTATGGAAGTACACACATTTGTCAGGGTGAAACTAGTGGAAAATCCAATGATCAGCTGGAAGTAGTTGCACATGTAGTAGAAGAAGAACGTGCTTCTAGTACTAATAATCCTCCGGAGCTAATCCCATTCTTGTTTGAAATTGAACCTTCCGCCTCTACAGATTCAAATTCAACTAAATTTGAAGGTGATCAGTTCAGAAAAAGTGTGGAGTCTTACCTTGCAGAGATGTTTAGACAAAAGGTATATATATATATATATGTCGATCTCTCATGTCTTTTTCTGCCTTTGTCTGGATCATTCATTTATTAAATTTCGTGTATATATTATTAATTAATCTATATTGCATTAATCCAGGGCAACGGAAATGACTTGGAATATGGATTTATTTTATCTCCGAGAGTCGGTGCAATTTTGCCATGGTTTAATCATCAAACCATTGGGAGCGAAGCACTAACACTTCATCTTCCTCCAGATTTGTACAAGGAGGATAAGAAATGGGCAGGGTTATCCCTATTTGTTGCCTTCACTGTGCCCACAGGTACTGAAACCATTCTATGTCGCTGTTCTTTGTCTACCTCTGCAGGACATGCAGAAGCGATCACATTCACAACAGCATGCCCCCAAGGCAATTTTTCCGGATCACGACGACTCTGTTTCATTCATAAACCGCGTGCACGTTTTCCAGAACAGTGGAATAAGTCCAGTTACATTTGTGCTTTCTTTGAAGTCCTTACTCCAGTTGTGGAGGTTGAGATGTGTGGGGCCCATCTATTATACGAGCAAGATTTGATAGGGATGATCCGAACGATTACCCACTGCACGATCAGGAGTCCGCCTGTTTTCTTCGGAGTTGGACTTGCTAACCAACCATATCAGTGGCAAAGGGGTCAGCCTTCCGCAGATATAAATATGGACAAAAATTTGAATGAATTTGCTGCAAGGTTAAATTCTTGTTGAAACAGATTGATTTCAAACCTAAAATGCATCTCAATGCATGATTCTTTCAGCCTAACCAATTAATGCTGGCTACCTCTCTGATTTTTTTTTTTTTTTTTGAATCATTGCAGGACGCCTTCTACCTCTCACGAGTCTTCAAAGTCCCTTGTTGGTCAAGTAATTCATCTACGCATACACGGTGACAACCCATTCAAGAAAAAAGATTCAGTGATGAATTGGAAAAAAAACCTTGAGCTCTTGCTTCAATGTTTCTTTAGGTTTCCTCTATCGGTAACCCTCACTCTTGGAGGAGACGTCATCTCTAGCATAGGTGATTCTGATCCTTATTGTCTCTGCAGCTCAAGTATTATCCCTCAAAAGGATATTCCGAAGTGGCTCTGCGGAGTGAAATATCCCACATGTAAGTTGGAGACCAGACTCCCTCCGAATTTGGGAAATGATGACAACTGGTTGGGATTTGTTGTATGTGCTGCTTTTTCAGTCCACGCACCTCAAGCTGACGTCCTCAATTATCTGGAATCAGGGTACCATCAGAAACTTGCGTGTCATTTGCAGTGGGGTTCTGAAAGAGCTTTGAATCTCAAAGCTGGCAAGGAGACAAACATTGTTCTCAAGAATGAATTCTTGTGGTTATATGGTAGACGATTCATTTGGCTGCGATACATACCTCATCAGAAAATCAAGGGTCTGAATACATCTGGTCTCCTAGAGGCTTCATTTCGGACTGATTCAATTTCTTCCAAAGTCTTGGAGGTACAGGAATGTAGCCTCCGTGTCCTATACAAGAAAGACGTGGAAGAATTTAAGCAAACAATAACTCAGTGCTTCTCCTCCTTCTTTGACAACGAGGATGTCATTCAGTCATATATAGACGATGAGGATTCCGGAGGACATAACAATCATGCAGATGATTGTCCGGGTGAAACTAGTGGAAAATCCAATGATTTGCTGCAATTAATTACACATAATGTAGTAGAAGAACATGGTTCTGGTCCGGAGCTAATCCCATTCTTCATTGAAATTGAACCTCCCGCTTCAACAGATTCAAGTTCAACTAAGATTGCCCGTCAACTGCCAAGAAATATAGAGTCATCGCTTGAACAACTATTTCAGGTACACGACTCTCACTCTCAATTTGTTCGTCCATCAATTTGGACCTTCTCTTTCTCTCTCAAATGCTAAAACTATTACATATTTACATCGATCGAGTTCCATATATATTCTAATCTGTATACCTGAATTTGGCAGGGAGACAATGCACGCCACTATAATTATGGGTTTATTTTATCTCCTAGAGTCGGAGCAGTTATGCCGTGGTTTAGTTATCACAGCATTGGGAAGAGAGTAGAAGTAACTGATGTTCCTCGGGATTTGTATAAAGATAAGAAATGGGTAGGATTTGCTGTATATGTTGCCTTCACTCAGTCTTCAGATTCTGATTTTTCCTGTATGTCTAGTTGTGCCTTCCAAGGAAATACAGCACATTCCATACTCACTTGCCACTGTGAAGACCAACTTTCCGGATCACGAAGACTTTGTTTCATTCATATACCGCGTGCACGTTTCCCTCAACAAGGTGATCAACGTTGTTGCTTATTTGCTCAGTTTGATTTCTCTCCCCCAGCTGCTTCGGAGGTTGAAATGTGCGGGATCCGTGTAGTATACGATGAAGATGTGAAAGGACTAGTCCAAACAATTACTCAGAGCACTATCAGGAATCCGCCTCATGTTTTCTTCTCCCAAGATGATGGCAAAGCAGAAATTTCGATGAGTGGGCACCCTGTCCAGAGGATAAGAATGGGCACAAGTTTGGTTGCCCACTCCAAAGCCTGCATCCAGTTCCAACCCACACGAAGCATACTCAGGCCACGAGGGGGGCTGGGGCTGAGGCTGGTTCCGTCACTGAACTTTGGTAAAGTACATTTGGCCATACATGGTGACACTCCATTCAAGAAAAAAAATACAATTGAGTGGAAAAGAAACTTTGAACGTTTGCTTAAATCTTTCTTCAAGCTTGATCTATCCATAAAACTCATTCTCGGAGAAGACACCATCTCTCTCTATCTGGATACCTTCCAGCATGCTTGTCTTTTTCCTCAGAAGGAAATTCCAGATTGGTTCACAGAAAAATCTAACACGTCTACGTTCGTGTCCCCCACACTTCCTGATGATTTGGAAAGTGACGACAATTGGATGGGATTTGTCTTGTGTGCAGCCTTTTCAGTCCACCCACATCCAACTGACGTCGGCAATTATAAGGACTCAGAACTGACTTCTGCTGTTAGTTGCGATTTTCGATGGAGTTCTGATTCTTCTCGATTCATTTCGATTAGAGAGGGCATGTTCGGCATCAGGCCAACCAACAAATTCATGTGGTTATCTCGTAGAGGATTCATTTGGCTGCAATTCATATCCTGTGAGTATTTTAGGATTGCCATGATGAATAAAAGTCAGCGTCAACTAGAGGCTTCATTTGAGAGTGGTTCCCCAGCATTGGCGGTACAAAAATGTAGCCTCCGAATCTTATACAAGAAAGACGTGCAAGAATATAAGCAAACAATGATACAGTGTTTCGCCTCTGTCTTTGACAACTTGGATCACAGTCAACCATATGAAGAAGATTCCCCACATAACACGGAGTCAATTCATGAAGATGATCAGATAGACTCTGTTGGAACTACAAGCTTGTCTGAGGACGCTCAACCTGAAACAAAAACAACAGTGCTCGTTCCTCTGAGTGACACCAGTGGAAATTCCTTCAATCGTTTCAACAGCATACTGTTTGAGCCCATTTTGTATGACAACAAGTCGGCAGTGATTTTTGCTGATTTTCGAGGATGGGAAGAATGACAAGAAGGTAAAGCCAACCCATGGTAGAATCTCAACCCCAACAAGTTTATTTTCCAAACCATGCATGTGTATGTATAGTCTACTCTACTTGTTACATTTTTGTCATTTTCAGTATTTTTCTAGCTATTTAGACCATGCGTTGTGTGCATTTGTTGTGGTATTTCCGCCATTAGCTGTTGGTTGATATTGCATAATTATACATTGAAATTTGAGTGACCAAAACGGCAATCAAGAGCTTGTCCTGGAATTTCACATCAAGAAAGTTTTGTTAATTTACTGATTTTTTTTTTGTCAGGCTCTTCATTGGAGGCCTCAAACTTTGGGGGAAGCCTGGATGGAGAGAATCGTCCAATTTCTCAAGTTGTTTTGCCGTAGGAAGGTGTTCTGGTGAAGTTAGATTCTTCGAAGACCTTTGCTCAAAGTTGTATGCCGGAGAAGAGTTGTTCTTCAAAATTTCCTACTTCCCTGTTGGAAAGTAATCCAAGCTTTTTAGTTACCTCATTCATCAGTAATACTTGTTATATTTTGTTATGTATGTTAAGTATGCGTGGTCTGGAGACTTCTACTTGTGTAATATCTATTCTAAAGTTTTCTACTTCAAACTCTTTGGCTTCTGAGACAACTTTTGCTTTTGCTGTAGTCTCTTCGTCTTCAGCACATCTGTCTCTATAGGTTTGCCTTGTTCTTTGAATGGATTATTAATGAGAGTCCTCTTCAGTTTTGCTCCATTGTTTCTTCTCTTGGTTTTATTGAGAGGTTTGTGTGATCGAGTATATTTATCTTGATTGATTTGTTGGAGTTTCAAAGTCTTTATCTGCAAATTTACAGTCCAAATTGGCAGCGATTATGGCCAAGTTCATTATACTTACACCTCGGCAAAGATCACCTTTCACCAGAGTTGCCCTCAAAACGGTACATATTATATTTACACATTGCCTGGTGATGCTTCGTTGTGTTTAATTCATTTGAGTTGATAAGTTTGCAGATAAAGTGAAAAGTAACATATAAATGAACCAAGAACAAATTGATGTTCTCAAAAATAGCATTAATGATGATGAGACAAAGTGAAAGGGCTGGCTTGGCATTGCATTGGGGCTGATTGCTAATGCTGATACAATAGCACACAAACATGGTGCGGTATGAATCTTTGTCATGTTGTATTAGTAGGTCCATTTATACTATAGTCTGTCCCCATAAGCCCAAGCACTCTAAAGGCAGTTTGGTGAGGCTTAATTTATTTTTAAAGCAACTGTAGCTGTATTTTGAGAATAATCATATGTGAAATTAAGTAGATGCGTGTTTGGTAAATTTTGATTTTAAAAGTGTTGTGAATACAAAAAGTAGTGTTTGGTAAACTTTAATATAGGTAAAGTCAAAAGGGAAATAGAACAAAAGCTAGAAACTGCTTATAGAAGTATCAAATTTCCAACTTTCATAAGCTCTCTTGGAAAGTGTGAGATTATTCTTAAAGTTGCTTATTTTTGTTTTACCAAACACCCAACTTGCTTAACTTAATAAATAATCAGCTTATTTTTTAAGAAACGATGAGAGGTTGATCTTGATGAATTTCATGTTTCCGTTATACCATATGACATATATGATCGATCACTATAATTAATGGCTTCAATAATTTATGATTTTTTTCATTCAATATTTTATTACTCACTCATTATTTTATTACACAATCATCGATCATAGACTCATAGTATCTCGCCACATATGACATTTGGCTTGACGGAATCATATAATTTTTTTTTCGATCTTAATAAGAAAAAAAATCAATATGACTTTTAATTTAAAATTTTTAAATTATAGTGTCTCGTCACATATGACATGTGGTATGGTGAGATCATAAAAAATCGTGGTAAGAAAAAATCAATATGGTTTTTAATTTCAAAATTTTAAATCATAGTAGTCCATCACATATAATATGACTTTTAATTTAAAATTTTTAAATTATAGTGTCTCGTCACATATGACATGTGATATGGTGAGATCATAAAAAATCGTGGTAAGAAAAAATCAATATGGTTTTTAATTTCAAAATTTTAAATCATAGAAGTCCATCACATATGACAAGTGATGTAACGGCCAAGGATTAAAATATCTGCCGATATGCCGATATATCTGCCGATATATCCTTTTTTCAAGCTACCGATATATCATTCCACAATAATTTATCTTATCTGCAAATATCTTCGAAATCTCTCCGACGTCACCGAATATCTCCGATATTGTCGATATATGCTGATATATCTCGATATATCCCGATATATCTTGGCAATATCCTGATATATGTAATTAGAAAAAAAATTATATATTTTTTTCTCAATTTATATATTTATAATTATTTTGAAGGTATATCGTTGTTTGGTTTAAAGCTAAAATCAATACTTTAAATTTGTGCTTAGAAGTTAAAAACTTAGAACTAATGAAGATATACGGAAAATGATCATCATTGGGTTATATAAATTATAAGAAAAAGCCATCAATTATGATTGGGTAATATGAATTGTTAAAAAAAAAAGCCATCAATTATCAATTAGCAAAGCCATCAGCTCCAGCACGTATTCACGTCAATCTACCACAATAAAACAAAAGCCTAGTCTGCCTTTGTACAACTACAAACGATGATAATTGGCAAAGCCATCAATTATCAATTGGCAAACGGCAAACCCATTAGCTCCATCACATGAATTTACCACAATAAAACAAGAAGCCTATTATGCCTGGATTCCAGATTGGATTCATCCTTACTAGATTGGATTCATCCTTACTATCCCCTTTTAGGAGAAACAGTAAGGAGCTCAAAAGAGATCATAAAAAATATTTTTCAAGCTCGGTACGAAAAAAATCAACATGGCCTTTAATTTTGAATTTTCAACTACAAAGCAAAAACCTTTTTCCTTTTTTGTTTTTTTTTCTCTCCCACTAATTCGCCGCCGCCGCAAACCGATGACAAAGTAAAACCCAAAACGCCGCTGTTTAGATGATTCCCTGCCGAATCGTGCAGGTATTGGCTGTATTTTTCGGGATTGCTTGGGTAAGGTGTTGGATTTGAAGATCTCTGCTTCTTGTGCTCTTCTAGCTGAAGCTTCTGCTGCTTTGGAGGGTGTGCTAAATCAATGGATCTTCAATGTGTTATTTTGGAAACTGATTCTGAAGTCTTGTTCAAGTCTCTTTCTAATCAATCTTTCAAGGCATGCTGGCAGATCCACCCTCTTGTTTTAAAGATTTGCAAGCTTCAAGATGGATTTAGGAGTTGTAAGTTGGGTCTGGTCAGAAGATCAGCTAATGCTGTGGCAAATTAGCTTGCTCAGCAAGAACTGGGTGAATCATCCTCCACTCGATCTCTCTGAGGCGCGTTCTGAGGGCTGACGGGCTTCCGGAGACGGCGACTTCGCTATGGATGGACTGGGGCTGAGCAGAGACGACTTCTGAGAACTCGGACCCAGGCAGGGGTATGTTATTATTTTTTTGTCCAAGGGTTGTTGATGGGTTTTGAATATTAGAAGCTGAGCCTGGGATCTTCATTAAACAAACTACAAATTGACATATTAAATTTTGAGAAATTGGTTTTTCAATGTTTTGATAAAAGCTACCTGGTTCTGGTTCGGCAAACACATTTCACCTACTAATTAACAGTGGTTTCCTATGGCCGTCCAAACCTCCTCAACTTCGATCCATCCAATCAAAAAATATGACGTACGTTTTCCTGAGTTTTAGAGGTGCGGACACCCGCGCAAATTTTACAGACCATTTATACAAGGCATTACAAGTTCGTCAAGGAATCCCCACCTTTAGGGATTCTGAACAACTTGAGAAGGGACAAGACCTCTCACAACTCTTTCAGGCAATTGAAAAATCAACAATTGCAGTCGTCATTCTTTTAAGTAACTATGCTTCTTCCACATGGTGTTTGAGAGAAGTTGCCAAGATTGTTGAATGCAGAAGCAAGTCCGGACTCATCGTTTTGCCCGTCTTCTATGACATCGAACCAACCCATGTACGAAATCAGACTGGAAATTTTAAGAATTACTTTGATCAACATGAACAGAAATTCAAAGACAGCATGGGCAAGGTCAAAATTTGGAGGCAAGCGTTGACTGACGTAGCTGATCTCTCCGGATACAGGTACCCCTTTATCCGAATATGTTTTCTGGCCATAGGGAAATATCTCACCATGATCGATCAAGCATATGTGGATGGTTGAAGGAAGAAACTTTCTCCATCTTCTATTATTTTTGCTCTGATTATTTGTGCCTAAAATTCAACTTGTGATGGTTTTTTATTTTTTATTTTTTCAGGTCGGAGGTAACGGTTATTGACGAGTTAGTAAAATGTGTTGATAAAAATTGGAAGCTCAAATTTAATCTTCCATTCTCAACTGAGGATTCCAAGGATTTTGTTGGGATGGATCGTGTAAGGAAAATTGAATTGGACTTGGATATAAAGGAATTTGATAATATTGGTGTCATTGGAATTTGTGGGATGCCAGGAGTTGGTAAAACGACGATTGCAGCAATTGTGTTCAGAAGAAATTGGCATCATTTTGAAGCCAACAGTTTCATTGCTAATGTTGGAGAGACACATATGAAGAATGGTTTATTGCATATACAGAATCAACTTTATCACGACTTGTTGGATAGCAAAGTTATAACTATGAGTGACGTCCCTGCGGAAAGGAGAAAATTGCGTCACAAAAAGGTGCTTGTCATTCTTGATGGCGTGACTGAGTTAGAATTGATTCTTGAGCTAGTTGGATGCGGCGGTGAAGAATTAATCAATTGGTTTGGTCGAGGTAGTAGAATCATCATAACCACAATAGATGAAAAGCTGTTGAAGGATTATGAGGCAAAAATACACAAGGTTGATAGACTTGCTGAAAATGAGGCTCGTCTGCTCTTCTTTCAGAAAGCCTTCAAGAAAGTTCATCCTCTGCATGATTATGACGAGTTGTACTTCAAGTCCAAGATAGACCATCCTATGCGTCAGTATGCTAACTTGTCTTACAAATTTGTAGATTTAGCTGACGGTCTTCCTTTGGCTATTGTAGCTTTGGGAAACTTGCTATTGAACAGAACTGTAGATGAATGGAAAGCGGAACTTCTCACACTGGAAGCTAATAATTATACTGATGATAAAAAAACTTTTGGTATTCTTAAGGTATGTATCGATGGATTACGTGATGGAGGAAAGGAAATTTTCTTGGACATTGCATGCTTCTTTAAAGGAGATGACAAAAAACGTGCCGAAAGGATATTTGAAAGCTGCGGCCACAATCCAGGCATGAATTTAAACATTCTCCTTGAGAAATCTCTAGTAACAATTGTGGGAGGAAAATTGTGGATGCATGATTTACTACAAGAAACTGGCCAGAGAATGGTTGTTGGAGAATCCAAATCACTAGGGGACCGCAGCAGATTGTGGCATCATAAGGAAGCAATTTCTGTACTTAAGCAAGATAAGGTGAGTTACTAATGTATCTGACCCGGTCATTCAATAATGTGATTTTTCTTCTTTGGTCAACAATAATGTGATTTCATAACTGGGTTTCAAATGCCTAAGTTTCATGCAAACAAACAAATTAAAATGTTTCATGCAATACTATGGTTGCTTAATATATATAGATAATTGCTTCTGTTTACTTTGTATTTTGTTTTTGTAATATGAATATCTTATTATCTTGATCGATATAAATCTCATGCACCTTACCTCATCCTTAATTTGGGCCTTTGGATGTTAGGGAACAAGCGCTGTTAGAGGTATTTTCCTAAGCTCACCTCGACCGGACAAAGTGCGATTGAAGGCAGTCTTTCTCAAACATGGACTTTCTGAGATTGTTGAAAATTAAGAATGTGATATTTTCTGGATGCCTTGAATACGATCTTTCAAATGAATTAAGCTTCTTGGAATGGCATGGCTTTCCTTCAACATCTCTGCCTTCTAATTTTGAACCGGAGAAACTTGTTGAACTGCACTTGCCTCAAAGCCAAATAAAGCAATTATGGGCGGACAAGAGACACTGAAATAGCAATGGGGTCCTACCAACCTCATCATACATGGGCAAGAAATCATTCTAGTCCTCGTGGACAGGTAATCATATTATTCAGACTATATGCTAGTTTTGAGTTATTATAGTCTACAAAAGGACCTTTAATCATAACTGTTTATATGCTTTTTCATTCAAACTTTGTTTAACTGAAGCATATTATATAAGTCATAAGTTTCCATAGAACTGAGTAAGAAGGAAGCCTGCTCGCTTTATTTAGCATTTGGAGGCGATGCGAAATTTCTCGAGTGTTGTAGGTCACAAAGAAAAAGTGGTGTCATTGTTGAGAAAGACAGTATTACCAAATGGATCACAGACACTTTAAACTCAATTCCTGGCATCAGTTAATACATAATGCAAATTATAAAATGGCAAGAAAATGATTTGTTATTAATGTACTGTAATGCTGAATCATTGATTGTTTCAGACTTTCAGGGATGTCAAATGAAGTTTTGACAACTGATTTATGATACTTAATTTCCTTTCACGAATGATATATTTTTTTTATCTTTTATATGGCCTGAAGTGATAAAATTATGGGCATCCTCCATGTTTAGAATTCATGTTGGAACTCCCCTCAAGTTGAGTATGTAAACTCACAAGAAGTTTAACAGATGAAAGGACCCCTGCAAAGCAAACACAGAGCAAGTATGCAAAGTGCAAGCTTTCGCATATGTCATATGTGCAGTAGCAACATAGACAGTATAACATAATATGAACATCTCAGAAAACTTATTAACTGATATTTCATCAAACTGAAATATATGGACAGAAGCTTAATTAAGCAACTGAACTCTTTGTTATCATTTGATAAACAAAGGACACTCTATGAGACAGCAAACTCTAGTCTAGTTGCTGTAATATATATTGCACTGGTGTAGTTTACAATGGTAAGACAAGCCTTTATATATAGGCTGCACAATGCTTCTCTTAGCTGTACTAAGAGAGCTGGAATTCCATGTAAACATTATAGTAACCAAGGATAATAAAAAGCTGGACAGCTAGAAGGAGAAAACCAAATTGGTAACCATCTGTGAGTCACAAGATAGGTGGAGGAGCAGCAGTAATTAAAGTGCAGCTAGATATATTATCCTAACAAAGTATTAATTTTAACATGAAGTTGAGAATGTTTTGGTTGATAGATATTTGGATATAGAATGTCACTGTGGGCAGAGCACACAGGAATCATTGAGGACTGTTTTACACAACCAGAGAGTCTTGATTGTTAGGAGAATTAGATCACTGGGTGAGATGAACTGGAAACAATTTGCTGCTGAGGATGTAACAGAGATGAAGGGTCATCTATTGAAGTATCCAGTTGAAGTTGATCGAAAGGGCAAAGTAACATCCCTTTCTGGATGTGAGAATTTCCCCGATGTGGGAGGAAATATAACTGGTTCTTTCCTTGGCATTCAAGAAAATTTGACAATTTGATCGTAGTTTGTTTTTAGAGAAGAACTCAGTTAGTACAGTTTTGGAACTTGCTAACCCATAGTATTAGAAACATAGGGTTTTGTATTAAATGTGACAGGAAGTATCAGTGGTTTTTTCTTCCCCTATTTTTTCAATTTTTTGGGTCGACCAAATTGTTCTTTCCTTGGCATTCAAGGAAACTAACCATTTGATCTGCCAATCATCACAGCCAGATTGTTTTTAGAGAAGAATTCAAATAAAGCCATTGTATAGTTTTGATTATTTTTTTGTTGTTTAACAAACCCATTTTACAACTCTGCGCCTATTTGGGACGTTATATTGTTGATAGCTCCTGCTTTGCAAAATACCATCTCTGATTATGCATGTTTGTTTATATGTAGCCAATTTGAAGCACTACGTTTCAATATTGGAAAAAACAATATTAATTTCTTGTAAAAACTGGTATGGAAATAATGAAATTGTTAAAACAATCTAGGCAAAAATGATTTTAATAATATGAAGATATATTGAGATGGTCTGTGTAGTGTGTACTACCCTTGTGTACACAAGTTTCTTTACATTCGAGTTAGTATGTTCACAAGCACCAGAGCTTGGGAGCCACTCTGAGAAACCATCAAGCATATGAAATACGTGATCAAGAGCAGTAATAAATCCTCATGAGATATTAACAAGCTTTGGACGTCCAGTTTCTGGGTTCATCTCTACTCGGAGACCAAGTCGAGCAAGGTCAGGCACATCAACAGACCCTTGAAGTTCCAATTCAGCCACCGCCTGTTGATTTTCTTGGTTCCCCTCCAACAAGTTTCTCACACACCAAATGCCCCATTCCCTTAAGTACGGGTTGTCTTCATCTGTTACACACTGTTGCAACAGCAGAAGAAGCCCATCCTTTCTTCTAATCTCGTCTTGCACAACCTTCCTTCCATATAAACAATTGCCAATGACTCCAACTATGTCTCTCCGAAATCCTTTGTATGGACACGGTTTTAATGTAGAAGAACTCGACCCATCTCGATCCTCAGCTTGGTTGATAGATTTCCTAATTATTGCTGGGGGCTCAAGGTCACGAAGCAAACTCAAAAGTAATTCAATGAGACCATAGGAGGCAAAACATCAACAACATCCATAGTGTCATCCGCAGATCCTCTTAGTGTCCCTTGGGCACATATATCTCTCAAGATTGTGAGCGAGTATCCTAGAACATTTATCTCAATAGAGCCTGTTGGAAGTCCAGACCTGCCTCTTGTTGCATAATTAAGAACCTTGATGGAATTCTTGAATACTCCAAAAACATAAAAAGCAAAATCATTAGGAACAGTTATCTCGTTAAGGCGCTCATTCAAGATCTCTGATACGACTCTGAACAACAAATTTTGCTCTGTCGAGAAAAACTCTGCTCTACGCTCCGTATCTTCACCATTCTCATTTGCACCAACAGATTCTAAACTACAGGACAGTGACAGGAAGAAAGGTTCTTCTAAGCAAATTCTTGAAAGAAGCAACTTGTACCAATCTTCTTTAAAATCAACTGGTAAGACACACAAAACATAAGAAGGAACGCATTAGGATCGATCATTAATAGAAGGTTTCAGCAGGGAAACTTAATTGAAGCTAAATGTTACAATATATCCGGGATTACCTGCAGCAGCAGTCTTTACAATCTCTTTCACAATAGTTATTCCACGTTCACCGCAAAGATGTGAAACCAGTTCAGGGCTTCCATCACAACAGGTATAGATAATCATGCACAATGGATCACAAGTCTTCTGGCTACGGACTCGTGCAAGAGCAACAAATTTTTCTGAAAAAAGTTGCTGCCAAATTGCATGCTGATGTCGTTCTCCAGCCAATGCAGCATTAGCAAGAACTTGCAACCCCACACAAATGATCACAGAATCTGGCTCCGAAGAAAGGTTTGCAGAACTCAAAACATTTGATATGATTGCAACTCCATTTTGCTCAACAAATGAGTTCTGATTCGCTGCCTCCCCCGCACACAGATTCCTTAGAAGCCTTAAAGACAATGTGAGAAGGTGGTCATCAGAAGGGTACGAGAGAGATTGGATGAGCTGGAGGACTATGGGAAGAACATTCTTAGCAGCGAGGTCTTCGCGACCAGCAGCCGTTTTACAAACTTGTACTAAATTTTCCAAGGATATTACGAGGGTAGATGAATTTGACACACTTAAAAGTGTCTGGAGAACATCTTCCGGTACAGAGCACTCTTGCAGTGCAGTATTATCCATCACTAAATCAATTGACCAATAATCACATGAAACGAAGCAAACAACTCCAATAGTTAACTTGGCGATAAACAACACTTTAGTCAACACTCACAAGCACTATTAGTCCCTGCACAGATATAAAAGTGTCAGCAATGTAGTGCAAGATTGTTCACAGAATCATCATCTAATTAACAAGTAAACTCTATACTCTTAAAACCAACATCTCCTGTTGTATAAAGCCCCATCTCCTCTAAACCCATCTCTCTGTATCTGTAACTACAGACACTGGTATGAATTCCTAATTCACTGTTTGAATCACCACACAGAAATCACAAAATTACAGCAATTTCTATAAGATTTAACGAGAGACGACTTTGAAATCTAGTTAAAATATAAAAACCATGAAAACTCATCGCTAATGAAAATTGATGGCCAAAAGCCCCAATGGGAAATTGTGTGGAAGATAAGACGATATAAATTAATTCAGCAAACTAAAAGATTGTACCTGATGCCGAGAGTACCCACACCTTGGGTTCAAGTTCAGAAACGGGTTTTGGGACGGGGGTTTATCGTAGAGAGAGAGAGAGAGAGAGAGAGAGAGAGAGGTTTAGGGCTTAAGCAAAGCCCAATTATATAAAATTACGATTTACTACCTGTGCTTTCTATTATATTGTAATTTCATACTTGTGTTTTGAATTTTTACAAATTGACCATTAGACTTACCAATTTCAAGTGTTGTTGGAGAAATTGTTCTCAAGAGGAGAATTGTTGGAAAATCTTAAGCTGATTTTGATATCAACAAAATAGGAGGCAGGGACGGAGCCAAGTGATGGCCTTGGATGGCCTTGCCCCCCCCCCCCATCATTTACAAAATAGGCTTGAATATATGTTGAACAAAGCTACTTCCATTTGAATTAAACTTATTTATACTGTAGCAACAAATTTTTCTGAAAAAAGTTGCTGCCAAATTGCATGCTGATGTCGTTCTCCAGCCAATGCAGCATTAGCAAGAACTTGCAACCCCACACAAATGATCACAGAATCTGGCTCCGAAGAAAGGTTTGCAGAACTCAAAACATTTGATATGATTGCAACTCCATTTTGCTCAACAAATGAGTTCTGATTCGCTGCCTCCCCCGCACACAGATTCCTTAGAAGCCTTAAAGACAATGTGAGAAGGTGGTCATCAGAAGGGTACGAGAGAGATTGGATGAGCTGGAGGACTATGGGAAGAACATTCTTAGCAGCGAGGTCTTCGCGACCAGCAGCCGTTTTACAAACTTGTACTAAATTTTCCAAGGATATTACGAGGGTAGATGAATTTGACACACTTAAAAGTGTCTGGAGAACATCTTCCGGTACAGAGCACTCTTGCAGTGCAGTATTATCCATCACTAAATCAATTGACCAATAATCACATGAAACGAAGCAAACAACTCCAATAGTTAACTTGGCGATAAACAACACTTTAGTCAACACTCACAAGCACTATTAGTCCCTGCACAGATATAAAAGTGTCAGCAATGTAGTGCAAGATTGTTCACAGAATCATCATCTAATTAACAAGTAAACTCTATACTCTTAAAACCAACATCTCCTGTTGTATAAAGCCCCATCTCCTCTAAACCCATCTCTCTGTATCCGTAACTACAGACACTGGTATGAATTCCTAATTCACTGTTTGAATCACCACACAGAAATCACAAAATTACAGCAATTTCTATAAGATTTAACGAGAGACGACTTTGAAATCTAGTTAAAATATAAAAACCATGAAAACTCATCGCTAATGAAAATTGATGGCCAAAAGCCCCAATGGGAAATTGTGTGGAAGATAAGACGATATAAATTAATTCAGCACACTAAAAGATTGTACCTGATGCCGAGAGTACCCACACCTTGGGTTCAAGTTCAGAAACGGGTTTTGGGACGGGGGTTTATCGGAGAGAGAGAGAGAGAGAGAGAGAGAGAGAGAGAGAGAGAGAGAGAGAGAGAGAGAGAGAGAGAGAGAGAGAGAGAGAGAGAGAGAGAGGGGTTTAGGGCTTAAGCAAAGCCCAATTATATAAAATTACGATTTACTACCTGTGCTTTCTATTATATTGTAATTTCATACTTGTGTTTTGAATTTTTACAAATTGACCATTAGACTTACCAATTTCAAGTGTTGTTGGAGAAATTGTTCTCAAGAGGAGAATTGTTGGAAAATCTTAAGCTGATTTTGATATCAACGAAATAGGAGGCAGGGACGGAGCCAAGTGATGGCCTTGGATGGCCTTGCCCCCCCCCCATCATTTACAAAATAGGTTTGAATATATGTTGAACAAAGCTACTTCCATTTGAATTAAACTTATTTATACTGTAGCAACAAATTTTTCTGAAAAAAGTTGCTGCCAAATTGCATGCTGATGTCGTTCTCCAGCCAATGCAGCATTAGCAAGAACTTGCAACCCCACACAAATGATCACAGAATCTGGCTCCGAAGAAAGGGTTGCAGAACTCAAAACATTTGATATGATTGCAACTCCATTTTGCTCAACAAATGAGTTCTGATTCGCTGCCTCCCCCGCACACAGATTCCTTAGAAGCCTTAAAGACAATGTGAGAAGGTGGTCATCAGAAGGGTACGAGAGAGATTGGATGAGCTGGAGGACTATGGGAAGAACATTTTTAGCAGCGATGTCTTCGCGACCAGCAGCCGTTTTACAAACTTGTACTAAATTTTCCAAGGATATTACGAGGGTAGATGAATTTGACACACTTAAAAGTGTTTGGAGAACATCTTCCGGTACAGAGCACTCTTGCAGTGCAGTATTATCCATCACTAAATCAATTGACCAATAATCACATGAAACGAAGCAAACAACTCCAATAGTTAACTTGGCGATAAACAACACTTTAGTCAACACTCACAAGCACTATTAGTCCCTGCACAGATATAAAAGTGTCAGCAATGTAGTGCAAGATTGTTCACAGAATCATCATCTAATTAACAAGTAAACTCTATACTCTTAAAACCAACATCTCCTGTTGTATAAAGCCCCATCTCCTCTAAACCCATCTCTCTGTATCTGTAACTACAGACACTGGTATGAATTCCTAATTCACTGTTTGAATCACCACACAGAAATCACAAAATTACAGCAATTTCTATAAGATTTAACGAGAGACGACTTTGAAATCTAGTTAAAATATAAAAACCATGAAAACTCATCGCTAATGAAAATTGATGGCCAAAAGCCCCAATGGGAAATTGTGTGGAAGATAAGACGATATAAATTAATTCAGCAAACTAAAAGATTGTACCTGATGCCGAGAGTACCCACACCTTGGGTTCAAGTTCAGAAACGGGTTTTGGGACGGGGGTTTATCGGAGAGAGAGAGAGAGAGAGAGAGAGAGAGAGAGAGAGAGAGGTTTAGGGCTTAAGCAAAGCCCAATTATATAAAATTACGATTTACTACCTGTGCTTTCTATTATATTGTAATTTCATACTTGTGTTTTGAATTTTTACAAATTGACCATTAGACTTACCAATTTCAAGTGTTGTTGGAGAAATTGTTCTCAAGAGGAGAATTGTTGGAAAATCTTAAGCTGATTTTGATATCAACAAAATAGGAGGCAGGGACGGAGCCAAGTGATGGCCTTGGATGGCCTTGCCCCCCCCCCCCCCCCCCAATATGCATTCCTAGCTCCGTCCCCGATAGGAGGTCTCACATAATTCATGTCCATCAACTAACAAGATTACATCAATTTTAGTTCTAACTATATAAAAGGTTAAAAAATTATTAGGTCAACGAGAGATTCTTAAATTTTAGAATATTTAAATATTGTGAATTCTAACTCACACATTTTGAATATGTAGGATGATTTTTACCCGAACAACAATTTGAAATTACTTCACGGATCGAAAATAGTTAAGCCAAAACGACCCCTCACACCAGGAGTAAAAACATTAAAATCACTTTCTTAAAAATAAAATAAAAATTACACAAAGCGTGATCCCTCCCACACCGAATCAAAACCTCTCCACTTTAGGCACATATAAAAACCACACCTGTATGCTCTTCTTTGTTTTTTTTTAATTAAATGCTGTGCTCTCTCTCCGACGCACCCTCCCGTTCAGCCGTTCCGGTGTTCTGAAATCCTCGTCTCTTTCGCGCGTTCTAGGTCAAAGCCTCATCTCGCCTCTAATCTCAGGTTACTATCTTCTTCTTTCCTTGTTCACTTCTCTTAGAATCTGAAATCTCCCCCATTTCTAATCGCCGGTTTCTTTGATACCAAAAGCTCTACCGTGTTCGCTGTTCGGCTTCTTTTGAAAGCAGAGCGGTCGATTACAGATCATGTGTTTGATTTTGCTTTAGGGAGACTCTTTCCTTTGCTATTGATTTTGCTGTTAGGGTTTAGCATTCTGCTTCTTACTAGTGTGGGTTGTTGTTCTGCTCAAGAATTTTCCGTTTTGCTATTTTCAATTTGTAGCTTCGTTGATTACATTACATTGCCTTTGCGATGACGACTTTGGATTCCGACGTGCCGATGGTTTCGGTGGGTGAGGGTTCGAGCAGTGCTGGTCCTTCTTCGGTCAAGAAGTCCAAGCGATTTGAGATTAAGAAGTGGAATGCCGTCGCTCTCTGGGCTTGGGGTAACCAATTGAAACCCTAACTCTAATTCCTCTGGTGTCTTTTGGGTTTAGAGTGTCAAATGAATTTGTTAATAAATGGTTTAGTGATGTTCAGGGGCGAACGCACGTTCGGGGCTACATGGGCTAAAGCCCCCCCCAAATTTTGTAATTTGTTAATTAGGGTAGGGCTATTAGTGTAATAGCCCCCCCCAGAAAAAAAAAAAAAATTTGTTCTCTCGGTAACTCAATTCTCTTTCTCACTCTTTCTCGTCCCTCACTGGCTCACTCTCTAATCTCCTCACTCCTCAGTCCTCACTCCTCAGTCACGCCTCCACAGACCACAGTCCAGTGGCGAATCCAGGATCCAAAAATGGGGGGGGCTAAGTTTATGTCCAAAATTTTACCAAAGCTATAATTTTTTTTTTTGAGGTTTGGAACCCAGTGGGAGGCTCATCCTCACGCCTTTGTTATTATGATTAAAAGAAAAACATACAACGGGAAGGACATAAAACCAAAGTCCCGTGAATTAAAGATTACAATAATAAAATTGATGAAACAACAACAAAACAATAATATAAAACTATTTAAATCGTACTCTCCTAGGTCCACTAACTTCAAACTCAGCAATTACACTATCATTATCAATCTTATCGGCAAATTCTTTTTCAATGTAGAGAAGCATCAAATCATCAAGAAACTCATCTTCTATCTTGTTTCGCAGTTTGTTTTTAATGATATTCATAGATGAAAATGCTCTTTCCGTAGTTGCTTTGTCGAAACGGAAGAGTTAGCACAAGACAAATCAATCTATAAATCATAGGAAAGAATGTTGATTTTCTTGTTTCAACCAATCGCCGACACAAATCTGAAATAGAAGTTAAGTTTTCGAATCTTATATCCCTCCGAATATCTACTATAAAATATCCACACTCCATTTCTAGAGCAAGCATTTCACATGTAGCAAAATCTTCAGGATAAAACTTCAAAGCAAGATTGCAAACATCTTCAATTTTGAATGACTGATAACTATCACGAGGATCAAATGTGGCACTAAGAATTAGGAGCTCCAATGATTGGTCTGTGAATCTACTATCCAACTCTGCCAACTGAAAATCTATCACAGCATTAAGAATATTGACCCGATAATAATGTTCATTTGTAATACAATCTTTTTGCCGGCTAGATCGACTAGTACCTTCCATGAAATGATCAAACATATCTGGCATAACAATATTGTGCTCATCACAAAATAATTCCACTCTCACAATCAAATCATCCCAACCATCTTCCCTCATCTCTTGAAGTTTTGCTTTTGTTATTGAAAGAAAATCCAAAGCATTTATGATGTCTATGGCTTTTTTTTGCAATGACTGACAAAGAAAGTCGGTGATTTTCATGACATCATGCATCAAAATCAAGCAAAACACAAAATCAAAACGCTCCATAGCCTTACCTACACTTTTTGCTTCTCCTTGTAATTTGTTCGGTCCATTTGCAACCAAATAAGCAAGAGTAATTTGGGTAGCTTGAAATAATTTAATCAAACTTGAAATAGAGTGAATATGTGAACTCCAACGAGTAGCCCCTGCTCGTTGCAAAGTGCAAGTTTGATTCAACCCTGTACCTGTCTCAATCTTACCAGCAGCTACCAAAGCTCTAATTTCTTGTTCACTAATTTCCTTTAATGCTGAATGTCGTTTTGCAGAAGAATCAACAAAATTCACAACCAAATTCAGAGTTGAAAAGAATTGCCAAATATCATGCACCCCTTTAGCTGCAGCATTTAAAGTCAATTGTAAACGATGAGCAAAACAATGCACATAATATGCATATGGACACTCTTCCCGAATCAATGCTTGTAAACCATGAAATTCACCACGCATGTTGCTAGCACCATCATATCCTTGGCCACGTATATTTTCCACTTGAAGATCATATTGAGAAAGCACTTTGAATATTTCATTTTTAAGCGTTTGCGAACAAGTATTTGAAACACTTGTAACTTTAAAAAACCGCTCTCTAATAAACCCATCACAATCAACAAATCGTAGAATGATAGCCATTTGTTCTCTACTAGAGACATCAACTGCTTCATCAACAAGGATACAAAATTTAGCATCTCCCACTTCCTCACGAATCATGGTTCTAACTTTGTTAGCAAGAATATTTAGAATTTGCTTCTGAATAGTTGAAGAAATATACTTGGCATTCCCGGGAGCATTTTTTAAGACAACTTTGTCAACTTCTACATTCATTCTTGCAAAGGACTTTATAACCGCCATGAAATTGCCACCATTAGATGAATCAATTGATTCATCATGACCTCTAAAAGCACATCCTTGGTGTGCTAGCAACCTCACACTCTCTATTGTGGTAACAAGTCGAAGCCGATTAGCTGCCACTTCTTGTGATGATTGTGTGTTAATCATTCTTTCAATATGCTTAGATGGATTTCTTAGAGTATCCCACTTGTGCATGACAATATTATGTGGGGAATTTACGCTCCCCACATGAATAAGAAAGCCAGACTGTTTTGTGTTAATCTTCTTCCAACCTCGAAACCCATCTTGAGTGAAAGCCGGATGGTGTGTTGGATTACTATCAAATAGGAAACATGGGAAGCAAAATGCTTTGTCAAGTTCTATGGAATACTCAAGCCAAGACCACTCTTTGAACCATTTGCAATTAAATCTTCTATTTTGGCTTCCATCAAAATGAGATGGATATTCATTTAGTTCAGGTTGAAATGGTCCCAAAACCACATAAGCTCTTCGAACAGTATCACGCTCATTCAAAGGGTACGTCCATATTGGCAATCGTATTCCTGGATCTCGTTCAAGAAAATTTATATCAAAATCTTTTTCTATCTCAACTCTTTCATTTTGACAATCTTGATGTGGAATAGATGGAGAAGGGTTGACAGGAATGTCATTCCCATCATTTTCGGTGACATTTCCACTCCCACTCCCACTTCCCCTCCCATTACCACTCCTCCCAGTTGACGAGTTATCACTTGAAAACCATGAAAGAATATTTTTGTATCGCTTGGGTTTTCGGTGATCATCTGACATTATATTCAATGTGTACAAACCTATAATTATATGTTACATTATTAGAATTTTATATCTATTAATTCATATATCCCAATATGCACATTTTAACCAATGAATTCAAGTATAACATAACGAAATTGGATTCAAGACTAATACTAAGTCACTAACCTGAACAGCAGAGCTATGGTAGCTAGTGAGCTGCGAAATCCAAGAATTCAAACTTCTTAGTTTTCCCAAAAGAACTTTCCTTTACCTTGCATATAGGCTATAGCTCTTCATAGACTGCAAGTTAGCCAAGTCTGCAACATCCAATAATCACCCAATTAACAAATCTTGCCAAAAAAATCTTAATAGCCGAATAGCACACATTAATCAATAATCACCCAATTAATCTTATCTCAACTATTGTGGAGCCACCGAAATTCAATTTAATAGCCTAATAACACACCAAATAGACAAAAAAATCTAAATAACCGATTAACACACATTCAAACCCAATTACCCAAATTAAAGAAAATAATTCAAGAGTTCAAGAGTCAAGCCCATGCCGTCCATGCCCAATAAGGCAATAACCCATCAATCAATCATTCAATCAATAATCAGTTTATCAGTTCATCACAAATTCACAATTCATAATTCATAAATCAAATCGGTCAATAGCAAAAAAAAAAACTATGAAAATTGAAAAACACACCTGAAGGAATTGAAGGATTAGAGATTTATAGAGTAGGCTTGACTGCTTGACAGCTTGAGGGAACTAGTCAACTAGGGAAGTAGAGTTGTAGTCTTGTAGAGAACGGAGAACCTTCAATTTCTTTTTTTCTTAAGGGGCTATTTGAGGGTTTCTGATGTAGGCTATTGGAGATTTGGAGATCAAAGTGTCAAGTGTGGACTGGACTGTGGACTGTGGAGCACTGGAGCGGTGAGGCCGTGAGGGACAAAGGGAGTAAGGGACTAAGGAGATCAGATTAGAGAGATCGAAATGTGGACTGTGGTCTGTGGAGGCGTGACTGAGGAGTGAGGACTGAGGAGTGAGGAGATTAGAGAGTGAGCCAGTGAGGGACGAGAAAGAGTGAGAAAGAGAATTGAGTTACCGAGAGAACAAATTTTTTTTTTTTTTCGGGGGGGGGGCTATTACACTAATAGCCCTACCCTAATTAACAAATTACAAAATTTGGGGGGGGCTTTAGCCCACGTAGCCCCGAACGTGCGTTCGCCCCTGCCACAGTCCACATTTCGATCTCTCTAATCTGATCTCCTTAGTCCCTTACTCCCTTTGTCCCTCACGGCCTCACCGCTCCAGTGCTCCACAGTCCACAGTCCAGTCCACACTTGACACTTTGATCTCCAAATCTCCAATAGCCTACATCGAAACCCTCAAATAGCCCCTTAAGAAAAAAAGAAATTGAAGGTTCTCCGTTCTCTACAAGACTACAACTCTACTTCCCTAGTTGACTAGTTCCCTCAAGCTGTCAAGCAGTCAAGCCTACTCTATAAATCTCTAATCCTTCAATTCCTTCAGGTGTGTTTTTCAATTTTCATAGTTTTTTTTTTTGCTATTGACCGATTTGATTTATGAATTATGAATTGTGAATTTGTGATGAACTGATAAACTGATTATTGATTGAATGATTGATTGATGGGTTATTGCCTTATTGGGCATGGACGGCATGGGCTTGACTCTTGAACTCTTGAATTATTTTCTTTAATTTGGGTAATTGGGTTTGAATGTGTGTTAATCGGTTATTTAGATTTTTTTGTCTATTTGGTGTGTTATTAGGCTATTAAATTGAATTTCGGTGGCTCCACAATAGTTGAGATAAGATTAATTGGGTGATTATTGATTAATGTGTGCTATTCGGCTATTAAGATTTTTTTGGCAAGATTTGTTAATTGGGTGATTATTGGATGTTGCAGACTTGGCTAACTTGCAGTCTATGAAGAGCTATAGCCTATATGCAAGGTAAAGGAAAGTTCTTTTGGGAAAACTAAGAAGTTTGAATTCTTGGATTTCGCAGCTCACTAGCTACCATAGCTCTGCTGTTCAGGTTAGTGACTTAGTATTAGTCTTGAATCCAATTTCGTTATGTTATACTTGAATTCATTGGTTAAAATGTGCATATTGGGATATATGAATTAATAGATATAAAATTCTAATAATGTAACATATAATTATAGGTTTGTACACATTGAATATAATGTCAGATGATCACCGAAAACCCAAGCGATACAAAAATATTCTTTCATGGTTTTCAAGTGATAACTCGTCAACTGGGAGGAGTGGTAATGGGAGGGGAAGTGGGAGTGGGAGTGGAAATGTCACCGAAAATGATGGGAATGACATTCCTGTCAACCCTTCTCCATCTATTCCACATCAAGATTGTCAAAATGAAAGAGTTGAGATAGAAAAAGATTTTGATATAAATTTTCTTGAACGAGATCCAGGAATACGATTGCCAATATGGACGTACCCTTTGAATGAGCGTGATACTGTTCGAAGAGCTTATGTGGTTTTGGGACCATTTCAACCTGAACTAAATGAATATCCATCTCATTTTGATGGAAGCCAAAATAGAAGATTTAATTGCAAATGGTTCAAAGAGTGGTCTTGGCTTGAGTATTCCATAGAACTTGACAAAGCATTTTGCTTCCCATGTTTCCTATTTGATAGTAATCCAACACACCATCCGGCTTTCACTCAAGATGGGTTTCGAGGTTGGAAGAAGATTAACACAAAACAGTCTGGCTTTCTTATTCATGTGGGGAGCGTAAATTCCCCACATAATATTGTCATGCACAAGTGGGATACTCTAAGAAATCCATCTAAGCATATTGAAAGAATGATTAACACACAATCATCACAAGAAGTGGCAGCTAATCGGCTTCGACTTGTTACCACAATAGAGAGTGTGAGGTTGCTAGCACACCAAGGATGTGCTTTTAGAGGTCATGATGAATCAATTGATTCATCTAATGGTGGCAATTTCATGGCGGTTATAAAGTCCTTTGCAAGAATGAATGTAGAAGTTGACAAAGTTGTCTTAAAAAATGCTCCCGGGAATGCCAAGTATATTTCTTCAACTATTCAGAAGCAAATTCTAAATATTCTTGCTAACAAAGTTAGAACCATGATTCGTGAGGAAGTGGGAGATGCTAAATTTTGTATCCTTGTTGATGAAGCAGTTGATGTCTCTAGTAGAGAACAAATGGCTATCATTCTACGATTTGTTGATTGTGATGGGTTTATTAGAGAGCGGTTTTTTAAAGTTACAAGTGTTTCAAATACTTGTTCGCAAACGCTTAAAAATGAAATATTCAAAGTGCTTTCTCAATATGATCTTCAAGTGGAAAATATACGTGGCCAAGGATATGATGGTGCTAGCAACATGCGTGGTGAATTTCATGGTTTACAAGCATTGATTCGGGAAGAGTGTCCATATGCATATTATGTGCATTGTTTTGCTCATCGTTTACAATTGACTTTAAATGCTGCAGCTAAAGGGGTGCATGATATTTGGCAATTCTTTTCAACTCTGAATTTGGTTGTGAATTTTGTTGATTCTTCTGCAAAACGACATTCAGCATTAAAGGAAATTAGTGAACAAGAAATTAGAGCTTTGGTAGCTGCTGGTAAGATTGAGACAGGTACGGGGTTGAATCAAACTTGCACTTTGCAACGAGCAGGGGCTACTCGTTGGAGTTCACATATTCACTCTATTTCAAGTTTGATTAAATTATTTCAAGCTACCCAAATTACTCTTGCTTATTTGGTTGCAAATGGACCGAACAAATTACAAGGAGAAGCAAAAAGTGTAGGTAAGGCTATGGAGCGTTTTGATTTTGTGTTTTGCTTGATTTTGATGCATGATGTCATGAAAATCACCGACTTTCTTTGTCAGTCATTGCAAAAAAAAGCCATAGACATCATAAATGCTTTGGATTTTCTTTCAATAACAAAAGCAAAACTTCAAGAGATGAGGGAAGATGGTTGGGATGATTTGATTGTGAGAGTGGAATTATTTTGTGATGAGCACAATATTGTTATGCCAGATATGTTTGATCATTTCATGGAAGGTACTAGTCGATCTAGCCGGCAAAAAGATTGTATTACAAATGAACATTATTATCGGGTCAATATTCTTAATGCTGTGATAGATTTTCAGTTGGCAGAGTTGGATAGTAGATTCACAGACCAATCATTGGAGCTCCTAATTCTTAGTGCCACATTTGATCCTCGTGATAGTTATCAGTCATTCAAAATTGAAGATGTTTGCAATCTTGCTTTGAAGTTTTATCCTGAAGATTTTGCTACATGTGAAATGCTTGCTCTAGAAATGGAGTGTGGATATTTTATAGTAGATATTCGGAGGGATATAAGATTCGAAAACTTAACTTCTATTTCAGATTTGTGTCGGCGATTGGTTGAAACAAGAAAATCAACATTCTTTCCTATGATTTATAGATTGATTTGTCTTGTGCTAACTCTTCCTGTTTCGACAGCAACTACAGAAAGAGCATTTTCATCTATGAATATCATTAAAAACAAACTGCGAAACAAGATAGAAGATGAGTTTCTTGATGATTTGATGCTTCTCTACATTGAAAAAGAATTTGCCGATAAGATTGATAATGATAGTGTAATTGCTGAGTTTGAAGTTAGTGGACCTAGGAGAGTACGATTTAAATAGTTTTATATTATTGTTTTGTTGTTGTTTCATCAATTTTATTATTGTAATCTTTAATTCACGGGACTTTGGTTTTATGTCCTTCCCGTTGTATGTTTTTCTTTTAATCATAATAACAAAGGCGTGAGGATGAGCCTCCCACTGGGTTCCAAACCTCAAAAAAAAAAAATTATAGCTTTGGTAAAATTTTGGACATAAACTTAGCCCCCCCCATTTTTGGATCCTGGATTCGCCACTGGTGATGTTGTTTTGATGTGTTGCGTGCAGATATTGTTGTGGATAACTGTGCTATATGCAGAAACCATATCATGGATCTTTGTGAGTTTTTCTTGTTTCATTGCTCCGCAATATTCTTTGCAGTTTATTGATATTGATTACTTAATTAAACTTTTGTGGTGGTGATTAGGCATTGATTGCCAAGCAAACCAGGCAAGCGCTACAAGCGAGGAGTGTACAGTTGCTTGGGGTATGCTTTGGCTTTCGAACACTAAATTCTTCAAGTTTATGTATATACTACTATCTTTCAGATTGTGTATATGCTAAGTCCTTGGTATTTACTCAGTTAGTTTGTAAAGGTGGAAGTTATAATGTTTAAATAATACCTATTGTTCATGGGCATCTTAGAAATATTTTTTTGTTCCCCAATACTTTCTACATCATTGTAGACAACATGTTCCTTTTATTTCTTTGTCCTTGAAGTTACAAAGAATTCATTGGATTACCATATTTTTACTCTGCACTTAAGCTCAAGCAAATATTGATATGGTCATTAAGGAATACATCTGATTCGCTTCAACATTTTAGTTGCTTGTCAGACTGTTAGGTGCTTTAAAGGTAGAGAAAAAAGAAAAGTATAACCCTGTTTCAGAAAGGACATGTGTGGACAATATTATCAAATTTTACATAACGTTAGTTTTGCCTGAATTTGTTTGTTTGATGTGCTTCATATGTGCTCTCAAATTGTATTTTACTGTGCTTAAATCACTCTCAGCTCAGGACATTAGTGTCTATTTTTCTTTGTTTAAAACTGATCAGTGATCACAAGTACCATAATTTAATCTTATGGGTTGTATCTTGAAATGGATGGGGGTAATGATCCTCGTGTTTACCAAGGTCATATTTTCCTCCAGTTCTAAACATAGTAAATGGAACTGCATCTGGCATCAAGCTGGTGGCATCTATATCTGATTTGTTTGTGGGTCTGAGATGTTGGTTCTTATCACTGCAGGGGTTTGTAACCATGCATTTCACTTTCACTGCATCAGCAGATGGCTCAAGACCCGCCAAGTGTGTCCATTAGGTACGATTTATGCATCTAATTCCTGCTCTTATAGTATATTTTCTTTGCCTGGGCCTTCGGTCTATTGGCTTTCCCTAATTCTTTTCGTGGTTGTCTTGGTATTCCAGATAACAGCGAGTGGGAGTTTCAGAAGTATGGCCATTAGAAGCCATAAGTGTTAGATCAGCTGTACACTTTCTGCTATGCTGATGTTAAGGCGGGCTTAACCTCTCTGCCATTTATCTACTTATCTTGTTTCCTTGTGAAATCAACTGGAACCTTTATAGTTCTGTAAAGCATTAGGCTGCTCAGGTGTCTGATGTGAATTTTTTACTGCCCTATCGTTTGCTATTAATCTTTCTCGAAGTTTGCGGCCTTTTTTTTTTCTTTGCCAAATGAATAAATGTTTATTTGGGGAGTGAAATCCACACCCCCTTAATTGTAATCCACACCCCATTTTCTGCCAACTTTATGAACTGCCCAATATAACCCTTGGTGTGAGAATTTTTTTTCTCACCTCTCCTCAGCATATTTTGGAGAAAATCAAAAAACCCTCTCAATTTTGCATGAGGTGGGATACAAACCTCTCACCCCACATTGCAAACTTACACCTCAACCACTAAAGCACAAGTTGCCCTTGTTAATATGCATACAACAAAAGTTATTTATAGGGACTTGCTTTTATTTCCCCACGAACTAAATCTTGGCCCTCTAATCGATCTTGCGGTCGGGATTGCTTTGTTTTTTTTTTCTTCTTCTCTCATCCTCTCTCTTTGTCCGCAATTTCCCGATTTTCCCCTCCCTCGACAACCTCAAGCTCGATCCTCTACTCCCGACTCCACATCCGCCGGCCACTTCATCGTACTCCATGCCCAATCTCCACCATCAATTTCCACTAGCGTCACTCCCGCCGCCATCCCCTTCGGTGGGCCCAACGATTTGGAGGTGCCCGCTTTCATGGCGGCGATCGAGGACACCAGAAGCGGCGTGAATTCGGCCGGCCACTTCGGCTTTCATGCTCTCCTCGCTGCCATCAACGACAATGATCATGGTGTTTGGGCTGCAAACAGAGAGAGGGGAAGAGAGAGATCACATATGAGAGAAGAAGAAGAAGAAAAAGAAAAAGAAAAAAGAAGCAAGTAAGCAAATCCTGGCCACCAGATAAGATTGGAGGGCCAGGATTAGTTCGTGTGGAAATAAAAGCAAATTCGTATAAATAATATTTGTTGTATGTATAATAACAAGGGCAACTTGTGCTGTAGTGGTTGAGGTGTAAGTCCACAAAGTGTGGGGTGAGAGGTTCGGATCTCACCTCATGCAAAATTGAGAGGATTTTTTGAATTTCGCCAAAATATGCTGAGGAGAGGTGAGAAAAAAAATTCTCACACGTATATTGGGCAGTTCATAAAGTTGGCAGAAAATGGGGTGTGGATTACAATTAAGGGGGTTTCACTCCCCTTATTTTAAATGAAATAAAGGGTTTTGTAATTGCCATCAAAATAATAGGGACTAATTTCATTTTAGCTCGTACTTTACAGGACAAGACGCGATTCTCTCTCTCTCTCTCTCTCTCTCTCTCTCTCTCTCTCTCTTCTTAACATCAAAATCCAACAGAGAAGTTCAAATGATATCGGAAGATGGATAATTTTAAGAGAGGCTTGGCTTGTTATGAATAATAGTCATTCCTTGGTATAAGGAATCTGATAATTAGAGGTCTGATACTGGTAGCAAAAATGCCCATAGATTACAAACTTCAACCCAAAAGAATTAAGCAAAGTAACATTAAATTGAGAGTGTCTTGTATCCACCGAAGTACATATGTACTTGAGTAATCCAACGGCTGATATGTAAAGGTGGGAGATCCAACGGTGTGCATGCAGGGGGTATATGTGGTTGGATGAAGAATTAGCCGATCCAACGGCTAAGAACACTCAAGTAAATATATACTTTGGTGGACACAAAAATTTTCGCATTAAATTTAACAAACACACTAGTTATAGAGCAGAAATTACCCAAATTTCAAGTTAAAGAACCTGTCTTTTCTTCACTTTTGTGCTGGAAGTTTTTACTTTCTATTTTGTTCACCGAAATTTGGAAATGAAGTTTAAGTTGAAAGAACCTAACTGACAAGTTATTAAAGAAAATCCAAGTTAATTTCCAGAAATTTACCAAACGAGTGAGATATGTGACTCATGGTGAGAGAGAGAGAGAGAGAGAGAGAGAGAGAAGGAAAAAAAGAAAAAGCAAAAGGTAAATCTTGGCCACAAATTAGACTGCGATGATGAAGTGGTGAGGAAAAGAGGATCGGAGTCCTACTTTACACGTAATCTATGGGCATTTTTGCTGCCACCCCATTGCCTTCGGACTAGGATCCTCTCCTCACCAAATCTTTCTCTTATTTTCCCACCAAGAGATCTTGGCCCTCCATTTCGAAATTGAGGGCCAAGATTTTTTACACTTTTGGGGGTAGATATGAGATTTAGGAAAAATGCAAGAAATTTGGGTCCTCCATTTCGAAATGGATGACCAAGATCTCTTGGTGGGGAAATAAGAGAAAGGTGAGGTGAGGAGAGGATCTCATTCCATTGCGTTGTTAGTCAATCCATGTTCCACCCGCCCGCCTTTGCTGTTCATCGTGCTTTTTCCTCCTTTAATTTTAGATATTTCTTATTTCCCCAATTTGTATTGCCTAGTTTGTCTTACCGATTCTTGTTTAGGGTTGAATCAATGGTGTTAATAGATTGCATAGAGAACATCAGCAAGTTTTTGTTTTGCACTTATTCTAATGCTGATGTTCCTCCCAAAAAAAAAATATTGCTGATGTCGATGTTGATTTTCCTGGGTAGTTTTTGGTTTTAATTGATCTGCTAATGGGTTTTTGTCTGATTAAGGTTTAGCTATCTAAGTTAATAGTCCATTTTTAAAATTGAGTTCAATATATGCTTGTATGGATATTGAACGTCTGGGTTGTTTTTTCTACTGTTGTATGGATATCAGTTATGGTTTTGGGATTGAAGGTCAGTACCTAATCTGGTGCCCCATCTCATCCCACAACATGGAAGAATGAGAAAAGGTATTAGTGTATGCAATCGACAGATTTATAATAACATCATGTCCATCTTGGTCATTGTAAACAACTACAGTAATTTACCAAACACACTCGCACCATTTTAATTAATTACCATAGTTTTGTAAATACAATTTATCAAACATTTAATTGATTTAATTGATAGCTAATTATTTTCACAGTTGTGTTTTTATATAGCTGAGTTTTCTCACTGCAATACCAAACTAAGCCTTACTAGCTCTAGCTTTGGTTAAAGATAGCAAACAGCCTCCATGTATACAGTGTGTAAGTGCTCTCTTTTTCTTTGCCTTTTTCTCTTATTCTCTTTCTCTTTTTCTCTTTTTCTTTTCCTTTTTCTCTTATTCTCTTTCTCTTTTTCTCTTTTTCTTTTCCTTTTTCTCTTATTCTCTTTCTCTTTTTCTTTTTTTCTCTTTTTACATGAACCTGATCTGACTAGGGTCGGTCGAATATTTTTCTTTATCAAAGAGTTTTAATTTTTGTCGTAACGCTGTGTGAATACTCTGGTTTTCCATTGACCTGACCTGACCTGACTAGCGTCGGTGGAGTGCTCCCTTTTTATTCTGATCTCTTGATAAAGCTAATATTATATCATTCCAGCCGAGTCTGGTTCTGGTTCTGGTTCTTCAAACACATTTCACTACTAACTTGGCCATAAACAAACAGTATGATTACTGGTTAGTTTCCTATGGCTTCTACAAAATATGACGTTTTCCTGAGTTTTAGAGGTGCGGACACCCGCACAAAATTTACAGATCATTTATACAATGCATTATTTCGTCAAGGAATCCCCACCTTTAAGGATTCTGAAGAACTTGAGAAGGGACAAGACCTCTCACAACTCTTTGCGGCAATTGAAAAATCAACAATTGCAGTGGTCATTATTTCGAGTAACTATGCTTCTTCCACATGGTGTTTGAGAGAAGTTGCCAAGATTGTTGAATGCAGAAGCAAGTCCGGACTCATCGTTTTGCCCGTCTTCTATGACATCGAACCAACCCAGGTACGAAAACAGTCTTCTGAAAAGTTTAAGGAATCCTTTGATGAACATGAACAGAAATTCAAGGACAGCATAGGCGAGGTCGAAAGTTGGAGGCAAGCGTTGACTGAAGTAGCTACTCTCGTCGGATGGGATTTAAAGGACAGGTAACCCTATATGGCATATATATATATATATATATATATATATATATATATATATATATATATATATATATATTGGCCATAATGAAATATCTCACCATGATCTAGCATATTTATATACTCGTTTTCTAAACCGGACGGTTGAAGGAAGAAACTCTACTATTTCTTAGTCCTTTAGGAGAGATTTCCATTTTCTATTATCAATGCGATTAATTTTTGCTCTTCTATGTGATTATTCATTTATTTGTGCCTAAATTCTTTGAAAAAAAGGTGTGGACCACATGAAAATGAATAAGGAGAAAAAAATAAAACAAAGAAATTATAGAATACAAAATAAAATAAAATAAAATATATAATTATATATTATTTTATTCACGTATCTTTAACTTACATATTATATCCTATAAATAAATTTTAAGATTTGTCGTTTCTCTGTATCGAATCGTATCGTTTCTCAGTACCCGTTCAGAGGCTTTGATAAAATAGCACAATGCTTTATTCTGGTCATCTTCGTGAGTCCCATGTGTAATAGATTGATAAAAGAAAAGTGGTATAGTTTTTCTCCACTTTTCTACTATATATCTTTATCTATGTCTAAAGTCTAAACTATCAAACTTTCTCTATTAATGAGACCCTAACTTTTCAATGTATGAAATTTTAATCGCATCCGTCAGATCAGATAATTTAAAATAAATCTAACAGTTGATGATCTGATTTGATAGCTGAGATCAAAACTCCGCAATTTAAAAAAGTGACAATCTCCTTACCTGAGAATCATTGTCTAAACTATTATTAAGTGAAGACACATCATCAAAGCTGAAATTTTTTACATAAATAACCTCTTAATATATTAAAAAACTTTGAAAACCAATTAAACAAAGGTAATACTTATGGTCAATAATGTAAAATAAATAATAGAAAAAAATTTAAAAATATATAATTATCTACATTGACAGAGTGACTAGCCACTACACAGTCTACACTACTTTTATATCTATTTCAATTAACTACTTATATAATCATATCCACATTGTTTCTTGTATAGTAGATGATGTTTCTATTTATTTATTTTTTTCAGGTTGGAGACGACGGTTATTGAAGATATAGTCAAATGTGTCGATGAAAAATTGAAGTTAAAAAAAAATCCGGAAATCTCAAATGAGGATTCCAAGGATTTTGTTGGGATGGATCGTGTAAGGAAAATTGAATTGGACTTGGATATAAAGGGGTTGGTTAATGTTGGTGTCATTGGAATTTGTGGGATGCCGGGAGTAGGTAAAACGATGATTGCACAAGAAGTGTTCAGAAGAAATTGGCATCATTTTGAAGCCAAAAGTTTCATTGCTAATGTTGGAGAGACACGTAAGAAGGAGAATGGTTTATTGTGTATACTGAATCAACTTTATCAAGACTTGCTGGGTAGCAAAGATATAACTATGAGTGATGTCCCTGCGGAAAGGAGAAAATTGCGTCACAAAAAGGTGCTTATCATTCTTGATGGTGTGACTGAGTTAGAATTGATTCTTGAGCTAATTGGAAGAGGTGGTGAAGAATTAATCAATTGGTTTGGCCGAGGTAGTAGAATCATCATAACCACAATAGATGAAAAGTTGTTGAAGGATTATGAGGCAAAAATACACAAGGTTGAGAGACTTGCTGAAAATGATGCTCGTCTGCTCTTCTTTCGGACAGCCTTCAGGAAAGACCTGCCTCAGCATGCTTTTGCTGACTTGTCTTACAAATTTGTGGATTTAGCTGACGGACTTCCTTTGGCTATTGTAGCTTTGGGAAACTTGCTATTGAACAGAACCTTGGATGCATGGAAAGCTGAACTTCGCACACTAGAAGCTAATAATTATACTGGTTATGAAAAACTTTTTGTTATTCTTACGGTATGCATTAATGGATTACGTAGTGGAGCCAAAGATATTTTCTTGGACATTGCATGCTTCTTTAAAGGAGATGACAAGAAACGTGCAGAAAGGATATTTGAAAGTTGTGGCCACAATCCAGTCGTGAATTTGAACATTCTCCTTGAAAAATCTCTAGTAACAATTGTGGGAGGAAAATTGTGGATGCATGATTTACTACAAGAAACTGGCCAGAAAATGGTTATTGGAGAATCCAAATTACTAGGGAACCGCAGCAGATTGTGGCATCCTAAGGACGCAATTTCGGTACTTAAGCAAGCTAAGGTGAGTTACTAAAGGATCTGATCCAGTCATTCAAATTTGTGATTTTTCTTCTTTGGTCAGCAAATTAAAATGTGATTTCATAACTTGGTTTCAAATGCCTATGTTTCATGCAAACAAACAAATTAAAATGTTTCATGCTATACTTTGGTTGCTTAATATAGATAATTGCTTCTGTTTAATTTGTATTTTGTATTTGCATGTATTATGAATATTTTATTACCTCGATATTATTTTTATCTCGTGCACCTTAATTACCTCACCCTTTGGTCCTTTGGCTGTTAGGGGACAGGAGCTGTTACAGGTATTTTCCTAAGCTCACCTCGACGAAAACCAGACAACGTGCAATTGAAAGAAAAAACATTTTCAAAGATGGACTTTCTAAGATTGTTGAAAATTAAGAATGTGATAGTTTCTGGATGCGTCAATGATCTTTCAAATGAATTAAGCTTCATGGAATGGCATGGCTTTCCTTCAACATCTCTGCCTTCTAATTTTGAACCGGAAAAACTTGTTGAACTGCACTTGTCTCAAAGCCAAATAAAGCAATTGTGGGAGGAGACGCCGGTAAGATTCTTCACTTTATTACGTGTGTTTCTTATACATTATTGAATTCACTTAGTGAGGTTAAGGGAATGCTAACTAATCCTCGTTCAATTATACGTTACTTTCATTTGTTACAGCCTTTGGAAATGTTGGTGATAATGGACCTTAGTGATTGCAAATACTTGACCAGTACTCCAGACTTCCAGTCAATGCCAAATCTTGAGATCCTAATCCTCAAAGGTTGTACAGGATTGTCTGAGGTTGACCTACCCATTGGAGATTATCTCCAGAAGCTAATTTTGTTGAATCTGGAAGGTTGTGAATCTCTTAGGAGTCTTTCCAAAGGCATCTGCAGCTTGAGATCTCTCACAACTCTCATTCTTTCGGGATGTTCCAAACTTGCAAAACTTCCGGAGAAGTTTGGAGAAATGATGAAACAATTATCCGAACTTGATTTGGAGGGGACAGCTATAAAAGAGCTACCGGCATCAATTAAGCACTTAACTGGTCTTATTTGGCTCAATCTAAGAGACTGCAAGAACCTTTTGAGTCTGCCAGCCATCATTTGCAGTTTGACAAAACTTCAAGTTCTCAACCTCTCTGGCTGCTCAAAACTTGATGAGTTGCCAGAAAACTTGGGAAGTCTAGTAGGTTTGAAGGAACTGGATGCAAGTAGAAGTTGTATCAGACAAGTACCTTCCTCCATTCTTCTTCTGAAGGACCTAGAAAGTTTATCTTTTCATGGATGTGGAGGTTTGCAGTTGCCTGCTTCATTCTCAGGACTTGACTCTCTGACAAAATTAGATCTAAGCTATTGCAAACTGTCTGATGGTGCAATCCCTGCTGATCTTGACTGCTTATCTTCACTTGATCATTTAAATTTAAGCGGAAACAGTTTGGTGAGCGTACCAGAAAGCATCACTAAACTTTCTAAGCTTGAAGTCCTTCTATTGAATGATTGTAGCAGGCTTCGATCATTACCACATCTTCCATCAAGCATACAACGTGTATTTGCACGGAATTGTCCTCTGCTTGGAACTTATTCGAATAAATTAACGGTGTGGACTTCAACTGCTACAGGATTTTGTTTCATAAATTCCCAAACTAGTGAAGAGCGTAAACTTCACAGGATTCCGATGACAGAACAACGTCTTCTGCGGCCTCATTTGCAAAAGTTCTATGAGGTCTCTCTCTCTCTCTCTCTCTCTCTCACACACACACACACATAAACCACATTTGGAAAACTTGTTTTGACTTTTTTTTGTTTTTATTATGTTTTCAGGATATAATTTATAAAGGGAATGGTTTTGAATATATTACTCCTCACACGGAAATTCCATCATGGTTCGATCGTCAGTGTGAAGGGTCATTTATAACAATCCCGCTACCTCAAAATTATTTCGATGGTGAACTTGAGTTGATGGGATTTGCTCTATGTTTTGTTTATGAAGCGCAGGAGCACGAGATTATGGAATCAACAGCTTCTAACGTCTTGGCTCAGGAAGTAACATATAGTTGCTATTACAGTTGTCGTTTGTCCACATATGGAGATCTTGATGATGACTGTCCCCTCCTCGTGTGTAAACTCATGGATCATGATTATGTTGGTTCTTTTCGACATTGGGTCTATATAGCAGGAGGGCTGTTTGCAGAAAGGTTAAATAAACGCTCTATCCGAGCTCAAGTTATAATCGACAGACCAGGGGTGGAAGTTAAAGCGTGTGGGGCAAGACTAATATACTCTGGAGGAGTGACAGAATTTGTTCGGAATTTGAATCTCCGAGATGAAATTCCTAGTCATATGAGAAATCTGTCGAGTCCCAATAGTGAGAGTAATGAACCAGAACAAGAGACTACTTCTGATCATCAGCTGGAACTAAAAGATGTACCTGTCCAATATCAGGCCCAAATGAATCGCAGTATCTCATTGTATGATACTAGAGGAAAGAACACGCATTTCCTTTACCATGATGCAGGATCATCTAGTAGAACTGGCAGCAGCACTCAAGTACCTCATCGAAGATTAGAAAGACCAGAATCCAATGACCAGTCCAACGAGCAAGAGCAAGGAACTAATTCTCAACTTAAACATGTTGCAGAAAGTGGTTGTGCCTCAGACACAAGATTGTTGATTGAAATTGAACCACACACTTCAAGAGATGATTCAACTTCAACTCAGATTGTTGGTGATCAATTGGAAACAAACGTAGAGTCATTCCTTGAAGAACTATTTGAGGTACGTCTTTGTATCACTTGCTGAATGATACTGCTATCAACCAACTAGCTAGCAATTAGTCTAGCGTTTTTTCTCTCCACAATAGATAACTGATCGATATTAATACCATATTTCTATGTATTACAGCTAGGGGGCAAAGCACGTAGCCATGATATAGGTTTCATTTTCTCTCTCCGAGCAATTTTACCGTGGTTTAATCATCAAAGCATTGGGAACGTATTCCTTCCAGGAGAAAAAGGAGTTTGTAGTGCAGTAAGCCTACCTATTCCTCCAGAATTGTATAACAATAAGGAATGGGTAGGATTTGCTCTATATGTGTCCTTCACTCTGCCTCCAGGTGTTTGGCATGAAGAATCTTGTTATTCCTTCAGTTCTTTTTTGATGACCAGAGATGAAGGTTTGCATTACCGATTATGGTGTAAAGGTGAAGACAAATTTAAGGGGTCACATCGACTGTTTGTCATTCATATACCGCGAGGACGTTTTGAAGAACTGTCGAGTCGAAGTGTCATTCTTGCTGAATTTATCTCCTCAACTCCAGGTGTGGAGGTTGAGATGTTTGGGTTGCGTGTAGTATATGAGCAAGATTTGAAAGGGTTAATCCAAACAATTAACCAATGCACCATAAGAAGCCCGCTTGCAGTTTACAATGGGCAAGGGCTTGCCCATTCAATTCTGCCAGACGGAACAATGTCTTTGACTGAAGGTCCTTTGAATGATAATTTGATTGAAGCGGCTAAATCCAGCGAAAGGTTAAATTCCCATTGAAGTATATATATTTCATACCTATAATACATGTCCATGATTCTTTCAGACTAATTGATGTATGCTCTTCTTTTTTCTTTTTTTTCGTTGAATGATAGCAGGAGGCGTTCAACCTTGCAAGAGCCTATAAGAGATTCAAAGTTCATCAGTGGTCAACAAATTCATTTAACGATAGAGGCTGGAACTCCATACATTCCACTCAAGAACAAAGATTCAGTAGTCGAGTGGAAAAGAAACCTTGAGCTTTTACTAGAATGTTTCTTTTCCTTTTCTGATCTATCGATTGATGTCACTCTTTACGGTAGACCAATTTCTGTCTCAAGGAAGTTTTCTGGTATTTTCCTTCAAAAGGAAATTCCAGAGTGGTTCACTCCACAACATCCCTCTGAGAGTATGGTGTCCGAACTTCCTCCAAATTTGGAAAATGATGTGAATTTCATGGGACTTGTTGTATGTGCTGCCTTTTCAGTGCACGCCTCTGAAGCTGACGTCCTCAAATATCTGGATTCAGGACTCCATCCCCAACTTGAGTTCCATTTCCAATTTTCGAGTTCTGATGGATCTTATGGTTCAATTAGAGATCTCAAGATTTTTATCAGTCCCAGTATCGAGATCATGTGGTTATATGGTAGAGGGTTCATTTGGCAGCAGTACATATCCCGTGACTTACTTAAGGATGTGCGGCGTGAAGATACTTCTGTGAAGGTTTCATGTAGGACTGATTCAATTTCTTCCAAAGTCTTGGGGGTACAGAAATGTAGCTTCCGCATCTTATACAAGCAAGATGTGCAAAAATTGAAGCAAACGACACTACAGTATTTTACCTCATTCTTTGACAACGAGGATATCATTCGAGCATTTCTAGTAAACAATCCCATATATAATTATGGAACTACATGCTCTTCTGATGAGCGAGAGTCTTGTGGAACTACACCCGTTTGTCAGGGAGAAACTAGTGGAAAATCCAATGATCCGGATCTAATCCCATTCTTCATTGAAATTGAACCTCCCGCAAGTTCAACCAAGATTACAGGTCAACTGAGAAGAAATATAGAGTCATCGCTTGAACAACTATTTCAGGTACGTACACGTCTCTCACTCAATCTCACTTTGGTAGTCCATATATATATGCATCTGGCCGGACTCTCTCTCGAGTTCCATATACTAATTAATCTATATGTATTACATGAATGAAGCAGGGATACAGAGCACGCCACTTTCATTATGGTTTTATTTTATCTCCTAGAGTCGGTGCAGTTATGCCGTGGTTTAGTCATCACAGCTTTGTGAAGTTTATATCAATAGATGCTCCTCTGGATTTGTATAAAGATAAGAAATGGGTAGGATTTGCTCTGTATGTGGCCTTCACTCAGTCTCCAGATTCAGATCCAGATTTTTTCTGTCAGTGTAAGTTGATGGGCATCCAAGGAGATATAGTAATTTCCAAAATGGGATGGTACCCCGACCAATTTTCCGGATCACAACGAAGACTTTGTTTCATCCATATACCACGTGCGCGACTCCCTAAACAGTGTATTGGTTCTACAATTTGTGCTGGATTTGATTTCTATCCCCCAGCTGCTTCGGTGTTTGAGTTGTGTGGAATCCGTGTAGTTTACGATGAAGATGTAAAAGGGCTCATCCAAACAATTACTCAGAGCACTATCAGGAGTCCGCCTGTTTTCTTCTCCCGAGATGACAAAACACATCTTACTCCAGAGGGGAAGCCATTACTGATCATACTTATGCCCACAAGTTTGGTTGCCCTCTCCAAAGACTGCATCCGGCCCACACTAGCTGGGAGCCCGGGGCTGGTTCCGTCCCAGAAATTTGGTGAAGTAGAGTTGCAGATACATACATGGTTCAATCAAAAAGTAACAATCGAGTGGAAAAGAAACTTGGAGCTTTTGCTTCAGTCTTTCTTCAGGCTTGATATATCCATACACCTCAGTCTCGGAGAAGACGCCGGGGCTAAGTATAAGAATTCGTTGGATGACTCTTATCTTTTCCCTCAGATGGAAATTCCAGATTGGTTCACAGAAAAATCTCTCCCGTCTACGTTGAGTACGTTCGTGACCCGACTGCCTGATGACTTGGAAAGTGACAACAATTGGATGGGATTTGTTGTATGTGCTTCCTTTTCAGTCCACCCACATCCAACTGACGTCGGCAATTATAAGGACTCACAACTGACTTCTGATGTTAGTTGCAATTTTCGATGGACTTCTGATTCTTCTCAATTCTTTTCGTTTGCAGAGTACCTAGTCCGCGTCATGCCAAACACCAAATTCAGGTGGTTATGTCGTAGAGGATTCATTTGGCTGCGATTCATACCCCGTCATCATATTAAGCTTGACGCGATGAATGAAAGTCAGCGTGAACTAGAGGCTTCATTTGAGAGTGGTTCCCTAGCTGTGGCGGTACAGAAATGTAGCCTCCGAATCTTATACAAGCAAGACGTTCAAAAATATAAGCAAACATTGATACAGTGCTTCGTCTCCATCTTTGACGACTTGTATCGCAGTCAACCATGTACGGAAGATGATGATTCCCGACATAACAAGGAGCCAATTCATGAAGATGATCAGATAGACTCTGTTGGAACTACAAGCTTGTCTGAGGACACTCAACACGAAACAAAAACAACAGTGCCCGTTCCTCAGAGTGAAACCAGTGGAAATTCCTTTAATCGTTTCAACAGCATCCTGTTTGAGCCCATTTTGTACGACAACAGGTCAGCAGTGATTTTTGCTGATTTTCGAGGATGGGAAGAATGACAACAAGGTAAAGCCAGCCCATGGTAGTATCTCAACCCCAGAAAGTTTATTTTCCAAATCATGTGTATGTATAGTCTACTATACTTCTCGTTACATTTATATATGTCATTTTGAGTATGCTTTAATTTTAGTTATTTAAACCCTGCCTATTGTGCATTTTCTGTGGTTTTTACATCATTAATTAGCGTTTAGTTGATATTGCATAATTATACATTGAAATTTGAGTGATCAAAACGGCAATCAAGAAAGTTTGCCTTGGAATTTCAAATCAAGAAAGTTTTGTTAATTTACTGATTTTTTTTTTGTCAGGTTCTTCATTGGAGGCCTCAATCTTTGGGGGAAGCACGGATGGAGAGAATTATCCAATTTCTTAAGTTTTTGCCTTGGGAAGGTGTTCTGTTGAAGTTAGGTTCTTTGGAGACGTTTGCACAATGTTGTATTGTTGTATGCCGGCGGAGAGTTGTTCTTCAAAATCTTCTACTTCCCACTTCCTAGTTGGAAAGTAAACCAAGCGTTTTGGTTACCTCACCCATCAGTGATACTTACTATATACTTTTTTGGACAATATGTTGTTATGTATTTTAAGTATGTGTGATTGTGTGGTGTGGAGGCTTTCTACTTGTGTTATAGACTTATATCTAGTCTAAAGCTTTCTACTTTAGAGAGAACTTTTGCTTTCGATGTAGTCTCTTCATCTTCAGCACACCTCTCTCTATGTAATAAGGTTGCCCTTGTACTTTGAGTTTGATTGGATTACTAATGAGTCCTCTTCATTATTGCTCCATTGTTTCTTCGCTTGGTTTCATTGGGAGGATTGTGTGAGCATATTTGTCTTGATTGATTTGTTGGAGTCTTACATCTGCTACTACTGTCATTTGTGTTTGCTAGCTGGTGTTTATATGTTTTCTTTCTACGTACCTTCCTGATCGAGAGATTTAACTTGACGCTACGGCGTTGAATCATTACCTTTATCTCTTTCAATCACACTACGTACGGGTTGTAATTAAATAGTCGAGCTTGACTAGCTTCTATATCCAAAACAAAGAAAAACCAAGACTATATATATATATACATAATGCAATGTACATTGCCAGAAACTCCGGCCGTTGATATGTATGTAGTCTATATGATCCATGTTAATAATTAACAAAAGAAAACTTGACCTATATAGCGTAGCTATGATCTTATATAATATAACAATTTAGTCTCTAAATTTTTGATTTCATCAGTCAAATAACTAATTTATCGATTTTTTAGAACTAACGTCACTCAAGTTATTTATTTATTTTTTTTCAATTTTGACTATTAAAAACTAGGGAAAAATCTTCATATAGTACCTGAACTATCACCAAATGCAATTTTTGGTACCTCAACTTTCAAAAGGAACCTAGTGGTACCTGAACTATGTCTCCGTTATCCATTATAGTACCTACCGTTAAATATTCCGTTAAGTGCTTATGTGACATTTTAATATAGTTTAATTTTATTTTTTAATTAATAATAAAATCACCCTACCTGGTCATAAATTATATTAAAAACATAAAAATTCATAATAAATTATATTATAAAAATAAAAATAATTTTTCTCCTTTTTAGTCTGGAATTGTGGATAAATTCTCTAAATCTTTTTAATTATATAATTTATTTAAATTTTAAAATAAAAATAAATTATCATTGTTTTTTAATATAATAAAATTTAAATTATTATTTTTAATATAGTTTATTTTTTAATTAATAACAAAACCACCTACGTACATGATAATAAATTATATTAAAAACATAAAAATTGACAATAAATTATATTATAAAAACAAAAATAATTTTTCTCATTTTTAATCTTGAATTGTGGATAAATTATTTAAATCTTTGTATAATTTATTTAAATTTTAAAATCAAAATAAATTATCATTTTTTTAATATAATAAACAAATTAATTACTTTTTTTTAGTATAGTTTATTTTTAATTTTTAATTAAAAAGAAAACCACCTACATGGTAAAAAATTATATTAAAAACATAAAAATTGGAAATAGATTATATTATAAAATAAAAATAATTTTTCTTATTTTTAGTCTTGAATTTTGGATAACATTTTTAATTTTATTTTTGTATAATTTATTTTGAAAATTGAAAATAAATAAAATTACTGTTTTACCCATGCCACATAAGCACTTAACGGAATATTTAACGGTAGGTACTATAATGGCTAACGGAGGCATAGTTCAGGTACCACCAGACTCTTTATGAAAGTTCAGATACCAAAATTTGCATTTGGTGATAGTTCAGGTACCATATGGGGGTTTTTCTCTAAAAACTAACGTAGCGATGACCTGGTAGTGATGCGGCTAAGTGAATAAACAAGGTTATCAAATGCACAACAGTATATTACACACAAATAACGTGACACTGGGACAAAAAATAGTAACTACAACCATATTTGTAAGATGCATTTTTTGGTTTTTGCAAACCTTAGTGATGGCATCCAGCCATCCACAACCATAGTTGTAATACAACTTGAAAATGTTGGTTATTCCAATTGTTTCTCTTTATTCGATTAATCAAACTCAAGTTGTATCGTGATGGGAAATTTTGATAAATGAATAAATGATCCATAAATTACTTCTAGCCCAAATGTTTTTTTTTTTTGGCAAATAGCCCAAATGTTTTTCCTCACTGTAATACCAACATGCGGGTCGGATCTTGGAAAGTTTGAACGGACAATATCCATGGGACCCAAACCCGTATTTTAATTTTAAAGTATCCACTAAAATAAATAAAACGAAAAGAACGTAACAGAATAAGAAAAAATCAGATCGCAGTTACCTAAATTCTCATCGTCTCTCTCACTCAGTGCGACTCAGCTCTCTGACTTTGAGCATCTCCGTTAGCAAACACACCAGAATTTGAGCTTTCGAAATTTTGAAGAGCTCCTAGAGAAACAGGGAATTGAGGATTAGGGTTTTGATCGATCTTAATTAAACAATGGCCAAATTCAGAGACCGGATGGAAGATTTCAAAGACGCTGTGCGCCACGCTGCTATTTCTTCCGGCTACAACGAGGTTCTTCAATTAATCCCAATCGCTCTCTAATTTTGTTAAAATTGTTTGCTTCTTATTGCAGAATCAAAGACTTTATCTGCAAATTTACAGTCCAAATTGGCAGCGATTATGGCCAAGTTCATTATACATACACCTCGGCAAAGATCACCTTTCACCAGAGCTTCCCTCAAGACGGTACATATTATATTTACACATTGCCAAATGCTTTTCTTCTGGTGCTGCTTCCTTGTGTTTAATTCGTTTGATTTGATAAATGCATCAGCTTGAAAGCATTGGAGCTCTGGAACAGTTTATGTTGAAACATCGAAAGGATTATGTGGATCTGCATCGCACCACTGAACGTGAGAGAGACAGCATTGAGCAGGAAGTAAGTTCTCAATTCACAAAGTAGACATTTCTTGAACCAAACTGTGATACTTTCGCATGAGATTCATGTTTACCAATGGCGGTTCATTTTGCTTCCTTGTGTCAAACTAATGTCAAATAATGAGGAAAATAATATGCAATGCACGAATAGTTTTATATTTTTTTGACAGGTTCAGTGTTAATTTTACTTTCTTACAGCAAAGTTTTTCAATGTGAGTGGCAGAATGCTTTGATAATAACTTAATTATGGCATATGAATATTTGCCAATAGGCTAAAGGATATTTGCATAATGTTGTGCAGGTATCTATCAAATGAATCAAACACTGTAATAGCTTAAGTTGATAAATAAGTTAACCGGAAAAATTTGAGTCTTTACAACTTCATAGGATATTCTGTGGATAAGTAACTCTAGAAATCTCGTTTTACTAATTACTAGTCTTGTAGATGTGTAGACATGAATTGTTTCAACAGACAATTCTTTAGGCTAAACTCTGTGATTTTGCTTTCGCATGCTGTTCACTTTTCTTCCAAAGTGTGTTCATTTGTGTATGTAACTATAATTGCTGTTTCTGTAATGTTAAGCTTACTTCAATTTTCTTATATTTGTGTAACAATATCTAGTAAATTCTTTGTGGACATTAGTTTGTTCTTGTTTTATTTTTCTAGGTGAACTATATATGTATCATTGTCAATCAAGTTGTATGGTTTTCTGTTGTGCTTACCACTATCAATTCAATCGTTATATGCAGGTTAGTGCTTTTATTAAAGTATGCCAAGAACAAATTGATGTTCTCAAAAATAGCATTAATGATGATGAGGCAAAGTCAAAGGGCTGGCTTGGCATTGGGGCTGATCATTCTAATGCTGATACTATAGCACACAAGCACGGTGTGGTATGATTCTTTCTCATGCTATATAAGTAGGTCCATATATACTATAGTCTTTCCCCATAAGTCTAAGCACTCTTAGACACAAACCCTGCTTTTCACCCTGATTCTCTTGGATATGGAATTGTCCTGTTTTTTGTTCTTTCTTAAGCTAATTTTTCCTTGCCCATATTATTGGGTAAATTATTAATATCCCGGCAACTTAAGTAGGAATTTTATATTCCTCAACTTTTCAAAATATTTGCAGGGGATGAATGACATCATGGTGCTATTTAAGTTTCTCTGATGCATATGCTCAAACATGTAGGTTTTGATTTTAAGTGAGAGACTCCATTCTGTCACGTCACAGTTTGATCAGCTAAGATCCATACGCTTCCAAGATACCATTAGTAGAGCAACACCACGAAGAAAACTTAACCGCATTACAAAATCAAAATCCAAAGATACCTCTAATTCTAACAATTTAGAGGTCCGGGAACCCGAAGGATTTCAGCCGGAGCCTCTAACCGTCCAACAACAACTCTTGGATGATGAAACACGCGCCCTTCAGGTCATCAGAATCTTGGCTCTCTGTTGATCTCTTTATCCTAGCTCCATTATGTATTAAGCTACAAACCTTCAAGTATATAAAGTTGCTTACAGTTTATGTATTGCTGTTCTTGCTATGCAATGCAGGTAGAGTTGACTAGCCTTCTAGATGCAGTTCAGGAAACTGAAACTAAGATGGTAGAAATGTCAGCACTAAATCACCTTATGTCTACACATGTTCTGCATCAAGCTCAACAAATAGAGCAACTTTATGACCAAGTGAGTCGATATCTGATATGCGATGCTTCATGATTTTGTTTACCACATTCTCCCACTGTTTTCCTTCCAATGTGTTCCTTAGAATTGCTTGTTTATGTTTGAATCTTGTATAAATGCACAATTATGCATTTCAAAGATTTACTGGTTATAATCTTTGTGCACTCCAACAGGCAGTTGAAGCTACACATAATGTAAATCTTGGCAACAAAGAGCTTTCCAAAGCGATCCAGCGAAATTCCAGCAGCAGGACCTTTCTTGTGCTCTTCCTATTTGTACTTACTTTTTCCATTCTCTTTCTTGATTGGTATAGTTAAATTTACTGATTGGCATAATTTTGATGCTACATACTCACTCGGGGAAATATATGCTCATGTAACTTCCACAAAGGAAATCAGAAAACATTCAAAATTTGAGTTTAGTGACTTTTCAGTTTCCTCTTTGTTTTTCAAATTTTGTTGGAAAGAGTTATTTTGGATTGTTATATGGTGGTGGCTAACGAAGAAAGATTTGTGCCTTTAGAAAAAGGTTGGTGATCTGAAAAGTTTGGATTACTGTTTGATATGCACAAGTAATCCAAGGGAATATGTGATTGAATGGACTGTCAAATTCTTTTCCGTTCCTTTGGAGTTTGGACCGATCTAAATAATCACCATCGAGTCATCACCCAACTCGAGGACAGTCAAGTGGGATTATGTTGGTACCATTTGAAAAATGTTACCATGCGCCTCAAATATTAAATTTAACAAAAATATGGACGGAAATATTATTTTGGCCCACCGAGAAATACTACAGGTGTTGATTTGTTAAAGTATAGGTATTTTAACTATTTTTACGTTATAATATATACAGTTTGTTTTGGTATAGTGTTTTGAAAATTGGTGACATTGGTTATTCAGACTCAGAATTTCGAATGAAAAGTTTGTACCCTTAGGTCTTAACTACTAAAATGATTAGCTTCGACTTTGATATAGGGTTTATTAACTAAGAAAACTCTGCAGTCAAGGAGATGGGTGAAGTGAGAAATGTTTTTCAAACAAAAAAAAAACGACTTGGCCAAAAGAGAAAAGAAAAATAGAAAATGAAGAAAGAAAATAACTTTTTGAGTTTTTTTGGTCCAAAAAAAAGAAAGAAAATAACTTTTTTTTCTGTGGCCAATTAAAATAAGATAGGTATACTTCAGAGTTCATAGTCATCTTTCCACAAAAAAAAAAGAGTTCATAGTCCTCTCGGCTCTCGCACCCAGTCTTTCTTCTCTCTCTCTATTCAAGCGGCCACCGCCGACCTCTCTCAATCCTCTCGGCTGTTCAATTCGTCATATTCACCTGCTCTCTCACACATCTCGATCTCCAGGTAAGCTTCGGATTTCATGAATTTCGTTTCTACATTCCGTTATTGTTTGAAATCTGCGGCTCCAATCATGAACATGTTCATAAATTCTTCTAATTCTATGCAAATGGCTATTAATTATTAGCTCGCTCATGTTAGGAGTTGGTAGGAAATTGGTTGTAATATGTTGACTGATGAAGTTGTTTTCTTTTTCAATCTTAAATTATGCATCGAAATGTCGCCAAATTGTGTTCTTTTTCTGGTGGTTTTTTACTTTTCAGGGTTTGGTTCCGATCTGACTAGTTGTGTGGTTGTAATATCTAGGAGTATATCATTATTTGTGATTCCTATCAAGTAGAATCCCACTTCTGATATCGGAGTCTACTACATTTTAATGGATTGGTTTGGTATAAATAAAAACATGTTACCTCCTCTGTGCTAAAATTATGACTGTATGAGCATGCAATGTTTGAATGTTTGCAACAATTTTTGTTCTTTTCCATTTTCTTGATATCTATGAGTTTGAATGTTTTTGTTGGAAAATGAAATTCTTTCTATTTTGAAGAATTTCTCTGAGCTGCTCCACATGCTTAAGCAAATGGCATAATGTTTTGAGAGTGGGAAGAGCGTCAAAAAAAATCTGATGTCTGTACGGTGTTGACTTTCACCGAAAATTTTTAAGATCATGGTGATGTTGGGATTGAGGAATTTCTGATCAGGATCTATGTTAGGACTTGTTCAAATTTGATGGAATTTGTCCGTCTTTAGTTAGAAGTTTAGCACTTCTACATTTGTGATTGTATCATTGTAAGTGAGAAATGAAAGTTGGATTAGTGATGCCATATCTGTTTTGGTGTTTGAGGTAGATACCTTGTCCATGAAGTAGTTATGTTTTCTGTTTAGTAAAAGTATTTTCTTCTATAAAACTAATGGAACAAATCATATAACTTGAATTTAATTTTGATTTCTGTTGGTACAAAATTCTAAAGTTATATTTTGAGTTACCAGTACTGGCTTCTATATTTGCTAGTTACCAATACCTACTTTTGTTGGTAAAAGCCAAACAACATGAGAACAATGGCGGGAGCGACAACCTCGCAGCTCTCGTGCTTCTCTGCAATGAATCGCCACCTTCTCCTCTCAAGACGTTCACTCCTTTGCCCAACCACTCTTCGCCCCAAGTGTTTGTCAATTGTTTCTATGAGTCTTGAAAGCGGTTCAAAGATGAAGGTTAGTGCAAGTTACACAGGAGGTGCATCATCTGCAAAGTCGGATCCCATTTTAGATGATGAACAAGTTGTTCAGCCGAAAAGAGCTGCCAAGATTCATGATTTCTGTTTCGGGATTCCATTTGGTGGGATGGTACTGAGTGGCGGACTTATTGGTTTTATCTTTTCAAGAAATCCTGCCACACTGGGATCAGGCATCCTGTTTGGAGGGGCATTGCTAGCCCTTAGCACCTTCAGCTTAAAGATTTGGAGGCAAGGAAAATCGAGTCTACCGTTCATTCTAGGACAAGCCACTTTGGCTGCGGTCCTTTTATGGAAAAACCTTCAGACCTACCTAGTGACAAAGAAAGTATTTCCAACAGGCTTTTATGCTGCTGTTAGTGCTACCATGATATGCTTCTATTCATATGTCATTCTCTCCGGAGGCAACCCACCACCAAAGAAGTTGAAGACATCGGCAACTGTCGCATCGTGATAAGGTCCGATTGTGTGACTAGGTATAATCTTTACAGGATGTTTGCAGTACTAGTTGTTGTATTGTTTTATACGAACTGCAGAGGTGTTTGTTGATGAATAAAATGTCAATGTTAACTTAATTCACGGCTTCAAAATGCATCGAATATGAATTTGATTCATGTTTTGGTATAGTTATTGGTTTTACTCAACTGTATTTTCTTTTGTCCTCTTAGTTACATGTAAGATCTGTTCTCTTATCTACGCATTTTTCCTAGATCATGATTTAACATATAGAGAACCTCATTCATGCCTTCTCGACTAATGTACCTCATACTTATCATTGATTTACGGACCAAATATTAATCCCTACACTCCTCTCCCCGGTGCAGATCTCATTTTCGTCTCTCCTATCTACCATTCTTTATGGTCCTCCTGTCTTTCCGGCATCGAGCCTTGAAGATTACAGTTATAGATGTGGGCGGGGAGGTCCGGGGAGGCGCGCACACACACACACACACACTCTCGACTTCATCTCCTGAGCTGATGTTGGAGGGTTGCAATCGTCAAGGGAGAGTACAGTCAGTACACCATGAGTGGTTTGAGTGTTTAGAACTTGTCAAAATCTAACTAACAGTGAACTTCTCATATGGAGTTGTAAACAAGGAGAATATAGCACCAATTAAGCGAGACATAAAACCATACAAGTGGGATTAAAATTAGGTCAATGACCGAATTATGCTTCTCTAATTTACAATTCTCCATACACCAAAAATTGAAAAAAGGCAAAGGCAAAGTGAACAGTAACCATCAGCTATCTTCATCTTCATCTCCATCACCGTCACATTTCCATTTTCTGAATCAGGTCGGGCCCCACACAAACCAACCCACCACCTCCAGAGCAGCCACGTGTCCGCATTCCCGTCGGCCCCTCATACCTGCCATGTAGGACCACCACACGCGAACGCCGCCTCGGCAATAGTGCTCGAACGGTCCCGTTTCGTCCCCACCTTGGGCCCCTCTCCCACCATCACATGGACACATTACAAACAGTAGTGGCCCACATTTAAACAAATATATTCTCAACTCCTCACCCACCCTTCTTTACACGGTCCACAGAGCAAACCCACCCTACCCTACCGCTTCGGTGGGCCCACCTCCGCCTAATCCGACCCCACTTTACTCGTGCATCAACCTCATTTCCCTCCCGCACGTGACCACGTGCTCCCCTTCCCCCCCACCTCAAAAGAAAAGAAAAGAAAAAACGAAAAACCCTAGCTGATAACGGAGCTCGAACCGAGATTTCGCGGTCAATGCTTTGACGACCCGGACATGAATTGGAGCTCCGTTTTGTCGCGAATTTCTAGCGAGAAGTCTCTGAGCGTCTGAGCGGTAATCGTAGGGATGGTACTGTTGGTTATGGTGGCTGAGGCTGGAGTTGGAGTGGGGGCCATAAACGACAGCGTATTTGAAACTGGAGTGACGATATTGCCCATGGAGGAGACGAAGGAGGATATAGGCCTGGCCGAAATGTTGAGAAAAGGCGAGGCGGCGGCGGTGGCCGGAAATGTAAATATGTGAGGCGACTGCGTTGAGGCCATGGGAGGGACCATAAAGAAAGTTCCCGGAACGACACCGTTTGAGGATATGGCCCACATGGGGACGACGTTTTGGGGAACCACTTGCGGTTGTGGCGGTGTCGGTTGTTGTTGTTGTTGTTGGGCGGTGGTTAGAGGAGCCAGGCCAGCTGAGACAGAGTATGAAACGCCGTCGTTCAGGTCTACGTAGTCGCTATTGCAAGGCCGTTTGCGTTTCTTTTTTGAGTCCGGGTCGCCAGGTTTCGGGTCGGGAGCGGTGGTGGGGATTTTGAGGGCCCCGTTGACGGACATGGCGATTGCGGGCACGGTGCCGGTGCCGGTGGCGGCGATGATGGCCGGCTCGGCGTGCTCCAGTAGCCACCGAATGGTCTCTCCGTCGGACTTGTGCCCGAGCTCCCGGGTCAGCTGGAAGATCCGGGCCGCGCACGTCGCGGGCATTCGGATCCTCCGACCGCGTCCCTCCACTTTGGTGTGCCGGTCCTTGGTCGACGACCGCTTCGGCTTGTTCACCGCCACCGTCAGAGCCGGTGACCTCTGCTCCGGTTCTGGCTCTTCCTTCAGTACAAGAGCCTGAGACAGCGGCGCTGGCGGAGAATCAGTCTCAGTGCGGTCGGTAGGGTCCACTCCACCGCCGTGGATTCCGAGATCGACGGCTGGGGCGTCTTGGTCCGGTTCAAATTCTTGATTTTGAAGCATGGCCATCATGGATAAAAAAAAACACGGAAGACCCAGTTGAGAAAGATCAAAACCAAGAAAGAATCGTCAAAGAACAAAAACGATATTGTTGTTGGGAGAAATAGTTGGAGAGTTTTAAGTGCAACACAGAGACTGGAGGGAAGCTTAAAAATGAAGCCTTTTGCGTCTACTCTGGTTATTTATATGGGATGGGACGGCGTACAGTACTGATTATTCAATTGTGGAAAAAATTTATGGTTATTGGCAGGAAAAAAAGAAAAAGAATCTGACGGTTCGCTGCCCATCATACATCGAATTGGGCCCACGGATGCGACACGTGGTGGACCCACAAGATAGGGTTTTATCTGTTCGGGTGGGTCAAAGGGCGTGATGGGTCCAATGAGAGAATGCAGTAATATTATATGAGCTATAAGATTATTATTATTACTTTTTTTTCTTGAGGGACCAAACTGTTCTTTTCTTTTATTTTTTCTATGAGAATTTTAGAAAATATTAGTCTAACAAATGAGTAACACAAATTTGTTGAAATAAAATTGACCTAATGATATTTTTCTTCACAATTGTGAATAAGGTCTTAAATTTAAAATTTTCTCCTCGAAATTAAAAAAAAATTATTATCATATGTTATACTAATTTCGCATCTCTTTAAAATAACATTGAAGTTCATAAGTATTAGTAAATTAAATCACACTAATTATGCAATACACACATGAAAATATTCTATTACATGATAATCCATCACAAATATCATACCCCTTTTTTGTGCCATCTGTCTTTCCACTTGTAAACTTATTAATGAATATTGATTATGGCAAATTATCGTTATCAAAAACATGCAGCAAGTGAGGCGAGAGTTGAGTTTCTTAGGTGACACATACATCCCATTTTCTCCTCCCCAGCTCCGATGTCCCCATTACACAGGATTATCGTAAATCCACATGCATTTATCATGGAAACCCGAAAATGTGCAGCACGTACTACTAGTGTAGAAGGCATATAAGGCAGCGGTGGAGTACGTCGCTCGGAATACCAATGAGCTAGGTTGATGACCGTAACTTCAAGAAATAGGAGGGATTACATCAATACATATGCACTTCCACCCGGTGAAGCAAAGGTGGGCGAAGCAAGAGAACACTTAGCTCCGACATGGGTAAGGAGGGTACCGCCTAATGATCGAGTCGATGATACGTACATGAATTCCAACAGTGCCTGGATAGAGGAGGAGATCTTGAAGCGTCGCTCATGGAAATCTAGATGCGTCACCTTGAGAGAAACCCTAGGGATACATGCGCATAAACCCATGTTTCAGCCTTTTTGATCTAACATCGATCAAGCAAATCTTAGAGAACAAAACCCACTAATATCATAATGACTAGGGTCAAAGCCTTTGGGGAAGAAATTAAGGTTGTTGTGGAAGAAGACTTTAAGCTTTCACATTGACAATATCAATGGATAGTGTGAGATGCCTTGGAGAATTAGGAATGCTAGTGAAGAATATCAAATCGTTAACCTCTACACTCTTTTCAATCCAATTCAGACGTGTCTATCAAGAGGTAAATTTTGTTGCAATGGTCTTAATGTCTTATTGTCTTCTTACCCAATATTAGATTTAAATCAACTGGAAAGCTAGGGGAGTTATTTATGTGATATTGTCTTATAATTTTTATTTTAGTTATCAAAAATATATATTTCAAAGCCAATGGACTCGGGCTCTATCTGTCAAATGTAATACACAGGCGTCAATAGATACATAGGATATATAGGCTGGCTTTCGTACTCACTCCTTCAATCTCTCAAGCAATACGAGTATTAATGTTGATAGAGTGACTATATATAGGTGTTGAGTAATTGTTTACCATTAATGATGTGAGAGGTAGCCTTTTATAAGATAATGTATGGGGGTGTAATTGTTTGCTCTTTGATATGGAACTGACTGCTTCTGAGGATTCATATGTCTTATCAAGAAGCTATTTGATGTTATTGGCAGGAGAGCACTCAAGCAAGACTTGGATCAGCTCTTGCCCAGGTTGGAGAGTGTTGGTTCCGGGTTATGTGCTGGCATGGCCGGTCCGATGGCTGGATGGATGTTGTTTCTATTTAGCGATAAGTGGTATATATGTACATTTTCAATTTATAACTTTTTAGTTCAATTAAATTTAGAGAAAATTATTTAGAAAGTCTAGATAGAATTATCCTTCAAGATAAACAGTTCTCATAAATGGTTAAGTTATAGGTATAAGGGTCCATCATTTCTCAAATGTAGGACCTCACATAGCCATTTTAGATTTTCATGATGAAATATGGGGTAGTCCAGTCAAGAAATGAAGAAAAGAGCTTGATGCACCCATCTCTTGTCTCACCTATCCAGCTACCACACCCCTTTCTTCTATTCCTAAAGGAAACAAGGTGATTCCCTTCTTATGGCAGAGGGTGTTAGCCTCTTCTTCATGCAAATTTCTTCCCTAAGGGGCTACACCGGAAGGTGTACTGCAAATTGAGTGCTGGCCTTCAAATGTCATGTTAGATGTCAATGAGTGGGTGTTGAGTGTGTTTAGTTTGTCACATTTGGTTCCAATAAGTGAGCCTCAATGATTTCAGTAATGGGTAATTTTAGCCATAACCTCTACTATGTGATAAAAGGTTATCGCTCCGTGACGATTTATGCATGTTGCTCTCACATTTGTATTTGTACATTTTATCCCTATTTTCTAATTTCAAAAGAAAAAGAAAATATCAAATTCATCGCTCATAGACCAAAATTGTTTCGTTGAGCTTATAACTATTTTATCTAGTTGTATTAGTCTCTCGTTTTTTTTTTTAGTGGGAGGGGCACCGGCTGCCCTCAAAAGCCATCAATTAATGAAATTGCAGAATACAAGGGGGAACATAAAGCCTAAACCCCATATTACAATGAGAAATATCCGATATAAAATCAGTGATCTCAATTACAATGAAGTACTATAACAAGCACCAAATCGCTAGAAGTGCACTAATGACATCTTCAATAGCCTGAATATAATGGCAACATACAAGAAGGCTAAAACCACCGGAGTGGGGTAGTAAATCAGATAAGATTACCTTCCGCCTATGTTGCCGAACGGAAATTCTGTCGACACATTTCATCTTGCCACTAGGAGGAAGCTTCCATTTGAATAACCAAAAGTTCCATCTCCTCCTAAAAGCAGTCGAGATACTCAGAGAGCACCAGTCGAGACACAACCCACTCATCCTAACCACACGTAAACAAACTTGGTTCATGGAAAAACACAAGACCTCCTTAAGTTTATACATGTAACAAGTAGCCTGCCTAAGTAGGAGGTCATGAGTTTGACTAAAAAAAATGACAACATAATGTTGTCATAGTGATATGAAAAAAAAAAAACACAAAATCCGACCCGTTAATATATACCTGACCCGATTTAATCAAAATCCTGGTACACACTCTATTCACCGTTTCTCTATTTCCCTATTTCACGGTCTTCTTTCTCTTCCTTTCTCTCATATCAGGTCTCCTTCTGCCTTCTTCCTACTCTCTCTCTCTCTCTCTCTCTCTCTCTCTCGCTCGAAGAAACCCATAGAGAGAACCACCAAAATTTCTGTTCACAATCATCCTTCGGTACGTTTATTTCTCACTTTTCTTTATCTTCTGCTTTCAAATTTGTTCAGATTTTCTTAGCCGAACGTCTCACGCGGTGTTTCTTTGTAAATATTTCTTTTTGTGCCCTTTCTGCGTTTGATTGTTGAAATTTGGGGAACAATCATGAAACTAGTCCCGAATTCTTGTAATTGCGTGGTTATAAGCTAATTTTTCTTGGCTAATTTTGAAGCTGATCCATGGCGACATTGGACTCCGACGTGCCGATGGTTCCGGTTTGTGAGGGCTCGAGCTCTGCAGGTTGTTCTTCGACCAAGAAGCCCAAGCGATTTGAGATCAAGAAGTGGAACGCCGTAGCTCTCTGGGCCTGGGGTAACGAGCCTAAACCCTAACCCTAGCTCTAATCCCTCTGGTGGCTTTTGGGTTTAGAATTCCAGTTTATTTTTTAATTGTAATGGTGTGGTAATGTTGTTTTGGTTCGTTGTATGCAGATATTGTGGTTGATAATTGCGCCATTTGCAGGAACCATATTATGGACCTCTGTGAGTTTTTCTGTTCTTCTTTGGGTTTTGATTTTTCTTTGAGTAAGTTATTTATTGGTTGATTGATGTTGATTGTTTGGTGTGGTGGTGATTAGGCATCGAGTGCCAAGCGAACCAGGCAAGTGCTACGAGCGAGGAGTGTACTGTTGCTTGGGGTATGGCTTCAGCTTTCAAACCTAATTTTGTGAAGTTTAGATTTAGATTTATGTTAAAAGTTTAGGACGTTACTGTTTTTGTTATCACCTTGACACTGATGATCTGTATATGGCATATATGATATTTCACCATATTCTGGCTAATGGGTATCAATATTTCACCATATTCTGGCTGATGGGTATCTTAAAAGTATGCTTGTATTTATAATTCAAAGTTTGCTTTTTTATGATTGAATTGAAGTTGTAATAGTGGGCTACCATTTTTTCACTCTGCACTTTTACATCGTGGTTGAAGAATTATACGTAGACATTTCTTTGATGTGTTTACTGGCTTTGTTAGGTTCTTTTATTATAAATGTCTTCTGCAAAAGTGGTGTTACTGAACTGTTTCTTCTTCTTTTCTCTAGCTCTTGCTTCAATTTTTTTTTACGTTTTTTTTATATGCCTTCTGTGACACTTTTCACCTAAGAAAGTGATTGTGTACATGATATATATGACCATTTCAGGGTTCATGGTTGGAATGGATATTGCGTATGATAGTTTTCTTTTGTGTTGGGGCAACATAGTTATCTTTCTATCTGGTTCTAGAAATAGTAAATCAGACGTTATGCATCTACGATTAAGCATGTGGTGTGGTGTCTCTTTGTCTTAACTGTTGGTTTTTTTATCTCTATAGGGGTGTGTAACCATGCCTTCCACTTCCACTGCATAAGCCGATGGCTCAAGACTCGTCAAGTGTGTCCCTTGGGTAAGATATAGCCTTGATCACCCTCGTCTGATTCTTATTCTCCCTAGCTTCTGTCTTTATAGCACGTCATTGTTTTCTTATTCTCCCTAACTTGTATTGTGGGTGTCTTTTGCTAACCCAGATAACAGCGAGTGGGAGTTTCAGAAGTATGGTCACTAGAATCTTTCATGTGGTTCAGTGTTGGATTTTCCATGCACATGTCAAGTTCAGATCTGCGGTGAACTTTCTGCTTGGACATGTCAAGGAGGGTCTTATACCTTTGTCCATCCCTCCTTTTAATATGTATTTTTGTTCTTTTTATTGGGTTGTTTCAACTGAAAGCCATATATTTTTGTTGAGCATTTAAGTGCTTAATGTCTGTATTGTGGATTTGCTACTGTCAAAGTTCAAACTTCATTGCCCTCTTTTTAGTATGAATTAAGCGGTACCTTTTCACCCATATCGGGTTTGGTTTCTTTTGGATATGTCCTTGTTTTACCTGATGCTTCATATGCTGCATGAGTGCATGTTTAATAGGTCAGCCAATTGTGGCAAGTCTGGTGACTGCAAACAAACACTTAGGTAAAAGGATATTTTCGATAGTAGAGTAGATTTTATCAAAACACACATTTTCAAAATCACTCATCTTGCTCTGAATCAGATATAAGAGATATTGATGGAGGATTTAAAAACCCATTTTTTGGAGGACTTCTCTGCGTTTTTTCTCTTGTTAAAGCTGGGACTTGCATGGGTAAGAACCAGTATTGTCTTAGTCGTGTTAAGTTTGCAGTTCAGATCCGTAAAGAATATGGCAGAATGGACAAAGACTAGACCCAACAATTGAAGGAAGAAACTAGCATATACAACAGAATCTCAAATCTTCAGACATTTCCAATCGGAATGTCCTAGTGCTCATCATTTATAAATGATCATCCCACTGCTGGATAAGCATGCAGTGATCGTTTACATGAGATTGCCATTAGCAGAGAACCTCATTACAAATTAATGTTACAAATCACCTCTTAAGCACGTCTTTGTGTGTTTAAGCATTGACAAAGAACTCTTGAGAAAGAAGAACAGGCACTCTTAAATGCTATTGTAATGTTTGAAGCAGAGCAAGATTTGACTAGTTGCAGCAGCAGAACTTACATTTATTATCTCATTAAGAAATTATTTTCAATCTAACCATTCACAATGTGAATCACAAAACCAGCTAAAAAAACAAAAAAAACAAAAAAAAACTGTAGAGCAATATATAAAGCAGCAAGTGTTCAGGGGTGGAGGGGCTAAACAACTTAAAACTCTTTTTGATACGAATAAAATGTTAAGGAAAAACAAAATGTGATACAGAAGCCAATGTTACCACTACAGTGCACTGTTAAAGGAGCAAAACTCTAAGGACATGATGCTTACATTAGCAAGAACTAGATGGAGATAGTCTATAAAATACATTCTTGTTTTTGTTCTGCATTTTTCCAGAAGATTCAACAGTTGAGACGGTGTTTTCCTTTATTATCCTTTTTTCTGTCAATATGAATTACCAAGCCTTTGGATAACAGATATCTGATGGCAGACACCTTGGAATAATTCTCTGCAACTTATAAAAAGAGAACTTGAATTCTAGCCACATCTACAGGACAGCAACCCATTTTCTTCACGAAGAAAATAGATTTTAAGTAGATGGCAACAAAAGATTTCCTACAAGACATACTTTAAAGTTTCGGAAGGGATACAGAGTATAGACCCAACAATTGAAGGAAGAAACTAGCATAAATAACAGGATCTCATAACTTTGAACATTTTAAATCAAAATGTTTTCATGCGCAGTCATTTAGGAGTTTTGGTTAATCTGAGTTCGAATTGCAGACATAGATGTGCTGAATCCAACAAGCACTTAAAAACCAGTTTTTGCAAGAAAGAAAATGGTAAAAGATAACAAAAATGCATAGGTTGTAGCAGAACTTACAATGATAGGTGCTGCTTGCTATCCTCTTAAAAACAAAATAATATATATATATATATATATATATATATATATATCTTCCTACAATTGATTCACTCTAGCTCTGTCCTCAAATCCTAAACCAAGTTCCGCAAGACCCATTTTTCCTTGAAAGATGCTCAATAGTTCAGGCACTTGCTCTTGATATTTGAGCACAAACTTATCCAAGAAGTGCTTCTCACTTTTCTTCAGAATGGTAACTAAGGAACACATTTTCTTTGTTATTAAGCACTTCAACAGGAGAATTCTAATAACTGAACATATAGGTATGATCCGCTTCTCCAAACTATAAGCTAAAACATCTGGATTTCGAGCCACATCTGCAGGCTGCCAACCCATTTTGTTTAGAAGAAAATCCATTTTGCTCGAAACATTCTTCTCAGATAAGGTCATAAACAAGGGATTCTTTCTAAATGCCAACATGAAATCATCTTCAGTCCAACCCCACTTCCTATAAAGTTGCATATTTTCTTCCCGTTTTGATGCATCCACCAGAGGGATCACAACTAGTGCTTTCATGAATGTCGCAGATGATGAAGGGTCGATTCCCATACTCATGACCTTGTTGACATCTTCCTTGAAATTCTCAGTTTTACGGCACAGCATCAAAGGATACCAGGCCAGATAAATGGAGATTGTGGAATCCGGCACTTGAAGCACTCTCAAAAATGCAACATTGGATGCAACATTTCTTAGTGATTTGACTGACACTGACCATTTCGAGTTCCTAAAGAAAATAGCTACCTTTTCGTCGTGAACAAGTATACTTTTGATTAAATCATAAGAAGGCAGGATGCATTTCTCTAAGCTTCGTGTCAACATAGCTGGATTGCTAAAGAGGGCCTTGGCGAGAGCGGAGCCTGAAAGGCCTATAGAACCGAAAAACTCAAGTTTGGGCAAAAGGATCCTTTCAGCATTGAATAAGAGCAGCCTTGGCAGTTTCTTAATAAGTTTGGGGATGTAGTAATCATTGAATCCATAGTCTTTGAGAAGCTTAATAATCGAGTCGGGTTGCTCTGGAGTTTTAAAGTGTACCCTCTTGGACACAGAGAGAGCGATTTCTGGGGACATCCCACATGAGTTTACAAGGTATGAAACTGTAAAAGAGCGACCTTTTTCTTCTTGTTTTAGATTATCATTTTCAGAACCCAGTAATGATTTTGATGAGTATGAACTGCTAAAAGGAAGTGGCTTTTGACATAAATGCAGATGGGTCACTGAATTAACAGCGATGCTACGACTGAGAAGAAGTGATTGCAATCTTTTACAGCATAAACCAAACATAATCGGAGCAAACGCAAACGATCAATAAGGTGCTTGGAGCAAACAGGAAAGGAGAGGGACTCACCAAATTTTGATGAATTGTTCACTTGCTTCGTCAATTTGGGATTTAGGGTTTTGCCCTCCTCCGCTCACCGAAGTTGGAAGCGGGAAGTGAGAGTGGTGCAACTTCTCATTTTCATTTGTATGTTTCTTTGGGCCAACTTTGTTTGCCATTTAAAGTTTTAAACGCACTCTAGTTCTTAAGTCCTTTTATGAAAGAGTCGGATATGGTTAAATGGTTAATCCCCAAACGTTGTTAGACTTTTTTTTGACGATTGATTAAGTTAGTTCTAGCATAAAAACCCAATTAAAGTGGAGCAATTAAAATTTTGCATTCACCTCTAAAAAAAAAAAAATTTGAAGTGGAGTAACAAGATTGTAACACTTTACATATTTACATTCACCACCGAAAAGAAGTGCTCACCCTAGCCTTATTTGTGTATTACACATTTACATGTCAATAGAATTTTAACTCGAATCCATTTTGGATAACCAGAGTTTCCAAAAGTTTTCTCAAACTGTTTACTAAAAGATACATTAAACATTCTTCCTCTGACAATGTAACAAAATTTGATACAACAAATTTCAGACATTTGTTAATATTTATGAAACACATGGAAATACATCATCATTGCCATACAGCTTGGGGAATTTACTTCACCTACAAGAAATGTGAAACTACTCTAAGCGCCATAACTCATTGCAGCCTCCGCCTTATGATCCTGACGTGTAAGTATACCTCGTCTGCGCTCCTGTAATAAGCTCGACAACTTTTGCTGCACAAACCAAAAAAATTGTTTTTGACAGATCAAATTCTCAATACATAAAAAAAGAAGCTTCAGAAAGTAACAAGACAATCTAGAATGATGAAAATAAACTATAAACCAACCTGCAAGCAATCCAACAACAGGTATATGTTCCAACCCTTTCTCGGTTCCTTCAAGTCTTCTCCTAAAATGATCGACCACAATAGTCATGAGATACACGATTAACTCTTAAAAAAAGTCGCAACTTACTGTCAAATTACTAGAGATACCGCTTTACTTACCCCATCCTTATTAGTGGATTGAATCAAGTCTAAAGTGGTATTTTTCTTTTCTTTTTATTTGCTCTTAACTATTTGTGAGGGTAGAAAAAGTCGGAGGGTTGTCTTTCACAATGAGATCTACTTATACAGTAATGGTATTTAATTATTAATATTAGCTGAGTTAGTAGTTTGAAAGGCTGCAGCCCCATTCATTGTGAATAACAACTTCTGCATTTACCTGGTATACTTGCTAAAAAATGGATCTCTCATGAGGTAAAGTGCCCATAACAGCTTTCGTCTTTTAACCTGAATCCAAGCCATAATACAAAGAGCCGCTCAACACCAACTTCGGTGGAACAAATATTGTCAATGGGAAAAATTTAAAGGACAGCAGATTATGACACTCAGTAAAAGGTTGATAAGAGAGATTCTCAAAGTCTACAAAGTAAGAATTTGGGAAAATCTAACCTCATTCTGTTCAGGGACAGAAAGATGAAACTGCTGCTCTTTTGTACCACCCGTGGAAATAATTCGTGAAAGAATGCCCATTCCAGTGACATCCACAGCCAGCGAAAGAAACCAAGGAATCCACGAGCGAGCTCCATATTTCCGAATAAATAAAACATAGATAAGTGGTCTTGTTATAAATAGCACTTCCCCCACCACATATAAAGCCCCATGGAGACCCTTTTCGGACAATATGGTGGATAGAGTCGACCTCTCAACCACTGGAGCTGTAAGAAAATAAAACCTGTATTAATAGAAACTAATATAAATTGCAATTACACTTTGCTCAGTGTGTATATGAGTAGTTACTTGGAGGCTCCATAATGGCATGCTGGTGTTGAACCCTACGCAACCATACTGGATCTGAAACAGTCCTAGCCTTTTCTCCAAACCTATTCAATGCAGATAGTGCTCTTCCTTCTAAATTCCATGGATCCTGTGCATGATTATTTCTTAAGTAACCATTCCCATGCTGCTCACCAGGATTCATAAAACCAACACTTCTACGTTGAGGAGCTGAAGCATCCAACTGTTTTTGGTCATTTGGTGTCTCTCCTCCATGCAGAAGCATCTTATATCCACTGTTCCGGAACAAAGCTAACCTAACTAGCACCCTGATAAACAATGAAATCCCCTAATGAGGCAATAAAAGAAGCTTACACGCAATAGTTGCTTGAAAATAATGAGTGAGATATGCTAAATAACAAATGGTCCTTACTTGCTAGCTTCCATAATAGCAATGTAATTCCATTTTTTCTCATCACCAAAGTACTGTTGAGCCACAACTTCAACCAACGTTTCCAAGTCCTTCAGTGCAGATATACACAATGGATAAGGAAAAGAATTACGCTCAGCATGGCCAACATGTAATCGAGACGGAGCTGTGTCGATTATATGTTCATTGACAGCAGTTATTATTCCCAAGACAGTAGTTACTGTGAAACATCATATAAAAATAATATTACCAACTGTGCAGTTATCTGATATGTATATGCACACACATATGCAAGAAATATAATGGAAACTCAGAGGAGAAATTATATATATATATATATATATATAATTCAACTGACAAGAAAAATGTTAGAATCATTTTGTCAAAAAAAAAAAACTTCTGTTTTTCTAATTGAAGGTACAGTTACTTGAGAAAGAGCTCTATAATTACTTAGAAAAAATAAAAAGATCCCCTGCAATTTCTAAGCTAACAAGAAGTAGCCAATGTTACCAAAATTTCAAAAAACCTGCTTCTGGTCCTATCTCTGATTGAGAAAACCTTTCAGGTAGAAGCCATGTGAATCCCTGCACAAAATTGTTTAACACCCACATAAGATTGCAATAAATCTAAAGAGAAAACTGAACTTAAATCCCTACATTCAAACAAAAACACAATTGCAGGACAACAAATCCATGTTTTTTCCCCACTTATGAGTTACCGTTGCTGGCAATGAAAACCCATAAAAGAAAACCAAACTATTGGCATCATCAAAACACTCTGCAGATTGTTAGCAAAGCAAAAAAAAATATCATACAGAACCATATCTGGATGGTGTATTCAGAACTAATACACAGAGAACAAATTAGGGCAGCATGTACTAGAAATGGCTTGTTTTAACAACTAGTTAGAACACTTGCATTGCATTACTTTCTGAAACCCTCATGACTGCATTCTTCTCAAACCCACAATTTTTTAGCTACCATATATACTATAAACTAGAAAAAGAAGAACAAACAGTATAAGTAACCATACCAAACACTATACAAGGGTACAAAGTAATTACTGAATGTAATTCTTCTTAAAGCAAATATGAGATTTTGTGAGATTTTCTGACCAAATTGAAAACCCAGTGAAGCAAATAGCATAAACAATCCAATGAAGAAGAAAAGGCACAGCATATGCGGAACTATTGACATGAATTGATAACCATAGACAAAGAAAGTGATGAACTTTATAGAAATTGAGGTAGCAGCTCACATTGGCGAGAGACTCGAGCGAGTGCACATAGTCCTTGTTCTCCCTGACCCATTTCTTATAAGCCTCCATAGCCTCCCAATCTCTCCTCAAAATCCAAGGAAAGACTCTGCCTTTCCTAACAGTCGAACCCAAAACTTGGCCAAGCGACCCTCCTCTCTCCCCGTACTCGGCCTTATGGGACTTTCGGACCAAACCCAGGACGGGACACACAAAGGACTAGGCCCTTTCCAGTAATTTCCCTTTGAGCTCTAGGCTGCTGATGTGGAATTGTAAAATGCACAGGTTTGATCCGCTGTAGCTTCTGTTTTGTGCTGCAAATTAATGAGCTTCTTTTTTTGCCAAAAAATAAAAAATAAAAAATAATGAGCTTCTTTTATCTGGGCAGTGAGCCAGTGAGTGGACTCTTGGCGGTGGAGATGTAGAGATGTCTCCACTTGAATGGTTGAGATATTGGGGCCTGATTAGGTTATATAGGCTGACGTACCAGAGAACCAAAGCAATGGATATGAGTTTTGCACACCCCAATGAGACCTTCGATTCGAAGGGATTGAGATCCTCTCCTCACCAATCTCTCCTCACCTTTCCTCACCAACAAATCTTGGCCCTCCATTTCGAAATGAAGGGCTGAGATTGCTTGGTGAGGCAATCTCTCTCCTCTTGGTGAGGAGAGGATCCGAGTCCGATTCGAAGGGTAGGATCTAGAAATCGCTCAAATGAGACGGATAACAGAGAGGCAAGAGGCAATAAGTTTGCCGATGAGTTATGACCTACTGGTTATTGGCAAAACGAACATTATAGAAATTACAAATTCGATTATCATTTATTAATTTTATATTTGTACGATGTGTTATTTATTAATGAAAAATAAATAACGTAAAAGTTATATTGTCGCCAATTTCTTTATATTTTTTTATATTTATATTTTTTTTGCTTTTTTATTTTATCATAATAACTCTTTTGAATTATTTTGTTATGAATTATTATTTTTTATTCTGAAAGGTATTAGAGACACTTCAAAATTTTGGCAGAATTGGGTGTGAATATCAATCGTGCTTGACTCATTAGATGGGCTCAAAACAGCAACGACCCAAGCCCAACTATCCCTCATTACAGAAGCAAGCTGAAGAAAATGGAACTTGGGAGAGAAGCTTGAACACACAGTTTGGTTTTAGCCCTTTCTTCTTCTTCTTCTTCACTGACTCTTGGCGGTTTTGAGTTACGAAGCAACATATTATCAGCGATTCAATGTATGAACAATCAAATCCTCCTCTGATAAATTAAGCAATTGGTTTCGAAAATGATGTCTCCGAGGCCAATTTCTGAAGATCGAGGATCTCCACCACATTTCAGGTAACCCAAGCAAATCAAATCCCATTCCTTTTGCATTTTTGGTTTTGGAAGATTTGAATTGTAAAACCCCGAGCTAGTAGTGTTCGGTTCCCGAGAAACCTAGACCAAATCAAATGGAAGGGAAAGTTCATGGATTTGGTTTGCTAGGAAGTTTGGGTCTAGTTTCTTTAGTGTTGAAGGGTTCAAGGATATGAGTAATTGAATAGTCCAGAGTATGAAATAGAAGAAAACTAAATTTATCTTAATCAAATTGTTAATTTGGGCATGGTTTAGTTTGAACTAGTGGTAAGTTTTGTTGGGTGGCAATGAGCTGCTTGCTTTGGCAAAATGTTGTGCATAGCTTTCTAGGGACCTTTATCTCATTCAGCAGAATGCTATACAGGGTTTCTGTTGATTAGTTTCTAATTGTTAAATTTCGTAGAGAGTAATTTAAGTTTAGTTGCCAAGACAATGGTGGTTAGTTGAGGATTTCTCCCCACCTTAACTCTGATATCACCACCTTAGCTGATATACTATACTACCTATTACTAAGTTTTACTGGTACTGTTTTGAAAATGTGTGATTACCAATTAGGAGAAAGAGGGGATTAACAGGTGAATCAGCTGGAGTTTAGAGATGATAGTTGCATTTGTGGGGAGAAACCTGTCGTTAGGTGCAGGTTGAGGTCTTTGAAATTTTCAGTTTTAACACAAGGAGCATTTTAACACTGGGGGTAGTAGAGAAGTCGTCCTCTGGAGATGATTTTCAATGTTGAATGAGGCATGTGGCTGCTGCATGGTCTAGTATTGAGTCTGCTTTTTGCTGCTGTAAGCAGAATGCAGCTTGACTAGGAATTAGGTTTTTCTTGGTGTTTTTTTTGGGTGTGCTAGAAAGGTCTCACTTTCTGTTTTTCATTTCCTAATAGCTCTTGTGGAATAAAACTCGTATTGTTTGTCAGTAAGATCAGTATTTTATGTCTTTTTATTTTTTACTGTATTGCTGTTTTTAATTGCAACTAATTAAGCCATTGAATTTACCTTCATATAGGCACACCCCTTTGCAAGTAATCCATATCGTCGGAAATTTCTTGAGAATATGGTCAATGTACTCCCTGTACCGTTACTTGTCTCAAACGGGAGCTTCAGTTGTACTTTTTCTCTTCACTTGTCTGGTCCCAGCATCCATCCTATTTCTAATTTTGCAAAAGCCTTGGAAGGGCAGGCCACTCACAAATACACAGGTTCCTTAAATTGTTGCTTTTATTAAATAGATGAAAAAGCATCAACAAAATTTATAAGTGATTGCCATTATATACTTCTTGAGTAGTTCCAAATGTTTTCAGGTGGTTCCTTCTCTTATAAATGGTGGCATAACGGCTTTGTACTTTATTTTATGGGGAAAAGGTCTCAAATCATGTGGACCTCTTAGGTAGGCTTGCCTTATGATATTTCAGATACTCCAAATAAGCACTTCAACTGCCTTTTTATACAAGTTTTAATTTTTATGATGAAGCAAATTTCCTTTTTTCTGTTTGTTCTAATTATGTCCATTTGAATTGTGATAAGAGTGAGATGAAATGCATAGCGTATCCCTCCTCATTATAGTGCTGGCTATCACATGCTCTTACCTCTTTGAGGATAATCAGCTGGTAGCAATAAACATATGGTGACTTGATATTAAAATAGACATAATCTGAACAAACAGAACTGATTTTGTTAATTAGAAGTAAAGCTGATTTTGTTTTATCTTTCTATATCATGCTAGAGCTATATTGGCAGAGTATTCTGGTGCTATCCTTGGAGTACTCTCTGCAGTATTATATGGGCGGAAGGGCCATGCTTGGAAAAAGGTGGCGTGCTCAGATGCTTGTTCTTCTTATGGATTTAACTTTCTTAGGCTGTTTGCTTCATGTCAATTGTCTGTGATTATCTTTGAGCACATAAGTTAACTTACGTTTGACATGTTGCTATTTAGAGTGGTCATTTTCTCATTTAATTAAACTCATTTAAAGTTGAACAAAGGTGCCAGAATTTTTGTCTCCGGCTATATAAAATATTTTGACTTAACTGACTAGGCCTGTTGGAGTATTGGCTTTTATATCTTCAAGCTTTAGTGAAGGCATGTCCAAGGAATAGGAGTAAAGATCTTTGGTCCTGGTTACTTGAAATCAACACGTTTTTGTTGAAACCTCTTAACTCACATGGCTGTTTCTTCATTTTTACCAGGTAGGTGGGCTTATTGCAATGGTGGCATCTTTCTACTTCTTATCTCAAGGGTGGGCCATGGAAACATACTCTCCATTCTATATCCTCTCTTATATTGGAACTGAAATTATTATTATTATTATTATTATTATTATTATTATTATTCTTTTTTGGTTTCCATGACTGTATGGGATTAATTAATTTAAAGGCGTTTTATTACTTATTCTCTCTTCCCATATCTTCAATACCTTTCTTTTTCTCTTGCAAAACTAATGATCATGTTTTTTTAATGTGTAACTTAACCTGAAATTACCATTTAAAGATGACATTGATGCGGAGGTTCAGCCAGAACAGGTGTTAGGTATGAAAGAGATGGCAGTTCCAATCTTTGCAGGAATCTTATCTGCATTGAGGAGGGTAATTGCAAGGCGTGTTTCACTGAAGGTGATGAATTGCATATTTGTCTATCTTACCTTTATTGTCTTCATACTCTTTTGTTCTAAACATCCCAAGGAGTATATTGTCTATTTTCCAATTGATATAACAAATTAAAAAATCGCTGGTGCTGATTATTGCCTTCTGTGCTTTCAGAATCAACTAAAAAGGCGACTTCATTCTATAACTATTGCCTCTGCAACATGCTTCATGTTTCCTATTGCCATGTGGGACATAATAATAGTAAGTTCCTAGTCAAATTTGTGCTCCCAGCTCCTAGGTCAAATTTGATTAGATTGACATTTTGGAGCAACTGAAATTTGATTTTATGTGTCTTAAGTTGTTTAATGTCTATATTGTTATTTTTCCTTTGCTCCCCCTTTAATTTCCTTTCACTTTTGATTTTTCTTCTTGTTTTGGTTGGATCACTCAGGGATCACCTTCAAGTAGCAGCAATAAGATGCCATTCTCTACTTGGGCTTTTCTGAGCACCATTCTTTTTGGTGTTATCTTGATATTCTATGTTGATAGTATCGCGGAAGAGAGGTATCTTTTACAACTTGTCAGTGTATTCAGGTCATTTCTATGTAAAACTGCTTGATTAGCAGTTCTTTTGTGTCGGAAATGTTTTACTTCTGTTTTCTAGGTTTAGTGAATCTTGTTTTGTTGACTATTCAAACTTAACTCAATTGATTTTCATTCCATTAATGTTGAGGAAAATTGCAAATGGTTCTTCTACTTCTGAAGATGTAACAACATAATGTTGGCATATTATCTTCCAGATTCTTGTTTGGTGTCCCAGCAGTACAAAGTGACGGGCAAAGAATTCTAAATCAACTATATGCAAGACATAATATTATATTTTCTTTTGTTTTTGGGGTGCTGAGGACAGAGCAAGGGTAATCTTTATCATGGTAAAGCCATCCAGTAAAAACTATAAAAGAAAAATGATATATTATGGGTACTGTATTATTGACTTTTTTTTTTTTTTCCTTTTTCATGTTTAACGAGTGCTATGAAGGTCATTCATTTAACTGTAGGATTTATGTGGGTACAGCAGAAAAAAGTTTTGAAGTGTAAAATTTTGATCAATATTGGAGATACTGTTCATAAACGAAAAATTATGAACCACTTTGGTATATGTCATCGGTGCACTGGTTGAGTAATTTTTATTTTAGTTTATTCTATTTTTGGGGTTTTTTACTTTTTGTTTCTATTTTAGTTGACTGTGGATAATAATCTTTTGATCATTTGATATACTTTAGTTTTGATCATCAATGCTCTCAATGTTTTGTAGATTACACATGGTTTTCTCTTCTCCAAAGCATTTAATGGTAGCTGGAGGATGCATAATCGTTATGGAGATTGTGTACAAAATGGACTTTTCTCTTCCAGGCTTCCTAATTTGCTGCATAGTGTTGGGCTTTGGTATGTGCATAACAAAAATTACTTCTGATGTCGGTATGGTTAATGTTATTTTCAATAGTTAATGTTTCCTAACTTGTTTATAAATCTAATAACATTTGTAGGGATATATGAAGCAACTTCTTTGGAACGCGGTAGAAAAGATTCTTTTCAAAAGCCTGATCCATCAAATGAGTTGTTGGGGGATGAAATTCAGATGTCTCCACTTCCAACTTGAAGTATGTTTTACTTTTTTGATTACATGGTCATATTTAATTCCGTTAATTATACAAGTATTCCATATCTAGTTGATATGATAATAATTGTGAATACCTGTATCAGTGATGTTATATAGTTCCTTTCAAAACTCTTTCTCTCTTTGTTGGAAGCAACTTTTGATTTGTTTTGTTTTTCTTCGGTTTGCTGATTATACTTTCTCATGCAGTTGCAGGTTAACGTGCATCAGTAGCAACTTGTTGGCTTGTTGGCAGTGTATTGCTGCACAATTGGATGGTCGTTAGTCGGATGTTGTAAACCATAACCAGTAGGAAGAAAACTTCTCATTGCTGAACTCCATGCAAATTCTCGAGTGTTGAAATGACAAATAGGAAACCCCAAGGAATTTGTTGGTTCTCACTTCACAGATCTTGATGTGGCATATGGGGAGACCAATCTGTTGAATATCCCATCATACTACTCGGAAATGCGTCATACAATCTAACTGTTCATAGTTTAACATCTGTTCTGAAAAAAGAAGGAATTCTTGTACTAAACTTCCGAATGGTTTTATGAGATGATATTCTTTCTCTACTGTTTTCAGTTGGGGTTTTCGACAAACTTACTAATCCATAACCTGTGTAATTTATTGTTGACCTAGTGGTCCATATGTTTTATGAAGTTGAGCTCTTCATTTTGCCCAGTAAAAGTTTCCTTGGCTCGTCTTTATTATATACGAGACCAAAAAATGGTAATTTAGTATGAGAAAAGAGGTGTCGAGCCACATTTGGTATTTTATAACCTCTGGCCTTAGAAGCTGTATTCTGATATTTGGCATTTGGAGATATAATAAGTTGGTCATTTTCTATGGGTTTAGAGCATACTGACACAAGAGGTGGGCATTAAATGAAGGCCTATACCAGCAGAGTCACAAAAGCACAAAAAGGGAAACCAAGCAGGCTTTGAATTCATCAAGCTTAACCAGTGAGTCGGGCTTTATGATTTCTCCTAAAACAGTGGAGGGGTATGAAAAGGAAGGAAGCGCTTGTGAATCTGTTTAAAGCGTGTAACAGTCGGAAATCATTGGCACAATTGCACTCTCAAATCCTCAAAGCTGGCCTCTCCAACGACAGCTTCTTTGCCACAAAGCTCAGTGCTTTGTATGCCAAACATGAATCACTTCGGTATGCCCGTAAGGTGTTCGACGAAACGCCTCACAGAAGCGTGTATCTGTGGAACGCTACACTCAGGAGCTATTGTAGAGAGAAGCAATGGGAAGAGACCTTATGTCTCTTCCATAAGATGTTATCTGATCAAAAGCCTGATAATTTCACAATATCCATTGCTCTCAAGGCTTGTGCCGGGTTAAGAGCACTCGGGTATGGGAAAATAGTGCACGGGTTTGTGAAGAGAAGTGAGAAGATTGCGTTGGATGTGTTTGTGGGCTCTGCATTGATTGAGTTGTATTCTAAATGTGGACAGATGGGCGAGGCTTTAAAAGTGTTTGACGAATTTTCTCAACCGGATGTCTTTCTTTGGACTTCTATGGTTACTGGATATGAGCAGAATGGTAATGCTGTGGAAGCACTGGAGTTTCTCTCCAGAATGGTGACGGTGGGGCATGTTAATCCTGAGCGAGTGACACTTGTCAGTGCTGTTTCTGCTTGTGCTCAGCTCTCAAATGTTAGACTTGGAAGTTCTGTTTATGGTGTTGCTATTAGGAATGGGTTCGATTCTGATTTATGTATAGTTAATTCATTGCTAAATCTGTATGCAAAGACAGGTTCCATCAAAACTGCCACTAGCTTGTTTTTGAAGATGCCAGAAAAAGATGTTATTTCTTGGAGCTCCATGATTGCTTGTTACACTCATAATGGGGCTGTACTCGAAGCATTGAATCTTTTCAATGAAATGATTGATAGAGGAATTGAGCCTAATTCAGTTACTGTGACCAATGCATTACAAGCATGTGCAGTGGCTTGTAACTTAGAAGAGGGTAAGAAGATCCATGAACTTGCTACTAGGAAAGGTTTTGAGTTAGATGTCATTGTAGCTACAGCCCTGATCGACATGTACATGAAGTGCTCTGCACCTCAAGAAGCAGTTGATCTCTTCAAAAGAATGCCCGAGAAAGATGTGGTTTCTTGGGCTGCCTTGTTAAGTGGATTTGCTCAAAACGGAATGGCATACAAGTCGATGAGGGTCTTTCACGACATGCTACTAGATGAAACTCAACCTGATGCTGTCGCTATGGTTAAGATTCTTGCTGCTTGTTCAGAATTGGGGAATCTTCAACAAGCTCTTTGCCTTCATGCTTATGTGATTAAAACTGCCTTCGAGGATAACATCTTTGTTGGAGCTTCACTCATAGAGTTATACTCAAAATGCGGTTGTGTGGACAAGGCTATCCGATTGTTTGAAGGGATGGCTTACAAGGATGTTGTTATCTGGAGTGCAATGATTGCTGGTTATGGAATCCATGGGCAAGGAGGAGAAGCTTTAAAAGTATTTGATGATATGGTTAAGCACTCAGCTGTTAAGCCTAATGATCTAACATTTATCTCTATCTTATCTGCTTGTAGCCATTCAGGTTTGGTTGAACAAGGTTTGGGGATATTCAATATGATGTTGCATCAATACCAACTGAAGCCCAGACCTGAGCATTACGGAATATTGGTTGATCTTCTTGGCCGCACAGGAGAGTTGGACAAGGCCATGGAAATTGTTGAGCGAATGTCAAATCCAGCTGCACCCCATGCTTGGGGAGCCTTGCTAGGTGCGTGTCGGATTCATAACAATATCAAGCTGGGAGAGGTTGTAGCAAAGAGACTTTTGCAGTTAGATCCGAATCATGCAGGATATTACATACTGCTGTCAAATATATATGCCATGGACGAGCAATGGGAAAATGTATCGGATCTTAGAACTTTCATAAGGGAAAAGGGGTTAAAGAAGATGCTTGGGCAGAGTATAGTTGAGGCAGGGAGTGAGATACATAGTTTTGTCGCCGGAGATAGATTTCATCCTGAATCTGATCAGATATATAGATTGCTGAGGAAATTAGAGGTGAAAATGAGACAGGAAGGTTATGTTCCTAATGTTGATTTTCTGCGACATGACATGGAGGAAGCTTTATAGATTTGTAATGTTGATATAACCACATCTCAGTTTTCCTTGTTCTGTAGCAAAAAATATTGCTTATCACTCCAAAGATATGATCCTTGTTTCGATTTACGCACAGATGAAGACGCATTAGTCACACCCGGATCGGTCAGTATGCTTCTATAACCCATAACATAAGCTCCAAACATGATTATTACTCACCAGGCATATCAACATTAGGAACATAACCTTCCTGTGATGCACAATTGGTTGGTCGTTAGTCAGATGTTGTAAACCATAACCAGCGGGAAGAAAAATTCTCATTGCAGAACTCCATGCAAATTCTCGAGTGTTGAGATGATAAATAGAAAACCCCAAACTTGATATGACATATATGGGGAGACAATCTGTTGAATATCCCACAATAGTACTTGGAAATGCGTCATACAATCTAACTGTTCATAGTTTACCATCCTTGTACTAAACTTCTGGGGGTTTTATGAGATGATATTCTTTCTCTACTGTTTTCAGTTGGGGTTTTTGACAAATTGTTAAATGTAAGTTACTAATCCATAACCTGTGAAATTTATTGTTGACCAAGTGAACCATATGTTATATGAAGTTGAGCTCTTCATTTTGGCCAATAAAAGTTTCCTTGGCTCGTCTTTCTTACTGTCATTTTTGTTGTTAATATATACGAGACCAAAAAAAAGGAAATTAGTTGCTCAGCTGGGGATAGCTTCTTTGAAAAAGAGGTGTCGAGCCACATTTGGTATTTCGAAGCTGTATTCTGATATTTGGCATTTGGAGATATAAGTTGGTCATTTTCTATGGGTTTAGACCAACTGGGATGTTTGTGCACCAAGGGCACTTTGTTTTGGTACATTCATAAAAGAACCAAAAACCTATGATTACGTATGCATTTTTATGTGGAATGTGTTGTGTTTATTGATTTGTGTTTGGGTGTGGTGGCTATTTACTGAATCTGAAAATAGACAGATTGTTAGACTACATGCATTAAAACCAAGCAGGCCCAACAGAAGCCGAAGGCTATCAGAAAATTAAAACCAACTCTGTGCAGAATAAAAAATAATTAAAGGGCTGAGACAATAAGAGGGTAGGCATTATATGAAGAACTATACCAGCAGAGTCACAGAAGCACAAAAAGAGAAACCAAGCAGACTTTGAATTCATTAAGCTTAACCAGGGAGTCAGGCTTGACTTACAGCCTTTATGATTTCTCAAGCATTTATTTTGAACCAATGGTTGTTGCTCTACTATGTCCTTGTTCTTACGGGGTCAGTTCATTTCAGACTTTTTCTATTTTCTTCATTTATTATTATTATGATGATGATGCTTCATTTCCCCCTTGTTAGTTGTTGGTATATGTTTCTGTGTTGGGGTTCCTAGGCTTTTGATCTTTCAATTCTTGTTGAACTTTGCTGTTTCTTGTGCCCAAGTAGCAAAGCTTAATCAGACCCAAAGAAAAGTAGCAAATGAACCTCTCTGATGGGTTCTTGCAGCAGAAGAAGTGAGGATAAAGACCCTGAAATTCCAAGCTTCTACAAGTGTGTCGATGACTCTGTTCTTCAAAAGGAGAAGCTTGTGAGTTCATTCAAAACTCTTCTTCATTATCATCTTTCTCTTATATAGTTTTCTTTCACTTTTGGACAGCTGAAACCTTGGCATGTTCTTTTTAAACAGAAACATGGAAACTTTACATGTTCTTTTCACTTTCTTGTTTTCTATATGTGTTTGTAAAAATTCCTTCTTTTAAATCTTTCTTGACTAGTTGTGGGGGTTTGGTTTTGGCCATGAACCTTCCTTTTCTTAAATACTGGAGGAACCAAAGAAAAATACAAGATCAAGATTACTCTGTAATATTATAATGGGTTTTGTAGCTTCCTCTGGTTCAAGATTTTTGGCTTTTCTATGGTGGCTGTTGCTTGATTTGATCTATTATCCTTGTTAGAATTGGTGTTATCTTAGCACTGATAAAATTTAGAGAGTTTAGTAGGTGTTTTGGGAGTAATAGAGTTTAGAAGTAGTGATGGGCTTAGGACAAGATATTAGGACAGATTTTTAGAATGGAGGAGTGGGAATTTAGTAGGACAATAAGTCTGAAAGAAAGGAGAGCAAGTATTGAAACAGAGGAGGTATTTTGATTGATGGAGTAGCTTGATTAGCTTTCCTCTCAATTCATTACAACATGTCTTACACATATATAACCGACATTGCATTTGTGGTTAATTGTTAACCACATGATCCGCATCTACGTGGATAATTCTAGAGCTTGCTAGACTAATTAATTACATACTTATCTAATTCTCCCAAATGTGCATTACTTTTTAACAATCCATAAGTCTATAATTCAGTCCATATTTGGTATTTTTGGACTTTACTCACTAATTGGTGTCTTTTTGGGTTATGAAATGCATGTCAATCGTCTAATTAGTCCCTTAGAACCCCAACCTCTATACTGAAAGCAACATAAAATCCCAAGAATCTGTCAAGTGGTCAAGGTATTGATTTGTTTATGCCAAGTATATATCCCACTTTGTAAATAAGAAATTCATATTCACTATTGGGGTATAAGTTTCTGCATCTTTGAGATAATCACATAATCTACCTTATGTAGCTGTTTGTGTGAATTTCTGCTTTGTGTTTTTTTTTTTTTTTTTCAATAGTGATCAAGATATAAGTTGGTTTCTCTGTATTCTGGTCTTAATATAATTTATATGTAGAGGATTGATTCAAAAGTAAATGTTTCTATCTACATCCTACTACTTTTGTTACAGACAATCCCCCAAGGATTTTACGAGCATTTTGATGGTAAGGTGCCTCAGCAGTGCCATCTCCAGACTGTAGCTGGAACTTGGCTTGTTGATGTTAAAAAGATTAGGGAAGAGTTCTTCTTCAAAAAGGGGTGGAAGGATTTTGTACTCGGAAATCGTTTGAAGCTAGGTGAATTTCTAGTTTTGCATTACACTAGAAATTCGAAGTTCTATGTTGAAATATATGGAGACAATTACTGCAATAAGAGATCAACGGCCAGGAAAAGGGACATATCACTTCTTGATGATGAATATGATGATGATGTTATTGTTATTGAGTCTGATTCTGAAACATCCATAAATACTGTTGAGTCTGAAACTCAAAACAATGAACTCAGCTTGGCTGCTGAAATTGAGTGGCGGAGTAAGTTTCTATATCAAGTGACAAATTTTAATCAATACTTTTTTAGAAAGCAGCACATGCTCACTTTTTTCTGTTAATTTATGCAGGGGAATTTAGTTGTGGAGAGAAATTGTCAAGGAGAGGGAGAGTTGGTAAACCAGCCACCGTAAGCCCTTCCGGAAATCCTTGCTTCAGTATGAAGATGTGCCAAACTCATGTGGTCAAGGGACCAATGGTATGAACATGAATTTAACATATTGATGCATATTCGAACTTGTTTTTGTGACCACGTATAGTGTCCTTGTGATTACCACTCCCTAAGTCCCTAGTATCCTTATATTTATTTAACTTTGAAAACAAAAGAAGAGGCATTGGCATTACTGTTCAAAGTTTCATACTCGAGAACTGAATGAAATTATTGTCCCAGAACAAATGTTTGGTATCATCTTCGTTGGATTAATGTACCTTTTCGATCCAACTTTTGCAGCTCACACCAAGGAGTTTCATGGGGAACATGCAAAAGCCAAACAAAGTCAAGCTTCAAGTTGGAAACAGGTCCATGGCCTGGGATGTGAACTGGATCCACCATGACACAAAATCTAGTAGGTTCAGTGGAGGTTGGCCAAGCTTTGTGAAGCAGAACAAGTTGCAAGAGGGAGATGTCTGTGACTTTGAGCTGATTTCAAATACCAACAATGTTGCAGTGATGAAGGTTTCTATTCGGAAGGGTAGTATTTGAGTTATTTTTCAGTTTGGAGACATTATAGTTCGTAATTTTCTATGCGTTTAGACTAGTTGGGATGTTTGGCACCTTGTTTTAGCACATTCAAAGAAGAACAAGAAACTTTGATTATGTATGGATTATTCTCTAGGATGTGTTTATAAATTTGCATGTGTTTGGGTGTGTTGGTTATTAACTTGAACACTATCTTAGTGTTATACCTTTGCCTTTTCCAAGTATTCAAGTGTGACAGTATAGATTCCTCAAGTCTCATCAAGAATCTCTAGCACGTACTCTAGCAGAACAAATGAACATATATGAATCTCAATGAACAGATTCCAATTATGTATTGGAATCATGTACCAAAGCCTATATATAACTTAAGGGGCACAGATCGATCAACAAAGAAACAACACGAATCAATGCGATCGATTTCAAACAAATCTTACCTACAACTTCATATGAATTGGGTTCAAGTGTATCTAATAACTATGAGCCACACAAATGATCAAATGACTATGAATGGACGTTTAGTAAGTTCATTTAAATGCATAACCGAGATTAGATTAATACTGATGTTTTCCATAAGCATAGATGATTGCCACGTTGTAACAAAATAGGGCTTGCTGTTTGGAGATAATAAGCCTATCATAATTTCCTCTTGATCCTCTCCTTCTTCGATTCGCTGTAATCGTATGATGTCGTCGTCGTCGATGCTACCGGAGTTGAGGGACTTTCAGAGTGAGCCGCCTAACCGCTTGTTCCAGAGTCACCGGACGAAGGATCGATACCATCATCTCCTCCACCACTGAAAACTCGTATGTAATTTTCTCCCTCTGCGATCTTCGATCTGTATTTTTCTTTTTCTATTTACTCTTCATTCGTGAGAGAGATTGAAATTGTATACAAGGAATGTGGATTTTAGGTCTATGGTTTGCAATTATTGAAACGCTAGGATTTGCGACTTTGCCTGTGAATCAGTGTTACTTTGTATATGTAAGGATTGTGGGTTTTTTGTTTATAGATTCGCAATTATGGAAACCCTAAGAAATGGTTTATGATTTTGCCTATGAATCAGTTGTTTGAGATTGGAATTTAGGGTTACCAACGTTTCTAGGGCATCTTATGACAGATTGAAAGAGGTATTTATGACTTTGCCTACGAATCATTTGTTGAAGTGATTGGAAATCCTTATTGGTCATACTTGTAATACATGTTATTTGTGGACTTTGTAGTGCATGTGTGCTTTTGTATTTTCTTAACAATATATAATTTCAGTGACCAATTTTTCATGTATGTCAATTTGGTTGACTGATCGTCATGTTTTATTGTTTTAATGTGTGGAGGGTTTGTAGCAGGTTGAAACTGAATTGAGGAGCAAGGGCAGATGACCATGTAGAAGAATGACAAAAATAAGAATTAGGAAAGGACACACATGTTCAGTAGTCTGAAGACCAATATTTCCACTCTATTTTATGATAGATTGAAGAGGTGCTTCCTTTTCTTTTCCTTTTTTTCATTTTGCTTTTTGTTGTTCAGGAATCAGGACCAATGCCGCTAGCTCATTTCTTTATTTTTACATGTTAGGCATTAGCTTCATCAGAACTCTAAGACATGTGGTACTGCAGCGTGCAGAAAGGATTCTCATTACAAAGGTGATTGTTTTATAACCTATTCTTTTCTTGAAAATAGCCTATCTAAAATGTTCATTTATGTTCTCTCTAAGTTCATTCATTTATTGTTTTTTTTCCCATTTCTTTTGACTCTCTAACTTTAGATTATGTCCTTTGTTTTCTCACCCCAACTGCAGTCACTGCCCTATAATTCTTGCTACAGACTGCAATACCTTTTTTTTTTTGCTTAATGTTTTCATTTATAATTATGGGGAGTGAAATCTACAATCCCAAAATTACAAACTGCACTCCCCTTTGAATTTTTTATTCTTTTCTATATCCTTTTGAGTTGTTCTTCCAAATGTACCCCTTAATTTAAAAAATAGATTATTTTCCAACCCAAACCCACCTCTCTCCCTCTACACAGCAGCCTCTTCCTCTATTCTTTTTGTTCTTTTCAGTACCTCCAGAATCACCTCCTTAATCTTCATGTTCGTGCTAAATTGAACTGAGGTTGGAAATTTGGGATATGGGTGCTGCGTATAGGGAGAGAGGTAGGAGGTGGGAAGTGGGGTTGGGTGAAGGGGTGGATTTGGAACAATAAGTAACTAGAATACAGAAAGCAATAAAAAATTAAGAGGGGAGTGCAGTTTGTAAAAAAGGGAGTGGATTTCACTCCCCATAATTATTGGCAACTAAATCTTTAAAAGTAAGGACTTCCATCTTATGCCGTAAGGATTTCCAGGACAAAAAGTAAGGATTTCCAGGCCTACGAAGGCAAATCAAACATTTGGCATAAATTATTAAGTTTTTGAATATTTATTATATATGGATGTGGAGAAATGAAGATGCCTTTTTTAGATTTTCTTTGAGAAAGCTTATCACCTTGATTGTGCTTTCTCTTTTTGGTTAAAGCTGGAGGATTGGAAAGGTTTTACTGGGATAATTGGCAAAGTATGAAATTTATTTTACTTGTTTGATCATATGTTGGAGAGGAAAGGGTTTGGTATTGGTGGAGGTTGTGGATAAGGAAAGCTTTTACTGGGATAATTGGCAAAGTATGAAATTTATTTTACTTGTTTGATCATATGTTGGACAGGAAAGGGTTTGGTACTGGTGGAGGTTGTGGATAAGAGGCTATATAAGTTCTGTGTGTTTTTCACTGCGTAGGTGAAGATCTGAATTATCTATGGTGTAGATTATTCTAGTTCTGTGCATTCCCTGATTATCTATGGTAAACAGAACTAAATTTAGAGATACTTTTTACCTTTTCTCTTCACCTTACTAGTGGAGGCCTTGACCAATGAGCTATTTTGAAAGTAAGGAACTCTTCAGGCAGTAAGAGTATCGACAAAAGGCAATGGTACATCATCATGATGAGTAGGTGGTGGTCTACGATTTTAATGTTATTTTTGCTGACTACTCATATCACATGCAAGTTGTTTAACTTGTAAATAATCAATATCTCCCCTTATGTCGAGATATACTCTTTATTGTTTGTTTTTTTTTTCCTCTGAAAATTTGTGTAACCAATTTTGTTCAAATTATGTGGCTTATTGTGAACCATGTTTGTTTTTTTTGTTTTTATTTTTAGGATCCAACACGAGGAGGGATTGACGCATAAGCATAATTATTATGGCCCTGGATTGTATAATTATTGTTTTTATTTTTATTTTTATGTTGGATGATAAATCATCATACTGAACTGAAAAATAAGCTGCAAAATAAAACCTAGTAATATGGTTTTAAAAACCAACATAAGGACCTGATCAATCGAACCAACTATTAATATGAGGGCCGGATTTACACAGCCCAAGTATAAAACTGGGCCGATTTTCAGTAAATCGGATTACGCCCAAGTAAAAGGGCCGAATTTTCAGTAAATGGGGATAGGCCCAAGTAAAAATTGGGTTGGTTTTGGGCTCAGGCCCAAGGTAAAATAGGGCCGGATTTTCGGAAAATAGGCTTAAGCCCAAGTAAAAATGGGCCGAATTTTCAGAAAAATAGCCTAGGCCCAAGTCAACAGAGCCTGATTTCAATTAATGGGCTTAGGCCCAAATTAAAAAGTATTATGGGTTTAGGCCCAAGCTAAAATTGGGCCAATTTTTATTCAATAGGCTTAGGCCCAAGTAAAACATGGCCGATTTTCAGTAAATGGGCCTAGGCCCAAGTTAGAACTGGGCTGGATTTTCAATAAATGGACTTGGGCGCAAATTAAAACTGGGCCGGATTTTCAGTTAATGGGATTAGGCCTAAGAAATAAATGAGCCTAGGCCCAAGTTAAAATGGGCCGATTGCGTTAATGGGCTTAGACCCAAGTAAAAAAGTCAATTTCCGTAAATGGGCTTGGGCCCAAGTTAAAACCAGGCCGATCTTCAATAAATGTGCATAGGCCCAAGTTAAAACTGGGCCGAATTTTCAGTAAATGGGCTTTGGCCTAAGAAATAAATGAGCCTAGGCCCAAGTTAAAATGGGCCGATTGCGGTTAATGGGCTTAGGCCCAAGTAAAAAAGTCAATTTCAGTAAATGGGCTTTGGCTCAAGTTACAACCAGGCCGTTCTTCAATAAATGGGCATAGGCCCAAGTTAAAATTGGGCCGGATTTTCAGTAAATGGGTTTCGGCCTAGGAAATAAATGAGCCTAGGCCCAAGTTAAAATGGGCCGATTGGGGTTAATGGGCTTAGGCCCAAGTAAAAAGTCAATTTCAGTAAATGGGCTTGAGCCCATTTTAAAACGGCTGATTTTCAGTAAATGGGCTTAGGCCTAAGTTAGGGAAATGATTCAGTAAATGGGCTTAGGCCCAAATTTAAAACCGGGCCGAATTTTCTGTTAACGTGCTTAAGCCCAAGTGAAAACTAGGCTGTATTTAGTTAATAGGCTTGGGCCGAAATTTAAAAACTGGATCGATTTTCAGTGAATGGGCTTACGGCCAATGGCCAATTTTAAAAACGTTTCTATTTTTTTAATTGAGACTCGGCCCAAAATAAAACCTGGGCAAAATTTTTAATTAAAATTGGGCTGAACGTTTAGCCACTGGGCTTAGGGCCAAAAGTTACGAGTTTGCAAGAGTTGGGGCATAGAATCTTGATTCAAAGTTTGGGCTTCAAGTATTTTGCTTTCGATTTGAGACTTTAGTCAATAATTTTAACACGCTGTTTCATGATTCAAAGTAGGCCTCGAGTCGCTATGAGTGGCGATTAACAGCATGCTAATATTTTTGGTCTATATGCCATCTGACTTGTGGGATGGCGGCACACCTGTGTTCCTCAAAACCTGGGATGGCCCAGCACGTGTTTTCATAGCCAAATCTAAACGGCTTTACATATTTTATTTTTATTTTTATAGTATATGTAGAACATCCGAGGCCTTTTTTTTTTGGTATAAAAAGTCCGAGGCCTAATTGATCGCTAGATAACCGACACAAAAACATTTGGTAAAAAAAAAACATATTCAGACTAATGATACAATCTAGAACCATAAAACATAAAACTAAAAGACAAATTAAATGTCGCAATATGCTGTCTCAGGTCACGTGGTTTTGGATATCCTGAAAAATAAATAATGGTTAACTATGAGGTAAAAATTTAGGAAAATATAATCAAAAGTGAACGGAAGGTAAATGTACAGCAAGTGATCAGCTTGCAAAAAAGTAAACTGAACCAAAAAAGCACAGGCAGGAGTGCAGCAAAGGGAGACTGTTGAAAGGATACTCGATATTAATTACCTTACTCTGTTAAACTATCACAAGATCAAAGTGACAAACCTTACTCCACATGCAATTTTGTAAGATATGCTACCCAATGGTAACAGTTTACAGAGTCATGTTAGCCAACGACATCGGAAATGCTATTAAGAAGCCTTCTAAATGCCATCTCAATATTAGATTTAGAAACAAATAGACAATACATTATGCTGATGTGGATGGATAAAAATCAAGTTTAGAGAGAACATCCAATCTCCTGAGGGATTTTGGGGGGTAGGGGTACCCCTTATGTTGTTCTATAAGAACACAGAAAAAGGATAATTTGATTCAAAGCCATCTTTAGCCAAAATGCTTGCAGTTATTTGAGTACTTAACCAAAAAGAGAGTTGGCAATTGAAGAAAGCGGACCAGATAATTTATAGGTATGATTCCCTCTACAAAAAAGGTCATTTTAACTACTTAATTATAGTTCTTATTTTCTACTATTGTAGATTCAACATAAATTGCAATCATTCAAAAATGAATCCCAGTATAGACTTACGGGCTGATAACCACCATAATAGTTGGCATCCAAAGCATTTAGCACATCATGAGAATCCTGCAGATATTCCTTTATGCCCATTAAAACTGGCTGATTAAAATACACAGACGAGGATGTGGAATCTTGTACTAATTAAAAGCTAAAAACTAAATTCCATGATTGAAAATATTTTGGATGTCCTTTTGTCTGGCCTAATATATACATACATATATATGCACTGTTGACGCCCAGACATAACCAAGAACAGTATATGGCCAATTATAATACAAGCAACACCAAAATAAGATTGCACTGCTGATCATATTTTAGAAAAATGTAAACTTTACCACTACCGATTCATAGCATTCTAACCCCCAGGAAGCTCAAATGACTTCCCACTAATAATTTCGGTCTAAAACAACAAGCAAAAAAAAATGCACTAGAAACGTGAGTAAACCTTAAATCTCAATCCCAATCTGATAAAGAGCAAAATTAACTGATTAATGCACACAATCATAAACCCTAGGGTTTCTACAATTGCAAACCTATCACAAACTCCACATTCGTACTTAAATTTTCAATCTCTCTCCACTCACAAATGAGAAGTAAAAAGGAACAGAAAAACATGAACGATCGCAGAAGGGTTAAAAAAAAATTACATACGAGTGTTTCGGTGGGGAGGAGATGTCATCGATCCATCGGGGACTCTAGAACAAAGGGCTTCTGCAATTCGTTCGCCTCCAGTGGCAATGATGACGACATCTTCGCCTCGGCTTCTCTTTGTAATTGTATGAAGGAGAAGAGAGGAAGAATGAGCCCCATAAAATAACTCCGTAAAATAATAATAAAAAACGAAAATACCCTGGAACGAGAGGTTAGGCGGCTCGTTCTGAAAGTCCCTCACCTCCACCTCCGGTAGCATCGACGACGACGACGACGGCATCTTCGATTCAGTTCTTCGCCTAGGCTTCTCTCTCTAATCGTAGATCGAGAGGAAATTAAGATGAGGGCTCGAATGTGAAATTAGGTTTTTAACAAAGGGGTCGCGTGGTCTGTGAGAGTGAGAGAGTCTTTCTCTTTTTCGGCAACGTGTCATCTTATTCTTTAATTCAATTTCTGTTATGCATTTAAATAAAATTACTGGATAGCCATTCTGGCTCTGATTTATTAAATACATTTTTCAACCCTAAAATTCAAATCAAACAAATATTAAAGAAACATTCGATCAGTAATTTTCTTTTTTCTATGGGTTTAGACCAACCGGAGTGTTTGTGCACCAAGGTCACTTTGTTTGGTACATTCAATTATTCAAAAATTCAAATTTATGAGTAGTACTAGAGTCATCAACCATGCAGTATCCTAATTTTATTTAGCCTCCAATTAATTCGATAATATTTCTTTTATATTTGGATCCACTATAAACTTTTTAAATTATATAGTACAAATTTTTTGACATTTCTTTAGGTACATTAATTAATGTATCAAGATTCAAGACATTACTTTTGTTTGTAATATATTGTTGCAATATGAGTGGAAAAATAGCATTGATGTGAGGTGTGGATATGTTAATCACCATATAAACAATAGATGACTAACTTCCACTCCATTCCACTACCAGAAAAGCATTGATGTGAGGTGTGGATATGTTTCTCTTCTTGATGTGTGTTAATAAGTTCATATGGAGTGTTTAGGGTGGTGTGAATCCCTTTCTGGAATTTAATTTGGAATTGATCTTCTGCATAATGTGCAGAATGATAAGAGATTATGTCAATAAACATGACTTTCATATGGATTGATTTTCTGAATCATGCTAAAACAAAATTTTCTTTTACATCATGTGTCTTATGACTATGTCCTTTCTCTAGTTACAGGATTCATCACTGTATCGATATGCCACCATTAAGTACACTTTTCCTTTGTGTGTGAGTTCAGCAACAACACCATCTTTCTTCTTTCCCCATAGCACACAGTAAAGGCCAACGATGGTGAGAAATGCTCTGATCAAGCTGAAAATATATAATTCTGAGTTTAGATTATTTATGACAAGAAAAAAATAGTATCAAGATTGCAAACAACTGTGAAGTAGTATAAAGAATTAAAATGGAACAAGAAGAAAGTAGTTTACCTGCCTAAGTGTTGTCGCTCTGCAAAAGCAATTGCCGAGAAGATTGCCACTATAATACTGGTCCCTTGTATATGATTCTGGTACAAATCACTCTGTTTTGATGACCCTCCTCCTCTTGACCTTGAGCGAGTAGAATGCCTCTCCTTGTGCGTGAATAAGTAGATCACCGCTCAATAGCAGCCCATGTCGACATTGTCGGATTTGACTCTTCATGCCCTTCTTCTTAATTGTTCTTGGCTAAAGACGTTCATGTTCTCGTCTCATCTCGTCTCTTCTCTCCTCTTACCAATTGAGATTACGTTTAATTTTGACACAAAGTTGATGGATTTTCATATCCCACCTGAAAATCACGAGCATACCAATTGGTGCTAGCCATATATAGAGGAGTCGGCTTTTAGTTGCTCTGCTCAAGGGGCCAAAATCTCAAATTAGAAAGAAATCAATTTTCATGTAGCTTACCTTTCAAGAAAATAAGCAAATGGTGTTAACAAAAGCATGGCTATATTATGCCTATAAACCACAAAGACAATTGGGTCAATGAAGCTCTCATGGTCAGGCTTGGAGCTAGTCTACAACTACATGAAGTAGGTATACCTCTATATGTAAGAAGTCGTTGTCCTCTCTATTTTTTTTTTTTTAGCCAAGAGGTAGTCTACTCTTTAATTTACTCCAATAGCTCAGTTTTCTATGGAAGGCCTAAATACTAGAAGAAACTTTACTTTCATATACAAACTACTATCCCAAATATTATGAACAGATCAATTCACACTTTGAAGCACATATCACGCCAGTGATCGAATAGTCTCTTCCATGTGTTCTGCATTTCTTAACTACTAATTCTGTCAACAACAAAAAAACCATTAGTAAGAGCATGTTAGCAACTAGTTCCATGTGGTCTGCATTTCTTAACTACTAATCTGTCAACAAAAAAAACCATTATTAAGAGCATGTTAGCAACTAGTTTGGGGTTTTATTTTAGGGTTTATCTAGTTAGCAATTAACTAATTAGCCACACAGATCGAGTCGATGCTAAATTGCTAATTAATTTTCGATCTCTTGCTAGTTTACGATCCACCTAATGTGCCATTCCTCCATCGGGCTGGTTAGAGTTGCTGCACCATATACATGGCCTTTATCATTCCCGGCCATACCTTTAATTTGGGACACTGCACTTTCATTATTTATTTTATTTTTGAGAAAAGAAAATTGCATTAATTAAGCAACTGAAAAATTTACATCAGCTATTATTTAGAAAATGCAAACGAGCATTATTGTCAAACAAATTTGTGAAGTCTCAAGGACAATAATGCTCATTTGCAAAATAGGTATGTGTTTAAGGACAATAAAGTATCAACCCTAAACACACCTATTAATTTTTCAAACCTATCATCTATATTTAATTTCCCCCACCGACTTATTTATGTAATTATTGAAAACCTGCCATAAGTTAACATTCATAAACTCTACAGATGGGGAATAAGTTGGATGGAAACAAATCAACAAATCATTTCGATCCTGAAAGAGCTGATCAACAAGTACTCGTTCGACCAATGCACTTCAGATGTCGTCCATGACTCCATGAGTGGCTGATGGAATGTGGTTCAATGATGATGTGCAAATCCTACTTCCGACAACCTCGAAGATTCTAGACGTACTATATATCTTTGTTGATGAGCAGAAGCAACCTCATCGGTAGCTTGGCTTTCTTGGCTTGCAAGTTTCAAAAGAGAAAAATGGAACTTGGAATGGAGAGTGTCCCAGTAAAGTCCAATTTTATCATCCTTACCTGTTAACGAAATCCTTGATCCACTTTCTGCAGTACTGGTAATTGAGGGTGGTTCCACTACATAACATTAATTTGTCTTGGATAAAACAGATAGAGAAGTGATTCGTGGTTAGTTCCTGAAGGGAAGCAACATCGAAATTGAAAAAGGTACCGTGGCCATCTTTGAGCATTTTCATCAATCACTTTTCCATTAGGAATAATGAAATAATATGTATCAATGTCTTGGATAGATATTCCCGACTGCTACAAGAAATATTATGTATTACAATAAATACCACGTTTATAAGTCATAATAAAGAAAAATTCAACGTTATTAACATGGCACTTTTCATTTTCTAATCTCTCCTCTGTAGACAAAATTGAATGATGCTCTCTTAGGCCAATAAAAGAAAAACGCTAATTCATATTCCACAATAGTCCCATAATCCAATGTCTATTAGTCCTTCCGGGACACAATTGCAATATAACCTGACGAGGAAAAGGAAAATAAAATGAAAAACCTCTCGAATGAAATAAATCACATTAATAATTTAATATGAATGTAGATACAAGTTTCTGTAATACATGTTGATTTTTAACTTATTGTAATCTAACTTGAAGAACAGAAAAGAATTCATGAAGTAAAACAAACAACCTGAAAATATCAATCAGCACTAAATGGAAGAGGTCGACTTCTCCTGGTAACCCCAGCGTTGGGGACATGACGCCATCCAATATGGTAAACTGTAAACTAGACAAGATTGAAAATGGAACTGAAAAGCAACACTGGGTCAACAAGGCACCATCAAAGCTTTTGCTTTCCTTTTCTTAGTCTTTCTAGCTCTGCTTCAGTGTCTTTTAACTGCTGCCTTAATGTGGACACCCTTTGCTCTAGCGATTCCACTGTGCTAGTGGCAGGTTGATACGGTGTCAGAAAATGGCGTGAAAATGCTTTCAGAGCGTCCACTCCAGTAACCTGAAAAATCCAACAATAATACAAGGGTTGACAATCAAAAATCATCCGTTGATTGTATTATTGCATATAGAATGAGAAATTTCAGCTTTGAACAAGTAATTAATCAACAAGGCAAAAAGCCATGAAAAGTGATGCAATTTTTTTTTCTTGTAAAAAATATACCACAGCAAATACTAGACTCATTTACATTGTTTACTCTGAAATGTCCTTCCATTGAATAAGTAGCAAATAATGAAATCAGGACTAAAAAGGCCTCAGAGGTGCTGGACGGAAATCTGTTAGAGGGGGTCTAACACTCCCGTAAATGTTTGAAAGGAGGATAATAAACTACAGGTACAGTTAAGGATTTTTTTTTTCTTATATTTTATATCAGAGAATAATCCAACAATCCCTTTTGGAATGGAAAGGGATAGAAAGAGCTAAAGACAGAACAGATGCAAATTTATCACATATTTTATAATCGTCTCTTTGGGAAATTGATCAGCCAATTCCAGAAAAAAAAATATAAGAATATGTGAGTTCCTCATTTTCTCGAGCAGTTCAAAATTTAACCAAAGAAACACAGGAATATGAGAAGAAAACCTAGCTAAACAAAAACATTAAGAAAAATGATACTAGTACGGAAAATCTAAAACCAGAATAAGGATTGACTTTCAATAACTACAGAGAACGATTCCATATGATTCCTCATTCACACTAGAATGGTCCCCACAGTCACTACAGTTGTAAATATAAATTGCCTACATTAATGTGACCTTGATGCTAATATTGCTCAATTTGAAAGTACAGGAAAGCACATAACAAGTATACCAATTACCAAACCCCTTCTTTCCAGAAAGTTACACAACTTAGCACTCTATGGTTTACCTCTTCAGGCAGCAATGGGAGCTTGGTGATGTTAAAGTCATCATACAACATGTAGAACTGGTCAAGGTACTTTTGTTGCATTCGCATTCTTGCTTTAAGTAATTTGGATTCTGAGTCTACAACAGAATTACAGATAGGTAGTTAGCCTTATGCTCCAAGCATTGACAAAAGTAAATGTATTAGGACATAAATGGAAATGGTAGCATACCTTCTTCGTCATAAAGTACTTGGTTAATGATAATATTGTGTGTATCAATTTCAAACTTGGTGAGTTCCTGCACCAGTCTCTCTGTTTCATAGAGAGAGAGGAACTCAGGAATGCAAACACAAACGAAGGTTGTCAAGTCCTGTGAAAAGTGAGATATGAGTGCATAACCAATACCTACAAAGTTGGGAACTTAATGTGGCTTTCATAATGATTCTAAAGACAGATCTTTCAAGAAGCAGACAGAAAAAAAAAAACTAAAAATTCCTCGAAAAGAACTGCAAAGGGCTTTCAAAACTGACACCTTTAAAAAGTATATCCACTTCTCTAGATAATAAAAAAGATAACAAAAGGGTTAGTTTTTATCACATAAGAGGCAAAGTATTTTCTTCTTTTTGGGACCCAAAACCCAAACAAGGAAAATACTGTATTCTTCATTTTCAATTTACAGTGTAGAGTTTCACTCTAACGTATTACAGATCAAAACCGCAACTTGCAGAATCTCAAAATGAACCATACAGTCAGTAGAAAAAGGAAAATGAATGGACAGACTTACTGGGTCTTTGAATTGTTTATTAACTTGTTCTATCACTTCTTTCATGCCCTCGAGCTTTCCTAAAATCGCATCCTCTCCAAATTCATCATCAACACCAAATAGGCGAGTCATCTGCTTCCAACAATTTTGAAATAATTAGTATCATCAACATAGAACAGCAGTAACTAGCTAACAAAACTCGACAAAAAAATTAATAAAAATGAATTATAGATTTTAAATGTTCTTAACTAATAAAGGTTTGCACACAAGGTTAGATTGGACAGAGGGTTCCATTAATAGCAATGGTAATAGGAACATAACTATTTGACTAAAATACTATAATTTCCGGTAGCCATTGACAATATAATGAACACCGGATGTGTTAATGAAACATGCTACAGTGCTAAAATAAAACACACGAAATCTGCATCTTACTATTTAACAGATTCTTCTGAAGCAAACACACCATTATCTCCATGATTCAGTTATAAGACTAATAGGAGCTTCTGACACGCAGACTTCTAAGAGTAGAGATGAAAACACAATTTTTAGAAACAAACAACCGCTTGTAACCCAATTTAAGTAAAAGACTACTTGAACTGAGATGAGATACATGAACCAGGGGGGAATATATCTCATGAAAGATGAACAAAGCAGGAGGTAAAAAGGGTCTCCAATTCAATCCCATACTGAGGGCGTGTCCAAAGTGCACATGGTGCACACTACAGACTGAAGCACATTAGTTGAATTTAACATATAAATGAACGTATAGAAACTGATTGTCTCCTCCTTGGTCAATAACAAAATGGACATAAGGTTTCCGGATTCACTTGGATTGCATTTGGATTTGTGGATAAAATGTGGGACTTGGATTAGACTTCTCAGTTTGAACTTTAACTTACTTGAATCAAATGTTTAAAAACAAATACAGAAAGACAAAAAATTTGTACCTTTTACTAGGTGTTTGAAAGGATTTTTTTTTTAAAAATCAGTATTTGAATACTCCATCTCAAATAGTCAGAATTTCATGTGGAGTATTAATATGAAATATTAATTCTAAAATTCAAGCCTAAATCTGTTATTGTAATCCACATATGTAAATTGCAGACCAGAACATTACTAAGATTTATACCTTACTTAAGAAATCATCATAGAATCTGAATATTAAAGAATAGATGCACAATTTTAGCCTGAAAAGTTGCTAACAATCATATGATTTATTGTTGGCAATGTGCCACATGCCCACAAAATGCATTATTGCAATTCTTTATAACTCTATTAGTACCTGACTCATTAAACCGCCAAATTTATTTTTCAAAGACATCACTTTTGCCAGACCTTTCTCCAATGTTGATGGAAACTGCAACAGCCGAAGCGTATGGCCAGTTGGTGCAGTGTCAAATACAATAACAGAATAATCCATTGTTTGTACCAATCTGCAGAGGATAATTTAAACGAATGATTACAACAGTGGTTGCTAAAAATTTAACCAAGAAAAAAAAACCAATGATTATAACAGTGTCAAGACAAGTAGCAAAGAAACAAAGTGAAGGGAACATGAGTCTCACTTTAACATCTCTGCAAAGCTCATGGCCTCATCAATTCCTGGAATAGCATTTGCTAGCTCTGAAACCAAACTATCCATTCCATTCTCTCCGCCCATGTCTTCATGCTCAACAGTAGGATCCACTTCCTATATAGGATCATAACCAAATAATGAGACTAAATATAATGCAAACCACTCATAGACGAACATATGAAGTCAGGTAATGAAGAACTTGCTCTACATTTAGAAAAGGGAACTCAAATTCTCAACCAATTACATAACCTATGAAGTGGGAATTCTGAATGTTATCAAATAACAGCAAATTCTAAGAAAGACATACATATCCAACAGCTGGGTATTTCCCAAATTCATCATTAACCCAAATCCCACCTCAAAAAGAACACAAAAAAAATGGTTTTTGAGTCAATTCAAAGCCAAGAAAAAGGGTTTATAAGCAAATTCTTCCCCAAAATTCACCAACAAACAGAAAAGATAGCGAATTGGGAATGAAAAAGCGTACCATGGCATAAAGATTGGGGAACCCATTAACCAAAGTTGGAGTCTTGGTGAACTTTTGCTGAAAAGCATCGCTGAGATTGTGAGCAGGGTCGGTGGAGATTATCAAAACAGAGGATCTGACAGTGGCGAGAAGGATCGAGAGGATTGAGCTACACGTCGTTTTGCCCACTCCACCTTTGCCGCCAACAAAGACCCACTTGAGGCTCTCTTGCTCCAGTACGTTCTGTAGAGTCCCCTCTGGTAAATCAGACGACGCTGCTGCTGTTGCCATATTAATTCACAGAGCTCGCCTTTGTGCTCTCTCTCTCTCTCTCTCTCTCTCTCTCTCTCTCTCTCTCTCTCTCCCCCCTCTCCCTCTCTAATATTTAGAACCCAGAAATCTAGAGAGAGAAAGAGACGGAGGTCATGTGAATCGAATTCTCAACCAGTCGAACTACTTGAACTAACGAGTTTTTGTTGCTGCCGTGTCAGTACTGTTCCGAGTCCATTTGTATTTGGGAGTTGGGATCAAATTACTGTATTAGCAATTAATATATTTTTTTAGAAGCAATTTTAAATATCTTTTTTATTTCGACCAAAATACAAATCAAATTTTGTTCGATCCTACTTTCACCCCTAGGATTTTGTGAAAAAAGAAAATTTAATTGTTAAAAAAACGCATAATATGTCATACTCGAAAATATAATAGAAATTCTTTTTCGATCTATGTGTTTTTCTTCTATTTTGAAATATATTAAAAATTAAGAAATTTTTTCGAATTTTCTATTCATGAAAGGTAATAGAGGCAAAATTTTAGATGTGATGACCAAAAATCCTAGAAACCCTTGGTTTTCCTCATGGCCAACCACATTGGGGCTCCTTGTGGCCACCCTCAAGGCCTCAACCAAACACCACCCCTAGAATCCTAGATGTAGGTGTTTGGCTTTCATGTTGTTGCTCTAAGACCTACGCATGAATCGATTATGCATCAACGGTCAGCAATTATCCACGTGCGAATGATCATACAATGCAGATGATCCAAGTAACCATTTTTGCAAGTTCCTTAGCAAACTTAGCACTTTCCCTGATTTTCCTAACAAAAATATTAAATCGGAGAATGCTTAATGAAACATAAGAGTTTAGGCATATAATGATCGAGCTCAATAGCATTTGGAGCACTTGGAAAAGATATATGCAAAAGGCTAATGTTCTCATTTTCATTTGAAATGATCTGAACACAAGCACCGAATAGCGTTGTTCGCATTGACTGATACTGAAGGAGTTTAGTTCTACTATACAACATGCATCATATGTTATTCAAGGGAAATTAGTAGAGAGAGTTGTAGGTGAAGCAGGTGGCAACAATGGAACAGATGCAGATGACCAGAGAAGGAATTAAGGTGGTATTCAAGACCTTGCTCACACCCAAGTACCCAGCTAGGGTTATTGTTCCATCTGCAACTACCCGGGCCAGGGTCCCAGCTTCGGTTGAAAGCAGTCCGCCATTGAAAGTCCCACGAGAAAGCCTGGATGACATGACGCGAGATAGGAGTGATAAGTTCACACCTGGATTAGTGCAGCAAGTGTTAGTTTTTCATTTTGAGCAAGAATTGAGCAAAACATGTCATATATTTAGAACTTGTAATATGGTGGCATAAGTTGAGGTGTTGAGCAAAGCAAATTTTGAGAACATTTCAGCTAAAAAAGAAAAGTGCAGAAAAAACAACCCACCAAAAACTATTACCAATGGTTAACAGCATTATTCCCCTAGCATATTTGGAAAATACAAAAACTAAATGAGGGTTCTTCCAGAGTCCAGACTAAACTTGCAAAATGGTTAGAGAATAGATCAATAAAGACGAGCAATCACCTTCAAGGACTTCAGCTGACACGAAAGTAAGAAGGGCTGAGCCGACATATTGGGGCACCGAGTAAGAGGTCAATATGTGGAAGCTGAGTAGTATACCTATGCATACCAAAATTTCAGAGGCCAATAGAACTTGCCTGCAATCAGGTCAGCAGAAAGATATATACATCAGCTGGTGAGGAAACGTATATAGTATTATAGTATAGTGATTTCTCATACTCGAAGGCCTACCTTTCTTCAAATATGTTGCTGACATAGCTTCCAATAAGAACATTGACTGGAAGCACAGTTAGCCCGAGACATGCAAGAAAGATTGCCACACTGCTAGTTGACCAAATAAAATAATATCCAGTGATGAGACTCGACTCAGCAAGTACAATCTCCATAGCATATTTGAGCATAAAATATATAAGTAGTTGAACCTGGTGGGAAACAGAAAGTTCGAGTTAGATATCATGACAAATATAGAAACAAATCAGACCAGTGATGGAGATTGTACTACCAAGCAAGATTGAAACCACCAAATAGCCACCTATTCTAACACAGCAAAACGCGCATGATAATTGATCCTTCAAATCAAAATTAGAAGAAACTCGATACCTTTACTGATGGTGTTAGTAATCTATAAGCTGACACTATTGAATTGACTGGTTTCTGGACTTCATCACAATCTTTGTCTCCATCTTCTTCAGCATCATCACAATCTTCGTCTCCATCTTCATCTTGTTGCTTAGCGTTGGAGTTCATCAGTAATGGTTGTGTAGAATTATTATCCACAGAAATATTTATATACCTCCCTGTTCGAACAAAACTCCACACTGATGATAATGAAGAATGATCACTAGTACCGCAAAGGATAAACGATCCAAAATTATATAGTATAATCAGGGAAATACAGTATATTGAAAAGAACTAAGTAGTTATGTATACAAACCAGAATTAGATTCCTCTGGCACAACATTTTCTTTACTTTCACGAGAAGGCTCTCTAAACGAAATGCAAAGCCACAGCAAATAGACAAGCCATGCAAGAGCCATAGCCCAACCAGGTAATGTGACTTCGTTGAATGTCAACTTATAAATCTTGAAATTAGTTTGGAATAAACAAGCAAGAGCAGGACCACACGCCATTCCAAGTGCACTAGCACTGACAAAACCAGCAGAAGCTTGCATTCGCAATTTGAGGGGTACACAATCACTGATATAACGCCGATTAACCGCTCTTGCAGAACCTAACCTGTGAATTGATAGCATGAATGTTTATGTGGATTAACAAGGTAAAATAGACATACTGGATTCGGAAAGAAAGCTTAATAAAAATATAAATGTTAATGAAGTAACCACATCAGCATATACTACTATGCATATTCACACAAGTAACGCAACTATATCAAGCTGGGGAATTCTAGAGTTCTAAAATCTGTTGTTGCAACTTACATCATCATAACCATACTTGTAGCAATAAATTAAACTTATGCTCTTACAACTCATGATATGATTTCATCTGTCAACCATCATAGTATACATTCCAATTTTTGAGTGATAAGGAAGTCGGGGGATTTGCTGTAATTCCTGTAAAGCCCCCTCGTTATTAATTTTAAGAACTTTCATGAATTATGTATTTCATTAATTTCATTATACGCTGCCGTTTTTAAAAATGTTCTTATTTCTGTACCCAGAATGGAAAGCGATAGTCCGTTTTGTAGATCAATAAGATACAATTAGTATCTTCCCTAAGAAACATAATGCCAAAGAACAATATACTCTAACCACTTACAAATGTATACAACTGACTACTTCTGAGTTTTCACATAAAAGTAGAGATAATGCAAATATGTCCTATTATATCCTTCAACTTTCAGTGTGACATGAATCAGCTAATCGAAAAATCACATGCAAGTTCCACGGTAAAAGAGTCACTTACCCACAGAAGAGCCGACCAATCAGAAGTACTGATAATGAATTAAGATCATACGCCAGTGCATATAGAGTATTTCCCAAAAGAAGAACAATACTACTGAATACCAGTGGTCTCATGTATGATCTATTTGACCATGCGCTGAAATAAACTGAAGAAAACACCTGGGCAACAGCCATTGATCCAATCACAGCACCACAGACGGTTGCTGCAGCTCCAAGGTTCATGGTGTATCTGTCAGCTGTTGGGACAATTATATATGTATTGACCATATAGAGAAATGTATTTGCCAAATTCAGGAGAAGTGACATGAAATGATATATGTTATCAGTAGGATCTTCAGATGAACTTGGTAACGCCTCCTGCATAATAAGCGCATGTTTTCCCAAATAATGAAGGAAATCTGTCGAGTTTGACAACCTGTCCACTGCTGCTCTAATAGAATCAACAACAGGATCCTGCAAAATACAATGCATCGAAAATTTAAAGGTCAGTTGTAATGTATAAACTGGACCAGCTAAAAGGAGACTAATATATGCTGGCGAAATGTTTTAGAATTTACTAATACCCCTAATTTAACACGTATGATTGTCAGAGTTGTTTTTTTTTTTTTCGGGATCAATTCAAGTGAACCTTTACTGATCCGATATCCCCATATGTAACACAGTGTTAAGTTGTGAAACAAAATGAACTACTTCAGCCAAAAGTTTTCTGATGTATGCATCCTAACTCTGTTATTGTACTTGGATCTGAGACCTGAGAAAGTTGAAGCACCAATCCCTTGCATACAAATGCACGTATCTGGTTTCAAGAGGATTGCCATTTTGAATAAATCCAATCAAAATCTTAATTTTGGTCATGTAAGGATAGAATTGCAGTGGCAGCGATTTTAAGATGGTTGCCAACAAGTTATGCCTTGTGAATAAGGATGTCTGTCCATGAATGCATGAACAATCTAGTACTAGAAGAAACGTTTTGAAATTCAATCAAATAGATTAGAAGAGTGTATCGACGTTTCATATAATACTTCAATGGATGTAAGAGTAAACCGGGTGGGAAAAAGCAGGCTGATCATATATTGATACGTAGCTCCCACGATGATCTTGAAGGTCCGCGAGGTTTCGAGATATGGCTCCCACAACGGCTCCAATACCCTGCATGTTTAGTACAAGCTGATTATGGTTAGATTCAGTTATAGAGACAGTAAAGCTGTTCAATATTGTACAGTTTTATAATATGCCAAGAGTGTGAAAAAAAAATAACAAAAAAGAGAACAAGTTGACACATTACCACATGCTTGCAGACTTGTCGTAACTGGGAATAAGGATGATTTGCACGGGTTTTGACATAGTAATTGGTAAATCTAAAGCCAAATCGCTTGTCAAACTTCTTCAATATCTTACGCAGACCGATGGCATTCATCTCAACAAAAAATAGAATTCTTAAGAGATCTCGACCAACTGATCGATATGCATCTCGCAGTTCAGATACTTTTTCACCATCTGCCTGTTGTAAGAGAGAATCATACTGCTTTCGAAGATTGGATAACCTGCTTGCAAGAATTCCTTGTTGTTCCAGCAGAAACATGACAAACTTTTCAATCTGAAATATAGAAACAAAAAATAAATTATTTTCATGGTTACATCTATGATTCAACAGTTACACTGTCCAGGAATGAAAGTTGATTAGTCCTGCTGGCAAAAATCAATGCTCTGATGAGTGATATCAATAAGAAAAATAGTGTAAGTGCACTTCAGTGTAGTCAATACAATAGCCATTTTCATCTATGGGAAATTAAGGGGAAAGGTTTTTTTATTTTATTTAAAAAAGGTGTAGCTTAGCTAGATTGAAATGTAATCATAAAACAAAAGCATCCAAGCCAGGAAGAACAATTGAGTTGATCCATACAAGTTTTTAAACAAAAGCACAGTAACTGTGATGTAAAATTTTTATAAAAACCTAAAGATGATGTTTTCAACTGGAAGCCTACCCTAGCAAAGGCAAGCGGAACCAGAGTGATACAACAGCAATGTCCAAAAAATCCCAGACCCTTTCTAGCTAGGCATGTAATGACCTGCTTCTGAAATTTCTAGATGCATGATAAACAACAACACAGATACAGCAGCTACAGAAACTTTGCCATGAGGAGTGACATATTGGCATCACTCGGAATAAAATTAGCAGAAGCATCAGAAAATGAAGGACTTGCAGTGCAGCAAATGACTTCACCTTCAGAGAAAACATAAATTCTATGCAGTAAAGGTTACCTCACAATCTAGCAATCTAGAGAAGTCCTTCAGAACAATGAGGTGATTCTCTGTTCCAACTTCAATTTGTTGTGTATACCGGTTGAGTTTCTTCTTCATTAACTTATAGTCAATATAGTATCTGAAGAAATAAAGAAATGGATTAAATGCCTTAGCATTTAGCAAAGAGCACTTACAGATCAAATTACTTGAACATACCTTTGCCATTCTTGAATTTGGGATTCTCTCAACTTTTTCCCAAATGCAACCATCTTTCAGAGTCGATGATACTGCAAAAAGCAGATCAGAAACACACAAAAGAACAAAACAAATAAAACTTTATGTACTGCTCTTTACTTTATAAGAGTCGTCAAAGCAGAGAAAGGAAATGAATAGTACATGGAAACTTTTTCTTTCCTCTTAAATCTTAAATGTTAATTACATGTTTGATTGACCAAAAAATGAAGACAAGATTCTGTAATATAATATTTCCCACTGAAAAATTTCTCAATATATCCAATATTTTGTAACCTGTTGTTGGAGAAAATTTCACTGTGATTATTCATTATGTTGGGTTTCCCATTTCCTTCCAAAAGAGACAGAAATTGGAAACAATACGGAAATAGAATTAATTCAAACAAACAAATTAGAATCTTTGATTGCCCCCATTTTTCTCAGCTATATACACTTTCCTTCAAAGAAAACTTCAAAGTTCTTTAAAAAAAAAAAAATTCAAAGTCAGTAACTTTGATTCGGAAACAGTAAATTTCAAAGCACACAGTCAAACAATAAACAGGAAAAAAAAACACAATCCCTGTTATTTTTCCAGTAATCAAAAGAGCCAACAAGGCTACAAGAGAACAAAAACAAATTTCAAAGGCTGATACAGAGACAGCGTTTCATTTATAGCTCGTGGCTCACACCCTGACATTAAAAATAACAGAGCAAAAAGTTGATGAAAACCCAGAAATTAGGGGACTGAAAGAGAAAGAGGGTATTTACCAGAAATCCAAAACTCAAAAGCCCTATGGTTCATCTTTTATGCATTGTAGGTGTTCGATAAAATGACTGAATGAGCTTCTTTCCTGAAAGAATTATTTATGGAGCAAGAGCAATGAACTATATACCTGGGAAACCAAATCTGACGAGAATCCGGAAATTTTTTTATAGGGAAAACGGCTTCTGGAATCTAGTCCAAATTAAACTGGAGGAAGAAGAGGAGGAGCTCTCTGTGTTTTCTCAACTGAAAGAGAGGAGTGTCAGGTCAAGGTCATCACTATATCTCCCGCGAAATTTGGTTTATGTGTCAACTATCCACGAACGGGTAGTTTATGTCCACGTGTCGCCTTTTGGGCTCTGAACTCAGAAACCAAGATTTTACACCGTCAAGCTCCGTCGTCGCCATCCGTCATTTGCCCCACAAAATAAAAGATGCACCGTCAACCGCCATCCACACACACAACCGTCATCAAGTTCAGGATGAAGACAACACGGTCGCTATACAAAAGCTCGAAACCAAGCCCAAGGATTTTCCTACGCACCTCACTCGGTTTTTTCTACGCAAAGTTTTTAACGAGACCACATTTCTTTCACTCAGTTTATATACGAAACAAAAATGTAGTGGGGAGCTAGAAATCACACACATGCATATATATATATATATATATATATAATGCAAATTAAGAAGTATATACTGTATATGAATAGTACGTAGTGCACTTACAGTTTGCAGAACCGAGCTGTTGATCAGTCGGAAGTTCTGGTAATGAAGATGCATGATCCCTTCTGTGGCCCTTCAATTCTGATGATGGACCTCACTTGTCGATGGGACTGTATATCACATCCATGTCACATAGTCGGTATCGTAACTATTGTACCTAACTACCTATCACATATTAGAATTTTCCACTTTCATTCACTTTCATTAGTGAAATGAAAGTGTTTGAAATCTAATCAAATCTAATCTAATCTAATCTAATCTGTTTAATTGGTTTTGGATTGGATCTTTGATTTGATTGGTATCTTTTGTCGAAACATTTTAATCCATTTCAAAAAAAAAAAATTCTATAGCACCCCTTTGTTACGGTAAGCATTTGTTTTGGAAATTGTAAGACTTCTGATCTCTAATGGTGCTCTTTATTTTTAGTTTAATTTTTGGAAAAAATAACTAAAAGTTAAATTGGAAGCTACATTTAGAGAGTCTTAATTAAGAAGAAACGAATTGTAAATACATCAAAAAATAAGAAGATAGGAATTATAAATACAAGGAAAAAAATCACAAATAGTCACTCACTTTTCACTCATTCGACACTTTAGTCACTCACTTTTGCAAAATATCACTTTGGTCACTCACTTTATACCCTCTCATACACTTTGGTCACTCAATCAACTTTCTCATTAAAAATTGACCATACAAAATAGGACATGTGGCCACTCAAGTGATGTTTTTTAATGAGAAAGTTGACTGAGTGACCTATGAGAATGTATAAAGTGAGTGACCAAAGTGACATTTTGCAAAAATTAGTGACTAAAGTGTCGAATGGGTAAAAGGTAAGTGACCATTTATGATTTTTTTTTCTAAATACAAACGAGATTATTTAATACGCTAGGGGTCACTTTCTCTCTCCCCAATTTTTTTGAGACAAGGGCCCCGACCGCCCTCAAACCTTCATTAATGAAATAACTGAATACAAGGGGGGACATAGTGCCTAAACCCCAAATTACAATACGCATCTAGAGAACGTCTCACAATAATAGCAAGAGTCTCTACTAAAAACATGTATTCAAATAAGCACCATTTAGCAGGGATTGCATCAATGGCAATACCAACCGCTATACAATATAGGCGGCATACCGGAAAGATCATGCTAAAACAAAGCCATAATTTACCAATTAGCCCAACTTTCTCACTATGCAGCCAACCGAAACTTTCCAATTTTAGAAGCTCCTAGTTTTTTTGTTATTATAGGAGCAAAGCAAAAAGAGAATGATTGAAGCAATTTTTTTGAAGTTTTTCCCTAAATTTTAACTTAAGAGTTCATTTAGGAAATCTATTGATTGAAGATGCTCTAAATAATTATCTAAAGGTTTTCACAGTTATATATACTTACAATATTTCTATGTCAAACTCAATCTCCAAAAAAGAAAACGATTATACACTAATTTTTGTCGCTCAATGTTTAGGTACTTAAGGCCATCTTTAATTGTCAATTAAATTCACATTATTGTCGGTTTAGATAGAATTTTGTTAGGTATTTTGCAATGGAAAAAACTTAGGTCTGAACTAGGTCGGACCTGTGTGTTCAAACTAAAGGTTATTTGCATATATTCGGTAATTTAGTTTCATCATTTGAACCATTCATCTATTAAATTAACCTTTAAAGATCATGTTTTTAAAAATTTAACATAAACATAAATCGTTTATTCATGCAATTGCATCAAAACAATGAATGGTTAGTCATAAAAATATTAATTTTTATAAAAATCGTCCATTTGTTTGAGATAATTGGATGAGTTAACAATTTTTAATTTGGATGATTTTTTACAAACATAATCTTTAAAAGGTTAATTTAAAAGATTAATGGTTCAGATCATATAATTAGATTGCCGAATATATGCAAATAAGAAAAAATTCTGACACACATGTCTGACCTGGTTCATACCTAATTTTTTTTCTTTCTTTTTTGCGATTATGTGTAATTGAATTATTGGAGACATAGTCATTCTCAAATCCGACTCTTATTCTACAATCACTTCTTAGGTAGACTCAATGAGTTCTATGGAAGCATTGTTTTAGTTTGCGGTACTAGTCTTGATATAAGTTTATGAGTTCTTTTAAAAAATTTGGTTATTTTAAGTTTTATGAAATTAACTAGAGTTCAAGTTTTTAGATTATGTGAGATGGATGGATAATGCAATATTGCAATTTTGCACACTAACTTTAATTTTATACTGTTGAGCACGTTAACATTTGGGAGCAAATTTGCTGCCCACCCTAACCTGGGGTGGGCAAATACCCACCCTCAAGCAATTGACACGTGTCCCATTCCTTAACCCATAGTTCAATAATTTTTTTTTTAGTTTTTTTTCTCTCCCTCCCTCTCTCTCTTGCTCATCGACACACTCTTCTGGTTTGGGATTATCAAACCACTAATACAGCAGCCCCCTCTTCTTTTTCTTCTCCTCCGATCTATTCCACAATCGCCGCCGCCATCTCCTACCTCAAACCCCAAGCCCAATCCATTGGCCTCCAATCACTTCACCCCCAACCTGGCCCGGATCCGACCCGACCCTCACTTCCCTCCTCGGCGATTTTGAGAGAGACTGGGGGAGCGGGGCGGTGTTGGAGGAAGGGGAGGCGGCTCCAGGAAAATTGTGCGGCGCGGAGGTCGCTGGAGAAGGGGCGGTTGTTGAGGTGGGTGGAGAAGGTGGCGCAGAGAGAAGAGGTGGTGGGCGTGTGGAGGAGGAAGAGGGCAGGGATGGTGAAGAGGACGGTGAAGAAGAGGGTGGTGCAAAGATTTGATTGGGGAAGAGAGAGAGAGATCGAGGACCGAAGAGATAGAGAGAGATCGAGGACCGAAGAGATAGAGAGAGAGAGACCGGAGGAGAGAGGCTAAAAAAAAAAAAAAGTGTTAACTATAGTTAGATTGTGGGGGCACGTGTCAATTGTTTGAGTGTGGGTATTTGCCCATCCCAGGTTAGGGTGGGCAGCAATTTGCTCCCTTAACATTTCACCCCAAAAAGCCTCGATGGTGCAAAACTCACATGACCCACCACCATCATCTCCAAAGTCCAAATTGATGGATAAACCTCTTATATCACACAATTATAAAGTGCTCCACTTGTAGGAAAGAAAAGTTAATATCCACTAACCCAACATCATCATAATGATTTACGAATAACACCATAACATTATTAGATACTAATTACCAAATAAAACAAAATATCATGACAAACTTTTACTAACATCATTAGAAAGATTGCGAAACTTGATTAATTAACAAAATCCCAAAACATAAAGTGACAATAGCAAAAAAAAAAAAATTTAGAGTGACAGTAACATAAAGTGATTAATTAACAAATCAACAAAACCCAACCCTAGTCTAACAAAAAAAAAAGGTTCACCAACAAGCATACTCCAAGTGTAGTGTAATGTGTGACACATTAATAGTAAAGGATGCCCAATGAGGTGACAGACACATAAGTCAAAAGGAAAATGGTAATACTATATATGATTTTTACTAGGAACATATCTTTGGTTAAGGATAACATATCTTACACGTGGACGGTGGAGACCTTAATTTACTAGGGACAGAAAACATAATATAGGACAATTATGTATGTTTGTGTCTCAAGTTGTGCATACCTTCACATGTCAATTATCTTTACATGAGTTATTATATGGTCCACTAAGAATATTCTCACCCCACTCTTATCCATTTCACCAATTTCAGATAATTAATTTTTAATTTCTTTGAAGCCAAATATTAACAGATTTTGCCGATTTGGAAACTTGTATATAAAAAATTTAATAGTTATTGGAACTTTTTCGATGGGATAGTTATTTGAACTTTGATTTTGGTGAAAGAAAATATAACAAGACTCCTAGTTTATACGCGTGGTCACCAAGCTACAATCAATACAAGCCATGTAAAGCATTATTGGTGTATATATATATACAGTCTCATTCACATGCGCACGTCCGCACGTAAAGTAAAATATGAACATCCTTATACTGACTAATTGACAACATAACTCAATCATCGGAATCGTTCATCGTTTAGATTTATTTTCAAAAATTATTCTTGCAAAAAATCAGCCGAATTGAAGATTATTTGGTTACTATTTGTTGTATAGTTTAAAGACAAATACAGTCCGTCAGATAAGGTTGAAACGATGAATGTGGTAATCAAATGGCTAAATAATTTTCAATTTGAATTTTTTATTTATCAAAATGATCCTTGAAGGGTGACCTAAAATATAGACGGTTTTGATCATTAGTTTGCACTCGCAATGAGGATGTTCACATTTTATTTTACGTGCGGACGTGCGCATATGAAGAATACTATATATATATACTCAAGTACGAACTACATACTCTTCATACCCTCGATGTGATTTACGATTTTTAACAAAGAACTTTTGTAATCCAAAAAGTTGTTTAATGGTTAATTAGGGTTTGATCAAATCGAAAATCCTTTAGTTATATAATTGTAAAAAAAAATTATGAACAATTTGATAATAATTAAGATCATTAAAATGAACTACTATCATTAAGATCGTTTAGTTGTTTTTTTAAAGATAATTAAATAATTGTAAAAAAATCTTCAATTACTTTAAAATAATTTGGGATATGAAAGTGCAAATTTACAAATTTGTTAATGACAAAGAGGTGAACAGACAACTTAACTAAGAGATGAACTTAATAATTATTCTAAACTCAATTATGAAGACCCAACAATTGTTTCTTTTCTAAAGGAATGTAGTGTATGAAGATGTTTGATATTGATAGCGCAGCTTATGAATTATTGGATCAAATCACAATCAGATGGACTAAAACCAGTTAACTAATCAATGTCGATCAGTTACCAGTTCACAATCAATCACAACTTGACTTATGTATAAGCACGTTCTACAGGACTAAAATCAAGTTCAATATATTAATTAAGGATAAGCTAGGTAAGTGACATTGATTAGGTATAAGGTAAGTATAACTGGTTACATTAATTGGTTAAGGTATAGTAAGGCTCTTGACTTACAAAATTAAAGATCAAATCATCAAATTAAGTATAAGGTAAGTGACATTGATTAGGTGCGTATACAAGAAATTTCTTGGTGTCAAAAGAGCAAGTTTATAGGTAAAAAGCAAACTTCATTAGTGGAAAAACCGAAAAACCACACATAACCAAATCACCATATCAACTTTATTAAGATTTTGATTGGCCTTAAGAAATGTTTTATTAATTGTAATTTAGACATAGGTGTCTCATGAAGATTTGTACAAAATTAATACTGTAATGTACGTGGTTTTTTTATTAGTGAACCTAGCTCAATTGATCGAGCTAGTATTATAAGATAAAAATAAAGTACACCTGGTTAGGGAGCATATAAACCTGATATCTCTCTAAACGATTACATAAAAGCATAAGTTATAACTGACTAAAAAAAGTAATATTGGGATTCTAACTTGCGACTCCATTCAAATTGTTAATGACCGAGAAATGTTGCTAGACGAATAGTTAATTGGTAACGTAGCAATAATTATGTAGCTAAAAGTAACTCTCAGACGTTTCTCTATATATCTAGCTTGACTCCTTAATTAGACTATGTTTGGAATTGTTTCTGAAAATGATTGCTTTCGGCTCATTAATTGATCATGTTGTCATACAGTTTTATAGGTGTTGTGGAAACTAACCCTAATGTGATCGATCACTTAGATTAACTAGGGTTCTCACTGTATATATACGTACACCCACGTACACTTAGAGTAATTTGGAGTACGTTTGTCTCCTTGCACCAGTAAGAAAATGATGAAGTAAAGTTATATATAGGGTTGTACGTTATAGTAGTTCTTGATAACACTGGTGAAGTTTCCTTTTGGTGCCTCCAATGAGTTTCACTTGTTCCGCGACTTGATCGGATCGGAGCACTTGAAAGTTGAAAACCCCATCTTGCTGATCAATGCTTGAACGTACAACTCATCATCGGAGTGCAAATGCTCAGCTGATCCGATTTTCGCTGGGATCAGAGCTTTGTTTTCTTATTCATCTTTTGCGCCTCCATACTTGTTACTTTAAGATCAATGAGAGGTTTCGCTGATGAGTCAGTCCTGTTCGACTTAATTTGAGGGAATTATTATTTGGCTTCACAACAACTTGTTGTTTCTGGCCGGATCACTTCTAGTACTTGGTCGATCATCTGATTAACAAGACTCTACAATAACTTTCCACACATCCGCAAGTTCTCGAGCAAGATGTCGAATCAGCTTTGATCCATGCTTTCGGAGACCACTTACGACTTCTCCAATCTCAGTCGCCTCAAGAATCTCCTTAGTCATGGCCATAAACTTTAGTTTGCTCAAAGGCTCCAACACTAAAACCTCATTATTAAGTCTTCTTTATCACTGTTTTGAAAAACTTGTTTGATTTTCAAGACCTCTCAGACCATCAAAGCGTCTTTTCCATTGGTCTGAGTGGCCATGACCTCGAGCCTCTTCAGAGACTCGAATGTAGCACTGATCCTACTTAGAAACATGTCTTTGATACCCAAGATCTCTGTAACACTAATTATTTCTTTCTCATCATCAGATACGTGCTCTGCTGTTCTTAGAAAACAGCCGCTCGGCTAAACGTACTATATATCCTGGCGCAAGTTGAACTCCTTTGGAGAGTCCGACACGGCCACCAATAGCTAGTCCAATATCGCCCCGGCGATGATATCAAATATGTAATCAGAATTCCCAAAATAGTGCCTCCAATAATTCAGCCTAGCCTCTTCATATTGTATATATATACTAAAACGTACGTCGCACATGTTATGTATGTAGCGAAGAAATGTACGTACATTTTAGTATATATGTGAGAGACATATATAGAGAATAGAGGGATTGAGAGTGTACATTGACATTAATATCCATCAAATTGACTCTTTAAGATTCCGAAGGTGGGTTTCATAGAAGTCCTTTTCTAGTATTCTACGACCAAGACAGAAAATCCTAATTGTGGATGTAAAGAATCCACGGGTCATGGGACAAGTGACTTACCAATTTTGGATATATTTCATGATACATTAATATCCATCAAATTCTTGTATGAAGAAACGACATTCTAATAGGAGAGAATATATGGTCTCCTAGCCTTTCAGAGCTGGACCACAAGCCCAATCAATGGCTGCCGGCAATCATCTGGGGTGTGTCATCAGCTTCACGAACACCAAAACTTTCCATTTTGGAAATTAAGGAGCTTTTTAAATTTGATAGCAGGAAATAACATTTCTATTTAAGTTTTAGGATTTAATTAGTAGTTTATATTGTAGAATCGATAAATAAGTTGTATCTTTGTCCACATATATATAACTTGTTCACAGGTGCTACTCATCTTAGGTAATTCCCATTCAAGCTATGTACACACTAGCTAGCTAGCTCTTAAATAGCTTCATGCTGCATCTTTTCCATGTTGATTTTCGATCGGCTCTCTTAATCAGAATAAGAGCTAGCCAAGTGAAGTTGATTCTTGTTCTAATCTCAATTAATTAATTAGCACTAAACCATTTGGACAAAGTCACCTACGACTAAACCATTTTCCTCAACAATGTCATTCCAGCTAGCTTTTGGCACATAGCTAGGGTTTATCTTTTCATCACCTCTTCCGCCATCAAAAAGATTTTTTGGGTCTACAACGGAAGAGCCAAGTTTTGAATATATCTTTCTCGAGGCTTTCTATCTCATCAATTAGGTTCAAATTATAAATTCCTCTATAAGGTTTGATCTAGAGCAATGACAACATGTTTTCTTCGAGCTTTGTTTCACTAGCTAGCGCGCAGTCATCACGTTCCCTTTCAATTTCCGGAGGATGATCCTCTTGTATATATACTTCAGGCAACTCAGGGTACTGTGAGCCTGGATCATTAATACTTGATGAAGGTACGGCATTGTTCTTCGAAGACATGACCCATTCGTATTTCTATGCTTGGGAGCCCAATCATTTTTATCATATATAATTAAAACTGTTTTTATTTTCTTTTCCAACTTATTATTATTATTATTACTGATTTTTGTTTGTGCTTGATGATGTAGCTATAGGGTTTAGCCATTGCTGTTAACAATCTTGGATATAGTAATGACCATAGATCGTTCTTAGGGGGTATATATGATCTCCCATTGGCATTAGGAAAGTTTGGGCAACTTCAAACTCTCTAATCAGGAACCCTAACGGTAGAGATATCATGGGACATGAAGTAAAAAAATGGGATAAATTCAATTTAATTAAGTATTTTCGAATTAAAAAAAAGTATTTTGTAAAGTCCTTTTAGGGTTTTTCAACATTTTAATTGGGGCTCAAGTTTTACAGTTGGGAGATCGATAAACTTGAAGCCCAAGTTTTTTCGCTTTGCCTATTCCCACAAGGAAAAAGGAATTCCGATCGAGACAAGGAAACTCCGTCAATTCCTTATATAATGCACCTCCCAATCTCCTAATCCATCTCCACTTTGTATTGTTATCTTTGCAGTTCTCATAGGAAAGTTTCTGATTCCCAATTTTCTATTACCCGATCTAGCTAGAACTTGGTTTTCTTTGTCAAATTCCATGGCAACGATCCGGACTGAGTCGCTGAATTACTGGAGGAGTTACTTTGCAACTGCAAAGAACTCCAGTGTTTTCGATATACTCGACCACGCCATCACTGTGGCTGCCTCCGATTTTCCGGAGGAGTTCAGTCGGCAAAAGGGTCGACTTGTTGAGAGGTTGTCTTCGATTCGGGGTTTGGGTGGTGATCAACCATCTGAGCTAAGGTTTGGTGGAGCTTCTAAAACAGGGTTTGATCAAGCTTTGACAGAACAGAAGGTTGAGCCTTTGAAGCCAACTCTCAAAGTACGTATAAAACTCGTACAGCGACCCAAGGATGATAAACTGATCAAACCTTGTTTGGACGAAGCTACATTGAGCAAGCCCTGTATAGGTGAGGCCAAATTGATCAAGCCACCTTGTGTTGATGAAGATAAACTGATCAAGCCGAAGCCGAATCCGTGTTTAGATGAAGTGGCAATTGAGGCAAAGCTTCAGGCCACTAAGAGAAAATTACACAATCAATATGAAGAGATTGAGAACATCAAGAGGCAGAGGAGGATACAAGTCTTGAAGGATCTCCCCAAGCAAGACTTCAAGATTGGCTGCCCTACCAGTACTAAACCACAAGGGAAGAAACTTGGAAACCATAATCTGCACTCCGCGGCACGTAGGCGGGTCTCAAATAAGCTTGGTTTTCAGGGTTTGCAATGTAGTAGGGTAGTTAGTGCTACCCATTGAATGTGTTTATGTACATTCTAAGTTGTACCCAAGTTGTATCTGTGAATTATTCAGTGAATGCGAAAACCCTTTTTTGCAAATACTTCCTGAGTTTGCATTCATGTGTTCAATTCATACATTCCAGATTGATATTACTGGGTACTATGTCCCTCTATCTAGCACTCTCAATTCTCTGCAAATAGTTTCTGCAAAATAACTGAAACTTTTATTAGAACAGAATGCTAAGAGATTTTCAGAAAACATAAACAAGCTTCTCAAGTTGTGAAGTAATCATTTGTTAGACTCCTTTCAAGAGAGAATAGGAAACATAAAGAGAGAGCACTATGATAAAAGTTGCATCAGTCTCAATCTCCACGGTAGCTCTCAGTTTCTTTATTTTGGGGGTTGAGGCTTTTGTCCTGATCTCCTTGTCGGAATTAAGCATGTTAGGAATTTCATATATAAATTAAATTCAGCCATAACAAAAGAATGAGGACTTTGTTACTGTAGTTGAATTGCTTTAATTAACTTTTATAACAAAAGAATGTTGAAAGGACTTGGCTAGTCACATTTTATCCTCAGCTAAGCGTAGAAAAGCATCAATAAAAGAAAATTTATGGTTGAAAATGGTTGATAAATATTCTATACAATGTGACTGTTAGTGTCAAGCAATGTCTCTTCCTCTGTTTGGATGAGAGTCATAGGAAGCTGATCATAGCTTGACTTGATAATCTTATTCAATTCGTTTTCTACTCGAAAGAATACCCATTGGAAGCGTCGAAGAATCTCCAATGCAGTGATCACAAATACAGTCATGTAGTTGTGACGAAGATGAGCTGAAAATTTGTATGTCCATGCACATCGCAAGATCATGTTGCTTCCTATTGCCCAAAAATATACCTGCAATGCCATAGGTAGACAATGTCACAAAGGAAAGCTCTGCCTCCTTATGCATAACCAAGTCAATCTAATAGACCAAGTCCTTACCCATTTTCGTCCATATAGTAAGTAGGAAACTAAACTTGGTCTGCTGAACTTGAAAATCCGAGTGAAACCACTGTCGATCAATGGGGAAAATGAGATTAATATGAAGAGATAATGGGGAAGGCTCCAATGTTTATCAGCATTCAAAATGCTCGAGAATGTAAACTCATTCGACTTCAATGTAAAAGAAAATCCAAAATGCAGTAAGCTTGTCATACCTCAAATCCCAATCTCGAGCTATATCCCAGTAGAATGAATAGAGTGAGTTAACAACACTAGACAGAAGCCAAAGCGGCTGATAAAAGTTGGTCCACCTATCAGGGAAGACATGATATTTAAGGGCCGAAAGAAAAATCACTGGGACTGCAGTCGAATATTTTAAAGCTGAAAAGCACATTTATATGAAGTTAAAATGACATGATAGTATTAGCAGAAAAAACGACATGATTATATTGAATAAGCAATGTACTAAAGCTGCATGACTTTAAGCTGTATTAACATAAGTGATTTCAATAGATGAGTACATGTGAAAAAGAGTTACTTTTGACAAAAAAGAAAGAAAGAAGAGTCACTTAAATCCCGCTTATAAATGTCAGTTTCTGCATATACATTTGAAGTTTGCACAAGCTACCCAAAAATAATTACAATAGTTGAGACCTAAAGAACATGCTAATAAGAGCCACATATGCATGAGTCAACAGTAAGGATTACGAACCCCCAACTTCAAGTGATTGTATACCACAAAACAAAAACCATTTCAAATATAAATTTGTTAACATATGGCTTAGATTAATACTAAGAATAATTCAGACTACAGAAATATTTGATTAGGATTTAGGACCTTTAGGTAGTTAGGCCACATATATAAGAGCAACAAATCCTGAACTTCATACTTGGCTTTTTTTTCTTCTCCTTATGCAAATTTAGTTGCTAGTACCTCGCATTTGACTTATTAAATTAGACAATGTGAATTATTCACTCTCTGTTTTGGTTTCCTTAAAACTTTTTTCTCATGTATGAAAACTAAATTTGATCCCAAAGATAGTGTTTTTAACCGGTCACATATTTATATGGACAACTTCCACAATAATCCAACAGAATCAAAGTATACCATTCACTGCCATGGACCTACCAAATCTATAAAACCAATATTGATTGCAATTTATCTGAAAGATAAAGAGAAGGATAGCCAGGATATTTTTAAATTCACCAAATGACAATTTTAGGTAACAAGCAGTCAAAGAGGGATGAAAAAACCAAAAGTCATTACCATTGAAAAGGGTAGTCTTTTCTTTTGTATCCTTGTATTGACGAAGGCATTGAAATAAACGGCAAACATAAGGAAAAACAAGCACTAGTGGGATTCCAATTGAGTGGCTGCCACAAACTGAATCAGCTTCAAGCCATGCAATAGTGGCAACCTGCACATTAAAAGAAATTTCATCTCAATGATATCTTACAAGATTTGGAGTGACTTCACAGTATATATAGACCAATACAAAATTCTCCCCTTTCATAACAAACTAAAACTAAAGAGAACATAAAGGAGAGCAGAGAGAGTTACAAACCCAATTTGTCACAAAGTTTTTGACCTATTACAAGAAAAGTACGAAATGAAAAGCTGGCCAATGGATATATCATTCTTGTTTCCTTAAAAATAAGCTAGAAGTGGATTATTTTATATAGTAGATTTACCAGGAATTAACCAATGGATATCCTCTTTTCTATTTTCTAATGATAATTGATATTCTATTTGTCTTTGGCTGGTGGGCCTCAATTTTTTACTTGCCATGAACTGAGCAAAGACTTATGACAGAAGAATACAGCAGAGAATGGGATTTGAAATGGATAACATTAATGAATTCTGCAGAAACACAAATAAAAACTGTAGATATTTAGAGAATGGACGCATACTCCTCCCAAAAGTAAAATGGTGAATTAGTTGGCTTTTGACAGTCAACATGCAAAGGAAATGAACTTAATGCTTCAAATCTTACCTGCCCACGAACCATTCTACAGACTGAACGTTCCAAATCTGAAAACACCTGTATGCAATTAACATCACAATCCATATTCATTATGAGCCATGAGAATTTTTAAGTTAGCCATAAAGGATTTTTTGTAGAATGAGAGATGGAAAATAGGACTCAAGTGTAACAAATAATGTTGATAAAGCTAATACTAAAATGGAAGTGTATGACTGATCACATGTGATTATTTGACGACAATGACTACAAGGATATAGATTCATACCTTTGACATAGAAGTTAGAATATCAGCCAAGAAAAAGTCAGGGAATGTTATAGCCTGCAGATTGTAAAGACCTATTTCAATTAATTGACAAAATGATTAGCTCTATGAACGCCATCCACTAAGAGACCAAAATATCCATGTGCTGACCCATATTGCTTTGAATAGATATTTTCTTTCCCACTTTAAAGATTTTTTTTCCCAAGTAGTTTTTTCATAAGCAAAATTAAAAGATCTATACTACTTATCAAACTATTTTACATGCATCCAAAAACACATGAATGTTGTCAATTTGACAGGAATCTCGTATGTTTTTACTGTAATCTTATTCATTCCAGGACTTGACAAACAAGTTTCTCTCGTTTTTTGTTTTTTATTTTTTTGTTAACTTATGCAATCTTGTCAAACCTTGATTACTACTTCATCCAGACGGAAGACAGGCAAATACAACAATCCATATTATAAACTTTGCCCAATTTAGTTGTTTTTACCATGTGCCCAAGTATGTCCGGATACAACCAACAAGAAAAAAAAACTTGCCTGCACTGGAAGAGCTATCCTCCACAGTGTCCTTAATAAGAAGTAGCGAGATGACAAATAAAAAATATCAAAGGGGAATATCAGAACCATAGCAACAGCAATATACAGGCACACCTGCAAGAAGTATACAGACACTTAGAAACACTTATCTTATGCAGAAAATTTAACAGCGAGACTAGTGAGCCATTGTAAATCTAGTACAAATTACAATACAATAGTGTCATATATAATGCATATAAAAAACAAAAACAAAAATCTAAATAATAAACCAGGACTGCATCACACAGCTATGACATGATAGCAGACAAACTGTTTTAAGTAATAAACTAAGACTGATCAATATCTCCTGCACACATATAAACATTAAAGGAAGGTGATTAATAAACCAATTGGAAGTGCCTTAGGCATGCAATTAATCTAAAGAAAACCAGAGCAAGGAGCAAATTACGAGAAAGGGCTGATATTACACTGGTTGTGATGCAGCCAATAGTACTTTTCCGTTAGAGTAAAGGTTCAGGTATGCAGTCATGCTAGTAGGGACAATGATGGTCATCCAAGTGCTACACTGCATATAAATGCCAAATAATTAGGAAAAAAGAAAAAGAACAGGCATTCTGAATGAATGAGGTCGATCAGGACAAACATACAACTATGAAGCAACATTAACATAATAACAAGAATTGGAGATAAATATTATTCCATGAATACATGAAACAGCATGGCATAAGACATATGTTGCATTAAGAAAACAATCACTTACATGTATTGAAGGGTTAAAAAAAAAAAAACCTGACCTATATCTGGTTTTCTAGAAAATAGACAATAATAAATAACAAAACAGAATGTGTAGTCCAGGAAGATAATACACTACTTATTATAATGGAATGGTGCAAGTAGAAGAGACTTTATTGCAACTCAGCAAGGCCATGGTTGGCTCAAGTGTGCACATAATGACATGGTATAGCCTTTGTGATGCACACATTACATATACATACATAAAATTACAGTAATTAAAACATGTACATACACTGAAGCACATCTACATGCATAAACAGTTGAATCTGCCTATATGTGTTACTGTGCAGTGTCCATGTGTAAATTTCCAATAACATGGAGCGGTTCACCCCCACTCCAGATTATGGAACATAATTCCTGTGAAATTTACACCATCATATTTTGACGTGCCAACAAAGCTGGTGAGGCAATGAAAATTACAAATTCTGTTTGTTGCATACAGAGGCTCAAGAAAGGCTATTCACATATTTATAGTTTGAGTGCAGTATTCAAATATTTAGACCTCACCATCATAAAAATTTAATAAAGGCAAGAGACTTATAGAGAACCGCTAGTACCTTCCATATTTCTTTGTGAGTGAGATGATTTTGATCAAGATCAAATATTTTTGCATAACCAACATTGGCCTGTGAAAAAACCCACAAGTTCACTCCCCAGAGCCAAACCATCAAAGTCTGCAACACACAAAATTAAAAGGTAATGTCATTATCTGAAATTGATCGACGTCAAGAAAGTTTGACAAAAAAAAAAGGAACAACACCAACAATCAAGGCTCACCACGAGGAGGGGTGGATTATAATACAAAAAGGCCTCATATAAGAATAAATTACGCAAATCAGCACTCATTCTCATGACAGAATCCCATCCAATCTGTTTGAAACGAAGAACTATAGTATAAGCATGGTAGCAATTTATATCTACCAGACAATGCTTCAAAAGTATTCATAACACATTAGAGAATTTGATTAACACTGACCTTGCAACAACTGATTCCCCATATCATGAAAAGTAGTACCTGAACAGGTAACGTGCTAGAGGATCAACCAAAAAACGATGAATATGAATGCTATAAACCTAAAAATGATTGAATAACTAAAAGAAAAAAAATCCAACCTTGAACCTCCATAAAAATACTGGAGACGGAAATATAGCAGCACTATGAATCTGTGAAATTGGACTCTTCATTTCTTGTACGCTATATATCCAGAGTCAGCTGTACCTGAAACTTTTCTTTAGAAAACACAATCTAAAAATGTATTCAAATTAGCAAACCAGTATCAAGGACACACATATACCCTAATACCCACATAGAAAAACAGATAAAAGAAATCACAAAATAAACGATCACCCATCTCTGGTAACACCAAAAATGACAATGTCCAATCGCAAATGGTGTATACATACGTTTCTTCACAAAATTAAAACAAAACAAAAAAAATTGAAAACTGAACATTATTAAAGGAGAATGCTTGGCTAATGAGAACGAACGATGAAAGCGAAACTATAAGGGAAATTGTTTGGTTACCGATTGAATACATGCAAGTGTTTGCGACTTTCAGATCTAAGACTGATTCTGAGGGTTTAGGTGCACAAAAAGCTCAAAGCTTTGCACGCATGGTAGCTTTTGGAGAACCAGAGGGCTTCTTCTTCTCACTCTGTGTGATTTACCCGCCAGTGTTTCTGTGGTGGACCCTCCTGATTTTGCCACGTGTATTGAAACGAAAGATGGAAACTTTGTGTGTGGAGAGAAATTTTGTGGGTGTGAAAAGAATTAAAACTTGAGCTGCCCAATTGCTTAAACCCTGAGCTCTTGGGTCTCTGTCTTTCTCAGAATACAGAGAGTCTTTCTCAGAATACAGAGACAGTAATGGCGAGTTCACAAGAAGAGGCCAAGCTCGAACGGTTTCTCCGGTGGCTACAGGTGCCCAATTTTTTTTAACAATAATCTTTTTTCAATTGATCAAATTAGTGCAACTGTGTCTTTGATCATCTGGGTTTTGAATTCAGGTTAATGGGGTGGAGCTACGTGGCTGCAATATCAAATACTCTGATTCTGACAAAGGGTTTGGCCTTTTTGCGGCTGATGAGGTTTCTGATGGTAACTCTTAAGCATAAGTTCGTAAATTTTTGTTCTTTAAGAACATGTGAGTCAGGTCAAGCAATCGAATTTCAGTGTCAGTTACTACAGTCTTTAAGAACCATGTAGGAAACATTGAGCAAATTACTTGATTTCTAAATTCAGAAGTACCTTTTGAAATCTTCCAGTACTGCGTAGATTGTCCTTGATAAGTATCTTGCAAGAGGCTTTTTTCGCTATTGAAAGCATAATTTGCATTGTTGTTTTCTTGAACAAGCACAAGAAATTTGTATTTGGAGTACTACTGCCATGTCTTTGACATAGTTTTATTAGCTTAAAAGATGTGTTCATTCACAACTACATGACTCACGTGTGTTCTTCATACTAAAAGCTGGTGGGTAGAAACTGGTTTGTAACCAAATGATGCACATTAATGGATACACCACTGATGTTCTTATTTTCTTTTTAATTTGAATTGGAAATGGTAATAACATTCCACCCTGCTTCCAAAGCCTGACTTGTTCGCTTGACACTATTGATACTGGCCCAATGTCAACCCTTTGCTCTCTTACGTGACTTCATTGCCTACTAGTTTAGGTCACCATTCCAGGGCTGGCGCCCTATTGTGTTATGAAACCTGCTCTGGTATTGAATATTAAGCATAGCGGTGGGACTTGGGCTGGACTAACTTAAACTCAAACTGAAACTTGAATTTTGGGCAAGTCAAGAAAATATGTATAATAAGTTGAGTAAATATAGAAATTTTTTAACCCAATTAAAGGTGGGAAAACGTGGTAGAGTATCTCCAAACCTGAGGTAGGTGTCTTATACTTAATTAAACAGTAAATATTTCATGGTTTTTTGACTAAATTAATTATAGTTGTAATGAAAAAATCTTCATAGACCCATATGCTTAAATTAGTTGATGAAAATTTGGCTTTAAATTTGTTGTCCTATTAAACTGCCCTTTAAGAGAAGGGTCCCTAAATTCATTTTCTAGTTAAAGATGTCCCCCCCTCCTTATGTGGGACTTTTTGGTCGTAACATTTTGACAAGTAGAGAATACTTCTGACTCATTTTTGGCAATCAATTTCAGGGGTTCTATTAGTTGTGCCTCTGGATTTAGCAATAACTCCTATGAGAGTTTTGCAAGATCCTCTTTTTGGACCAGAATGTAGAGCAATGTTTGAAGAAGGAGATGTAGATGATAGGTTATTGATGGTTTTGTTTCTAACAGTGGAGCGCCTCCGCAAGAATTCTTCTTGGAAGCCGTATGTATAGAATGAATTTGTTGAATTATCAATTACAATACTATTTGTTTCTTTGGTGTTGAGCTTTTTTCCACTTGGGTGGAAGATAACATCAGGTACCTTGATATGCTTCCCACCACTTTTGGCAATCCGCTTTGGTTTACCGATGATGAGCTTTTGGAGCTAAAAGGAACAACACTGTACCGAGCAACTGAACTGCAGGTAAAAGATTTAAAAAGTCCAGATACAGGTGATCTAAAAAGTCCAGGAAATGATTTCTCGTTTATGGTCCTTTTATGATGATGAATGGTATTGATAATAATATGTACAATACACATTGGCAAATTATTCCTAAGGCAGTTAATTTTTAGCCAGGATTCAGGTGTTCTGTGGGGTTTAAGGTTAGACTTGTAGTTTCTGTCACATTGCAAGAGTAATTTACACATAATGAAAAGCTAACCTGATGCTATTTGATATTCAAATTAACAATAATTTCTCTGTGCAACTGTCCAGTTGGATTTACCAAAGCTTTGTTTGTTTTATGTGCTCTTATTAACAATAGTTCTGTCAAATATGATTCGAGTAGTCTATCTTCTTTCTGTTGTATAAGTAACCAACGTCAGGTTTAATTTACAGAAGAAAAGCTTGCAGACTTTATACGATGATAAACTGAAGGTTTTGGTGGAGAAACTGTTAACTCTTGACGGTGATTCAGAAAGGTATGACAGAAAAGGATTTTGTTTCCATTTCATTCATAAGAGAGTTAAGCTAGCAGGTCCTATCCTATCCAGAAAATATTCATGCATCTTTTATCTTCTCTATCTTTTGGGTAATTAAGTATTTATTTCAACAATCACAAGGCTGATATGAATCATGGGTTTAGTAATAATTAATTGTACACTTTTTCATTTCATTAGAATGCTGGATACATTAGATACTAACATTGAAGCTATCCTGTATCGTTCTTGTTGTTTGAGCTTCTTAGCAACCCCTGGAAGGTTAGAATAGAGTGAGAGGTTTCTGAGAATGTTTGATTGTTTGTCTTGAACTAGTGTTAGATCAAAAAGTATACAGCTGCTGATTACATCCTGTGAAAATATTAGTAAGTAATTTGGTATTACAATGCTATTCTCAAACTCTCAATTTATCATGGACTCACCATCCAGTTTGTGGACCTATGTGAACTTCAACATTTAGTAATCCGTTGTCTGTGTGATTATGATACTTTTGTGTAAAGGATGTTCTATTTAAACTTATGGTCCAAACTCTTGAAATCTAGTTTTCGGTGTCAGACTCCAATTTTTTGTGATATTTAGGCCTCATCATTCATCATGTTACTACTGAATAGTGGGCCATGTCACCTTGTAAGATAATATCTAAAACTGCTTGTCGAACAAAATTCAGAATGATGGACATTGTCATCAGTTATATTTATGTTAAATATTAACTATGATTGCTAATCACTGATCATATGCTCCCTTTGCTTCTTATTCAGAGATGTGTGCTTTGAAGATATCCTTTGGTACGTACCATCTTCATAAATAATCTTATGATTTTTCAGTTGAACCCTTTCCTTAATAATATCTGTTTGTGGTGCTTTAGACCTTCGTTTCTCATGTTTCCCATTCCTGTTATACTAGGGCAAATTCTGTATTTTGGGCTCGTGCTTTAAACATTCCCCTTCCAAATTCTTATGTTTTTCCACAAGTTGAAGAAAAGATGAATAGTGCTTCAAATGACAAAAGTTCTGAGGATTCTACTACTCATTTTTGCAGAGAAGGGCTGGTTAATGGAATGGATGGAAAAGGTATAGTAATCTTTCTCCCTCACTAATTCTTATGACAAGTCTTTCAATATACTTTATCATAATGTACTGGGTGCTTGATTTGGTACCTCTTGATGTAAATGTAGCTATTTGAACTAATATTAATGCTTTCTCAAATTAGGATGTCAGGTTGATGAGGTGGATATTCAAGTTAATGGAGTGACATCCATGTCAAAACAAAAAGATACTGTCTGGGTGGAGGGTCTTGTCCCTGGCATTGACTTTTGTAACCACGGTATGCCTGTTGTCATCAAGTCTGGTATTCATAGAAAATAATATAGTTCTTTACATACTTACAAAATTCTAATCACTTCTGTTCAAGAGTAAGCTCCTTTAAATTGTGGAACCCATCTAGCAGTTCAACTCATTTGATTCTAGTGAATACTAGAACCTAAACTTTTGTCTGTGTATATTGCTGAGATTTTTCCTTAATATCTACCAACTAAAAAATTTATTGAGTTTTCTTTTCTACATTGGTTGAGAGAAAGAATCTTTATTTTCTCATGTACCTTACTAGCTGAAATCATGTGGGTGTTCAGGTTTAAAGGCAGCAGCAACGTGGGAAGTTGATGAAACGGGATTGATAACTCGGGTTCCTTTTTCTATGTATCTTCTTTCTGGTAGTATCCTATTTGTATCCGTATTATTGTTTTGGCTGAAAATCAGTAGCTCTCTGTGTTATGCAACCACAAGATCTTGTATTGGTTTCATAGCATACAGGTTTTAATTGTGACTGTCACTATTGAATTTTCTCAATACTTGTTTTTATTTCTTTTCTGTTCTTTAATGTAGCAGGGTTATGACTTATGAGATCTCATATTGGTTTAATTGTGGCAGTTACTATTGAAGTCTTACTATACTTGTTTTCATTTCTCTTCTTTGGTTTAGCTAGCTGGGTTACTTACCATGATATTCTTTTCTTTTCTTTTTCCTTTTTGTTTTTTATTTTTCAAAATGGAAAGCTGGACAACCCTTCCAGACTGAGGCGGAAATTTGCATAAGTTATGGTAACAAGGGAAATGAGGTACTGCCTGGTGACATTTATAGAATTGTTGTATTTGACACCAAAACTTCTTTTTAGTTGTAATACTTATATTCTGCATCCCTTAACTGGTTCCACCAGACTTGATCTTCTTCCTAGCTACGGAACATAATTTCTTAAAATGTTTGCCTTTGTCCTGGCATATGCTTGTATTTTCATGTGCTACTTCTTGCATGCTATTTGCATCTGAAGTTCTTTTGTCATTTGAGCATACAGTCTTACTTACGCTTATGAGTGACAGAATCCACTTAGTTATTACCTACTATAGTTGTTTAGATTGTTTGAAAAGTCAACTTAAATTGAAGAAAGCCTTATTCAACTATTTGGTCTCTGCCATCTTCTTGTTTTTCTAATCCACTTTAGCAATTGACAAACTTCTGAGGGAGAATCATATCTTGTGTTTGATGCAGGAACTACTTCATCTGTATGGTTTTGTTCTCGATGGTAATCCAGATGACTATCTCATGGTAATGCCTTTATGTTGGTTATAGTTGTTAACCTTGTATGTATTGTTCTTTTTCGTTCTTGATGGTGACAATGTTTCAAACTTGATCAAAATAAACCTATGGTTGACTCTTTGGTGTTACACTGGATTTTTTTAATCCCTGTTTCTGTCAGATTGTTCCATGTAGGACCATATTTTCTGTCAAACAATTGTTTGAGCTGATTACTTGATACATTAATGATCTATACAGGTCCATTATCCAGTACAAGCCCTTCAAAGTGTTTCATTTTCTGACTCGAAAGCACAGCTCCTTGAAGCACAGGTTTGCTATTGTCTGTCTTTTAACTTCTGTGTTATGTTACTCTATTTAAATCTAGGAGAAACTTACTAATTTCATTGAAAGTGTAGGTGGGTCTAGGGAGTTTTTCTTAATCTTTTATTGTTTTCAAAACAAATTTGCTTTATTGTTCATAAACCTGGTTGTTCACAGAAGGCCGAAATGAGGTGTCTCTTACCTAGAAGTTTACTGGATCATGGCCTTTTCCCAGCAGGCATCTCAACTAATGAAGGAAGTGATAAGTACCAACTCGACCGTGTTTGCAGCTATAGTTGGAGTGGTCAGCGCAAGATGCCATCATATTTAAACAGGTTGGTTTTTCCTGAAAACTTTTTAACAACCTTGAGGACCATAGCCATGAAGGAAGAAGAGCTGTTTCGGGTTTCATCATTGCTGGAAGAGGTAAAGATTCTTTAGTGTACTTTTTGTTTCCATCAATACATTGGTGTTTCAGTTCTCACTAGCTAAGCATATGTAAAATGGTGTTTCTGTGATGCTGTATATCAAATACCAAGTGACCTGAACATTTTTTACAAGCAAGAAATGAAAGTAAATCTAAACTGTAGATGTAATGCTTGTTAGTAACACCATTTTATGGTCTAGCCCATGAAAGTGCTTGATAGATTGTAGAGCAAACTGAAGGGATAAAGAAAGCCTTTGCAATTAGACCCTCTTGCTTTGAATGATACAAGTATTGATGAAACTGAAAACTTTAATCGTTTATGTAGACGGTTATTCATTGGGATAATGTACTGAAAAGCAAATCTTTATAACTAATTTATTAAATAGAATGGAAATGTAGTTAGAAATCAGAAGTCTTTTATTAAAATATTATGAACATTAGGAGTAATGATTCTATAACGAAGTTCATGAAATCTGTGCAACCTGTCATTGCATACTCGTATATTGTAATTTTTTTCTTTGAATTTTAATCATTATTCTTTTCCTGCATTTGTCTATGCATATTCATATCAAAGTAAAGTAACAGGCACGTTTGTTTTGAATCATTCGCTTCCTTGGTTCTTAATCCTGGTTGAATCTATTTGTTTACAGCTTGTTACATCTGGAGGGGGCAGGCAACCATCTGATTCAGAAGTTCGAGCAGCAATATGGGAGGCTTGTGGTGACTCCGGAGCTTTGCAAATGCTTGTTGATCTTCTTAATATGAGGTGACCCTGAATCCATCATTGAATGCCTCACTTGTGATATTATAGTATGATTCATAAGAATTAATTGAACCTCTCATTCTGCATGCCTCCATTTGTAACTTTAATATGAGATCCATCAGAAACTGACGTCATCGGTCCTAATTAAAGTGGTACTTGTAGAAGACTTAACATGTATCGTCGGTTATCTGTCTAACCAAATCTTCTGTATGCAAGGATGGTGGATCTTCAAGATGGTTCTGGTACAGAGGACAGTGACACTAATATGCTTAAAAACGCACACATTAGTGAAAGCACAAATCTGCAGACAGGGAATGAGAACAATGCAAGGTACCATATTTTGCCTTCATTGTTTTCTCACTTAATTACATGAATCAGTAGAGAAACTGAACATTCAACATGTTTCTTAATCTTGGACACTGCTGGACTGCAGTGAAGAGTTGAATGACCTTCAACAACCCAAATCAATGAGCAGAAACAAGTGGTCTAGTATAATATATAGACGAGGGCAAAAGCAACTCACTCGATTATTCCTCAAGGAAGCAGAGCATGCCTTGCAATTAGCTCTGAATGAAGGGAACTAACTTTCAACACAAATTCATTTGTTTTTAGCTTACATCATAGAATATTCTTAATTAGGAAGCCGAGCTTCAAGACTAGAGTTTGCAACTATTCATTTGGTTCTTGCTAATGATCATGTATTGATTTCGTTGATGCATATATATACATTCCTAGCCCTAGTAAGGGCTCAAAAATTGTGAAACCAAGCTGCGTTGTTGTTGCCCTTGTGTTCAATCGTCTAGGCCAGCTATATTCTTCAGTGTCCAACCTACTGCATAAGCAGCAGCTGCAGCAATAGCACCAATGGAGAGAGTAACTGCCACAGAGAAAGCATGGTTCCGTCCTGCAATCTTGGCCTTTGCAATCCCAAGAAGTGCGAGGGCGAGCGCAGAGAGGATACAAGCACCAACAAACTTGACCATTTCATTATTCGTAAATGGGATGAGGATGATAAACGAGAGGAGAGGAGCAGTGCCAAACACAAGGAAGGCCGCAAACGTAACAAGGCCATTCTTCCATGGCTTCTCTGCTTCTTCTGGTGGCAGCATTCCATGAACCATCATCTTCTCCTGCACCAAAATGTTCTTGTACTTCGCAAAAATGCTCACAACCTTGTACAAAGCAATTGAATCCCAATAAACATGCATGTCACTATGTCAGATATAAACAATTCGATACGTAGACCAATGGCATTGTAATAACAAGCTAACTATTCCTTGCCAATTAGAATTGTTCTTTGATTACATGGGCTTGTCACAAAATTAACATGCATTTCCATCAGATTTTAGAGGAATTTGCATACCGTGGCGGCATCATCAACGTCCATCCCAAGTGCTTGATACTTTTGGAGCAACTCCATCTTCTCAGGGCCACCGTGATTTGTGACATCCCATGCAGTCACTGCCCTTTCGTTGGCAGCGACATCATTTTCGCTGCTGCTGGATAGAAAATCTCCAACTCCCATTGATATCCCATCTGCCACGAGGTTTGCAAATCCAAGAACCAGCACATCCGCTGCAAATTAACACAATTCTAGATGAATAAATTAAGACTTCATAATCTGAAACATGATGCACCAGGGCATGAAGTCCTGAACTTCCATATATGAGTGTAACTTGTAAGTATGTTTTGGAAGGTACCCTCCCTCACCTATTACAGGGTTTTACGTACATGTATCCAATTTTCCCAAACTAGCTAATCTGCTCGGTGCCCTTCACAAGTTCATATACACATGTACCATATAAGCACAATAATCTAAATAATATCTTGTTTCAATCAGTTTGTCACATATGAGCCCTATATGAATAAGGGTGCAATCCCTGTCATATGTAAGAACAGATCGAGTAATGTTCTCTCGCAAGATATCCATGATCGAACACACATTCAATAATCCAAAGGAGACTAAAAATGACACCCAAAAATTTTCAATCAGTGAAAATCGAACTTTCTTCAAAATATCAACAAAGACATATATCATAGAGTACGTAAGTTGCAAGAGAACATTTTCCATCTAACCTACAATAAACCCTTTACACACACCAAAAAAAAAATTAAAACAAAGGGTTAATTACAAACCAAACATTGGTATAGCTAGGGTTTAGGGTTTTAGAAAAGAGAAAGAAAACAGTGAGTGATTACCGGAAGATAGACGGCTAGCAGAGATGGAAGAAATGAGAGAGAAGCAAGTGACAATGGCATCGAGACCAGCATAGATAATGCTCTTGCCATACTCTCCTTTCCATGGCTCTTTTGGTCTCGAAGTAGTAGCACCATCACCACCATTGTTAAAGCTTTCTCTATCTTCTTCACTATCGATCAGCCTGGTAGTACTAGTGTCGGTCTTTTGTGCAGCCATTGGTCCTTCTTCAAATAGTACGTCGTCTCTTTTGGGCCAACTGAGCCAAGCTAAGCTCTCTGTAAATTTACTGTTCACCGTACCACCCAAATCGTTTCACATCCGGTGTGCTTCAGTCACCGACTAAAAGGGTAAACAAAGATAAAGGGCGGTCAAAAAGTTGGAGTGGCCGGAGTGTGCGTTGTCTTCATGCATGGCAGCGTCTTGACACGTGGCCAAAATTTTCACTGCAAAATTTGGTCGGCACCGATGAGTTTGCAGTTTGCTCCATGCATGATATAAACAATTAACAAGGCATTCGTGGCTTTCTCGTGTTCCTCAAAATTGTAAATCATTTTTATTTTACTGCGTTTATAAATTGTGCACCGTTCTGGTCAGTTTGGTATTGTTTTCCTTTTATAAAAATCAGTTTTTTCGTAAAATTTAAGGTTTTAAAATATTTGGTAAATTAGTAAAAAGCATATTTAATTAGAAATTATAAGTCAGTAGAAGCAACTCAAATGTTACTTTTAAAAGCTATTTTAATTCACAGTTAATTTTCCTAAAAGTGATTTTTTTTTAAAGTCACAACAATCTCAAACTAGTCCTAAGTCTTTTAAAATTAACTTAATTGGTAAAAAAATAATTAAGATTAAATTAGATTAGGAGTTCCTAGAAGATTATCAAAGACAAATATAATTTTGGTCTTTAATTGCATGCTGATTTTTCTATTTTTGGTCCATGTATTTAACAATCTTTGCAATTTTGTTCTTGTTTATCATTCTAACGTTAAAGAGAATTGTAATCCAATCTTTTGACCAAAAAACAAGTAATCCAATCTAAACAAAATTAGGACTAAAAACACAATTAATTGTCCTTCACTCAAAATCCAAAAACTGATTAGATACCAATAATTCTTCCTCCTCTTCCTCACCACCTAACCAAATTGACGGGGCAGCGAACTTTACTTGCTGCCAATCAATAAGGCAGGTTTGCTTTGCTCACGTACAGCTCTTCCTATATTGGAGGATAATCCAACTTTAATGTCATTTGTCAACGAATCAATAACAATACAAAATAATAAGAATAGTACCTAATGAGATAGATTTTTTTTGTTCTATTCATTTCCTTTCTGTCGGTTTTGTCACTAATAATAATGCATTACATTCCAAATCAAGTGGATTATCTTGATAAACAACAGTTCCTGCAGTTTCTTATAATTTGCTTCAATGACAATTTCATTTCATGATTAAAATTTCAATTTTTCTCCCCTAAATTCATAATTGGTTTCTTAAATATCTTAATTTTTTTATTCCTTTTCTTTCAACTTCATTTCTTTCATTTGGAAGTCGAGAGTATTGAAGGTGTCCAACTAGCCATAGATGACCACTTTATTAGGATGTAAAATTTAATATAAATATTGTGCCACGTTTTGAACCGGTGAGTTATAGCTGTTGATTATTAGCAAAATCAACATATTGAAGGTTATAATTAGATTCGAATTTCACTAACTAGAGATGGGTGTAATGAGAATAAAAATTATCGTTTCTCTTAAAAAAAATGTACCACGTTTTGGTGTATCATATAACATCCACTGATTTAATGCTTCAACCTACACATTGGTAGCACCAACGACGTGCCGTTTATTCTGTTGGTAATGAGTGCAGTCGACGTTAGTCAGCTAAGTGGGCTTATTATAATTTTGTACTAAATTTTTAGTCACAACAATTTCATAGTTTATATATAATCGAATTGTACCAAACCTATATGACCTTCATAGATAGAATTACCATTTTGTGTGAATGCAAATACAAGCTTCTGCTAATAATTATAATATCTAAAATAGTAAATCATATCTCAATAATGTTATTGAGCTTCATATAGTCCAAAACATCAACAACAAACAGAGGAGGCAGATACAAAAACTGGTAATTGTGCCCTTGTGGCCTTGTGGGGTTACTAACACTGGACAAGATTATAAGGAATAAAGAAAAGAAAGAACCAAATGTATAAAATTAAAAAGAAGGTAAAAAAAATCCTAAAGTGATGTTATTTAGCATAATCAACATTTCCTTAATAGCTAAACATACATTTTGCAATTGATGCAGTTCCTCGTTTCAAACCAATGGCCTCTTTTCTTCATCTTCTCCAACATTTTGATGATCAAGTTGAATTCTCTGGTCTTCATTATGAGCGGGTTTTGAACTCTTGGGTCTGGATGAGTTTGAAACCCTCTGGTGTGGTTTATTATCAGGCAAGAGCTTCAATGTGATCCCCATACCTATGAGCAGTAGTCCAGTCCCGTGCTCTTCAGTTAATGGCTTTGTGAATATCAAGTATGACAGCAATAATGTAACTGCCTTTCTAGCCGTTGTTATCTGCAAAAAAATATTCAATGAAAATCTTCACTTCAAGATCAAGAATTTATATGACTCACATTGTACTATTTGTTTGTTCATCATCAATGTTCATGATGCCTAATTAATGTACCTAGAAACCAAGCAACAAGGCCCTTGCTTTATGCCAATTCAAATAAAGATGATATCTATTCCATTAAATGTTGACATCACATTCACAAATCTCGGAATAAATGGAGTTGTGAGAAGAATGTACCATGGCTGTGGTGGCAGCACCGAAAAGTGCAATGAGGGAAAGGACGGAAACTTGGCCAATAAATGTGGCCATGGCTTCGAACACTAACACACCATACACGTATGGATGCTGCAAAATACCAAAAAGTTAGGTGTGAGGTTGGTGCATGTAACAAGTCTGGAATCAAAAGATTTGTAACTGGCAAGTCACCTGAGAACATGAACTCCATGCTTTGAATAATTCTCCTGTCAAAATCATAGGTGGAACCAAGAAAGGCAGACCAACTACAGTAGAGCAAAAAAGCATCTCCATCTGTAGATAAGGATAAAATAAAGCACAAAATTATAAGTGAAGTCAGAGCTTTTCCATCAACATGATTCTAAATCACATTTAAACACCCACAAAGAGAATTATGGGAATGAATGTGAGTCACCTGTGTGGTTTCTGGATTCATGGTAAATATTGCTTCTTGCAAATTACCCAAAAATGAATCCATGACAAGAGCACCCGATACCATCAAAACACCAATCACACTGAAGTTGGGAGACGTTTGTGCATCCGCTAAGGTGAATAGGATCAGACCCACCACCAGAAGGATTGCAGAAATGTACTCGTGGGGTGGGTACTTCCGCCTCAAACCTGGTATGAAGGCTCCCATTATCATCACAGGCAGAACCTGAAATACCAAATCGACCGAAATCATGAAGCTAACATCAGGAGATGCACAGCAACTATACTTGGCACTTGACATATACAGCCAAATAGATATTTAAAAGACTATTTTGTCCTGTATCAAAGATTTAATATTCCAAGAGCATTTAAATGACACTTTTCCTAAGCGTTACTTAGCTAGACTTGAACTCTTTCCCCCAAAATGAAGAAGAATCTCAACTGGGCACACTAAAGAAAATACAAAATTCAAAGGGGAACAAGAAAAACGCCTAACGTAAGCAAAGCACCAATTTTTTTACTAACAGACAATCATATTCTAAATCCTCTCTGTTTTACGCCCAAGTTGTTGCCGCATTAAATGACCATCAAGTTAAATTTGGCTGCTTCAGAGAGAATAACAAAGTAATCTAACATGCGATTTGCTGTTTACCTTTGTTGATTTGAACATTAGCTGTGCTGGGTAATTGAGATAAGCCAATGAGCCTTTGGTAAGTCCATGTGAACCCATAAGCACAGCAGATAGCTTCACATAAGTCTTCCATGGGTTCACCATTTGCTTCGTGGTGAAGCCTTGGAGATAAATCAGAAATAGATACACAAATCCTTGTATAAATGTGAAGTACCAGCCATAACTGCAACAAGGAATCCATCAGAATCGAAAACACACAGGTCCCAATTGAAACCCAAAATCAAACACTTCAGAGATCAAAAACTATGCCCAGATGTTAAGCTTACCTGAATTGTAGCCTGTTATACACATATTCCTGACAATGGGGCAAAAAATTAAGATTCAATTAGCAATTAAAAAAATTACAAATTGCACCAAAAATCAACTCATTTCTAAACGTGCAATGGCCTGCATTCATTCTTCAAAAGTAATACTTTGATTCCTCCAAAAGTAAACTCATAAAATAATCAGACCCATTGGTCCCATAACACAAACAGAGGATTAAAGCTTCATTTTAAATTTTTCTGCTAACTTTAAGCAACCAAACAAAATATTTAACAAAAATCATAAATCTGCTGGGAACAAAATTAAAATTCTTGCTCAAAAGCTCAAGCATAAGCCTTTGCTTGATTCAAAAGAAACTAGGAAAGACTAAAGAGGATTAACCAAAAACCCAAAAACTTCATTCAAAGACTTTTCCAGCAACCAAGCAGAAACACAAAAATATTACTAATAAAAAAAAAAAGTGAAATTACCTCACAGACACCATTAACAAGATAACCGAAGAAGAACCCAGAAGAGCAAAAGAGGAATTGCTGCCATTTGGGTCTGTCAGAGAGCGAAATCCCAAACAGGAACCGAGCTTGTTCTTCGTTCTTCATCGCCTTTTTTTCTCTCTTCTCTCACAGACCCAACTCAGTATTGGGTATCGGGTACCCAGAAAGAGCTCCAAATCGACGAGAAACGGAGTATTGGGTTCAAAATTCAATGCGGGAATATGTGAAACTATTCAATATGGCTTGCGCTGGCATACGCTTGCATGTTGACCATCCCAACACAAAGAGAAAGAAAGAAAGAGAAAATGAATTGGGTTTGTATAAATAAGGAAGAATGGTATCGGGTTGATTACGGTGGTGACTGATTCTGTGTAATAAAGAATGATTCCACAGATGGAAAAATCCAAAGAAAGAGAAAGAGTCTGTTACACACTCAGAGTCGGAGCTCTTTTTCTTCTCTTTAGTATTTGATTTTTTAAAGAGGAGAGAGCGAGAGAGAGAGTCAGAGTCTTTCTGTTTGGGGTGGCAACTTGGCAGAGACTGAGAGAGAGTTCGAGAGGCAGAGAGTAAATGAAGAGTTTACGACGACTGCAACTACAGATCTTTATTAAGAGATAAAGGGAGCTCTTTTGTTCTTTCTGTGCACCTTATTGGCATTTTTTTATTATCCAATATTTATTTTATTTTATATAGAATTTTAATTATTATTATATAATATAACTAAAATGGTAAATTAGTTCATGCATTAACATGAAGTGAAGTAACTATACATTGCATGGTTTAAAGTGTAAGTTTTGAAGTTATTGTGAGTGGTGAATGAGGGTGAAAAAATGAAATAGGATTACAAATTATAGTTCGATCTACTCTAATATGACAAGGGTGAAAAATTATTTATATTTGTACAGTTCTTGTATATGTGGAGCATATATAGGACTTTGAAGGCTTAGATTCACTAATATGTTGTGACTTGTGAAGAAATGATTTTAATATTGTACATATATATTATTTTGAAAAGAAGACTTTGATTTCATTTAATTTGAAGATATTACACATATGATCACACAATCTTTTAACCCGCAATGAAACTGAACACCTCATCAAGAAGGAAGTCCTAACAGTACCCACGGTACCGAATCTCACTAGCCTTATCAAATCTCATACCAGTGAAGATATATCTAGGACTACCGAGTTTTCAATCAAAACCAATTGACAATAGTTGAAGAAGTCCAAACTCTTATAAACTCTATTGCAAAATTACCATTTTCGAATGTGAGATAACACTCCACATTTGCACATAATGAAGACCATGATCCATTTAATAGTGCATTGACCTCCTCGACTTTCCATAACATATTCCCTTCTTTCATTGACCAAGTAGTTAGTAGCTAGTGATACACTAACATATTGATGCATTGTAACAAAAAAAAACATATTGATGCATCAGTGACACCCTCGATCACCAAACTAAAGAGCACCCCATTTCATTGACGTAGCTAGCTTTTTAAGTACAATATACATTTGTGAAGATCATCAAATTACTTGATATATTGTTAGAGTCAAACATATGTAACCATCTATGTACTCGAACCATATATATATATATATATATATATATATATATATATATCATCATCCATCATCTACCTTAATTTTTGTCCACGCTACGAAGTTTCGTGTTATACACAGTTAGAAAACTTGGGACTTGGAATTAATTAACTTGGATCCATACATAACGTTCAGTACGTTTTTCCAAGTACTACTGGATTCATGTGAGGGGTTTTGTGCTAGTGATATACGTTATATATGAAAGATCAAACTATCCATGTGATTGATCACACACACATATATATTTGTGTAGGCCATAATTGTAGGTGAAAAACCAAACGAGGGAAACGTTCCATGGTAACAACCAATCATACCATGCCATGTGTTTTCAATGGATTTATGGAAGCCGGCCTAGCCTAAGCCTTTAGCTGCAGCAGTTTCAAAGGAAAATAAAAAGTAATGAATTAGGTAAAATATCCAACGTATATGACAAGTAATAGTACTTTGAGGAAACGTATTACTCCAAATCAAAATCAACGGCAGGATTGGTATTATTAGTGAATAAATACAAGGAAGAACGTGTTAGACAAGTATGTTCCAACTTCTTTTAAGAGGATCAAAGGATTTCACTAGCTCATATTCCCATGGTGACTCGAATTCATGACCTGAATTTTAGGTAGTGGGTGTTTTAACCACTAAGCTAGCACCACTTCGTCAAGTATGTTCCAACTTTCATCTAACCTTATTGTCATACAACGTGCATAGTTGCATACAACGTTTTTGAAAGAAAAAAAAAACTAGTCCAAATTAGTTTGGATTTGTATGTTCAAATTTTCTCGTATTAATTTGCATACATTCGGCAGTGTAATTTTCTAATCTTAATCATTAGTTTAATGGTCTTTTAAATTAACATTTAAAGATGGTCTTTTTTATAAAAAAAATCATCCAAATAGGAAATTGTTAACTCATCAAAATATATCAAATAAATAAATGATTTTGATAAAAATTAATATTCTCATGACCATCCATTCATTTACTTAGTTTACAAGACAAACAATTCAGAACATAAAATTATAATATCGAATATATGCAAATACAAAAGAGTTTGGACTCACTTGTCAAAACCGATCGATTTGGACCATAGTTTTTTTTTCTATATATATATTAGATATTATACTTTATGTTTTGTTTTCTCTAATTTAGATGAATATACTGAGTTAGTTTCTCTAAATTTACTGAGTCTTTTTATTTCTTGGGAAATTATTCTCTAAATTAAGAAATAATAATTTCCAAAAAAAGAAAATCAACAGTTCTCGGACAAAACGTACGTGGAATGGGAACAATATCGAAAAATATTGAAACTGATCACGGAGGTAGCCGGCTTATTTGCCGCGCGGACGGTGACGTACGTGTTTTTGGTATAATCCTCCTCCTCCTCCGGCCAGTCTTCGATGAGTTCGATCAGCTTTGTTGTACACTAGTGTAACTGTAGGCCGGTGTCATATTTTTCAGCACCTGCCGACAAACAATCGAGTTAGAGGTCCCAACTGGCCAACTGGATCACTGGCAGATTCTAAATTAAATGGAGGTCGAGACGAGACGAGTGCGTACGTAAACCCTAAAAAACGACATCTGGTGTTGCACCTGGAAAACGTGTCATGGTGATGGTACGTGTTGCAGAGCTCAAGGAAGAAGAAGACCCCTGCTCTTTGAGAAACGTGATGGAGGTCCTAGCCTTGAATGACTTCAGCTTCTTCTCAACATCCACACAAGCACCGCACGCCCTGTAATGTGCATGCATATGAGTTATGACTCACGTACTACGTCAACTTCTTATACTTTCATAATTAAAATAGTAGATAATGATTAATCAAGTTTGAAGTTGTCCGCAGATTGATGATCGATCAGTTGGTTATATTTAAAATTTTAAAGAGTAATTTGAAAAGAAAAAGATTATGAAATTGCAAAATACAGAATTCATGAATGATCACCACACGAGTAAATTAAAAATCAAATACCCTTCAAGGGATTAACCTTAGAATACAGAACAAAACATCTAGAAGAAAAAGCATATCCTTTGGTGGTTTGTAATAATTATCTGTATATGACACCATTTTAGGAGATTAGTACCGATACGAAGACTAAGACAGAAAGAATATAAAACAAAATGAATTAAAATTTATTAATTTCTATGACCCCATTTTGTGTTACATCTTTGGGATTATTGTGTCATTTGTGTGGTCGACTTAGGGTTCCAAAATAATGAAACCGAGTCATGCAAGCGACACAACCATTCAGAAAAAGACTAAACGAAACAAACAAAACCTCACAATCACACTTGGCAACCCAAAAGCTAGCACAGTACTTGCAGAGACTCGTCTCAATTCTTAACCTTTACGGCTTTACCTAACATACCCAAAGAATCAATTTGCCCCGCAATTCTTATCAATAATGAAAAGAGAAAAAAACATATCCATGTTTGAATCTTGCCGACTACAAATTGGAGTTAAATTTCAATTTATTCTGTAGCTAGCCAAAGAAATAAAACATTCTGACAAGATCCCGACTGCATTCTAACAAGATATTGCATGAGTTATCTAAAAAAAAAAAAACTTCCCCACTTTATCTTAAGAGAGGTCCATAATTTACAGGGCTACGGGTCCCTTGTATAACACGCAATGTTGGGTTCTTCTCCAACCATATGAAGAAACCAGAAAGCCGCCACAAGAGCCAAAAGTGGTCCATTTTCTAATCCTCAGACTCTTCCTTTAATGGATGTAACTTAAGAATGAGCCTATTTTGGATCCTGAATATTGTATAATTGCACTCTGAAAATGGAAAGTACTGTCGGTGATGAGTTGGGTATGTGATCATTGTGATGCGACTATGTGATTCATTGTAATCAAATAACAAAGAGCTAGCTAGGTGATATAAGAAGACTTGAATTGATTGAAGTCCATGTTGATCAATTAATTTAATATTGTGTTGAACACAAATTTAAAGAACAATATAGTTTGTGTGAATTCATCGTGCCATACATATGTTGTTAATTGTTATATTGCGAGAAAATTTGTGTGCGATATTGTAAAACAATACTTAATAATCGAGATTAAATTGGTCCAATTAATGGTATTTTTCTCCACAATTGTGAATGAAATCTCAACTCTCAAATTTGAAATCCGTTTTTTGTTAGATTAAAATAAAAATACTTTGTATGATTCTAGAGTCTTTTTACTTTCAAATGGACAACTAACATCAATTGCAAAATCAAGTTCAAAAATAATGGCGACACGTTCTAGCAAACTCTAGACAACGAAAAAGAGAACAACCGTCATATGCATAAATTATTCTGATTTATTATTTGTTTTTTCTAATTAGATACCATTTTTGTGATATTACTCATGTATCGATTGTTTTCCTTAATATTATGTTTTAAATTTGAAATAAATTGTTTTCACTTTTAGGCCATGGTTTATTTTTCTCGGTTGAAACTCATTTTCTTTCGTAAACTTGTACCATAGTTAGAGTTTTTTTTTTCGCAAGATACCATAGTTAGAGTTAAAACACCAACAAAATTACACTAATTGATGACTAATTGTTAATAATCAAGACTCTGTCTCTTCGAACTTCGAAGTATTACAAATCTTTGAGTTTACTACAAGATGTTGGTAGAAACCCTAGCACTGGGCTCCTTACGTTTCTTGGGGTTGTTTGCATTATTGATCGAATCAATGACACATATCCCACAATCATTTGAGGAATTCATATACATGCCCAGTAATTGCCCACTTGTTGATCTTGATATATGCTACTTGCACGAGGGAGATGAGTTTAATTCTTGGGGATACCAATTGACCTAGAATATAGTGATCGATGGCTTCTGGATCCTTTGGTTGTACATAAAGGTGAACTAGCTCTGACTTCCTTTGAGCCTTCACACACAAGCAAGAGAGTTCCTTCTATCTTTTACATGAGTTTCTCTATGGCACACGCTTAAACTGTCGGGCATATCCTTTTCTTCACAATCTTTCTCTTTTTAATTATCACATCCCATTTAGGGGTCTCAAGCATTCGGACTTTGCACATTGCCTTTTATTCTCTATTTAGCAAAAGGAAAATGCTAGAACTCTTCTATTTAAAGCATTTTTTATACCCATCACCTTGTTGCCTCAAAAATTATTATGTCCTTTACTATTCTTGATGATTCGGCCATGATAAACTTTAAAGTCGTATATAGGCAAATGTGGAATTAATACTTCATACTTTTACTGCTTGTAAGTTTTAACATGTCCAAATCCTTGGTTTGCAAAATATCTAGGGTACCTGGGAAAATATGAGGGACTATCTGTACTAAAATATCAACCAATGATCAAATTATGGTGCATAAAGGATCTAAAAAAAGGAAATTTTAATAAAAATATCGGATATCGACCAAAATTATATCGAAATTTTGGATAAAACTTGAAGAATCAACTAAAAATGTATTAAAATAAAAATATCAGAAAAATATTAAATTTAATATCATTACTTGTAAAAAAATAGAAATTTTGAGAAAATTATCAATATTTTAAATCTTAATACCAATACTATATTGAAGTTTTTTTGCTCTACATTCTAGCTAAGAGTATTTGCACACATGGGTTAACTGAGGTGCCAAAACAATAATGCGCCCATTATTAATTGACTATGCCAATAAGTAGGGTTCACTTGGCAATGCCAATCCGCATGTCAATCCTTGAAAACCATTTTAGTCATTGCTAATTGCTGGCCCCCATCATTTTCAGTCTACTACAGCCAATTTTATTTTATCTTTTCTCCTTTCTCTCTCTCCAACAATCACGAAATCTGGGTTGTTCATTTCAAAGCTACATTGATCCATTGGCTGGGATGAATTTCAAACTGTCATGACTCTTTATAATTATTATTAATATTATTTTCTTACAAATCAAGTTCGGAAACCATTTAATAAATCCCTAATTTTTTTTTTTTCAAAAAAACCTATTAATACCTAAAGTCTCTCATTCACTTCACACACCATATTTTTCCTTCGATTTTGCTCAAATAATTTGCCGTTCCCTTCTAAAAAAAAACTACTATATAATAATCAATCGGAACAAGGACCTCAAATATGAACAGTACAATTATTTTCTCTCTTGCGCTAATAATAAATAAAAAAATCTCCTATTTTATTCCCAAAAAAATTAAATACACGTATAATTAAAATTTATTTATAAATTAATTAATTAATTAAATTTAAAAGTTTAAATTATTGGCACTATAATTGACTTTAATTGTCGCATTCACAAAATTTTAAGTAATTGCCAAAAAAGATCAATAATGAATTCACTTGATCAATAAATGGGCAATTGCCCTCTTTCATGCATGACTTGATCAATAAGAGTGTGGACGTTCTGATAGATTATATTTTTAATTGATTAGTTGTTAGGAATGTGTGATTATCATCAAGAGTGTCAAACTTTCTAATGAAAGAAAATATGGTTTTTTTTATAAATCGATTTACACGTGTCATCCTTAAAAGAAAGCATGTATTACAATCAGAAATTAATGAGAAATGTGACAAGTATGGACCTCATCAAGTACCTCTCACATGTCAATTTTGCTTCATTATGTACCAAGCACACCTTGGAGTAAATTGGAATGAAGGACAAAAAACATATGCATGTAGATAGATGTTGACTTTTTTTTTGATAGGAAGATGTTGACTGTTGTGGTGGGAAGGAAGAAGGAAATATGTCATAGTAGTAGAATAAAATGTTCATTATTGTTCTAACGGACAATTCTCAGGTTCACCCCTCTCCCTACTTAACATAGTTGCACTTCATAATTTCATAATCCAACCGTTCATATCATAACTTATCCTACATAGTTGCACTGCCTTTGATAATGATTTTTTATTTTATCAATCCTTTGATAATGACTTTTTTTTTGGCAAACTTTGATAATGACTTGAATACAATTTTTTTTTACAAATGTTTGGGTCAAATAAATCTCTGTGGGTTTTAATCTTGGGCTACAACTTCGCCATGAAGACTGAAATCCAAAAGGAAATTCTTGTAGCCCATTTTTAGCCTTTTAGGTCTGTGATTGAGTAAACACGAATGCATTACACTTAAGAATATTAGCTAAAGGAAACCCAATCTTATTGAATCCCCACTCTCTAATCTCCACCCCATCGATCCATATATCTATAAAACATGAGAAATAAAACAAATTCACCCCTGCTAAGACCCAACCCTTCAAGAAACTAGAGTATCAATAATAGTAGGCAATCCTACAAGAAAGCTAACACATATGGAGGATAAACTAGGGCTAAAGCAAGAAAAGTAATTAAAATTCACATATTTCTCTCCAGGCATATATGCGTTAAATTGTTACATGCATATAATCTTAACTAGTTCACTGGCACCAACATCTTCATGCCATTGGATTTGCAGTCATATCCACACATGAAATAATAGTTTCCAGCTTCATCCAAGGTCAATGCCTCATCTCCACTTCTATACCGACCCAAGTTCGGCTTCATAATGCATTGATCAAACGCATCACCATCAGTTGCTATAATGATATTGTGTAAACTGATATCGAAATGAAAATCTGGGAAACATAGAACAAAACGATGAGCATGCTGAAACACAACACGTTGATGAGTATAATTAATGTTAAAGAACCACTAACTTAATTGGGGCATGTTTTGCAATACTTTAGAACTGAAGACTCGACAGTGATTTTTGGTTCCAAATAATACTCATTAATTCCCAGTTAAAATCAACAACTATCATAGTTAATTGACTTTTTTAGCTGTCTGAAAAGTGAACGGAATATGAACATGCATGCAGGCAGCATCCATTTATCTACAGCTATTGCGACCCACAGACAATGATCGAGTCCATATATGCCATCAAAACAGTGAGCAAATTAATCACGTTGCCGGCCTATATCTAATCTACAACAAGATGAATGTTCTGGCCGATTCTTATTCAAAAGTCTTAAAAAAAAAGTTGGCCAAGTATAGACAGGTTTTTTCCTGTTGAACATGTCAATATCTTAAAACTTATTCCCCATGCATAAATATTAATTTCAGCAATTAAAATCGATAACGGCTCCCTAGCTTTAGAAGTTATATAAACGCAGTCAAGTAACTAAATACTTGGAATTTTTTGTAAAGGTTGGCTAAAAGTGCCGTTTCCCATTTTTGGTGCTCTTTAAAGAAGCACTTCCAAAGTTCCAAGTGCATTAATTTGCAGGAAGTACTTGAAATTTTAGTTAAAAACTATTGATGTGCTTGTAATTGACTCTAAGAAGCTAGCCTTCCAACAAAAGGGCCACTAAGTGAAAGCATGAATTCCTACATAAGCAACTAACCAAGGAAATGTGGCGGTCTGCTTAATTAGTTAGCAAATGAATGTGCAAATTAAGCTACCTGCCAAAGTTCTAAATCACTCACTTAAAACATCTCCAGCATAGAAAGTGTTTTGAGCAACCCAAGCAGTGTAATCAACTCCAGCTTCCCAGTTAAGATCATATGATGTTGCCATCACCAAGCTCGGAGGGGAAACCAGAAACGCAATCAGAGCAAGAGCTGAGCATCGTGCCATATATATATGCATTTTAATACAATTTTTAATTTTTCTCTTTATAAGCTAATTAAGCAACAAACATGCATACATATAGGTCTTTCTTTTTTTGTCCCAAGGAACAGTAGAGCTTTGGTCCGGTCGTTGTGTTTGAATATACCGCAGGGATTTGTTCTTGTGATAATGATCAGGCCGGACAAAGCTTATTCCTAGATTATGTCATATATGATTTATTCAAGTCTCCTGGTTTCCTCCGTCTCCGGCCGGGCCAGGTAAAGATTCGGGTTCTTTTCCTAGCAACGCTTTCTGTTGATATTTTGGAAGTGCATCAGGAATGCTTGTTCTGCTCAGCTAGCTCCCTTTGTTTTGTTGCAGCTTTAATGTTTAAGTCTTTGTTTTGCAGGCCTGGGTGTCCATAGCAATTTTAGGTTGCTGGGGTGCCTATTCATGCTTAGTAACGCCGTTGATTAATTTTTGTTGCCTCAGGTTCCATTCTGACTCTTTCTTCTCAGTTGTTTGTAGCTTGGCACCAGCAACATCAGAAAGAACGAAATATTAATTGCCTCACTCAGACACTCACTCGGAGTTAATATTCTCCGATCTCTAAAAGCCCATTGCTGCAACGAATGGCCATGAGGCCCATGACGTTGAAAAAAGGCCTATTGCTGCAACGCTTGCATTGATATGAATTATAGCCTTATAGGTCACTTCCTCTTCTCTGCTTTATGAATTTGTTGTTGGCTTGTTGCCTATCTGTTGCATTCTGTTTCTTTCAAAATTTTCTTCTAGTCATATTTTCACAACATGTGACAAAAATGGGCATAAGTTATGCCTCTCAATTTCTTCTTCATCCTATCTTTACATGCCAAAAGATGACATTCTCTAGATATACAAAGAGATCACTATTCATTTTTGGCTAAAGTCCACTATTACATACTGCCCCAAGCTATATATTCTACCACACAGATAATTCATGGCTTTATTTTTGCCCATTTTCTATTCCTACTTCTCCACAGCAACATTCAGAGTCAATAGACCCAAAATAGTACCAATGGCAATGGAAACCATAATTGAGTGTGAAGCAGTGAAGGCTTAGACTCATTGAGTTCTTGGGATGTAACTGAACTCGAGACATCTGGTCTATAGGTAAATGCTCTTCACCATTATAGTTACAAACCATGTGCCTTATCTTAATAAGAGATCAACCAAAAGCTCATCCACCAAGAACTCAAGCACGGCAGTCTCGATTTCTAAAGCCCACTCTTCTTGTTCATCCTCAAACTTGTTAATCCATTTTCCTCCTCTATGCATATCTCTAATATAGGCTTCTTTCTTGTGCTCTAGTCCCCACTCAAAAGATGCATCATGTTCCCCACTACTCCAAGCTTTTGCTTTGCTTATCATCTCCCAATTAAACCCATCATTACTTTGATAATTTCTTTGTGCACCCATTTCTTCTCTAAAGAAATCCATCAATAGTTTATCTTCCATATTGTCCTCACGGCTCTGCGGTGTTAAGCTAGTTTCTTTGACATAATTCAACAGCTCCATTGCCCTCTCTTCAATTCCATGCTCATAATCTTCTTCTTCTTCTTCTCCTACGAAGTTGATACCTTCTTCCGTTGACAACCATGAGTCGAAATTGACAGGGTCTAGGTTGGCAAGACTCTCAAAGTGCTTGATCTTCTCCATAAGCATTTCTTTCGTCCCTGTTAAAAAATTGATGAAATATTGTGAGGAACTATGGTCATTCTCCTAAAAAAAAAACGTTAAAATACTAATGCATGCAAAAAAGCAGGAAAAAGTGCTAGAACACTCGGCCAGATTAATCAGTGCAGACCATTGGTTTTCAATCAGTGGATTCTTAAAGTGCTTTATACAAATTAAAGATTAGAATAAAATCTGAATTCTAATTGCGCATCCCATGAAAATTGTGTTTAGATAGATTTCATCACTTCATTTCAATATATCACATTTACTGATCACATTTCTCACTTAATAGACATGAATCACATGATATATTATATTATTAGAAAATGTGGAACAAATAGTTTTATTCATAATCGAGTGTGCTTTTTTCTTTTCTTTTGTTGCTTGTGGGTGAAACCTTCTATGTCTAGCCAGTGCTTATCATACATGTTAGTGTTGTGGTGCAAGCCTAGCTTAAATTAAATGATTGGGAGAAGAGGGAACTTACTCTCCACATTGGCAAGGCTTTGATCAAAAGTAGTCGTAAATGCCTCTTCATCTTCTTCCCCAAATTGAAAATCAAGCACGGAAACTGGGCTGTGTTGTTCATCTTCACCACAGATTAGTCCCTCAATCTGATAAGCACCAATTAGATTCAGGTCAGTTCACTCCTTATGAACAAAATTGAACAATATTGACAAGTCATATATAGAGTAGAGAATAGAGATTTAGATCGTAGATCACTAGCTTGATAACCATTATGCCAAAGTGACATAAATAGTTGCCTTGGAACACATGCTTTGCATTGGAGAACTACAATTATATATTTATATGCCTAACAAAACGGAAAATTCTCAGGTTCGGTGAACCTGCTCGTTCACTCCCTCCTTATTTAACATAGTTGCACTTCATAATTTCATAATTCAACCGTTCATATCATAACTTATCCTTCATAGATCATCTCTGCAAAAAATCAATCGAATCGGAGATCTTTTGGTCACTCATTCATATGAAATAAATAGACGGTTTCTCATAATAGTAGTAATTATTGTCAGAACCGTTCATTTGTTTCAATAATTAGAGTGACCAAAGATCTCTGATTCGATTGATTTTTTGCAAAGATTATCTATGAAGGATAAGTTATGATATGAACGGTTGAATTATGAAATTATGAAGTGCAACTATGTTAAGTGGAGAATGAGTGAACGGGCATATTCACCCAGGGGGTGAACCTGAGCATGGCTCTATATGAAACCCCTATTTCGCCTAATATATATGCTTCTCAAAACTTAAGATGAACACCATTATAAATTTGGTATAGCATAATTGATCATGTACGTACACGTGAGTGATCGATAACTATTTACTAAATATATGTGTATATGAACAATTGATAACCGTAAATTAAAATAACTTTTACGATATAAGATCTATCAATTAACGGTTTACAATCACTTATCTCGGTGGATTACTCACTACATTAAGAACCAGGGGACAATAAAGTACCATAAAGTCCAAGGTCATGATAAGTCAACCGAATTAAATTAATTAATACCATCTAAGGACCCTGAACAGCAGACATATGATAAAAATATAGATGCGGTGCACTTAATAATTGCTCTACCTTTGGGTCCAATTCAGTGTAACTTGCTGTCCCTGCTGTAGCCTCCATGGATTCCTTGCCGACACATGGTAAATACTTTTTACCCATCTCACGAACCTCATTTTCACCACCCCAAGAAGACCGTAAAAACTCCGCGGTAAAATCACTGTCAGACCAACTTGACCCATTGCTGCTGCTACTACAAGTAGTTGTAGTAGTTGTTGTTGTTGTGGACTCCGTTATGGTGGTGGCTGTGGTGCAATGGTGAGGTGAAGAAGCGAAATCCAATGGTAGAGATTGAGGTAAGTTCTCGTCAACCAAGTCGCGGAACGATGTCCACCGTAGGATATCTTTGACTCTCACACTGATTTGGACTTGACTTTGACGACTCTGCTTCCTTGACCATGGGCTCTTTTTTGACAGCCGCCGAGAGAGGCTTCGCGGTAAAAGGGAGGGAGTTTTTACCGCAGTATATGGGATGTTTTTTACTGCATTCATGAAGGACTGGAATGCTGAGATTGTGGTAGAAGCTGCTTTTGATCTGCTTCTTTGTAACTTGCTAGTAATGGTGGTATTTGAATTTGGATTTGTGTTTCTTGCTTTGCAATCAAGTTCTGGTTTTCTTGGAAATGATTTGAACCCGCTTGAAGAACATGAATTGGAATTTTCATTGAGGAAATCCTTGAGCATAGTTGGCCTGCGCTCTAGTGGAAAAGGCTTTTTCTGATGCACATTTTTGTATGAGCATGAAGTACTAGAAGAACACATTTTTGAAGAAGAAGAACCAGAATAAAGAAGGAAAGTATATGAATTACAAGAAATTATATGTGGTTTGACAACTCAAAGTCTTTGGATCCCAAAACACAATGATTGAAGCCTTCAAGTTGGATGATCACAATTGCCAAACAATGCTCGAGATCATAGAAATTAAAAAAAAAATGAAGAAAATGGGTTATGCAACAGAGTGAAGTGGGAGAGTGAGGAGTGAGAAGAGCTAGGGTTTATATTTAAGAAGTGGAAGAAAGGGAGAGGAAGCTTCTGGTTTTCTGGGTTGAGATCTCCAGGTATTTGATCATATACAAAAATTGCAAGTGAGCAAATGAGAAGCTGTGTGGATGTTGCTATATATGCAGAGAATGATTAAAAAAATGGAGGAAGATGACAAACAAGTGCAACTGTGCAAGAGCTTGGATGCTTCTATTTTGCTGTTATTTTAAGTGAGGGCTGAGAAAGATTTGGGGAGATCTCTTGGTCTATGGGATTTGGAAGCATGTTTTTGAGAGAAAGTTGACCATCATAAGTTGGGCAAGACTAGAGTGTCCTTCAACTAGGGGCAGATTGTATGGATCTATAGTGTGATTTAGATTGGCAATGGGCCAATAATTAATTTTGGGATGGTTAATATCTGTACTTGTGAGAGTTTAATTGATCACATATTCTCTCACATGCAGGGTTGGATTTGTACTAACTGAGACCCATTTTGTGGTTCCCCTAGTGTCCTTAAGACCGATCCTATATTTCCATGAATAATTGCTACATACTGTATATAGAGATTGCATCAGTACCGAGTGAGATTCACAACTCATGATTTTGCGCATGATTAGATATTAGTATATGATATATCATGTGGTTAGATCGTGAATTTGAATCATTCATCAAGTGAGTATTTGTTTGATCGATCGTATTATTAAAATTAAGAGTTTTTTGACGAAGTGATATTAGTTTAGTGGTTAGAGCACCCACTACATAAGATCAAAGTCATAAGTTCGAGTCACCATGAGCATATGAGTGAAATCCTTTGATCATTTTAAAAAGAAAGAATAAAAAAAATTGAGAGTTTTACAGTGTGATATTTAACACGTGTAATAATACGTAGCCGACATGCATGTGTGGTCATAAAGTTAGATATTTGAGTTTGATCATAATTAATTGATTAGAAATTTAAAATTTCGTAAAAATATGGATTACGTCAAAACTATTTCAAACATAGAATTTTATCACACAAAAGTATCTGAATTATATTCAACGAGTTATTTTGGTGCTTTAAATTGATAAAAGTTGCAAATGGTACTCCAATTATATACTTGGTTGGACATTTTGGCATCTCCGTCAAATATTCTGTAAAATTCAAGGTTGTTCGAGATTGACAAATATATGATCGGTCCATTTGTATTACCCTACAAGATCTTGAAAATATGAAGCTTGTCCACTAGCTCACCACCGGATCACTTAGGCAATCACATGGGGCTAAACCTTATAAAATTTTACATAAAATTTACACATGCAATTTGCTGTGGAACCCAACCATAGTAGGATCCGATGTTGTACTACTTGCAGCTGATAATCCTACTCAATATATTTGTCATTTGGATAAAAAAAAAACTGAATTTTTTGTATCTAAAAGCCTCCTGCATCAACATTATAAATTTATTGGCGATCATATTCTCCTTAAATTAAATCTTACCCGAAAGTTTTGTAGAGTTTTGAAACTCGATCAGAAAATGTAGACTGCTAGATTAGTCATTATTTACTGTATGCAAATATGCAACTATTACTAATCCAACAATTCACGATTTCAAAGTACAATAAAACACCCCGAAGCTCTCATGCTTTACATTCCTAAACATAAGAGTTAACAATGAATAAATAACATTATCCCTAATATTTAACAAATTAATAGTTGAAGTCCTCTTGAGTTTCATAGTGAACTGCATGTCTTTGACTTGACGTGCTGAGTTCGTCAGTTTAACTCATGACTTTGTGTTCGTGTGTTAATTTTATATATAACACGAAACAAATTGCCAGCAGCTTCACCATTTACATTTTTTTGTATTCATTGAAGCACCCAAAACTTTATTTCTTTTATTAATTTTTGTCCATCCTCATAAGAAACTAATGCATTTCTCGATTCCTATCTCAGCCATACATGCAATTGAGATTTGAGGGTTATGCCATTCCTCATTGTCTCTTTTTTATTTATTATTCTACATTACATGATTACTTAATTTTCAGTATACTCGTTTAAGATGATGTTTTGGATAATATATTCTTACGAATTAAAAGAAATCTAGAGATAATATATATTACAAGGATCATCGATGTATCAAAATAATGAAATTTGGAGTACCAAGAGTCCAAGACTAATAGCAAAGTATGTCATGCAAATTGAGAAGGGAGAAATGAGAATAGTAATCTAGGTACAATATAAAAGTTGGTGATTCAATCTCTAGTGTTACTAAGCACATTTTGAGATAAAAACTCCATATTTGTATAGGCACGTACATAGTAAGTTGGAAATGATATCGATTTTTAGACTCACTATCAGTTGATAACGCTAGTCCAAAATTTACAATCTTACTCGATTATTATTGGTTTCAGATGTAAAAATTGTTAGGTAGTAATTCGTATTGTTCTGCCCTACTCTAGTAGTGTAGGTTTTTATATGTAAATTTCACTCATTATTAATGAAATGGCATAAGGCTTTTATCATAAACAGTACCCGACATTAAGGCTGTACATCACTTTAGTACCTAACATTTAAAAACTATCATTTTAGTACCCAACATTTCAATCACAACCCAACTTTAGTACCTGCCGTCACTAACCCCGTTAAACCCAAGCCCACTTGGCTTTTTTTTTTGGCAATTTCGTCATTCTCTTCATTTGACTTTTTTTCCTTTTTTTTTTTGGATTGATTTCTTCTTCATCTTCTTTTTCCTTTCTTTTTTTCGTACTGAGTTCTTCTTTTTTTTTTTTTTTTCAAACTGATTTCTTCTTCTTCTTCTTCCTTTTTTTTTTTCGTATTGATTTCTTCTTCTTTTTTTCTTTTTTTTTCGGATTGGTCTTTTTTTTTTTTTTCGTACTGATTTCTTCTTCTTCTTCCCTTTTTTTTCGTACTGATTTTTTCGTCTTCTTCTTCTTCTTTTTTCGGATTGATTTTTTCTTCTTCCTTCTTTTTTTCGGACTGATTTCTTCTTTTTTCGGGTGTCTTCCTCTTCTTCTTCTTCTTCTTTTTTCTTTTTTCTTTTTTCTGGGTACCTAATTAAGAAAGAAGAAGATTACAGAGAGAGAGAGAGAGAGAGAGAGAGAGAGAGAGAGAGAGAGAGAGAGAGAGAGAGAGAGAGAGAGAGAGAGAGAGAGAGAGAGAGAGAGCAAAAAAACACACCCATTCAGACAAAAAAAAAACACCCATAAAATGACGAAATTACCCATATTAAAAACCCACATGGGTGTTGGTTTAACATGGTTAGTGACGGCAGGTACTAAAGTTGGGTCGTGATTGAAATGTTGGGTACTAAAATGATAGTTTTTAAACATTAGGTACCAAAGTGATGTACAACCTTAAGGTTGGGTACTGTTTATGATAAAATCCCTTAATGAAATTGACATCTCTCTTTTAAAGAAAAATTAAAAATTATTATTACCTTGTGAAAAACTAAGGTACACTTGGCCTTGTTCCCTTTAAACTTGTACACATGGCATGCTATAATTGGACGGGTAGACAAATCCTGTGGTACTGCGTTGCAGAGAGTCAAAAGGGCGTCAACCTCTCTTTAAAACCCAAGAGCTTCTGAACTCCGATACTTTCAAAAAATAAAAATAAATCCAAACGGCACAAAAATCCGAACGACATCCATCCGTCCGTTATTCTTCGTCTTCTTCTCAATTGCTACCATGAATGTCTAAGCCGTCTTCGCGGCTCTTCTTTTCCCAGACCCACATTTTCGAATTCCAAAAGTAATGGGGGTCGGAGGTAAATTCTGGGACTCGCTTAAACCCTATGCTCGACATGAGGGTTTTGATTTCTTAAGAAACAAGCGGGTAGCTGTGGACCTCTCCTTTTGGATTGTACAGCATGAAACTGCTATTAAAGCCCGTGCACGAAGCCCCCACCTGAGGCTCACTTTCTTCCGTACCATCAATCTCTTCTCCAAGGTTCGATTTTTATTTCTGTTTTTGTGTTTTCTGCTTGCTTTCCTAGGAAAAATGGAGAAATTTGCAGAGAAAAAAGTTGGGTTTGTTCATACGTTTACACATTTGGGTTTCTGGAAACATGATGGTAGTTTTGACATTGGGCTTTGATTTTTATGCGTGTAATGCTTCATGTGGAAAAGTATAAAGGGTATGTTTGACTGAGAGGAAAGGGGAAGTATATGAATTTTGGTTGAGTTTTCTTGTTTTAATGATTTATGGAATCTGGAGGGGATACTTCAACTTAAACTCAATAGTGGTCTTAGTAGCAATTAGTGCAATTCTAATTTCTTCCCCCTACTGGGGTATATTGATGTGAGAAATCCATGTTTAACGTATAAATGGCTTGTAGCTTCTTATAGAATATGGTCTAGCAATCTTAGGATTATAGTCTTTTATAAAAAGTTTACCTTTACTTTGCTGAATATTTATTGCAAGTTCAATTATTTTGTTTTAAATAATGCTGTTTCTTGTTTAGCTTAGATAAGTACAGGCTTTGATTATTTGTTCAGTGTTTATGCAGTTTGGAGCGTTTCCAGTCTTTGTAGTTGATGGAAGCCCATCACATCTAAAGTCACAGGCTAGGATTGCAAGATTCTTTCGCTCGTCTGGTATTGATTCATCCAGTTTGCCTGTGGCTGAAGATGGTATTCCAGCTGAGAGGAACAGCACATTTACAAAGTATGTTCAAGAATGTGTGGTAAGTAGTATACAAGTATATCAATTTGGTAAATGCAGTTTGAAATTATCTCTGTTCAGTACTGTGTTGTGTTGGAACTCTTCTTTGTTCCCAGGTCACTCATATTCAAGAGTGTAGTTCTTGCATTTTTCAAATTGTTATCTCTCATATTGGTAATATAGAGTAGTCTTACAACTCTATGAATTGCAATGTGGAAGCAAGGAAAAACATTGCGATCAAATGTTTCGTGAGTTTTATGTTGTCATATATGGGTAGAGAATAGCGAACTCTATTAATTAGCTTTGGCCTTTCCCCAATCTTGTTGTGAGCTAGCCCTGTATAAACAAAATTGTTTGTACCAAATAATAGTTTTTACACTGGCTCATGATTGAGTAATAGGCCACACATTGATGCTTGTACATGTTTTCATTGTTTTGGTGCCATATATTTCATCTGGCTGAAATTTTATGATCAGTTGAACTTGTTTAGGTTCCGTATTATATCTGTGTGAAATATAGATAGTTCTTTTGGTTTGTGGTGATGCATTTGGAATGCTTGTCTGTTATTTACTAAAGGTGGTCTTGTAGGATCTACTTGAGCTACTTGGGATACCTGTTTTAAAGGCAAAAGGAGAGGCTGAAGCATTGTGTGGCCAGTTAAATCTCGAAGGTGATGTAGATGCTTGCATCACATCTGATAGTGATGCCTTACTCTTTGGGGCTAAATGTGTGATAAAAAGCTTCCAATCCAATTCAAAGGTAAGTATTAACTTCGTAGTAGTTGATTTCTCCTTTTCATACTTTTGAACTCATCTTGATAGTCTGTTGCCTTAGCATCTTTGTATGATACTCTGAGAATTCTCGTTATGCAGGAACCATTTGAATGCTACTATATGTCAGATATTGAAGCTGGTCTAGGTTTGAAAAGGAAACACTTGATTGCCATCTCTCTTTTGGTTGGAAATGACCATGATTTAAATGGGGTGCAAGGTATTGGACTAGATACAGCTCTTCGCTTTGTCCAGACTTTTAGCGAAGATGAGATACTGAATAGGTATATTCTACAGTCTCTTATATCTTGTTTTAGAACTCTCTGTTCTTGTAAAAGTTATCTTTTTATTGATGATACGTTTTCATGCTCAATTTTTTTATTAGATATTGACGATGACATTCAATGCAGGTTACGTGATATAGGCAATGGTGATGCTTCACTGTTTCAAGGTGGTACCCAATATGTGGATGATATTGTACCAAGTTCAGATGAGAGCTCGTTAAAGACAAAACTTTCTCATTGTTCCTTCTGTGGGCATCCTGGCAGCAAAAAAGCTCATTTCAAGTCTACCTGTGAATATTGTATTATCAACATGGGTGAGGGTTGCATGAAAAAGCCAGAGGGGTTCAAATGCAGTTGCTCTTCCTGTGATACGGTACATTTCTTTTCCTTCTGAATTACCACTAGTATATAATTCTGTACAATTATGTGTCAATTCCAACGTTTGGGGCTGTTATACATCAAATTCCAATATATGTTACAATTTTCAGCTATGTTCTCTGTATATCCTTAAGCAAATGCATCTAATGGTAATGGTAGGATCGTAAAGAAAAGGAGCAGAAGAAGCAAGAGAATTGGCGACTGAAAGTTCTCAACAAAATTGCAATGGAGCCGAATTTCCCCAATGAAGAGATAATTGAAATGTATTTGTGCAACAACCATGGTTACTTCAGTGGTATGTGCCTTTTGCAGAAAGGAGTTTCTTTCCTTTATTATTATTATTTTTTAAATAATCTCCCTTTCTCTAAAATTGATTTTTGATTACGATTTTGTGACCTCCTTTGGAGTTTTGGGAATTAGTAAAGCTTTGACTTCCTTGATGTTGCAGCAATTTTAAGGTTTGCTTCTTTTATTATTGCTGTTGTTTGTTGATTCCCCAATGACTGGCTAAGGATTATTAGCATAAAATTTGGTAATTATTCTTCTGCCATTGGACCATTATTAGCCATTTGTTTAAAGTTGTCACTTTATTGATCTTGTAGTCTCTTGCTTTGGTATTGTGGGGTAAGGAGATGGGTAAGGGGTAAGCTATCCCTTTCCCAATGGCTGATTGGTCTTCAATTGCATATGCATTGTGAATACATCTTGCCAATCTAGGTGTATAATCATGTTTTCAATTTTTGTGTAGCAAATGACGGCCCTTGCATATCCTGGGAAAGTCCAAAAACTGAAATGCTGGTTGATTTCTTAGCTTTTCATCAGCATTGGGAACCATCTTATATTCGCCAGAGGATGCTTCCTATTTTGTCAACCATTTTTTTGAGGGAAATGGCTAAGAATCCCGTAAACAATTTGTTGTATGGGCAATATGAGTTCGATTCCATTGACCGTTTGAAAATAAGAAATGGTCATAAATTTTATGTAGTCAAGTGGAAAAAGGCTGCACCTTCCATGAATTCTGTCACTTTCACAATCCCTCAAGAGGAGTTGGTTATGCTACAAGATGCTGTTATTGAAGTTGATGAGTCCATCAGTGTATTGGATGAGTCTGATGTTCCTAAGATCCATAACAGTGATGGGTGCTACTTTTTGTTAACCGATGAAAATATGGAACTTGTCCAGGCTGCATTTCCGGAGGAAGTTGACAGATTTTTGCAAGAGAAGGTGCAAGTTCTTTCCCTTCTATTTCAATATGATGCTTCATTGGCTTCCTTTTCAGTTTTCTACTTTTCCATCTCTTGTCTAGGATTCGTCTCGCATATAGTAATTGTGCCCTCTATGTTATAAATGACGCTTAAAACTAATCTGTAGGTTTTTGCCGGACATGACATCACTAGGGTTTAGTGTTTGAGTAGATTTATTAGTTTCATAATATATGAGTGAGCCCCAATGCATTGGAGAAGGAATGTAGGAAGGCTAAGATGCACATAGAAGCAGAACAATCTTAAAGTTTCATTGCTCATTTAGGTATTAATTTTTTTTTAAAAGTAAGTCTCAGAATCTTTTGTTCTTAAAACCTCCAGGAACTGAAAGAACTGAAAAGAAGAAAAGCCAGTGTAATGCCAGAAACACCGCCAAAACCAACAGGTGTGCAGCTAAATATCACAGAATTCTACCGTTCTACCAAAGCAAAGAAACCGGAGACAGAATCTGGAGAAGATCTAACCCACATCAGTGTTGGTCGGAATGCTGAAGCTAGTAAAGAAAAGAGAAAACCATCTGGTTCAAATCTCCCAAAGTCTGTAAGACGCCGTCTTTTGTTTGACTGAGGCATTTCAGATCTTGGACCCTTTCTGCTGATTTTTAGGGAAATTAGCTAAAGATGTAAAGTTAGCGTCTCCCTTTACCCCCTTAAACTGAGGTTAGATGTGTGTATTTTTTGTAATTAAATTTTAGGTCTACATTAGGGTGGTTTTTTTTTCTTCTAATTCTCTGAGTGAGCAAAACAATTTTTATGGTGTTCCTTTTGAAATTTGTAAAGTTGTCTTCTGATTTAGTGTTGTCATCTCAAGGCTAATGGTTGGTTATCTGACTTTCTGACAAAAACTAATCCGAATGATAAGTTCCAAGTGACCTTTTTTTTTAGGGAGGGGAAGAGAGCTCCAAAGTTCAAGAAATGTGGGGAGGGTGAAACTCGAACTAGGGTATGTGCCGGAAAGACCACTGCTTTAGTCCAATTGGAGTACACTCTATGCACAAGTTCCAAGTGACATCTAGTGTACCATTTATATAAAATGCATTGCCCCTTTGAAAATTGCTAAATGCGACTGGAATGTGTTACTCGCCCTCACTTTGTTTGTCCATCTTATTCACTTCTGCCAGTGGCATAAAATAATGAAATTGGAAATTTTGAAATCGAAGATGACAAGCTAGGAGTGGAAAGAACTTATGCAAATCGTGGAACTAATAAATTAGCCATGGTAAAACAATACACATGGTAATTCAATTAGTAACCTTGACCTTTTGATCATTCTAAATATGCTTTGGATTTTTTTTTGTTTACCAAGACTTGGGCCAAAAAATAGAAAATGTAATTTCCTCAGCATATACTGAATTTTCATAAATAGCATTTATTTTACTTAGGGATGGCAAAATGACCCACGGGTTCGGGTATCCGACCCAACCCGACCCGATTGGGTCGGTTTTTGATTTTTACTTACCGTTGGATAAAACCATAAGTTTTAGACATCATTGCACATGTTGGTGAACTTGAAATTTCTAAGTAAAAATGATTTTATTCATACTTGGTTACCAAGTAATTGATATCAAAAGAGCCATTTGCAGCTTTGCAAAGCCCTAATTATGTTTTTAAATCAAGGTGCCCATGAGGACAATTCATATAAGTCAATCCATTCTAGTGGTTAGGTTGTCTTCATATAAAATAATAAAACCTTATGCACATAAGGACATGTACTAATTTAGATTAATAGTCATATATATGAATTATATATTAACCTTACAGGTTCATATCAGAACGTTTTCGGGGGCAAGGACATTGCACACCAACTTTTGGGGCACGGTGTTATACAAAGGCCATTCTCTTCCCTATATAAACTGTCGAGTTTTCTACCATTTCATTGCACCTCCTCATATCAATTTACTTTCAAATCCTAGCCTACAATATATGGAGTTCACCAACCAGTGCAAATGTATCTGTTTGGCCTTGATCCTCATGCTGGGGGCTTGGTCTTCGGAAGCCACTTCTCGCAGTCTCCAAGACGCATTAACATATGGGAGGTTCGAGCAATGGATGGCTCGTTATGGACGTGTGTATAGCCATATCAATGAGAAGGAGGAGCGCTTCAAGATATTCAAGGAAAATGTAGCATTTATTGATTCTTCCAATAACGATGGAAACAAACTTTATAAGTTGAGTTTGAATCAATTTGCAGACCTTACAAATGAAGAATTCACAGCCTCCAGAAATCGATTCAAGGGGCATGAATGTTCCACAAAGACCACTACTTTCAAGTACGAAACTGCTAGTGTGCCAGCTACAATGGACTGGAGAAAGAAGGGAGCTGTAACTCCCATCAAGGACCAAGGCCAATGTGGTATGTCACTAAGCATCTAGCTATTGTTTTTTAAGGATAGCGCACTATTCGATCTCTTTTTTCTTTGTTAACACACTTCCCCATTTCGAAACATTTTGTATACAGGATGTTGTTGGGCGTTTTCAGCAGTGGCAGCCATGGAAGGAATTACTCAACTCACAAGTGGTAAATTAATCTCGTTGTCGGAGCAAGAGCTGGTTGACTGTGATGTCAATGGAGAAGACCAAGGCTGTGAGGGTGGCCTTATGGACAATGCCTTTGAGTTCATCAATCAAAACCATGGACTTAGTACTGAGGCTAATTATCCCTACACCGGTGTTGATGGTACGTGCAATGCCAAGAAGGAAGCAAGCCATGCAGCCTCGATTACTGGCCACGAAGATGTGCCTGCCAACAGTGAAAGCGCTCTTCTTAAGGCTGTGGCTAACCAACCTATTTCTGTTGCCATTGATGCTAGCGGATCTGACTTCCAGTTCTATTCGACTGGTGTTTTCACTGGAACATGTGGAACGAGCCTAGACCATGGTGTTACCGCAGTTGGTTATGGCGTTAGTGATGATGGGACTAAGTATTGGTTGGTGAAGAACTCATGGGGTGCAGAATGGGGTGAACAAGGTTACATAAGAATGCAAAGAGATGTTGCTGCACCAGAAGGTCTATGTGGCATTGCCATGGAAGCCTCTTACCCCACTGCATAAAAATTGAATCAAAGCCTACTATCCTTGTAGGTATATATTTATCATGATATGTACATGAACTTGTAAGAAACTAGATCGGTAAGAAAACTAGCAAGTTTTATAAGTACAAAAACAAAAGCACGCTTTATAGTAGTTATATCCAACTACATCTATAGTGTACCCCATGTACGAAACCATTATATCAATGGAAAAAATATTTGCTATCTGCAAACCTTTGAGGTCTATGTTAAGTCAGGGAGGCCTCCTGCAGCTAGCTAGCTGAACTCTATTTCAGTGAGCTAGCAGGAAACTTACACAATTTATCTGTCATGACAACATATATATTCTTTTATTTACAAACTTTTGTAATTGAATTCTAGGTTTGCATTAGGCAGAATACGATAATAAAATACTAAATTTTAAGTGGAGGATGACAAATTGGGAGCCAATGAAAAATGTGGAACAAATAAGTTAGTAAATCCATCACAGAAATAGACAGTTCCATATATGTATATGAGTATAGTGCAGTATAGGTCAAACAAATCCTTCAAAGGAAGGACCGATGGTATTAATTAAAACATATACATTGTATGTAAAAAAGTTTACCAAATTCTTAACATGGCAATTCAATTAGTAACCTTGACCTTCTCATCATATAATTGGCAGCAGTTCCTGAGGATAACTGTCATTCTAAATATGGCCTTGACTTTCTTTTAGGCCTACTTTCTCTTTATATTTGTCTTCTCACTTCTACGTAATCTCCTCGGTTCTTTTTATTCGATAGGAATATGACCAACGCAGCAATGAGCGACGAGATGGCCATATCAGCTGAATCTATGAAGACTTCCAGACCAAAACCAGCTGAAGGTTTTAGTGTTTTGGTTGTTGATGGTGATTCTGCATATCTAGCAATGCTGTCAAGAATACTATGTAGCTTGGGATATAAAGGTAACTAGCAGAAACAGATACATTTCTCTTTTTCTTCTGTTGATTTTGGTGTTTGTAGTGGAGTTTCTATTGTTTTTTAGGTTACCATTTGTTTTTTTTTCCGGCCATTTTGTGTTTCTTTTTTTAACCGCTTATATATTTGCAAGATATGCTATGCCATTGAAAATTTCTTAACAGTTTTACTTAAATCTTACTAGCAGTTTTGACAGCTAAAAGAGGTTCTGAGGCATTATATATTGCTCAGGAGAAGGAAGATGATATTCATGTTGTGCTCACAGGGGTGCACTTGCCTGACATGAACAAATATGAGCTCCTTGAAAAAATGAGAACAGTTTCAAATCTACCTGTTGTTAGTAAGTTATTACTCTCAAAGACCACTACTATAATTGTTTCTGGCTTTGATACCACGTCAAATTAGAGCATCCATTGAAAATCCAATTGAAATTTTTTAGGATATTCATATGCAAAACTTGGTTTCCTCTGTGGACTTATATTCTCAACAATTACTTGGCATTGCAGTTATGTCTGATGATGATGATGTAAATACCATGTTAGATTGTCTGTTTAAAGGGGCAGTGTTTTATTTTGTTGAGCCACTCACAATGAACCGTCTCAAGAACTTATGGCAATTTGCATTCACCAAAAAAAGAAATGTAGTTATAGACAGTACTAAAAAGGAAAGAAATGTTCATGTTGAATCACAAGCAGAAATTCCGAATGCCAAAAGAAAAAGGTCAGAAGGAATGGACAAATATGAGGAGAGAGATTCAACAGCCTTAAGGAAGCCAAGGCTAATTTGGACTACTGAGCTGCATCATAGGTTCTTGCGAGCTGTCAGATTACTAGGCATTGATGGTAAGTCTATTGATATTATTTTTGTGATGTATACTTTGGTAGCTAATTTTCTTTTCTTGATTTTTAGATGCTCGTCCGAAGAAAATACTTCAGCATATGAATGTTCCTGGACTGAGGAAAAGAAGTGTTTCAAGCCATTTGCAGGTTTGTTCCATGTGATAATTATTAAATAGATAAAATATAAGTCCTTGAGAAACTTCTTGTTCTTTTTTTAATAGAACCCTCAAGTAATACTCTAATCCTTGCCAATGAAACATCAACAACTTCTTTGAGTAATCAATGATGTTTTTTGCAGAAATATCGCCTCTCCTTGAGGCAGGAACAAGCAGCAATTGAGAAGAAAAGGATCAGAGATTCCAAATTAGCAAGTTCTCAGTCATACCAATCTTCATCAACATTTAATCTTCAAGGAGGGATTTCTCAATTCCCAAATATGTACTACACATCCACAACAGATCAACCAGAGTTCAGAAGCCATTTTCCAGAGGACCTCAGGAGACAGATGTCTACTAGACCTGCCTTTGGTTCTGCTGATGTTCCTATTCATGTGGACTCAAGTAGTGATGAGACCTCAAATAATAAGTATGGGCAACAAATTCGGGGAAATCAGCTTGATTATGCTTATTTTAATGCTGAGCACTTTGCAACTGAGAGCAGCAACAACAAGGATTTGGCTGCTGGCTTTGGATATGTCGAAAGCTCGTTCAGGGAAGATAGTTTTCATGATCAGAATAAGAACTTCTCCAGTGTTAATGCTTATGGTCAACAAAATTTAACGGATTTCGCAGTGTTGCTGCATAGTCCTATACAACAAGAAGAGCAGCAGCAGCCTTCACCATTGGAATTAATGCCTTCACCGCCACCACAAGAGCAAGAAGAAAATGACATTTTTGGGCTACTTGAATCGAACATCCTTCTGTCACCACTACTAACATCACAGGAGCAAGAAAAACATGAGACTTTTGGGTTTGAAAGAGCAGAAAGTGATGAGTTATTTCACTTTGCAGAAGAGGGCACAACTCAAGTGTTTCAGGATGTTGATTTCGATGATTTCTGTTAATCGAAGATTTATGCATCTGGATTACATTTTAATGCTTATTATAATGTGGGTTACATTAGAGCGTTTTTATCCATTTATATTGAGAAACCATGCACATGTAAGCTGATTTTGTCAATAATAAGATTGAGTTTGAGTAGTCCCTAAGTTTTTTTTTTCTTGTTGAAACCAGGGGCCAAGGGCATCCGGCCTTAGAATTTATTAAAGAAGAAAAGAGAAACACAAAGGGAGGGGGACGAAGCCAAATCCTCTCTGCCAATCGAAAACAAGAAATATGGTAAGAAAAAACAAACTATTGAAAACGAAACTTTGGGAGACCTAAGCGATCACTATTACAAGAATCAAGAAGAAAGGGAGGAGCCTTTGAGCTTTATCAATAGGGTCATGGTTATTCAAAATAATAATAATAATAATAATAATAATAATAATAAATAACGAGCTATCAGAGATTCAAAGCATTAATCCGAAATTTGGTTTAATTAGCTCGAAAGACATTCCTATTTTTGATGGGTAACATATATCAGCTTCAAGCCCCAACTTTACTAGACTTTTCCTAGCCTATTCCCGTTCAGACACGGACTACTTTTAACCCTATATCTATAAAGCGTCCCATTTCAGAGAAGGTTCACACAATTAAAGAACAAAAGCAAGAGAAACACAACCATGAAGTTCATCATCAAAAATGTCAGGAAGATAGCTGCCGACGGCTCGATGATCAAGAAGGACCATGTCGTGCCCTCATCAACACAACCACCAATATATGTGGAAGGGAAGTTCTGTATAAACTTGTCCGATACTATGACCATGCCCGAGAAACAATTGAATTTGGTACTCCCGAAGTTACCCTCTAAGAAACGATGGTTTTCATTATATAGACGAATGTTAACAATGGCCAACCCTGCAGCTACTACCACTCATCATCAAGTGCATACAAAGATCACTAATGACATTCCTATATCGAAAAGGAAATACGATTCCGATGATGATGACAATAAGGATGATAAATATAGGGCTAAACGTTTGAAGAAGGGTGTAGCTTCAAGTACTACTACGGGTTCTGAGTTGCCTGAAGGATACAAGCAAATCATTCTCGACACATTGAAGGGGAGGGACCTGACTTTGTTGATAGAGAAGAGTTTGAATGTGAGTGATATAAAATGTGACAAAAGCATATTGTCCTTGCCTCGAGACGAAACCCTAAGTAAGAATATCTTGGAACCTAATGAGATAGAAAACCTTGAGAGAGATTCAACCCTAACGCTTCCGTTGATAGACCCGAAATGCTTGGAGTGGTGGAAGATGTTGAAAGAGGAATCTTATGAGCCGAAAACCAACTGGAATGAGATTGTTGAGCAAAATGGTTTGGTTATAGGAGATCTGGTTCAAGTTTGGTCATTCCGGGCTAATAAGGATCAGCTTCACTTGGCTCTTGTTTTGGTTAAGACTTAAGAGAGGTGAAAATCAAAATGATGATGGTAAAAATTGTGGCCAAGAAACTGACAGTATTAGTGCAGGAAGTACGTATTGTGAGCAATGATTGTGAGGACAGTGCAATTACAATTTACAAGACACAAAGAGAACGAAAATTAAAGGCGAAAGGCATGCTTAAAAATCTAGTGATAGGATGATAGCGCGCAGCAGCACTAGGGCGTGGAGGAGTATCACCGATCAAAGAATTGAAGTTGCGCACATGAATACATTGAATTTTGTTAGAGAACCAGGAATATAAAGACTCTTATGAGTTGTACATTCTTTTTCTGAGGTTTTTGAGCTATTTATATTGAGGTTTGAGTTGTAATGTAATAAGCTTTACTCAATGAGATTTAGCTAGATATTAAGGGCACTGCCGGCATCAGAATTGTTCTATATATTTTGATTTTAAATGAAGGTACAGAGGTACTACGTACGTACCTTCCTACTTATCTTGCTTTTCGTAATCTTGAGCATACACCTTGCTAACCCCAATTCATCAGTTAGACCACAAGAGCACATTCTGCGTGTGCATGAGGAGATAGAGGCAACTTACCCACTTACATAAACTTTAGCACAGTTTTACGGTTTTACCATCCAATTCATTAAGTAAGTTTCATTCACTTCTTGCTGGTGAAGACAAGCCCATAGAGTGCATATATATATTCATCCGGGATGCGGAGAAGGATCATGACTACAGATCTCCTTGGAGCACAGGCAATTGCATGGAGTTGAATTCTCTCATTCCTTGTCATTTGACTCATTTCTCAGCTCCAGACTTCACCTCAACCACACATTTCAACTGTACATCAGATCGACAACTGCTTCAGATAGCACATGTGATATATTGTCTAGTAGGAGCTAATTATAAGTCTTCAAATACAGACCATGACAGAAGCACAAGATGACAACAGTCGGAGACGTACAAGGCGTGCTATCTCCTCGATAACCCTAGCGGCCTAGCCTCTACATCACAGTACGTACGTACGTACGTAGAAGATCGACGATCAAGTCTAAACCACATATTCAATTGTACTACAGACACTCGATCAGAGTATCAGACACGTTACTCAGTTTTCACATGTTATCGATTTTTGTTCCTTATAAACAGTCTTCGATCTCCTGCACAAAGAAATCATCGAGGCAATACAATACAAGGGAGTGGCTCCATTGCGGACCACTTCTATGCGGACCAAACGAGGACTTTCAAAGTCCACCGTCCGATTGGACGTGTGGCTCAGATTTACAAAAAAAAAAAAAAAAAACTGAAACTGAAATGAACGTCTCCCTCTCTCTCTCTCTCTCCTCTCCTTCCTCTCCTCCTCCTCCTCCTCCTCCTCCTCTCCTCTCCTTCCCATCTTCTTCTCTCCTTCCTCGATTCCTCCTTCTCTCTCCTCCTCCTCCTCCCTGCACATCACTCCGCCTCCGGCGAGTCGACTCGGACACGAACAACAACGGCAATAACAACTTGCCTCCGGCGAAACAGCGGCAACAACAACTCGCCTCCGGCGAAAGACCAAGTCATGGATGCGATTCGCGAAGGAGTCGGAGGAGAAGGAGGAATCGAGGAAGGAAAGAAGAAGATGGGAAGGAGAGGGAGAGAGAGAGAAGATGGGAAGGAGAATCAAACTTATTTACTCTGTTTTTTTTTTTTTTTTGGACAATGGTATTTGGACAGAGGGGAGGCAGACCTCCCAGTCCAGGAACATTATGAACCATCTGTTGCCTGCAGGAACCCAACTAACATCTGGGTCCAGAGCCATTTACCAGTGGTGGGAGTAGACAGACCCTGCAACGTCCCAAAGCCCACACTACCACATTGTGTGGCAGGTGGAAGGACCCGCAGGCACCCATCAGTCGAGCTACTTTGAGCCCAGACTCCCTTGGAAGCTGACACCTTCACCAGCGTTCGCATAGGTCCCGCAAGACCCCAGCACTCAGCAACCTACCAGCAAGGACATTTAATTGGTAAGTGTTGGGGATCAAACTTATTTACTCTGTCTAGTGTCATACATATACAATTACCAGTTGTCTGATTATAATGTCTTTTTTTTTTCTAAATAAATAAACATATGAATAAAAGTCATCACTAAAAGTAAAGGCTTTCGTACCTTTAAAATGATTAATAGAGGGTTAATATCTATATATCTTAGAAGGTTAATTAATTCAACTAACTTAATTCATGTATTTGTAGGATATGTTTGGGGGTGGCACTGATACAACATTTACTGCCCTAGAGTGGGCAATGTCTGAACTTCTAAGGAATCCAACAGTGATGAAGAAATTACAAAATGAAGTCAGGGGGATTGTTGGAAATAAGAAGGACGTAACCGAGGATGATTTAGTTGGAATGCACTACTTGATGGCAGTGACCAAAGAGACATTTCGCTTACATCCTCCATTTCCGTTACTAATACCTAGGATGTGCAACCAAGATGTGAAAATAAAAGGTTTCAACATCAAAGCTAATACACAAGTTGTGGTTAATGCATGGGTGCTTGGAAGAGATCCCAAGTCATACGCAAATCCAGAACGGTTCGAGCCAGAAAGGTTCTTGGATAGTACCATAGATTATAAAGGGAATAACTTTAAATTAATTCCATTTGGTGCTGGCAGACGGGGCTGTCCTGGAATTCAGTTTGCTGTGGTTCTTAAAGAGCTGGCTTTGGCAAATATTGTGCATAAGTTTGATTGGGCTTTGCCTCATGGTGAAAGAGAGGATAACTTAGACATGACTGAAACCACAGGTGCAACTGCCCATAGAAAGTATCATCTGAAGGCAGTTGCTACTCGATTCGAAGGGCAACTGCCTTAAGAGGATTCTTCCTACTTTACTACAAATCGTCAATTCTTCCCCTTCATTTTATTTTTGTAACCAGCTCTGTAATAAATTTCTCTGTAATAATATATTAGTCGATCTTATCTAATTTCTAGTCAATTCCAACTACCCCTCTTCCCTCTCTTTCACTATTTATTAGAGGGATTGCACCCACAGTGACAATGACAAAAGGCAAATTTTTGCTCCCCAATCAATTATTCATCGTTAATGTATTTGTCACGGCCGCCAATCAATTATTCGTCTCCCAATTGATCCCGTTGCTCTCAATTTGTTGTCACGGCCGCAATTCAATTATTCGTCCCCGAATTACATCGACCAGGATTTTAATTTTCACAAAGAGTTTTATTTTTTAGTCAATTTTGTGTTCTCTCTTTGGCTGCCAAGAGAATGTAGGGTCTGGCCCCAATTACGTTTTCATTATGTGTTTGTCAGCAACAAATTGTAAGTAGCATTTGATTTACTTACTGGGTTTTGAATTTTCTTGGTGGGTTTTGTGTGCGTTTGCAGCATATATGTTGGACTCAGAGATCAATCGTGACCAGCTTGTGGCTGCGGCCGAAGTTGGGGAAGGCGATGTGGTGTTAGAAATTGGGCCGGGAACAGGTTCTTTGACTAATGTTCTTATTAATGCTGGTGCGACTGTGCTCGCAGTCGAAAAGGTTGCTACTTGATTGCAGAGCTTATGACCTCTACATGTATTTGTAATGTGATTTTGTTTTGGTTGTGAAAGAATTAATGCTATTTTGAAAATCAAAATCTGTCAGGGTATGACATTAAGATGCTGATCGATATTCGATCATATCAAAGTAGACACATTGTTGTTAGCATTCTACACTTATATTGCATCATGTTTTATGAGCTTTAGGATCTAAGAAAGTATCCTCTTAAGGCGGTTGCTACTCTATTTGAGGGGGTTTCCAAGAGGGATCCTCTTTTTAGGCAAAATTGTCAAGCTACTTCCTACTTTGGCAATTTGCCACAAATTATCAATTTTCCTTCATTTTTATTTTTGTAACCAACTCTGTAATAAATTGTTAGTCAATACTGTAACGTCAATTTTATCTAATTAATTTCTAATCAATTTTCACCCCCTTAATTTCCCATAACTATTTGTTAGAGCGCTGGCATTCACAATGACAACGACAAAAAGGCAAAACGAAAAAATGGCAAGGTTTTGTCCCTAGTCAATTACTATTCATCATTTTTCCCATAGCCCTCAAGTTTCGCATGTACTCACATGGAGAAGGGAAAAACGAAACAAATTTTAATGAGCACCAGTTCAAACCTGCAAAAACGTGTGTCACCAAGCCAAGTAGATGTGACATTCCGAAATTTTAAATTTGGTTCAAAATTGACGAATTATTACTATTTGTTAATTTAGTATATTTTGGATAACAAACTAATTTGATAGTTACGTTTAGATTTTATTTGAATTACGTACAATTAAGGGACAAATTGAATATTAGATTTTACGTTTAAGGAAAATTAAGTTACGTACACGTTCAATTTGAATTCTGTACATACTAATTTGATAGTTACGTTAAGATTTTATTTGATTTTATCTAATATTCAATTTGTCTATATATATTAGTTAGTGGCGTGTAGTTTCATGTTATTCTAACTAATTAATAGAGAAAAATTGAGGGTAAAAGTTATAAATGGTCCATGTAGTTTGGGGTGATGTTCAACATTAACCTTATGGTTTTAAAATGTTTAATGTAACCCTTGTGGTTTGCAAAATTAATCAATATTAGTCAATATGCTAATTTTGGCAAAAAATCCAACAATTAAAATTCATGTGTAGGTGATTCATAAGGATAAATTTATCATTTTAATTAGAAAACAAACTTTTTTCAAGTGTTTCTTATTTAATTTAATTTTTGACACTATTTTAATTGATGAAAAGTTTGCTATAAATAACATTTTGGACCAATATTGATCATTATTGCAAACCACAATGGTGATATTAAACATTTTGAAACCTCAAGGTTAATGTTGAACATCACCTCAAACCACAAGGACCATTTGTAACATTTACCTGGACGTGTAGAAGTTTCAAACCAACAAGGCCGGGACTACGTCTGCGTACAATGATTAGATGAGAATGAGGAGAAGCTGCCGGAGGTGTCATTTGGTTTAAGATGATGAATTTAGTAGGATAAGGACTGAGTAGATTGTGTCACCAAATATAGGAAAAAGCAAAGAACGAAAAGAATAAGATCGAAACAGATCGAGGAGGAAGAGAACGAGAAACAAAGAGAAGAAGAAAAAGAACAGGAAGAAGCTAGTAATGAACATGAAAGAGAGGGAGGGAGGATAGGAGCAGAAAAGAAAGAAGAATAATCGGAGACTAACTTATGATAACTAGCCTTGGCATCAAAGGTTTCTTTCTACTTTATTTGAATTTCTTTTGTTAATTGTTCTGTGAAACTTTTGGGTTTATATCTGGAGAAATAGTTAGATGGCATGAGTTGCTGCATATTTAGAACTTTTTTTGTCATGAGTTGCCTTAATTATTAGATGGTGTCCTATAAGGCCATCTCCAATTGAGGTTCTATATCAATATTTAGAACTTTTTTTTGTCAAAAACCATCTCCGATTGGTGGGATGGAACCATGGAGACCCATCTTTGGGTTGCAAAATACTAAGAAATGTTCTATATTTGAAACTTCTTATACAACCGTTGCAAAGTGAAGGAAGGAAGTGTGCCACATGTAAATTGTTGATTTAACTAGGGTCAAAATTATAATGAAATATGAAATCAATTGTTGATTTAATATTTTAAATTTATAATTTTATGAAATAAATTTTTTTGTTTAATATTGAAAATTTTAAAGTATGAAGATGTGATATAATTTTATATTATAAAATTTTATTTTGAATTTTTTATATCAAAATTATAATAAATATAATTAAATATTTTGAAAATTACAATTTCCAGTTAGAGATGATCAAATTATATAGAACTCACTTTTGGATGAATAGTGACTAATATGATTGCATTTTTTCAAAACAAAACCCTGTTTTGAAACCTTCAATTGGAGATGGTCAAAATTATAATGTAGTGGTGACTCTAGGGTGGACTCGGTGCGGTCGGTGCGGTTTTTAGGCACTAACTGCTAACCGCACCGATGGCTTCGGTTTTGTATTTTCCAAAACCGAAACCGCCTAGAGAATAAGAAAACCGACCTTGTTGGTTAACCGCCAAATCGGTTCGGTTCGGTGCAGTTTCAGTTAATTTTTAGCTCATTGAGTTTTCACAATTAACCATTTGTAAACAAAAAAATCTGATAAATAAAAGAAAGGAAAGATGAAAGAACATAACAAATTGAAGTACTTAAAAGTTACAATCATTTCCTCTTACTTTTAAAATAAAACGAAAAGTTACAGATATAGTCAAACAAACAAATCATTCATGTTACAATCCATAAATTAAAAATAACAAAATATTACAATCAGTTCAGTTCTCAGTTCTCCCATCAATCAGTAGCTAGGCCAGTAGCAGCTCTTTTAGAACTTTGGTTTCAGTGAAACCCCTATGGAAGGGTTTGATTCCATTGTATTGTAGACTTGTAGTATTGTACCCTATCACAAATAAACAAAGCAATTTCAATTTAAGTTCAGTAACTTTAGATGTTCATAGTTTCATACCCACCTATAAAAATGAGAGATTCTCTAGTGGACATAATTACCAAAATGCCCCCTGAACTTGGCTGAAATTGTCAGTTTGCACCCCGAACTTGCAATTGATGAAATTTACCCCCTGAATTTGGCAAAAATTGTCAATTTGCACCCCCTCCGTCAATTCTAACTTTTTCCATCCAAATGTTGGTTATGTGAGGGGCAATATGGTCATTTTGATCACTTTTAAAAAAAATAATTTTAAAAACTAAATATATATTTTATGTAAAAAAAAAATACAAGTATATATATTCCAAAAATATATTTATTTTCTTACAAATATATAGTCATTTTAAGTCTAAACAATAAATATATATTATTAATAAAACAATTCTTGCACAACAAATTAATAAACATGATTTCTCATATGAAAATAATAATTCATACAAAAATAATAATAATAATTTATGACAAGTTAAAAAAAAAATTATGATAAGTTAAGAATATAATTTTAGATATAATATCTCTAGAGAAAAAAATAAAAGTTTTGAAAGAAAATAAATATATTTTTTGAATATATATATTTGTACTTTTTGACATAAAATATATATTTAGTTTTAAAAATTAATTTTTTTTGTTGACAAATTTTTTTAAAAAAAAAGTGATCGAAATTACCATATTGCCCCTCACATAATCAACATTTGGATGGAAAAGGTTAGAATTGACGGAGGGGGTGTAAATTGACAATTTTTGCCAAGTTCAGGGGGTAAATTTCATCAATTGCAAGTTCGGGGTGCAAATTGACAATATCAGCCAAGTTTAGGGGGTGTTTTGGCAATTATGCCTTCTCTAGTGAGGACCACTATAATGAGGACTTGGTGAAGACTTTTTTATTAGACCTACTTTTTTATTACATCTCGACAAATCAACCGTTCAATATTTAGATATTTATGAGTAGATCACTTCTATAAATTTTCAATGAAATCTAAAATCGTTAGGTCATCTATAATTGTGATTTACCATTTATGAATATGAATGGTTCAAAATTGACAGATTTGGTTCGTCCATTTATTTGGTCTAGTTCGATACCTTAAAGATTTCAAATTTTGTTGAAAATTTGTAGAAGTGATCTACTCATAAATATTTTAACATTGAATGGTTGATTTCTCGAGATGTAATCGAAAAATATATATAACAATTATTAATCAAAAAATTCTGACCAAATTTTCATTATAATGGTCCTCACTAAAGAAACTCCGCTATAAAACATAATTATAGAAATGATTCCCAGAGCATTGACTACTTGAATAGTTGAACGAGAACATCAACACATCAATGACCATCAACATATGTAGACTTAGGGCAACTCCAACCCTAGGTCCTATTTTAGGGGTGCCAAATCCATTATAGCACCCCTATCCATTATAGCACCTCCATTATTTTCCTCATCTCCAACGAAGATTCTTGGCTGCACCCACGTGCAGCTGACCGCGATTTTACTATTCCCGCGTGAGTGACACGTCTCAATTATTTAACATATATTGATCAATCACAGCCATTGATTTCATCCACCCTTCCACCTGCCAATAACAGAAGAAATGGATGTTACAGTAACTAACGGTGACAAAAAAAGGAAAGTCTTCGTGTATCAATGGCTGAATGCTCTTCCACACTTTTCAGTTTTCCAGTTTTTCTTCTCATTCAACCGCCTCTCCTCCCCAACTCTTCAATTCTAGTCTTCTTCTTCCAAATCCATCTTTTATTCTTACTTGCTTGAGTTTCTTCTGATCTTCTCTTTCTTCTTTTCTTCGGCAAAACTTCTGCAGTTCTTATGTTCGAACCAGTCATCTTCTCCAACAAACAATTCGAGATTTTTTTTGGTGATTCCTTTGATTTGAGGTTGGGTATCATTGATTTTCAATGATAATTTGAAATTTGTTGAAAATTGATATCGTGAATACTGAATAGAGCCGGGTTCTGTTTTTTTAGTTAACTTGGGTTTCTCCCTTTTTTCCTAAATTTGTCAATTCTCTCTTCTCCGCTGGGTTTTGTGGTTTGGAAACCTGATGAACAACGTGCTATGGTGGTGAATGGGTTTGTTGTGGTCTAGGCCGTGGCCAATGGTTCAGGATATCCAGATAGGAAGATGTCGGCGGCGGTGATCGTGATTGGAGCTGCTGTTATGAGCGGCACCGGTGATGGGGTCTGGTGTGATTGAATTGCAAATGAGAGCAGCTCCAGTGAGGAACAAAGCTTTGCGTTGAGCTTACGGGTTGGAATTGCTACTGAGTGGGTATTTGAATTGAGAGAAATTTGAGTGTGATTGTGAGGAACTGAAATTGGCAGAGGGCTGCCATGTTGATGATGAATTGGAGAGGATTTGAATAGGAGATCTTTATTTTGATGGGTGCGGTAATGAGCTCGTTGGCTGCCTGGGTGTCGGCAGCTGAGTGAGCTACTGTGAGAGGAAGCTTGGTGGTGCCCATAATCGACTGCGGCGGCTTGTGCTGCGATCGGAGCTGGGATCGACGACAGGTTGGGCTGCGGCTTTGAAGTGGCTTGAGAGAAGCTATGCGGCCTGGGAGGACTGGGATTGCAGCAGCGGGTGTAGAGAATAATTAGCGGGTGTAGAGAATAATTAACAGGTGCAGAGGGGAAAACGGGGTGTGCTTGGTCTGTGTATTGTGGGCACTCCAGGCTCTTGGAACGGCGGCTGGTGATTGAGTCGATTGCTGATGAGGTGGCCGGTGGTGCTCGGAGCAGCGGCGGGGCGGTGGTGCGGTGTGCACGGGTGTAAAGAGGGAAAGCAGCGAAAGAAGAAAAACATAGGGAAGGAAATAAAAAGAAAGGAGAAGAGGAAGAGGGGAAGGGGAGAGGAAGAACAGAGGAGAGCCCGGGAGTGAGAGATGAAGTGAATCCGAAGGAGGAGGAGGAGGGTGGGGCGGCGAGGAAAAGATTGCCGACCTGGAAAAAGAATCCTAAGTTAAAAAAAAAGTAAAATAAGTAAATGTTTTTTTATTTTGTTTAAAATTTATTTTTGAACTAAGAATAAAAGGAAACAATAAAAAAAAGTTTGATCCAGTTTTGTCCTGGGACCTGTTTAATTTGTCATCCTAGGACTTAGCTTATGCTTAATTTAATTTGTACGGTCTAGATCTTGCAGTGGTGATACCAACAGTCCAAATCACATCATCAATAATTTATATCACTTCATAAAAATATAAATAAATAGCTCGGGTGTCCAAAAATTTCTACGAACTCATCGTGTTGCGTATTCTACAGTCCTCAAATTAAAGTTATTATTTAAAAAAATTATGAAAAATTACTAAAACTCTTTAATAATTACAAAAATTACGAATTAAATCTCGTAACTAAAAAATGGTGGACTTGACCTCCCAATGTATTTACTTGGTATTAATATACTTAGTTTTGTCACGGAATGATTACAAGTGATTTAACGGTAGAGGTATTACAGTCACTATGGTTGACTATGTGGATCCAGTCAAAACGAGCACGAAAAAATCTAATATTTTTACCATAGTTACAACATATTGCAATAATCGCATCCAACGGTGGATTTGCCTATTTTCTTTTTCCTCTATCTCATAGGTTTTCAAATGCACATTTTTCATGATAACTAATGAACAAATTATACTACATTAGTAGGCTTAATAAAAATTTGTGCTACTTAAAAAATTAAAAATTAAAAATAATATAGTTGACCGTTGGATGCGATTAATGCAAAGTTTTATGATTACGAAAAAAATATTAGCCACTTTCAACCTCGTTTCAACTTCGATCAATGAAGTCAACCATAGTGACCCCACACTTTTTTTATTTCTCAAACTTCAGAAAATCATTAAAAATAACTCTATGTCTAAAAAATTATCCAAAAATTTCACTGGACTCGTCGTGATGTGTACGGTATTATGATGTTGTGCTAAATTTGTCACGGAATGATTACGAGTGGCTTAACGGTAGGGGTATTACAGTCACTACGGTTGACCATGTTGATCGAGGTCAAAACAAGAACGGAAAAATCTAATATTTTTACCATAGTTACCATAGCATAATAATCGCATCCAACGGTGGATTTGCCTATTTTCTATTTCCTCTATTTCGTAGGTTTTCAAATGTACACTTTTTATGATGACCAATTAACAAATTATTCTACATTAGTAGGCTTAATAAAAATTTGTGCTATTTAAAAAAAAAATTGATAAAGTAAACCGTTGGATGCGATTATTGCAATGTTTTATAATTATAAAAAAAATATTATCTACTTTCGACCTCGTTTCGACTTCGATCAATAAAGTCAACCATAGTGAACCCATACTCTTTTTATTTCTCAAGCATTTTGGTATAACTTTTTGGTACCTCAAGCATTTTTCTTAATAATATGCAATGAAAAACTTTGCTCATTATTAGTTCAAAATTATATTTGTTTATTTTTATTGATTTCATTATAATTCATATTTATAATTTTAGTATGAAGAGTTAAATAAAAATTTGAAATAAAGTCTATAGTCAATTAATAATTAAATTAAACATCCATAAACTAGATTATATTATATACTATTTTTTTGTTAAATTGAACATTCATGAACATGGTGGGTAGTTCTTTAGGTAAACCCTCACCTCTTAATTTTCTAAAGGGTTAAAAATAATTTTTTGAATATATTGGAGGGTCATTCATTTTAGACTTCCACCATTTTTGCTATGTTTGGTAAACTTTCGTAGTATTTCATGGCATTTCATAGAATTTGGCAGAAATTCGTGGTATTCCATAAAAATTTGGGGTATTTTGTGGAAATTTATCAAATTTCGTGGAAATTTGGTGGTATTTTATGGAATTTTGTAAAAATTCGTGGTATTTGTACAATTTTTTTTTTCGTTTGAGCTAACTTTGAATCATTAATATATTAAAAATGAATTTATATTCAAATTGGTAGAAATAAATAACACGCAATACTTGAATAGAAAAGTTTACAAGTGTCAACAAAATTCACACGAGCAAGAGAAGGAGAAATCTAATTAAAGAAAAATGAAAAACTAGTAATATATTAGTAATAAGTATTGAAAAACTATGAGAGGTTTGTGTACTTTGTAATGTATTGGTAATAAGCAATAAAAAACTATGCCCATTATAAGCTCAAAATTTCATTTGTATTTTTAATGAATTTAATTATAATTCATATTTATAAGTTAATATGAAGAGTTAAATAAAAATTTGAAATAAAGTCTATAGTCAAATAATAATTAAATTAAATAGAAATTCGTGGTATTTCACAATTTGGTAATGCATATTTGTTTTCCGTTATAGCTAACTTTGAATCATTAATATTAAAAACGAACTAATATTCTAAATGGAGGAGATAAATGTCATTCAATACTTATACAAAAAAGCTAAGAAGTTTCAACAAATTCATACGAGCAAGAGAAAAGAGAAATGAAATTCAAAAAATAAAATAAAAAGCTAGTCATATATTAGTAATAAGCAATAAAAAAATTATGAACTGCTTAAAATTTCATATGCTTTTATTTTTTTTAATAAATTTAATTATAATTCATATTTATCAGTAAATTTATAATTAGAATAAATGTCTATGAGCTTAAAAATATTGCAAATAATGTACTCTTTTTTAGCATAGTAATTTTTTCCTACAATAATCACATCCAACGGTCATTTTGGCCAATTTTCTTTTTCCTCTATTTCGTAGGTTTTCAAAAGTACACTTTTCATTATAACCAATGAACAAAATATACTACATTAGTATGCACAATGAGATTTCGTGCAATCTGAAAAACAATGATAAAATTGACCGTTGGATGCGATTAATGCAATGTTTTATGATCATGAAAAATATATTAGCCACTTTCGACATCGTTTCGACCTCGATCAATGAAGTCAACTATAGTAACCCATATTATTTTTATTTCTCATTCTTCGTAAAATCATTATAAATACCTATGTGTCTAAAAAATTCTCCAAAAATTTCAATGGACTCGTCGTGACGTGTACTTTATTATGATATTTCGCAAGATTTGTCACAGAATAATTACGGGTGGTTTAACGGTAGGGAGATTATAATCACTACGGTTGACCACATGGATCGAGGTCAAAACGATGACAAAAAAATCTAATATTTTTATCATAATTATAACATATCGCAATAATCGCATCCAACGGTGAATTTGACTATTTTCTTTTTCCTCTATTTTGTAGGTTTTAAATGTACACTTTTCATTATAACCAATGAACAAAATATACTACATTAGTATGCACAATGAGATTCCGTGCAATCCGAAAAAAAAAAATATTAAAATTGACCGTTGGATGCGATTAGTTTAATGTTTTATGATCATGAAAAAAATATTAGCCACTTTCGACTTCGTTTCGACTTCGATCAATGAAGTCAGCCATAGTGACTCATATTATTTTTATTTCTCAAATTTTAGAAAATCATTAAAAATAGCTCTGTGTCTAAAAAATTCTCCAAAAATTTCAATGAATTCGTCGTGATGTGTACTTTATTACGATATTTCGCAAGATTTGTCATAGAATAATTACGGGTGGCTTAACGGTCAGGGTATTATAATCACTATGGTTGACCATATGGATCGAGGTCAAAACAATGACGAAAAAATGTAATATTTTTACCATTGTTACAACATATCGCAATAATCGCATCCAACGGTGGATTTGACTATTTTATTTTTCCTCTATCTCGTAAGTTTTTAAATGTACACTTTTCATTATAACCAATAAACAAAATATACTATATTATTATGCATAATGAGATTTTGAGCAACCTGAAAAAAATACGATACGTCTAGGATATGACAATTAAAAAAATATTTAATATATAAATATATATAATTTTGATGAAGAAGTTGATGAAAATTATAAATATATTTGTTTTTTTTTTGTTTAGTCATGAAATATATGAATTAGAGAGAAATTGATGAAGCTCTAGAAGAGCAGTATACAAGAACGGACCAAAAAGGAACCCAAACCAGTAGCAAACAATTGTCCACGTGTTTCAGTCCTTTACCATAATTTAATGCAGAAATTACAAAAACAACCTTACTATTTTACCACAAACCAAACCAAAAGAATCTTGGGGACCCATTTCCTATTCTCCATCGACATGAATACATGAACATCTCCCATCTCTACCCAGAAGGTCGGAACGCCACTCACAGACAGCCAATCCAACACCAATTCGCATGCAATCACCAATCCATCGTCTTTACCTCTGAGAGAACTGGGTCGCCAACGATTTTATTGATCCGGCCCGGACTTCCCAAGCCCAACTGTTGCATTCGATACCCGGAAAACTCTTCCACGACAAATACTCTCTCTCTCTCTCTCTCTCTCTCTCTCTCAACTTCCCAAATCCAGCCACACATCCGTCCACTATCTGGCCGTTTTCGCTCAATCCACGACCAGAAATGAAATGGTCGTGCTCTAATTACCCTTCGACCAAACAAATCCGACCTTGAATGGATCGAGGTGTGAAACTTTGATTCCTTAAAATCCAGTCAGCCAATCAATTTTCTACTTTTGAAATCATCAAACCCTACCCATACATCTTGCAATAGATTAGTTTGATGCTCGAAAACAAGAAACCAGTACAAGGGCAGTGCACCTCTCAAATCCGAGCAAGCACACTGGGAAGTTTACTCTGGTTGTTTGTTGTTGACCAACTTTGTTGACTAACTGAAGACCCATTAAAATTGACGGCCGCGTGTATATCACGCACTCAAATAGCTTAGGTATAATTATACTTGGGTGCGCCAAGACTCTTCGCATCTCCGATCCAAAGTCCCATATTAGGAGTGCCAAATAACTTTTTTTGTAATTTTAGACTATAATTAAAATATAATAATCATTTATAATTGATATATAATATTTATAAATAATAAAAAATAAATTTATTTTTATTTTTAGGTGACCAAATAATAAATAAATAATAAATATTTATACATATTTGTCAAAAAATATAAAAAAATTTCAGAATTGAGCATACAAATTGAGCATATAAAAATTTTCTGCAATTTTTTTTCTTTATTTTCGTGGTCAATTGTGTAAAAATGTTGTGTGATTAATTACAGCCGTTCAATTAATGTACATACATTTTTCCATCCGTTAGATCAGTATACATAATTAATTGTTTAAGTTTTTTAATAAATATTTATCAATTAATAAGAGCCGTTCATTTTGAAAGAGGAAGACTAAGAGCCGTTGGATTAGCCGACCGTTGCATCCTCAGATGCGCGCCTCACGTGCTGGGCCAGGCCTGTCGGCTGCCTTGTCTCCCCCAAGTTGCGCGTCCAGCGCGTCAACGTCCTTTGCAGCCGTTTTTTTGTCTTCTAGCGAGAGTGGGAAACTCAAGCTGAGGGTAGGAGAGTCAGATTGCGGCTGACTATTTGGGCGTGGGCTAACGTCTCAATTATGAGACCGGACTAAGCAAAGTACCCGAAATGAGACTTTTTTTAGCCCTAGTCTCAAATAAAATTGGTCTAGATCTATAATTAACATAGGTTGGAGATGAATAAAAACAAAACAAGTTTCATTATAGGTATTTGGTACCCCAAGCCTAAGGTTGGAGTTGCCCTTACAGAAGGGTTGGGCGCTTCTGGATGGGATGAGATGAATTATCGAAATATTTAATCTTATCGGACATGCCTGCTTGCTCTGACAAATACATGTGATGACACAGAGCTCATGCTTATTCTCGATCATCGTTTAATTAAATATATTTCCTTAATATTACTTAAGCAATGACTCATATATAGTGATGTTTATACTAGTTTTCTTCAAGTTGAAGTCAACGCCTTCATATTTTTATCGATGTGCTATACTAACAGTGCATGAGATGATGAGTGCATGAAATTTTTTTGAATGAGACCGTCATATGTTTTTTTTGTGTGACGGCTCTCATTTATTAGTTAATACTAAATAAAAAATCATCAAATAAATAAAAAATTATTTTTATGACCAATCAATGAGACCCGTCACAGTCAACAATAGGCTCACTAAAAAATCCCTCATGAGAGCATATCTTGATCAAAATAAAAGAAGTTGTTATTAACACAGAGACAACAATGGTGTGTTAATAACAACTCCCTGAATAAATTAGCATTATCAAATGTATTATTTAATCAAGCATGCATTACATGTTGCAACATAGAAAATGAAACAAATAGTTTGATATGCGCGTAGAGTCATAGAGATCGAAAAATAATATGTAGCACATCTAATTAATTAATAATGTAACCTAGTCACTTTATATATATAGTCTCTTTCGCATGCTAACGTCGGCACGTAAAATAAAATGCGAACATTTTCATTGCGAGTCCAAACTAATAATCAAAACTGTTTATATTTTAGATCATCCTTTAAAGATCATTTTGATAAAAAAAAAATTCAAATTGGAAATTATTTAGCCATTTGATTACCATTTTCATCGTTTCAACCTTATCTAACAGACTGTATTTGTTTGTAAACTATACAACGAACAGATGACCAAACAATCTCCAATTCGGCTGATTTTTTGCAAGGATAATTCTTGAAAATAAATTTAAACAATGAACGGTTCCGATGATTGAGTTATATTGTCAATTGGTCGAGATGCATATGTTCGCATTTTATTTTACGTGCGGACGTCCGCTCAAGGGGACTATATATATAACAAGCACAAAAAATGTCAGAAGGGCAAAATCAGACCAGGCCATGACCGATGTCAGAAGCACAAGCTGACAACGTACAGTACGTCGGAGACAAGGGCAGCGTGCTATCCCCTCGATGACCCCATTTTTCACATGTGATTCTCTAGCTTGTTCCTTATAAACACTCTCCTCCTGTATAAAGAAATTGCATATCCAGGACAAATTCAATATTCTCAATCTCAAGTTTCTCCTCAAGTTTACTGTTTTCTTTTAAAATCTCCTAGCCTGCAAATATGCTGGAGCTGAACCTGAATGAAACCTTCTCAATCTTGCTGCAACCCTTGATCTTTTCATTCAAATATTTACTACTTCTCGCCATTTTCCTCATTCTCTTATACAGATGGTGGTCCTATACCAACTCATCAGATGTTTCAGCGCCACCATCTCCACCGAAGCTGCCTGTGATCGGAAACCTCCACCAACTAGGGTTGCTCCCTCATCGCTCTCTTCAAACCCTAGCACAACGCTACGGGCCGGATCTGATGCTACTCCATTTGGGAAGCAGGCCGGTCCTTGTCGTCTCGTCGGCCGAGGCTGCCTCCGAGATCTTCAAAACCCATGACATCGCATTCTCAGATAGACCCAAGTTTATCTTCTTCGAGAAGGTTATCTACAACTACAAGGACATCGTTTCGGCTCCTTATGGCGAGTATTGGAGGCAGGTGAGAAGTGTGTGTGTCTTGAATCTTTTGAGCACCAAAAGGGTTCGTTCTTTTCATGCCGTGAGACTAGAGGAGACGAAACTCATGATGAGCAACATAGAACAGTCGTGTAGTACTTTAACATCATCATCCTCCTCATCACCATCATCGTCGGTTTTGAATTTAAGCGAAATGTTTATGAAGCTTACTAATGATGTCACTTGTAGAGTTGCTTTCGGTAGGAAGTACAGTGATCGCGGGGAAGGTCGTGGGAGGATGTTTATGGAGCTTGCTGTAGAATTGACAGAGTTCTTCACACGAGTCAATATTGGTGACTATATCCCATGGCTTGCCTGGTTCACCCGTGTGAATGGTTTTGACGCAAAATTAGATGATTTGGCTAAGCGGGTGGATGACTTCTTTGATATGGTTATTCAAGAGCATATAGATAAATCAAACAATGGAAATGGTGATGGTATGAATAATGATAACGATGACGAGAAGGATTTGGTGGATGTTTTGCTTTGGGTTCAGAAAGAGAATGCAGTTGGTTTTCCTATTGACCGAGTCAGCATAAAGGCTATCATCCTGGTATGTAACTAACAATCTCTCCTTATTACTGTCCTTTTTTTTTTTAGCAAACTAATTTACGTACTCTGTCTAAGTGTCATACATATACAATTACCAGTGGCTGATTATATTATTATAACGTCTTTTTTCTTTTCTAAATAAATAAATATATGAATGAAAGTCATCACTAAAAGTTGTTTAGTATGTACATAGTTGCAATTGATAAATATTACCGAGGTTGTCATTTTTAAAAGTTGCGGAATTTCAATGTTGACCGTCAGATTAAATCATTTAAACAAATTCAGCGACTGACATTGAAATTTAAAAGTGCGGACCTCCGTAGTGGATAAATATTGCTTCTCCAGTAAGGATTTCCGCACTTTTCAACTTTCACTTAAAATATAAGATTTAACAATCCAAATCACTCATGTTAAAGGTCACTCTTAAAATATGATTATTACAAAATTTGAGTCAAATCAGAAAGCATTTAGCAATTGGATTACAAGTTTTATCATTTCAGTAGTTCTATGTGACGGCTAGTATTTGTGTGTAATATTTCATCATTTTTTTTATAACCAAACGGTTTCCAACATAATTGAAAATGTGAAGAGTTTATTAAAATTGCGATTGATTCAGATTGTTAAAATCTATTGCGTGGTTATTAAAATTGCGATGTCTGCACTTTTTTAAAGTGCAAAAGCCTTATATATATTCGAGATGGTTAATCAGTATATTTAATAACTTAATATTTTTGTAGGACATGTTTACGGGGGGAACTGATACCACATTTACTGCCCTAGAGTGGGCAATGTCTGAACTTTTAAGGAATCCAACTGTGATGAAGAAATTACAAAAAGAAGTTAGGGGGATAGTTGGAAATAAAAAGGATATAACCGAGGATGATTTGGTTGGAATGCACTACTTGAAGGCAGTAACCAAGGAGACCTTTCGCTTACATCCTCCATTTCCGTTACTATTACCTAGGATGTGCAACCAAGATGTGAAAATAAAAGGTTTCAACATTAAAGCTAATACACAAGTTATGGTTAATGCATGGGGAATTGGAAGAGATCTTAAGTCGTACACAAATCCAGAGCGGTTCGAGCCAGAAAGATTCTTGGATACTACCATAGATTATAAAGGGAATAACTTCGAATTAATTCCATTTGGCGCTGGCAGACGAGGCTGCCCTGGAATTCAGTTTGCTATGGCTGTTAAAGAGCTTGTTTTGGCAAACATTGTGCATAAGTTTGATTGGGCTTTGCCTAATGGAGAAAGAGAAGATGACTTAGACATGACTGAAACCACAGGTGTAACTGCCCATAGAAAGTATCCTCTTAAGGCAGTTGCTACTCCATTTAAGGGGATTTTCAAGGGGAATGTTTCTTCAGACCAAAAAAAAAAAAAAAAAAAAAAAAAAAGGGGAATGTTTCTTCTTAAGAAAAATTGTACGTGAAACTACTTTCTACTTTGCCACAAAATTGTCAATTTTTCTTCATTTTTATTTATGTAACCATCTTTGTAATAAATTGTTAGTCGATTTTGGCATGTCAATTTTATCCAATTTCTAGTCAATTTCAGCATTTTGTTTCAATTCCAAGTTTCCAACCCCAACCCCAACAATCCCCCCCCCCCCCTCTTCCTGTCTCCCCTCTCTCATTTCTTTCACTATTTGTTAGAGTTCTTGCACCCACAATGACAACGAAAAATGGAAAAACTGATAAATGTACGTAAGTTTTTGTCCCCCGATTAATTACTATTCATCCTTTTTTCATTGCCCTCGATCAAGTTATGCATGTATTCACATGGGGGAAAAAGCAACAAATTTTAATGAGCACCGGTTTAAAACCTGCAAAAATGTGTGACACCAAGTCAAGTAGAGCTTAAGACTCACCGGGAAGATCACTAAGTTATTTGTTGGGTGAGCCATCAACAAGTCCCAAATTAGGTGTAAGAGCATATATAGGCTTAATATGGCTGCCCTACCATATCGAAAAGCAACTGCTATAGCCTAGTGGTTGCTTAAGATGCCATGAGACTATGAGAGACAAAGGAAGTGAGAGAAGTAGCTGCGCCAACAGAAAATATCGCCACAGATGTTAGGGTTTGGTCCAAAAATGATACAAGACACGCCTTGACAAGAGTGACAGCGTAGGTTTTTTTGTGATCAGTTGTAGAGTATAATGTTTATAATGTTTACATAACAATAACATAAAAACTGTTTGGCCTGATTTTCTTCTTTAAAATTTATCACTCCAAAATATTCAAATTGCAATTGACTATTACTTTGGTGACAAAATTGAAATTTTAAGTAATTAGTGGTCATTGTATTGCAAGGACGCCAAGGAGGTTGGTCATTATTGTTTGCAAGATCTAGTTGAGACATATTTTACTGTTGGAGTCATAAATGGGGGTCTGATGTTGAGCCCAATTTGGCCCTTAATTTTTATTTTTGTAATGAATTATCAGTATTAATGAAGTATCTCTTTTTTTTTAAAATTGAAATTTTAAGTAATTTATGGAATGTGTAAAACATAATTAATTTATCTACGTGGAAAAAGATTCACAAATTTATACTATAAAGCCAAACCAAAAGGTAGTTTGGTGTTAAACGTTTCACCAATTTTTTGATTGCTACAAATACTTTTCAGAATAAAAAAAACCTCATGATAACCATTTAAAATGTTTATTATGGTAAAAAAATAAAACAAAAAATATAAATATAAAAAGAAAAAAAAGAATAAGTGGATGAATAAAAACTTTCACATTTTTTCTCGCATTCATAAATAATACGTTTATCGCACGAATATAAGAGTAGTTCTTATAAATTGTCAACTCCATAGAAATTAAAGATATTTCCAAAGATTTCTTCCAAATCTCTTTAAATATTGTCATGCTAGAATGGGACACAAGATCATTGGAAACAAAGACTTGGAACCGTAACCTTCCTTCAGAAGTTCAGATGCTCATGAGCTAGATGCTTTCAACATTGACAATTTGACATGTTTGGTTGGGGCAAACATGAGGAACGACCTGTCGTTAGAAGATTGATCTCTTGAGTCTGTCTTTACTCTTCACTAGTTCACTTTACCGGTTTTACCTCAGGCCAACAGACAGACATGAATTCAGCACCTCATCTTCTTCTTCAGCAATCTCTCCCGCCAATATCTTCCCTACAAAACCTTAACCCAAAACCCAAACTGAGACCTCCACTTCCGGTGCACAATAGCACCCCCGGCGCACGAAAATCCACATCAACTTATATAACAGCTTGCGCTAAAACAACACGAAGAAGAAAAAACCCAGATGATTACCACGCCACTCTTACAGCTCTCAACTCCAAAGGCCGCTTCCCCAGAAAATCACTCGGCCAGGTTTTTAATCTTCACAAAAAGTTTCCTTTTTTAGTCAATTTTGTGTTCTCTGTTTGGCTGCTAAGGGAATGTAGGGTGTGGCCCCAATTATGTTTTCATTATGTATTTATCAGCTATAAATTCTAAGTAGCATTTGATTTCTTTACTGGGTTTTGAATTTGCTTGGTGGGTTTTGTGTGCATTTGCAGCATTATATGCTGGACTCAGAGATCAATGACCAGCTTGTGGCTGCAGCCGAAGTTGTGGAAGGCGATGTGGTGTTAGAAATTGGGCCGGGAACAGGTTCTTTAACTAATGTTCTTATTAATGCCGGTGCGACTGTGCTCGCAATCGAAAAGGTTGCTACTTAATTTGCCTACCTTATGAGCTCTTAATGTGATTTTTGTTTTGGTTGTGAAACATTGAAAATTTATGCTACTTGGAAGACACTTTTTTCTGTTTGTGTATGAAACTTTTAATGCTGATATTCATTTCATAATTCAAAGTAGACACGCTGTTGCTAGTATTCTACACTAATATTGTATCATGTTTTATGAGCTTTAGGATCTTCACATGGCTACTCTTGTAAGCGAAAGATTTGCAGAGACTGGTCAGTTGAAGGTAAACCATATTTTGGTGATTTTTCGCGTCGTTTTATGTACTATGAAATGAAGTCAGTAAGTTACAACTTCTGTAGCATTCTGAAAAAAAATTGGTATAATATGCTCTAAATTCTAAGTGCTACGGGTCTGAGTAACATCAGTTTGAGTTCTTGACAGAATGGAATTGAATTTTACTACTTTTTGGTTTCTTTTGTTGATTCTGTTTTGACAATCTGTAGGTTTTGCAAGAGGACTTTGTTAAATGTCACATTCATTCACATATGTCATCATTATTGGGAAGTATAGAGCCATCTAGTGCAAATTCAAGATATGCAAAAGTAAGTATCCTGCTCAATTGCTTAAATGAATTTGACTTCCTCTAATGAGATGCTAATCCATGCTCTAGTGAACATAGTTGTTCATTTCTATCCTTAGATAATCTTCTTCTTTTTTGGTAAGCCCTGCAATAGTCTATTTGAGTTTCCTATTTGCACTTTTGCAGGTAGTTGCCAATATACCCTTCAATATAAGTACAGATGTAGTCAAACAACTTCTTCCAATGGGTGACATCTTTTCTGAAGTAGTTCTACTGCTCCAGGTTGGCATATTCTATTGATTGATGATTGAAATTGTATGGGATCATGTAAAATTATGTTATGCACCCCTGTATTCATATCCCCTTCACTATTTTGATACATATTTCTTTCACTATTTTGGTCATGTCATCTCCATTGGATAGCTAACGACCTTAATAGGATAAGGAAGGAGATAGTAAAGTACAAATTTGGATCCTGTAAGACTATCGCTAACAAACCAAACTAGATCTTTAGACTGTCTCAATATATAGATCTGATACAGGTCATCTTATGATCCTTCCATCGCCATAATGTTAATCAACTTCAGGAGGAGACAGCTTTCCGCTTGGTGGAATCATCTCTGCGGACATCTGAGTATCGGCCTATCAACGTCTTCGTCAATTTCTATTCAGGTATCTCTATGTGTACTTTCTGTTGAAATTGGATATAGTAGTCAATTGTTCATTCAAGTAACCATTTGAAGCTCTTGATGGTGTAGCAAACCAATGTTTCAGAAAAAAGTAACAACTTTTATATGGTGAACGACTAAGATGTTTTGATTAATAGTAATACCAGCAAGTGTATACTTGGTTTCTTCAACCAGTAGGGACTTTCAAAGTTTGTTGCTGGAGGGTTCTGGACCCTCAGTACTGAGGTTATGGTCTCAACGTGTTGTTTGAAACGACTTTGGTTCTGTTTGTCATTTTCCCTTTTCAGATCCTGAATTCAAATTTAAGGTCCCAAGGACAAACTTTTTTCCCCAGCCTAATGTAAGTAATTTGTATCCCACAAAGGGAAAACATATGCTTTCTAACACTGTTACACTTTTTTGTCTGAAAGAGTTGAACATAACAGGACAATTTTATTGAACCTTTAACCAAAATACTAATTAACCACAAATGAAAATTGACCTGAAATCACTTGTGCTGCAGGTTGATGCTGCTGTTGTTAAATTTAAGCTGAAGCAACCAGCACATTACCCCCCGGTTTCCTCAACTAAAAGCTTCTTCTCAATGGTGGTTCTCTATTTCCATATGCAATATATACTTTTCAGAATATATCTCATATAGAGTCCTGTCATGAAGGCAATGCTACATAAATTTTGCAGCTTCAACCTTCGTAATATCTGAAACACAGTAGTGGGGTTTATGGTTTCATTAGTCATTCTAGTCAGAACACCAATATCGTTTGGCTCTCAACCAGTACATAAGTTAGGATTCTATTTATTTCCCTCTTATAGATATCATTGTTGCCAGCAGATCAATTGGGACATCGCTTTTTTTTTGTTTAGTCTTTGCTCATTAGAGCACTCTCCGTGGTTGTATGTTGATGCAGGTCAATTCAGCTTTTAATGGGAAACGTAAAATGTTGCGGAGATCACTTCAGCACATATGCACGCCCTTGGAGATTGAAAATGCTCTGGAAACTGTTGGTCGACCTACAACGGTACTGCTTACCATTATGTGGAAAAAGATTTCATAAGCTCCCGTCTCCTGGAGTGTTCTGCTAACTTTATTCGTCTGATTGTTTTTGCAGTCAAGACCAGAAGAGCTAACCACCGATGATTTTGTGAAGTTGCATAATTTGATTGGGAAAGTGTAACATATGCAGGCAGCCTCTTTTACAACACAGAGCAGTATACTAAAGCAGAATCGGCATTACTTTGGCCCAAACCATGTTCAAAGTCGAACCAGTGATCATGATTTGTGCATTGTATGGTATAACTTCTGTAATGTTATTAAGCAGAGACACATTTGTATTCCCTTTTTAAGATTATCAAATTGTATATTTTAGTGGAAATAAAGAGAATATGTTATAAGTTATACCTGTGTTAGTTTCAACATGGTAGCGATATTATCATATAATCTACATAGTCACTAAAAAATTCAGCATTTATATTCCATGCAGACACCCATAAGAGGACAAACAAAATCACCCAAATCTCATTCTATCCATCATTTCTTGTAAACTCTCAGGTCCTCTGTTTTTGCTCTGCTTCATTTTTCACCCATGAAACTGGTACACAAGCTCCAAAGCCCTCAACCTAGACTCATGAGGATCAAAACCCACCACGCTCCCCACAAGCCCATCAACATTGAGCCGCCTCTCCTCGGCCACGGTCGCCTCAGAAGGCGAAAGCTGCCGCTTCTTCCCTCTCTTATTCTTGATAAAGCAGCCCCTCATCTGCTCCTCAACCCTCTCAATTGAGCCCTTGGAATTCCCCTCCCCAATGCCGTCATCGCCGCCGAATTCCATGGGATCGTTGCCGGTGGCGGAGGAGAGGGCATTCTCGGCGGCGTTAGGCGGCTAGGGTTGTGGAATCTGGGTCGTGGAGAGGAAGACGGAGAGTTGGTGGTGGTCTTGGTGGGGACAAGAGTAGATATGGAGGAGGTGAGTTGGGTCGGAGGTGGAAGGGAGCTGTTTGGCCATGGGGGTTGCTTGTTCCAGGGAGAGAATGACTGGACATACTATTCGAAGTCCTATTTAATATACGGCTTCTTGGAATCACTGTCATGTACATGGATTGATGGATATTTAGCTTCATTGGTCACACACACACACACACATATATATATATATATATATATATATATATCACTCGAATCCTCTAATGTACGTAATAGATGAACTTGAATCCTTGATTTTCCAAATGAAATATCATCCTGATTAATAGCTATACCCTGATAGAAACAATAACAAAAACTTGCATCAACAAGAAGTTAATTTAGCTTCTTATAATGTGATACGGTCCCCAACACGAAGTCAAATTCAAAAGAGCAGTCCAGTTTAATCTTGTACATTGAAGCTCCTTAAATTGCTACTGTGAACCTGTTGGCCATATCCCACAAGAGCTGTGGCATCCTGGGAGGCAATCTTGTGAGATCAGAAACTATATTCTTAAGAACGGCACCTCGCCTTGGCGCATTGCCAAGCCTTGGCCGCAGCCTGGAGACAAATGGATGATTCAAGAGCTCTGCAGCAGTGGGACGATTATTTGGATTAACCTGTAGGCATTTCTGGATGAAATCTTGTGCATCCACTGGGAGAGAATCAGGAATCTCAGGGAACTGCCCCTTCATAATATTAAATAATGCCTGATGCTGTAAGAGACACAAGAGCATCATCGATATGATAATGTCAGAATCTGTTATCACCATCATCGTTGTAATCGTCATCAAGTTATGAACCAAAAAGAAAGAAGTGTAATAGTGAAAACGGCACGAACCGGTTCCAAATCAGGGTATGGAACACGCCTGGTTAACATCTCCAACACAGTGCAGCCAAGGCTCCATATATCAGCCGGAAGCCCATAATCTTTGTTATTCATTTTTGCACTGACAACCTGCAAAAAGCATGACTCAGGGACCGCATAACCGAATCAGATAATATTCTCTTAAACGGGCCAATGATTCAAATATCTTATTTGGGGGCAATGTCCAAACAAAAGAATCTTTAAAGAACAGCGTTTGATCCATAATCCATTCCATGCGAAATATAAGGAAAGATACCAAAAGTTCATATTGAACGATACCTTAAACCATATGAACTGTCATAACTAATATTCTCTTGCAAACAACTGTTATACTCAGCATCCTAACCTAAACACATTAACAATTTATCATAGCTGAAGCAAGTTTATAAATTGCAAAGTCATGACACTAAACGGTTTGAATCAGCACTGTAATGCAGTATTTCGATATATCCCAATAACTGGCCAAAAATGAAAAACATATATCCCAAATTCCTAATTACAGAAAAGAGAGATCTCACAGGCACTCAAACTAATCTAACGTTTATATTTAGCAGTGTCTGAAGCCACCATCAAATGAATGATTCTTAAAAAGTGGACTTTACAGTAAATGGCTATGGAATTAGAAAAGAAGCGTTATTAAAGGCAAACCTCAGGCGCCGTCCAGAATGCGCTCCCCTGAAGAGATCGAATGTCGTCCATTTGGATTATCTGGAAAAAGGGCACACAACACACAGAATCAGAAGAAAACTTCGCTTCACTATGGAATTTATTGAAAAGAATGAGAACATAATAAATATGAGGAACAACAGAAGAAACGGTTTATGAAACGGTTCAAAATCACTATGGAACTTATATTGAAAAAATGAGAACAGAATAAATATGAGGAACAACAGGCAAACCTTTGCAACTCCGAAATCTGCAAGCTTTGCAGATCTTTGAGCATCCACCAAAATATTTGCACATTTTATGTCCCTTGATACAACAAATAAAGAGATGAGAGAACAATTAAATGTCTACAAAATTATTCAAGAGAAGCATAAACTCAGATATTCTAATGGCAAAGGGCACAACCACTTTTCCTATACTTGTCATTCTTTCTTGGGATGACTCTGACATGACACAATTCAGTGACAAATTTAACAGGTAACAAAAAGCTCAAAGAGAATACAACATCTTGTGAGATCAATACAGCCAAAAAACTATTAACTACTACATATTATACATAATACATCACCAGCTGCCATGAATTACCTGTGAACCACATTATGGTCATGAAGATACTTGAGACCATGAAGGATATCATTTGTGTATTTAGAAGCAAGAAGAGCAACTGAAAGAGGGTATGTCTTATAGAACCTCTGTAAGGATCCCTCGGGTACAAGCTCCATGAACATACAAAGCCTGAATTTATCCTGAAAAGACCATTTTACCAAAATATGTATAAAAAAGACAATGGGTGCTTCTAAATTTTAGATGAGTGCTAGAGCAGCTAGGATCTAATGGTTAATTAGCAAATGTACCCAATGAGAAACCTTATGTCCAACAGGAAACTAGTGTAAAGCATAATCAAACAAAATCAATTATACAATGTTCCCAAATGGCCTGATCGCGCGAGCGCTTGACAACCCAATATTTATATATATCGTCTTACAGTTGATTTGATTTAACAAGTCCCTAATAATTTTGAACACAAGCAACATTATTGCTCATACGGTAACCCTCTTAATTTAACATGCACAATTACTTATTACTATGGTAGATAACTGCATATACAGCATGAACAAAACAAGTTTTGAGGGCTCAAACTGAAAAGCAACAAGAAAAGAAAAAGATGAGTACCTGATATGAGCCATAATATTGAACTATGTTCTTGTGCTCAAGCTGACTCAAAAGAGTAATCTCCTGGAACCCAGAGACAAAAATAATCAATTCAGACTGTCTAGTTAATGAATAGCAGTGTATGGACACATAATCAAGAACAGGACGCGAGAGAAACACACAATCCATAACCTGTCGAAGTTGATCAACGCATTTACTCGCATGACTTCCTTCATCACGCAAGGAAACTTCTTTCACAGCGAAGCGGAATCCGTTGCTGCCGAAAAAAATCACAATAATCAACCCACAATATATATATATATAGCTATCAAGTTAGTGTGAGAGCAGGGTTTGGAGTAGTTACTCAGAATGTGCTTCATACACAGACCCGAAGGAGCCGCGACCCAGAAGCTGATCCCTTGTCCACTCGCTGTCAAGAGAAAGATTCTTTGTTGCGAGTAATGCAGACAATTGCATCTCCGGGCTCATTCTTCGCTTGTTTGGGTCGTCCTCGTTCTCGCAGTCTGGCCACGAGGACCGGAGACGAAATATCGGAGTCATCAGAGCCAAAAGGTCCCTCTGAGGTTCATACAAGACATGGTCTGTGTTTATCGCCATGCTCAATATAAGGAACTACAAGAACAAGATCGACCACTTGATTGCTTTTTTGAACTCTTTTTTGTTTTTATCTTTCGATTGTTTTCCGTTTTCGTTCTCAGTCTGAACGCGTTTGCAGTAAGTATTGATCGACATTGTGATTTCTGATATTCAAGGAACCAGTAGTACTGTAAATTATGTTCTTGTCATAAACATTTAATTATTTATTTTGCCACAGCTACCCTACAGTACTATTAGACATATCAAAAAATCTTGGGCAATGATATTTACACCCCCTTTCTACTACTTGTACCCATTTATTGCACAGTGAAAAGGGTGTACCGTGTACACATATTAGTTTCCCCAAAAAATGGGTACAAATATCAATTCCCAAAATCGTTGAGGTCAGCTCATGAGTGATTAGGCTAAGATAAGAACTTAAAGGATAATAATAAAAAAATTAGTTAAGGGTGAACTCCTACATAATTGCAGGAGTTCCATTCAGAACTAGATTTACTTCAGGAGAGCATTTTTGCTCACCTCCCCCAGTTAAGGGTGAGGCTCACCCCCCCTCCCTCCATTTGACACGTGTCCAATATGTTAACCTTGGTTAAGATTTTTTATTTAATTTTTATTTTCTTCTTTTATCTTCTTCTTCCTCTCTCTCTCTCTCTCTCTCTCTCTCTCTCTCTCTCTCTCTCTCTCTCTCTCTCTCTCTCTCTCTCTCTCTATTCCCAGACGGCCACACTCCCTCCCTCCCCCGACTCCCAAACCAAAGCAAGACATCTCCCATTTAATTAAGTCATCAAGTGTAGACCTTGGGCCGGAGTGAAAGAGGGACACCGTGGGTGTTGTGAACAATTCCGAGTTGGGCTTGTCGCTCGGCTTCAGAGAATGGAGGCACAGTGAAGGCTGTGAATTTGGATCGACGGAGGAGCAGTGATTGACTTGTGTGGGTTGTGGGCACGACAGCTGCGTATGGTGGAGGCCTAAAGGAAGCAGCGGAGATGGGCGCAGGCTTGGGAAGCCGGAGGTGGTGGAGAGAAGCGGTGCTGCGGGTTTGATGTTTGTGGCTTGGAAATTGCAGCGGCGGTTCTGGGTGCAGAGAGAAGAGCAGCGGAGCAGAGGTGAGGGGGAGAGAGAATGTGGCTGGTCTGGAATAAAGAGAGAGAGAGAGGGGAAAAGAAAGAGAAGGAAGAAGAAGATAAAGAATACAATAAAAATTAAATGAAAAATCTTAATCAAGGTTAAGAGGTTGGACACGTGTCAAATGGAGGGAGGGGGGGTGAGCCTCACCCTTGACTGGGGGAGGTGAGCAAAAATGCTCTCTTATTTCAGAGAGAAAATAAATTAGTTAGGAATTCCTTTTTAGCACGACTCCTAAACCCTTAAGAGAGAAGCATAATTGGATTGCCACATCACCTACATGAACTCCATTATTTTCCTTCTTATTGTTTGGTCAAAGTTCCGGTATGCGCCCATCGTTTAAACTAGAGTCAAAGTTTAAGTGTGAAGTTTCTGACTGACTTGGACGGTTGGACCCCTCCTACCTCTTAATTTTTGCTCTCTAGAGCTTTCGACGTGTTAATTATGAATGCTCATTTACTATGTTTTTTTTTTTAACGTGCTCAGCCAAAATGCCAAATAATTCAAAAAAGAGACGATGATGTACATTAGTAAAAAAATTTACATCGTGATGTTAGCACCTTTATTAATGTTTATGAATAAGCATCATAGACGCGCAGTCTTGCTATGTCTAAGTCAATTGATGCGAGTCTTTGGTCTAGGTACGAAAATTGTTTCAATATGGGTGCCTACGTCCCAAACTTCTAAACTAAATCAATGAAAGTCTCAGACCCGAACGTAAGTAATAACAGGCCAACCCACACATAGACTACTTAGGCCCTAATCCAAAGAAAACCCTAGCAACCATGTCTAACAACCAGCAACCGTCGTCAGCCGCAAAACATCAATCACTACAGTTATCAAGCACGTACATCACCTCCAACATCGAAGCCACTAACATATCTGATGGAATTAGGAAAAACAAAATACCCATCTAAAATATGAGTCATGGAGCAATCGTCACCAAACACAGTCACAAGAGTACGTAGAGCAAAACTTTTGAGTCAACCCATTTTAGGTCATAAGACTTGAGACCCATATCACCGCCTATGAGAAATTTGGAGAAGGCCATGCATGATGTAAACACTGAGTGCCACAAGATGCCCACAAACATAAGTAAAAAAAAATAAGAAGTTAGGATTTGCAATCGATGATTAAAGAGGAACCGAGCATAGCTTGCTCGAAAAACTGACGTTGTGTTAAAGGAGTCTCCACCACAGGCCTCAAGGTGTTATATATAAGACCAGGGGCGGAACTAAGGGGACGCTGACCCAGCTTAAGCTGGGCAGCTTTTTTTATATTAAGTTTTTTGTATACAAAATTCTAATCAAGCTCACTTGATTTTTTATATAATAATGCCCATGAAGTGATGTTATATGTGCATCAATGATGACAGACATGCATCCGTTTTAGACTTTAGTTTAGTTTTTAATACATAATATGCCATCACTCCATCACTCCATGTCTCCATTTTTACATTATTAATTATTCTTTGTTTCTTCAACAATTGAAGTTTGAACGGATCCACAATTAACACACTGCAGTACTTTACTCATAGGCCGATTGCAGGAAGCTAGGAAAGTTCGAAGTTTCGAACAGAGTTAGAGGAACTTCCCAACTCCTATCAAGTATCAACTAATTAACGTATTTTCATTAATCATTAGTTCATTACTCATTTACTCTAATACCATATATTCAGATATTCTGCTTTTCTATACTTTTTCAGTTTTTTAGTTTACTAAATTGTTGCAATTATTTGATTTATTTCATAATTTATAGGTATCTATTTGCATTATAATATCAAAGGACTCCATTGAATTTCCAGAATGTTTGCACTGAAAACAATTTTGCCAAAAAATTTTTTTTAGCTTACCTAAGTTTGGAACCTTAGTTCCGCCTCTGTATAAGACACTGCTATGAAATTTCATCACCATGAAGGATGTTGTAAACAAAACCCCAAAAAGGGCTTGTCGCCTAGGATTAAGAGAGGGAGCTGTCATGTCTACTACATCTCGATGAATTAATCTAAGAAGTACCATGCTCATTTTAATGCATGTTTTAGATAAATAGAAATAACATATATATACATGAGTGTTCACATGAGAGATAATTTTTAAGAGACAAGTGAATCTGACGGTTCAGATTAAAAGCACAATTTTAAATTGTTATAATTTTTGCATTTGCATTTAACTCGTTGTTGAAGAATTTCCGGAAGATTATAGTTAGGGTTCTTGACCGATAGGCCCAAATTTGGGAAAATATTTCTCATCCACCCCACTAAAAAAAACAGGTGCCCATCCACCCCATTTAATCCCTAAACGAGGAGAAAGTATCAAAATGCCCTCACTATTTTTACAAAATTACGGATCTGCCATTGACATTTCTCTCTCTCTCTCTTCCCGTCGTCTCTCTCTCTCTCACAGACCCGGCGAATGCCCAATTTTCTTCTCTTCGATTCTCTTTCCCCATTAGTCTATATGAGAAACTGAAACCATATCTGTAATCGTCTCGAACACACGAAGCCGGCGATACAAGTTTCGATCGCCGACGTTGCCGGAATCAAAAACCCCGATCGGAAAACCAGAACTTCTCTCTTCAAATTCTCTCATCTTTGGCGTCTCCTTAGCTACCCACGACTACCGACGTGACCACCGTCACGAGACGAACCTCCCAGTACCCTTTTTTCTCCGTGAGGTGGCCGGAAAACGGAGTCGTCTCCGGAGCGGTCGCGGTAGAGGAGAGAGAAACCGGTAAAAAACTAAATTATTCTTGGTCGTTAGATCTGATCTAACGGCTACCAATATCCCTTGCATTAATATAAATTTAACGGTCCAGATCTCGCCTTAATTGAAATAAACGGACCAGATTGTGCACCGCCATCATTTTCTTTTTTAAAAAATATTTTCTTTAATTCTCAACCTTTTGAAATTCAAAATAAATAGCGCCGCTATCTGAAAAATTCCCCGAAAATTTTCATAAACTCCTTGTGACATGTAATTTATTATCGAGTACGTTCTCAAAGGGCCAATAAAAATTTTCATCAAAATTTCAAGGAATTTTTTGAACTCCCGAGCTATTTTTAATGATTTTTGAAAAATTAAAATTCTATTGAGTGAACCATAAAACTCTATTGAGTGGTCAATAGAACTTTGTTGGTAAGTTATTAATGAAGCTCGATAATATCTTATAAATTTTTTTCATGTCGTAACTGCGATTTAAGGACTTGAAAACATTTCGAGGAATTTTTTGAACTCTCGAGCTAATTTTAATGATTTTCGGGAGATTGAAATTCTATTGAATGGATAATAAAATTTTATTGAGTGCTCAATAGAACTTTGTTGGTAGGTTATTAATGAGGCCCGATCATATTTTTGAAAAAAATTTCATGTCGTAACTCCGATTTAAGGGTTTGAAAAAGTTTCGGGGAATTTTTTGAATTCCCGAGCTATTTTTAATAATTTTCGGTAGACTGAAATTCTATTGAGTGGTCAATAAAATTCTATTGAGTGGTTAGTAGAACTCTATTGAGTGGTGAAAAGAATTCTATTGAGTGATGAATATAACTCTATTGAGTTGTCAATATAACTTTGTTGGTAGTTATTAATGAGGCTCGATAATATTTATAAAAAAAATTTCATGTCATAACTCAAATTTAAGGACTTGAAAAAATTTCGAGGAATTTTTGAACTCTCAAGCTACTTTTAATGATTTTCGGAAGATTGAAATTATATTGAGTGGACAATAAAATTTTATCGAGGTGTCAATAGAACTCTATTGAGTGGTCAATAAAACTCTATTGAGTTGTCAATAAAACTCTATTGAGTGGTCAATAACTATTGAGTGGTCAATAGAACTTTGTTGGTAGGTTATTAATGAGGCTCGATTATATTTTTAAAAAAATATTATGTCGTAACTCCGATTTAAGAACTTGAAAAAATTTCGGGAAATTTTTTGAATTCCCGAGCTATTTTTAATAAGTTTCGGAGGTTTGGAAATAAAAAATGTGATCTCGATAATAATTAAGAATAGTCGGAAAGTCTTTCGAAATTTTTTTTTAAGAAACATTTTCAATTTGAGAACTCAAGAATAATGTACATATCACAGTGAGTCCGTGCAAATTTTTAGAGAACATTTTGGACTCCTGAGCTATTTTTAATGATTTTTGGAAGTTTGGAAATAAAAAAATTTATTTAATTAAAAGAAATAATAAAGACGTGATCTGGACCGTTGATCTCATCACTATTCAGAAACCCGGATCTAGACCCGATGGTGACCCGCAAACTGACCTGGTCGGTTATCCTCCTTCCGGCCACTTCCCGGTGTCGCATGGGTAAGGTTACCTTCGTCTCGACGTCGTGAGGAGGAATTCGGTGATAGATTTTGAATCCGGCCATGGACGACGGCGCATCGAAGGATCAAAGTTGTAAAGTTTCCGGCGGCTTTGGTGATTTTTCCGGCGACTCTGATCGTTTTTGTTAACAAATTTGGTATGAAAATCAATCATCTCTTCGAGCTCTGCGTGTTTGTAAACTTAGATTCGACTTTTGATCGATATTTGTTGAAATTGAAATTTGAACTTATCCAATCTACCGGGTATTTCGACCATGATGTAACAAAGGGCAAAATTGTCCAAAAAAAAATCATAACAGATCAGGGCCTCTATAATTTGGGGCTGTTGGGAGTAAAACAGGCCCAATTTGGGGCTATTGGGCAAAATTGAAAAATATTTGTGTTAGTGGGAGTGAGTTTATGTAGTTATTGGACATTCCCTTTTATAGTTAATGCAACACTGTCTTTACTCTTCACATGAGGAACGACCTGTCGTTGAAGATTGATTTCTTGAGTCTTCTCTTTACTCTTCACTATACCGGTTTACCTCAAGCCAATAGACAGACATGAATTCAGCACCTCATCTTCTTCTTCAGCAATCTCTCCCGCCAAAATCTTCCCTAGAAAACCTTAACCCCAAACCCAAACTGAGACCTTCACTCCCTGCGCACAATAGCACTCCCGGCGCACGAAAATCCACACCAACTTATATAACAGCTTGCCTTAAAACAACACGAAGAAGAGAAAACCCAGATGACTAGCACGCCACCCTTACAGCTCTCAACTCCAAAGGCCGTTTCCCCAGAAAATCACTCGGCCAGGTTTTTAATTTTCACAAAGTTTTCTTTTTAAGTCAGTCAATTTTGTGTTCTCTGTTTGGCTGCTAAGAGAATGTAGGGTCTGGCCCCAATTATGTTTTCATTATGTATTTGTCAGCTATAAATTGTAAGTAGCATTTGATTTCTTTACTGGGTTTTGAATTTTCTTGGTTGGTTTTGTGTGCATTTGCAGCATTATATGTTGGACTCAGAGATCAATGACCAGCTTGTGGCTGCGGCCGAAGTTGTGGAAGGTGATGTGGTGTTAGAAATTGGGCCGGGAACAGGTTCTTTGACTAATGTTCTTATTAATGCCGGTGCGACTATGCTCGCAAGTCGCAATCGAAAAGGTTGCTACTTGATTGCGTACCTTATGAGCTCTTAATTTGAATTTTGTCTTGGTCGTGAAGGATTGAAAATTTATGCTACTTGGAAGGCACTTTTGTGTATAAAACTTTTAATGCTGATATTCATTTCATAATTCAAAGTAGACACGCTGTTGCTAGTATTCTACACTAATGTTGTATCATGTTTTATGAGCCTTAGGATCCACACATGGCTACTCTTGTAAGTGAAAGATTTTCGGAGACTGGTCAGTTGAAGGTAAACCACATTTTGGTGATTTTTTGCTTCGTTTTATGTACTATGAAATGAAGTCAGTAAGTTCCAACTTCTGTAGCATTCTGAAAAAATTTGGTAGTAATATGCTCTAAATTCTAAGTGCTACGGGTCTGAGTAACATCAGTTTGAGTTCTTGACAGAATGGAATTGAATTCTACTACTTTTTGGTTTCTTTCTGTTGATACTGTTTTGTCAATCTGTAGGTTTTGCAAGAGGACTTTGTTAAATGTCACATTCATTCACATATGTCATCATTATTGGGAAGTATAGAGCCATCTAGTGCAAATTCAAGATATGCAAAAGTAAGTATCCTGCTTGATTGCTTAAATGAATTTGAATTCCTCTAATGAGATGCTAATCCATGCTCTAGTGAACATGGTTGTTCATTCACTATTAATTTTGATACATATTTCTTTCACTATTTTTGTCATGTTATCTCCATTGGATAGCTAACAAGCTTAATAGGATAGGGAAAGAGATAGTAGAGTACAAATTTGGATCCTTTAAGACTATAGCGGACAAACCAAACTAGATCTTTAGACTGTCTCAATATATAGATCTGATACAGGTCATCTTATGATTCCTTCCATCGCCATAATGTTAATCAACTTCAGGAGGAGACAGCTTTCCGCTTGGTGGAATCATCTTTGCGGACATCTGAGTATCGGCCTATCAATGTCTTTGTCAATTTCTATTCAGGTATCTCTATGTGTACTTTGTTGAAATTGGATATAGTAGTCAATTGTTCATTCATGTAACTATTTGAAGCTCTTGATGGTGTAGTAAACCAGAAGTTACCGAAAAAAGTAATGACTTTTATATGGTGAACGACTAAGATGTGTTGATTAATAGTATTATAGTAATATCAGCAAGTGTATACGTGGTTTCTTCAACCAGTAGTGATTTTCAAATTTTGTTGCTGGAGGGTTCTGGACTTATGGTCTCAACGTATTGTTTGAAATGACTTTGGTTCTGTTTGTCATTTTCCCTTTTCAGATCCTGAATTCAAATTTAAGGTCCCAAGGAAAAAAAAAATTTCCTCAGCCTAATGCAAGTAATTTGTTCCCACAAAGGGAAAACATATGCTTTCTAACACTGTTATACTTTTTGGTCTGAAAGAGTTGGAACATAACAGGACAATTTTATTGAACCTTTAACCAAAATACTAATTAACCACAAATGAAAATTGACCTGATTTCTCTTGTGCTGCAGGTTGATGCTGCTGTTGTTAAATTTAAGCCGTAGCAACCTGCACATTACCCCCCGGTTTCCTCGACTAAAAGCTTCTTCTCAATGGTGGTTCTCTATTTCCATATGCAATATATACTTTTCAGAATATATCACGTAGAGTCCTGTCATGAATTCAAAGCTACATAAATTTTGCAGCTTCAACCTTTGTAATATCTGAAACACAGTAGTAGGATTTATGGTTTCAATAGTCATTCTAGTCGGAACACCAATATCATTTGGCTCTCAAACAGTACATAAGTTAGGACTCGATTTATTTCCCTCTTATAGATATTATTGTTTCTAGCTGATCAATTGGGACATCACTTTTTCTGTTTATGGTCTTTAGTTCTTTACTCATTAGAGCATTTTCCGTGGTTGTATGTTGATGCAGGTCAATTCAGCTTTTAATGGGAAATGTAAAATGTTCCGTTGTTGTATGTTGATGCAGTTTCCGTGCTCTGGAAACTGTTGGTCGACCTACGACGGTACCGCTTTTACCATTATGTGGCAAAAGATTCCTTAAGCTCCCGTTTACTGGAGTCTGTTCTGCTAACTTTATTCTTCTGATTGTTTTTGCAGTCAAGACCAGAAGAGCTAACCACCGATGATTTTGTGAAGTTGCATAATTTGATTGTGAAAGTGTAACATATTCATGATTTTTTACAACACAGAGCAGTATACTAAAGCAGAATCGGCATTACTTTGGCCCAAACCATGTTCAAAGTCGAACCAGTGATCATGATTTGTGCATTGTATGGAATAACTTCTGTAATGTTATTAAGCAGAGACACATTTGTATTCCCTTTTTAAGATTTATCAAATTGTATATTTTAGTGGAAATAAAGAGAATATGTTATAAGTTATACCTGTGTTAGTTTCAACATGGTAGCGATATTATCCTATAATCTACATAATCACTAAAAAATTCAGCATTTATATTCCATGCAGACACTCATAAGAGGACAAACAAAATCACCCAAATCTCATTCCATCCATCATTTCTTGTAAACTCTCAGGTCCTCTGTTTTTGCTCTGCTTCATTTTTCACCCATGAAACTGGTACACAAGCTCCAAAGCCCTCAACCTGGACTCATGAGGATCAAAACCCACCACGCTCCCCACAAGCCCATCACCATTGAGCCGCCTCTCCTCGGCCACGGCCGCCGCAGAAGGCGAAAGCTGCCGCTTCTTCCCTCTCTTATTCTTGATAAAGCAGCCCCTCATCTGCTCCTCAACCCTCTCAATTGAGCCCTTGGAATTCCCCTCCCCAATGCCGTCATCGCCGCCGAATTCCATGGGATCGTTGCCGGTGGCGGAGGAGAGGGAATTCTCGGCGGCGATTGGCGGCTGGAGTTGGGGAATCTGGGTCGTGGAGAGGAAGGCGGAGAGTTGGTGGTGGGCTTGGTGGAGACAAGAGTAGATGTGGAGGAGGTGAGTTGGGTCGGAGGTGGAAGGGAGCTGTTTGGCCATGAGGGTTGCTTGTTCTAGGGAGAGAATAAGGTTTGCTAATGGTGGCGGCGGCGGCGGCAGCTCTGACTCTGCCTCTTCCATGGAGTCCATTCAAGTCTCAGCTTTTCTTCACTAATCAAATCTGCTCGAGTAATGAGAGTGATGAAAGCTGTTTGTGTTTCTCTACAAGACCCAAAAAAGTTGGTTTTTTTTTGGTCAGAAATAAGGGAGGAAGGATCAAAGAGACTTAGGGCTAGTTTGGTACGGCTTCACTTTTAAAAAAATCAGTTTTTTCGTACAATTTAAGGTCTTAAAATATTTGGTAAATTAGTTAAAAGTAACTTTAATTAAAAATTACGGGTCAATGGAAGCAGATTATAGAAGCAACTCAAATGTTACTTCTAAAAGCTGTTTTAATTCACAGTTGATTTTTTTAAAAGCGACTTTTTTTTAAGTCACAGCAATCCCAAACTAGCCCAAAGACTGCATTTTTAAGTTTTACCAAAAAAATAAGGGAATTGATATTTATACCCCTTTTTTTGTCAAACTACTATTTGTACCCCCCTTTCATTATGCAATAAAGGGGGTACGAGACTACGAGTAGTAGAAAGGGGGTACAAATATCATTGCCCAAAATATAATTGAGATACTCAATTATATACATTAATTAAAATTAAACATAATTGAGATACATTTCAATTAGTTGGAATTTAATATTTATTTAAAGTTGAAAGAGAAAAAGGGAAAGAGGTTTGGAAAAGTTAATAATGTGTCCCCATGCTTTGATATGCATTGCAACTCTTAATTTCATTGTAGCATGCAAAGGTAGTACATAAATAATATGTCCATAGTGTATGTGTAATCACAAAGTCATTATTTTAATAGAGTAAGACAATATCATTTATAATTTTGTTTAACAACTCTTATCTCAAATAAATCATTTTCATTTCCAGTCATCAATATAAGCAGCTAGCTAATACTTATGGCTTGAGATAGCAAAATAGAACCAAAACACTTGAGGTCCTCAAATACTATCAGCAATTAAATACACCAAGAAAAATATAGAGCGATTGATGTTGTCGCTTAAGCTCATTAATTTACTTTCCTGCAATCTTGTTTAACAGCAAAATTTCAAGTGACATGTAATTAAAGAACTCGAACCAAGATTCTATATTTATATATCTTCACCAAATTTGTAATTACTATTAAGTTTCTGAATAATTACCGCATACAATTAAAAAAGTAATTCAAATCATTCCCGATTAATCATTCTTAGTTTAGAATATGATCATTTAGTGGACAAAGATTCCATGAGTTAGAGTTTTGGTCAAACCCGTCTAACTTATAAAGTTATAATCCTTTAAAACCCTACTTAGTCATTCTCGTAGTGCAAAGCAGAACTTAAGCCATAATATGCTCCTATAACAACATAGAGATAAAAATATGATATATGTGAGGTTGATGATATACCACTCTCCCATGTTTTGGTTAGGATCAAGTAATTTTGTTAATTTTTCTCAAGAAGGATATGTTTTGAGGACTGGGATCTTCTCCTTATGGAGAGGTCCTCTTATTTTCTTGCTTTTTTTTTTTTTCGTTCTCTCTCTCATTCACTCTCTCCGTCTCTGTCTCTCCGTCTCTGTCTCTCCCCTCTCTCCTTTTGAGTTCTTCACGCACCACCTGCATCCCATCTCTCTACTCTTTATCTCTCTCTGCAACTTCTACTCATGGCAAAATTTAAGCTTTCATGGGCAAAGGAAACATGAAATATAACTCAAAAACAGAAATTTGTTCTTCCTTCTTCCCTAATTTTCCAGATCCTTCCCCAATCTGGAAATACAACCATGAGAATCAGTTCATAGGTCTTCATAATTCTGATGAAACTTCCCATAAAACCAATACCCAGATGAAATTTGTTATCCGGGTGAAGAAATTAACTTGATTTTCATATTTCTCATGCTTAATTTAGGTTGGAATTCATGGGTAATATTGAAGTAAAACCTCAAATTGATTAACAAAAAGCTGGAATTTGTAAAGAATTATTCCCAATAATCAGAGAAGCAGAAGAAGCGGCGTTGTTGTTGAGGATTCTAAGAAGATGGGCTGCCGGATTGGATGATGTTCATGTAGTGGAAGGGTACTCAACAATTGTAAGTTCAGTAACAACAACTATGGCATCTAGCTAAAGTTGATATATTTTCCGTCTATGTATGGAGTTGAGGATGAAGAAGACGGGGAAATAGAAGAAAACTAGAAACGGAAACCGCGCTTTGCCGCAGTGTTTAGCTTTGTAAATAAGCTCGAAGAATTAGATAATGAAAAATATTGATATTTTTACATGTTATTTTAATGTGAATGCTGCCATATACATAATATTTAGCAAATGATCATCTCAAGTTAAGAGATGAAGCAATAATGTGAAAACAAATCACCCTGCTAAAAATTGGATGTTTGGAAGAGTTCAATGTAAGTCTATGCTTTGCTGCGATATTTCTATTTGTGAACAAACTGGAACAATTGGATAAAAAATATTACATACATTAGTCAACTGATTGTACTTTACATATATGACATTGTCATTGAAGCTATTACAAAAAATAACTGCTTCAAATAATGACTGCCAATTCAAACCTTCAAAGTGCCTGTAAAATTTTAAGTCATCAAGAAAATCGAACATAGAACCAAGCACTGTAATCCAAGCATTTAATAGATAGCCAAAAAAATAGAAATATAAAAAAACTGATGAGAAAAATTTGAAAGATAAACTTTTATCAAAATCAGGAATTGTATTAAATGGTTAGAGAATTGAAAGAGTAGGAAAATGAATACTTGTTATACTTAAGTAAATCTTGTAATCAGAATGTCATATTTTGAATTAAATCAAATAATGAAGATCTGAACATTCAGAAGCAGGAAATAAAACACAAAAGATTCAGTATATGAATATGTACTTGAATTTTTTTTTTGGGTCAAATATGTACTTGAATTGAAGAAAAAGAAGTAAATGAGAAGCCTAGAAAAGAGGGTCCAAGTTTGATTCTGTTGTTGCTTGGTAGGGTGTAGTTGACATGACTGGTTTATGCAGTTGTTGGTTTAAAATCTTCGTATGGGTTTTGACGTTTATTGTGAGCTGAGTTTTCTGAGGTTAATTCCCCCTAAGCTATCTCATTCCCACCAATCTATCTAACAATTCTCAAGTCTTCTGGACAGAGCATCTCATCTAGCAACAACAAATTAAACATGTCGATCAATGACTAACTTAACACAATGGTTGGTTTTGAGAAAAGCCTTGCACTTTAATAAGAGGATGATGAAAAACAGGAAAGAAGATAATCACGATCAGGCCTTAATCCTATTTCCTTACCTTAGCAAATAAGATGGAAAATGAAGACAAAGAGAGAAAACGCACAGAGAAAGAGAGAAAATTTGCTGATGATAGTAAAAACATAACCATCAAGTAGCTAGAATTATTTCTGGATGATCTAACCAGGATAGCAGATAGTTTTGATATATACCTAAAAGAAGCCTTTTCTGATCCATATATATATTTATTTATTTCATGCTTGTTCTAGATGTATTGAAAGTTTTCATTAAGAAAATAATGATGGACCAATAGCCAATGTAAATTATGTAATGAATTCATCAACTTGTCAAAAGATCTATAATATTGAGTCAACAATATTATTGAAAGTTTAACATACCAATGTACTATATGTTTCCCGAAGAACTGGAAGTTGCTATAGAACTAAATGAACGTTTTAGCATAGAGGGTATGGAAATCTTAGCTCATGTCTCGAGACTTGACATTGTCACTGAAACTACCTCATTCATCGCATTGCACGTTAAAGCTGCTACGGAAGGACTGTTCAAGCAGAAATTTGGAGAAGAAATCTTAAATGAACTCTTCGACTTGTATTGCAAGAACCTTGTAGAGCAACACTGCATATTTAAGTCAACAAAGGCAATTATCTTTCTTGCTGTGCTTAAATGCAAGGCAAATTGATTTGAACTCATTATTTTGGTATTCATGAAGTTATAGTTACATTCCCTTTGTTAGTTTTTCCCTTATTACTAAATTACATGTAAACTTGATAGAGACCTAAAATAAGCAGGAGGAGATACACTCCTAATTCACATGCTTCTTATTGGAATCAAATGTGAAAACCTTTAGCTCAAAACAGAATTGTGTAGTTGTATGTGGTTGGAATGCATTTTTTATGAGATCATAAATAGATTATAAATAGATCTAACTAATAGATTATAAATGAAATCCAAAAAAAAATATACAAAAGAAATTAAAATTTGGAATTTGCATTTGTGAAATTTCCAGAAATGTTAGTAGAATTATTAAGGAGAGAGAATGGTGCAAATGTTATGCCAGATCCTGATCTTGATGTCTACATGAAGGTATTAAAAGGTAAAATGCACAAATATAAAATAATAGCTAAAGTGCTCAAATATACCAACAAATACCCCAAAGGCTCTACTAAAGTGCACAAATATACTAAGCATTCACTGAAAAGATAAATAACTTCAGAAAAATCAGAACTAAAAAAAAAAATACCAACAAATACCCCAATTACGATATGATCTTGTTCATATCAACATCTAGAATTGATGCTTCCAAGAAATTTCTTGATGCTCAAAGAACAAAGCTACTGCAATTCACAATTTTTGACCAAAAAGATCTACTTATCTTCATTAAAACCCATTTAAATCAATTTCTCCAAAGTTTTTGTAAGCACATTCAAACCTCAACAGAAACATGTCATTTCTAAACTAAAAATTCAAAAAAAGTTCAACCAAGTCCCGATTTTTAGAATCTAACCGATAACTAATTTTCCGAAATCGAGGCAAAATCATAGAATTTGGATTTCACAATTTCAAACAGCATCCTTAAAAATAAATCGCAGAGAGAAACCCTAGCAATTAATAGGCACACAAACCAGAATCAAGAGGGTCAAATCTAACCTCCGGCAATTGAGGAGAAAACAAAGATATAAAACATGAAATTGAAAATCGGACCTTGAATCAGAGAGTCCGAGAGAGAAGTCGGTGAAGGAGTTCGCCGGAAACACTGGGTATGCAAATAATATGTAATCAGTAAAATAGATAAAGGAGGAATTATGCCACTAATTTTCTAATAATGGAGGATAACAATTCGAATTCTTCTTACCGAACCGAGGCGGCACTGCGAATCAGAATCCAAATCTTGAGCGACAAAACAAATTCCAAGAGAGAAAGAAGATTGCGGAGACAGGTGTGATCGACTATGGATTGGGGAGGTGCGATCAAGTATGTGGTCGATTATGAATCGAGCTATCTGGGTGACTGGGTCTGAGACTCTGATGTCAAAGAACAGGCAGCAAGAAGAAGTAGAAGGAATAAAGAGCTGAAAGAAAGGGATAAGAGGAGAAAAACGTATTTTCCGGTACAGAGAGGAGGGAAAAAAGGTAGTTTCACATCGGCTCGGCTGGAGCCAGCACTGTTCATAAGCCGATGAACAGTGCAAGGAGAATTAGTATTTTGACAAAGATGAAAGCCCCGGCCGCTTTCAAACCATAACTATTAATAAGCATGAATACAAGGGGGGGACATAAAGCCTAAACCCCGGTACACATAAAGCAAATAGAAAACACCTCACAATGATAGTAAGAGTCTCCATGAGATACATGTAATCAAACTTGCGCCGAAAAACATAGAGTGCACAAATGGCTACTCTAGATGTTTTGAACCAACAACTGCCAATAGAAGAAATACAACCTCCGCATAGGGATAATAAACAGGTTAAAAGCTCGACATCTTCGTGCAGCCAACCGAAATCATAGAGCCCGCGCTTTGCTGCGGAGACAGGTGTGATCGACTATGGATTGGGGAGGTGCGATCAAGTATGTGGTCGATTATGAATCGAGCTATCTGGGTGACTGGGTCTGAGACTCTGATGTCAAAGAACAGGCAGCAAGAAGAAGTAGAAGGAAGAAAGAGCTGAAAGAAAGGGATAAGAGGAGAAAAACGTATTTTCCGGTACAGAGAGGAGGGAAAAAATGTAGTTTCACATCGGCTCGGCTGGAGCCAGCACTGTTCATAAGCCGATGAACAGTGCAAGGAGAATTAGTAGTATAACTAGAAGGAGAGCCCGCGCTTTGCTGCGGATTTATGAGATTAGATATACTATGTACATTATATTATTGAAATGATCAAAGTTTAATACTTTACATAGATTACATCATTCAAGTGTGTTTACACTTACATTACATTGTGACAGAAGTTATAAAAACCTGTTATTATACAATATGTTGTAATTGTTACATTATCAAAAGCAGTAATTGTTTCAACTGTCCAAAAAATGACTTTCAGTTATAGTTGTTATATGTACATTAAGTTAGTTTAGCAAAAACTACATATATATATATATATACAAAATGATTATTGAAAAATTGGAGAGATTGAGGGAAAAACAAATGATAGTAAACAAACTTCATTACATTTGCTCCTTGTTCTACAGAGACTTGAAATCTCTTCCCTTGACATCTGCCATTTTTGGTGCATTTTCCATTAAAGACCATACTTTGTTGAATGAAGAACAACTTGCCCCTTAAAAAGTGCTATTTGATCATCCAACCTTCCACATCTATCCAAAAAAAATTATCTCAAATACTCAATACTCCTAATTTAAATATACATACAATAATTTGTGAAATTTTGGGGATTTTGAAGAATTAATTAGTACCTTGTATAATGCCTTTGTATAGGTACTCCAGGAAAGCATGATGCATTAGACTTGGCTGCAGATGGTTTGGAATAATGTATGAGTCCTATGTATACAATTGTACATCAATTGAAGATTTCGAAAAGGTATAAAAAATAAAAAAACAGAACACATACGTAATAATCTGATAAAAGCATAATAGAGGTAAATGTAAAAATGATTCTACTACAACTATATCAAGAAAAAGCAATATATTTAATAATCTATTTTATAGATTGTTAAGATAATAGAGGTGTCTAATACAATTTTATAGGTTATATACTAAGCTGATATAGAAGGCGTGATTATAATCCCCTTCACAGGTGAAGATAAATATGATGTCAGTATTCTGAAATTTTACTCATGATAATTTTTTTTGGCTCATATGATTAAGTTTTTTCAAACATCTCTTCCGTAGTCCTCATAAAAAAGCAACACGAATAGCATAGAGCACCGAAAAAGTATATCATCACTAATTCAACATTAATCGTATCTGACCATTTATAAATAGAAACTAAGAAAATATGTAATACCTTAATCCTCAAATTTTTATGATAAAATTGGTAGTCAGTAGTTCCTCCAATCATTGTTCCAAACATGTAAGGATTGGTTTCAATAGTTTTCTTCACAGATTAGGATGCTGAAACTTTGATATAATAAGATTGTAAATGTAAATTATTAAATTCATATTCCATATACCAAAATAAAATAAAAGAAGTAGAGTATTACATATATAGCCTCCCATGCTAACTTGAGAATCAGCAACCACCGTGACACTGTTCTTGAGAAAAAAAGGCAAGGGTGGTAGTCCTTTGGCATCTGGATTACCTATTTGAAAGCCATCAAATTGAAATAGGAGAAAACTTGGCAATTAGTTAGTGAAACTAAACTACGGTTTAAACCCACATATATATAGACTAAAAGTTTGAATAGATACATCCTAAAGTAGAAAACTATATATAATCATACAAAAAGCACAAAGAAATACTTTAAACACAAAATCTAAGCTCAATACCTTCACAGTAAATTCAGTTAAATGAACATAGTATATATTACAATAAAATAGCTTAAATTCCATATCAACACCACCACCATTTTCATGATTTTGTAATTTAATTATATTAATATTAAGTTAGCTTGGTTAAATTAGATAACAGCCTAAATCCACCCGTGTTTAATAATAAAATTAAAAGCTTAATTTTATTATCATATCATAAAGCACAGAAATTAACATTCTTGCTGTAGTAAAAAAATTCGAAATTGCTGCCTTAAATCAAACCCAATTCAAATTCAACATCAAGAGAATCCTAATTTCAGCAAAGTAAAGAACTTGATTGATTAGAGAAATGAGTTTACCTGGGGTAGTTGGAGTGGTAAACGAATCGGAGCCCTAAGTAAATGTGGGCGGGTCAAGACGGGGTAGGTCACCTCTAGGCATAGAGATGCTCTCAATCTTGATAACATCAAGTAAAAAGGTATTATAAATTATAAGTTTTGCAAAACGTCTTTATAGACTATATTTTTTGTATGTTTATTTGATATTCCATCATTGCTGTTTATTAAGATTTTTAGATGATTTTTTTAGGTAACTCTTGACAGTGCAACATAGAGTTGACCATGAGTGAAAACAGGTTCAGAGAGATATATACCAACTTGGTTTAATGATTGACCTTGACTTTTATTGATAGTCATTGCATAACATGGTCGAATAGGAAACTGACGTCTTTTAAATATAAATGGCCATTTGTTTTCAGTTGCAGTTAAAGTAATTCTTGGTATAAAAATTTTGTGACCAATATTACTACCGGTTAATATTTTTGCTTCTATTAGTTTTTTATTTCCGTATGTTAGTTTTTAGATCTATTTTCAGATCTCAAATAAGTCCTACCTTTTTCGAGTTTAGATTGCTGTCAGGGATCTGGGTGGGAGGTTGGTTTTGGGTAATTGGTCCTTTTTCCTTAGGATCCAATCTTTGGACCGCACACTGTCGTGCAATTGATTACCAGCCTGCGTTGATGACGTTGATCTTGATGTCAATGTTAAATGCTTGGATAGATCATCCGAAAGGTACCGTTGCAATACTCCATGAACCGTGCGGTTACTGAGTAACCCTCGTCCCACTTGCTACCGTCACCGGGTTTTGCAAATCCAGCAGGTATAAACCCGGACTTCAAGGTCACAAACTCTGCAATCCCTTCTACCAATTCCCTAGGAGCTAGCTTGGCCTTTTCCATCCCTCTGCAATGAGTGTGTGATCTCGTGGTAAAGTACCCAATTGAAGTTGTTTTTGATGTTTGCCGCCGTTAGGCCCTGAATACAAGGTAGTAAAAATCATTCGCATGCATGTGTACGGATTTATTAATGAAATTAGTCAAGATCAAAAGGATTAACCAAACATTGATACCGATCGAGAGGACTAAATTAGACCTTAATTAATTGCACCCTTCTAGTATAAATATTAGTCAAAAGAAATAAAAAGAAAAAAAAAACTATAAAAGATTTTGTCGAAATTTTAGACCATATGAATATGTACCTCGATGTACTAGGCTGCAACATGAATTATGTCGTTGCTAGAATACGCAACACCTTCTATGTCTTCCACGAACAAGCTTATGCGCGGGGTGTCCCTTCTCTCTGCAGCTGTAGTTTCCTTGAAGAGGTTCCAGATGAAATCAGTGGCGTCTCTCATTCTTTGCTTGGTGTAATCCACCCCTAGCTCGTCTCTAAAGCGGATTCCACCGGCGGTGCTTAGAGCTCGGTTCTCAACGATGTACTCAATAGCACGAGTTCCCTGGAGAGTAGCTAGGGCTAGGAGAGAGGCAAAGACCAATGAAAGGAGAAAGAAAGCCATGGTGTTTGAAATGATATACAATATGTGACTTTAATTTGTAATGCACTAAGCTTTTGCGCTTTGGTGCTTATATAGCCATATTGGTAAGGAATTAATTCATCTTTGATTTATACTAGAAAACAGGCCCGCGCTTTGCTGCGGTATTGAATTGGAAGCATGAAACCACATTAACTTTGAAACTAATGAAAAGAGCAAAATCCGCAAAACATTTAGAAGCAATTGAAAGTATGAACCATTTTGAAGCAATTGAAAGTAAGGTCCATACGCATTCATGTTTTAATGTAAAATTTGTTTGTAATACATATAGACATGTGCTACTTCCGTTTAAATTTTAATACCAAATTGCAAGTCCTACTATTAAAAATTTATAATACATGTGATTGAAGATGAAAACAAAAAACACAAAATGACTCCAATCCCAACTGAATTGTACAAATTTATAAGGATCTCAGTTTAGATAACTAAAACTGCTGTAAACTAAAATGAACAAAACCATTAATATCAATGAACCTTAAAAATCTAAATTTAGGTCATGCTTTTTCTTATAATCTGCATTATCTTCATGCAGCGTTAACAACACAGTTGATATAGCAAATAGAGATAATTTTGACAACATATCAATGATATACCATGAAAATGCCGCAGACAAAACGTTTTTTAAGCTCAAGTAAGATTTCTACCAGATTTTCATATGCTAATGAAATTTTCCTTCGCTGAACTCTTCTTCTTGATATTCTGTATACTATGTCTTCATTTATTACATTTTGTGAGTTTTATGAAATACTCTGGGCAGTTTTTCAGGGAAAAAAAAATTAAACGGACTTTTTCTGATAGCAATTAACACTGTGAAACAGGACAATATGGGGCTGAGATGATGCTTATCTCTTCATTGGAAATAAGAATAGAGGAATTGATGTTATCTCCCCCCTTCAGAGAAGAACAATTTTCACTTTACGGAGCCCATATTTGTCGCCAATTTAGTATCAACTGGCTGCTCACCGTTTTAATGTTGGCATGCTAGCAGCCGCAAGAACTCAAGGTCAAGGCTAAATTCATGGATTTGAGAAAAATTTTGCTTCTTTTAAGTAGAACAGGTTTGAATGTTAATGATGTATAGATAGTAGTAGAGGTTCAGTATTAAATTTAATTTAATTCATATAAGTTAAACTGCAACAAACAAATTCTTTCATAAATTACATTAATGTTTCCCTTTTCTCTATATGAATAGATGTTCATATAGTTTGCAAATAATTTTTTCATTTTTGTCCCTTTAAAAAAAATTATTTCCTCAAAAAAAAAAGAGAAGAGATTAATAAAATAGATCCCGCAGCAACGCGCGGGCTTTATTGCTAGTATTTACGATAATAGAATGGGTAAGTCAACTCCATGACTCAAGCCAACAGGTTGGTGTTCCAACATGCATGCATACATTAAAAAAAATTATGTGCAAAAGTGATATTGAAATGTCCGCTGGTTATCAAATTGAAAACTCTTCTATATCATCAGTAATATATTAATCGACTCCAAAATATCTGGCATTCTAGCATATAATTAATGCTTTTGTGTTAGTCGACCTTGTTCGAAATGCATGACTATCATTTATGCATGACTACCGTTGGCTGCGTTTGTGTTATGGAGCCTCTGGACCTACATGCATCAGGTCGCCCTCACTTAATGTTTTTTTTTATGTGCTTCATTCCAAATAGTAGGCTTGATATATTTCATTATATCCTAATGCTTTCTGCCACCACTACTTACTTTCACTTGGTTAAATAGGAATGTTATGTGAACAATAACTTCAACATATTCGTACCATTTGATTGAGTACTGATCTCAAAACTTTCTCCAATCCGGCTATGACACAAACCCTAGCCGGCCTCCAAACCTCAAGGAAACGTGTGATTTGTACGTATTTTACGTATAAAGTGTGCCTCTAACTATTCAAATAGTGCTTATTCAAAAGCTAAATAATATCATTAATATGTATTTATATAATTTCTTAGGTTGAATAAGTGGGATACATACATGTACACATACGTACATTTAGTTGAGGAATGCTAGCAACAATAATTTAATTTCTTTATGCCGCCATACATTTAATTTCTTCATAGATGCAAAAATGATTTTGAAGTCCTCTGGTTATCAAATTCAAAAGTTTTAGATATATATATATATATATATATATATATATATATATATATATATATATATATCAGTAATTGATCCGGAACATCTGGCATTCTAGTATATAATGCTTCTCTGTCACCTTGAGCGTATATTTAGCATCAATATAGCAAAGACAAAACTCAATATATGCTGCTGCTACTATATGTAGAGACTACTAGTCAAGTAACATCCACGTACCTCATGGACACCTCCACAAGCTCCCAAAGCAAAAGCTAGTCAACTTTGATAGTTCTGTCGACAGAGGCTCTAATTAATAATGCTTCCTTTGGTTTCATTATTAGCCTTCACTGGATCGCCTATTATGCTGGCACGAAGAACATTGGCACTGCTTCAATAGATTCAAGTATTTAATTGGAGGGCCAATCACGTTGTGATGGCTATTACTTTAATACAAGGACCAAAATATCAGATTTTGATGAAATATCAACTGTCCAAAAAATTAAAAAAATTTGATAAAAATTGAAGAAGTATCGATATTAGTAAATATTAAAGAGAAATGATGAAAATTTAGAGAAAACATGAAAGGTTTTAAATAAAATTTTAGAAAATGTATATTTGATTAATTATCAATTCTATTTAAAAAATGCTTAACAAAATTTATATGAATAAAAACAATAATTTGGAAAGGAACCAAAATCAAGTTCATACATCGAAACCAATAATTTCAGAAGTATCGACAAACACATACCTTGCTCTGTGTGCTCTTCACTTGTTTCTCATGTTCGTGCTTTTTTTTTTCTAGGGTTTAACATATGATTTAAGTTTATTAATTTTTGTTTGCTTTTTTGGTTTAGATTGCAAGATTAAAGTTAAAATAAAATTAAAAGGAAAATATAAAATGTTAAAGTTGATATTGCAAGATTATGATGCGGTAAGATATATTATGTTGAAAAACCTCCTTTACAAAGTTGTGGATGTGAGGTTTAGAGAGAAGACAAGACACAAAATACTAGCATCCAGATGCTCGTCTTTGGCCAGAGCCGGCTCTTGAATCTTGAATCTGATCTTATATATAGATGAACCACTTTGCACTCTACAAACACATTAATTAAATTAGTCATAGAGGAAGAAGATGCTAAATCTCCTGCAAATGCTGGAACTGAGACTGAATCAAACCTTGTCAATCCCTTTGGAACCTTTTTCCTTCAAATATTTACTACTTGCGGCCACTTTCCTCATTCTCTTATACAGATGGTCCCTTTATACAAACTCATCTATACCACCATCTCCACCAAAGCTACCCATCATTGGCAATCTTCACCAAGTAAGCTCGCTCCCTCATCGTTCATTTCAAACCTTATCTCAACGCCATGGCCCTGTCATGTTGCTTCACTTCGGAAGCAGGCCAGTCCTTGTCATCTCGTCGGCTGAGGCTGCCTCCCAGATCTTCAAAACCCATGACCTAATATTCTCCGACAGACCCAAGTTCATCTATTTTGAGAAGATTTTCTACAACTACAAGGACATGGCATCGGCACCTTATGGTGAGTATTGGAGGCATCTCAGAAGTATATGCGTCTTAAATCTTCTGAGCAACAAAAGGATTCGTTGTTTTGGTGCTGTGAGACAAGAGGAAACAAAATTGATGATAAGCAACATGCTACAGTCCTCCAACTCATCCTCATCGGTTTTGAATCTAACCGAAATGTTTATGAAGCTTAGTAATGATGTCCTCTGCAGAGTTGCTATGGGGAGAAAGTACAGCGATCGAGGGGAAGATAGTGGGAAGAAGTTCATGGAGCTTTCTGGAGATTTGACAGATTTCTTCACACGGGTTAATATTGGGGACTATATCCCATGGCTTGCTTGGTTCACTCGTATGAGTGGTTTTGACGCTCAATTAGATAAATTGGCTAAACGGGCGGATGAGTTTTTGGATATGGTTATTCAAGAACATATGGATAAATCAAATAGTGCAAATGATGGTACGAACGAGAATCAAGACGATGACAAGGATTTTGTGGACGTTTTGCTTGCCATTCAGAAAGAAAATGCAGTCGGTGTCCCTATTGATCGTGTTAGCGTAAAGGCTATCATCCTGGTACGTACATAATTAACATATTCTTGATTACTTTGTGTGTGCATGGCATACGTGATATATATATATATATATATATATATATATATATATATATATATATGCTTCAGTACGTACTTACATTGTAATATCTTACGATCTATTAGGTGGAAGGGTTAAAATTAGCACTCAATTAAATCCTTGCAAATAAATAAATTGTCACGAAGTAGTATGAATAAGCAGGGGTTTCACTTCAATGACTAAAACAATAAAATAAAGATTGGGAAGGGGGTTTAATTGGGTTTTTAACTAACTAACAAACAAGTAGAGAAATCTAAATTAAAGGGTGAAAATTAATCCAAAATGATGAAATTTTGTGTTGAGAAAGATGAATGAGCTAGAACAATGTAACCAGGACAAACTATTCACCACAAGACAATATTTCATTTATAATAACTCAATCTATCATTCTTAGCAATCGAATGTCATTACTCAAGTCAAGTCGATGATGTGTCGAACTTAACCTATTAATATCTCATACTGGGTATGTTAGATCGATGCATGATGTTTACAATCTAACTTAGGGGGTGTATTCAATTAAGAGTTTATAGGATTGTTTTGTATTTTAAAAGTCCATAGGTATTCAATTAGGATTTTAAAATATCCGTCTAAATTTAGTGGTATTCAAAAGTTTAATGATTTTCAAAAATTTCATTAAATGATAGATTCTGAAAGATGAATGAGCTAGAACAATGTAACCAGGACAAACTATTCACCACAAGACAATATTTCATTTATGATAACTCAATCTATCATTCTTAGCAATCGAATGTCATTACTCAAGTCAAGTCGATGATGTGTCGAACTTAACCTATTAATATCTCATACTGGGTATGTTAGATCGATGCATGATGTTTACAATCTAACTTAGGGGGTGTATTCAATTAAGAGTTTATAGGATTGTTTTGTATTTTAAAAGTCCATAGGTATTCAATTAGGATTTTAAAATATCCGTCTAAATTTAGTGGTATTCAAAAGTTTAATGATTTTCAAAAATTTCATTAAATGATAGATTCTGAAGGATTTTAGAGAGGTTGGTATAAATATCAAGACCCATAAGAAATCCAGTCTCCTCCCAAGAGATTTTGATGAACTCTTCTCAAGACAAACGAACAGACCTCAATAGCATCACTCGTCTCCTTCAAAACCCCAAAAAAAAAAAATCACTTCGTCTTCTACTCCTTTCCAATCTCTGCTACCATAATAGCTATTGATTTGATACAAGTGTACAACTCATAGAAACAAATATGCAGACAGAAATATAGAGACAAAAACAAACCCAGTAAATAATCACAAGAGTGTAATAGTGTACCAGTTAGAAGTGGCCGGTCTGAGCAAAAGGGACTGAAGAGAGAAAGAGCCCAAGTCCTTGTGAGGAGCGGGAGAGTAAAGTAGGGATGATACCCAAAGGGAACCCATTTCAATTCCATAGGTCTGAATTGAATAGCTACCATAGTAGCTATTGATTTTATTCGTTTTGCCAAATTCTTTTGTACAAATCTGTTTTATTTCTTGTTAATATTTGGGTTTATATCCTTGATTTTCTCTCATGGTTGGTTTTTCTCTCATGTTGGATTTCTATCATGATCATCATCGATGCATTCTTTATTAAAATTGTCCCAGTAAATAGCAAAAAATTTGGATTGGTAAAATACTTATACTCAGTATTAGGGGTTCTTGGATTGGATTGGTAAAATACTTATACTCAGCTCCACATACAATGTTTATAGGAAGCTCTTTGATAAACTTGTACAGTAAATGCAATGAATTAGAGTATGCATATAAGGTGTTCGAAGAAATGCCTGTAAGAAATGTGGGTGTCATGAACAATGATTATTTCAGAGTTTGCATAAGAGTGGCAGGTTGATGTGTGCTTGGAGCTTTTCAGTTAAATGAGAAACTCCCGTTTGAAGCCCAACAATTTTACTTATGCAAGTGTTCTGAGTGGTTGTGGTTGCACAGGCAGTGGAGCTCTTGGTACAAAGTCTATATGATTATTAGTCATTGTCTTTGTAATTATAGTTTATGTGCAGTTTTTTTGTTGGTAATTAGTCATTGTAGTGGTTTTGTTCTCTCCCACGATGTGATGGGTACAGTTTGACTAGTTCACTTGTCAGTTGTCTATGCTTCAAGCTATGCGTATTGCAGATTTGCAAATTTATGTGCAGTTTTCTTTGTTTGTGATTTAATATTGGCTTTGATTCCTATATAAAGTGCTTAATAATAATAAAAAACTAATAAAAAAATCATATAGACTTATTAAAATCCAAACAAATACAGATAAATCAATCCATTAAACTCACCCAAAATTCATATGGAATTAGTACAACCCATGGATTCAGCATAATCCATAGATTATAAAACTCAAACACAATCTTTTAAAATCTGAATTGAATACACCCCCCTTAGCCTCTAATAAGCAACCTAAGATAATGTTTCCTAACTGTTTAACCAATTTGAAGTCATTATGTACAAAGAGATTCTGAGTAACGCTAGACAACTTTGATACTGATGTTGTTCTAATTACATATATATTGATTCATATGAATAAGATAATTATTTATGCACACTTTCATAACAATAAAACTCTAACATGCTTACTAAGCGTGCACTCAAAGTAAACATACAAGAAGTTTATCAATAAAATAAATTAATTAATGAATCAACATACACACAATTGTCTAAGAAGTCTTTAATTAAACCAATATCACAAAATCCACATGTCTAGGGCTAAAAGCCCCTAGTTACTAAGGAAACTTAGTCACACATAATCATGGTAGCAATCACAAAGTTCATAAGAAAAATACTAAGAAAACCAAAAGATGGAGTAACGTCACGGCGATCTTCACATCTCCCCGCTTACTTCAACTTCTTTCCTTCTCTGAATGTCAAGATGTATCATTTCGGGCTGCTTAAGAGATGCTTAAATATTTCGGGTTAGTATTTAAAATGTCCATAGCCCAATAGAAGTCAAAGCCCACAAGGAATAACACAAAGCCTAAATGAATTAGGATTCTTAGTGTAGCACATCCGACCGGTCAATCATCATTTTGTCTCGATTCGTTTCTAGCTTCAAAACGACTCCATCTCACATCTAGTTACTTCTTTTCCTTCCTCATTGCTCTAGGAGCCCTATAAAACATAAATATTTTTTATCACATATAATACCTGAATTATTTCTCAATTATATACTTGGTTCCTGAACTTTAATTTTTGTCACAAATAGTACCTAAAGTTTTTGATTTCATCTCTTTTGGTACCTAAAGCTAATTTTTGTGATATTATATGCACGTGTTCAAAAAAGAAAAAGACTAAAATATAAAAAAATTGGGTAATACTTGTGGCAAAAATTGAAGTTCAGGTACCATTTAGGATGAACTTAAAATATTCGGGTACTGGTTGTGATCAAAAATAAAATTCAGATACTATATATATATTTGAAGTAAAGTTCATGTATCATTTGTAATAAAAACTCAAACATAAAATAACGTAAAGAACTCAAATAAAGATCGATAGATTGTGAGAGAATTAATATTGAATTAAGCACAATGAAACATACAAATATACTCCCATCATTAAGCAAATTAAAATGAAGTTTTAGTACATAGCAAGCATATGAGTATTCTTATATATATAGAGATTTTTTTTAGAATTAACTAAGTTCACAAAGGACCCTGACTCAATTTCAGTATGAACCAGTATTGGATTCCTATTCCAAAATGACGTGAGTAGTTTGAATCTTACCTTAATTAGCTAGCTTCATATAATTATAACAGGAGCTTAAATTTAATTACTTTAATGCTCTTGCAGGATATGTATATCGCTGGCAGTGATTCAACATTTACAGCTTTAGAGTGGACGATGTCAGAGCTTCTGAGAAATCCAAGGGTGATGAAAAAGTTGCAGAATGAGGTGAGGGGAATAGTTGGAAATAGGGCGGATATAACAGAGGATGATTTGGTTGGAATGCACTACATGAAGGCAGTAATTAAAGAGACTTTCCGCTTACATGCTCCAGCTCCATTACTAGTGCCCAGGATGTCTAACCAAGATGTGAAAATAAATGGTTACAACATTAAGGCCAACACACAAGTTATGGTGAATGTATGGGCAATTGGAAGAGATCCCAAGTCGTATACAAATCCTGAGATATACGAACCAGAAAGGTTCTTAAACAATGTCATAGATTATAAAGGGAATGACTTCGAACTAATTCCATTTGGCAGTGGCAGACGAAGTTGCCCAGGAATGCAGTTTGCCATAGCTCTGAAAGAGATTGCTTTGGCGAATATTGTGCACAAATTTGATTGGGCATTGCCTCAGGGTGCAAGGGCAGAGGACTTGGACATGACTGAATCTCCTGGCTTATCAGCACATAGAAAATATCCTCTTAAGGCAGTTGCCACATCATATTTTGGCTGCTTCTAAACAGCTACTCCCCTCTTACGTACCAAAAACTTTCAATACCTTCAATAAAGGAAAAGTAATCATAATAATTCACATCGGATGTGTTTGATGTTTGTAGTTATGTATAAGTAAACGATAAGGTGTGCGCTGCTCATGTAGCTGTCTCGCTTGCCATTGGAGCAGTGGGTCTTAACTGATGGGCTACACAGTCACCACCTCCTTGATTCGCGTCTTGAGGAACGACGGTCTTCCCGGTCCTCATGTTGGTGCGGTTTGAGTGGTTTTTTTTTTTTTTACTGCTTTCTTCCTTTGCCCTCTTGATCCTAGTGGATTAGGTGGGATTTTGTTTCTTTTCTAGTTTTGTTGTTTTCGGGTACTAGCCTTTCCAGTCTATTGCTTGTTCTTTTTTCCTTCTTTTTTTTTTTCTGGGTTTTTCCCTTTAATGAGAACTGCGGTTTCCAAAAAAAAAAAACTATCCTAGGTGTACCTTTATATGTGTGTTAAGAACATTAATAATCTAATATGATCCAAATATTGTGCGGACTTTGTTATAATTTTCTTTCATATATCACATGTTTGGATGCAGATTGAACTAGAATTAAAATATTGTAGTAACTTTTTGTATTATAAATTTAATATTGCTATATTGTACTATACTGAAATATTACACTGCATTTATGAAGAGTACTGCCAAAAATTATTAAATTAATCAATTAATCAATTTGAGATGATATGAAAATCCACATGCATATGCCCAAATTAAACTTTTGTTACTAATACTTTCAGTTCCATCACCACATGCAGATGGTACCGCTTTTGTGGACAAATGTCACCATTTTCAGGATGTCCTAAAAATTTGGGGAAGTGTAATATTGTTTTTAGTAAAAATATGTCTCTGAATTACAATTTAATAATCCTTTTTAATCTCAATCTAAAAAGTAGAAACCCTTTCAATTCATAATGTCTAGCTAGTAGCTATTATCAATACGTCATTAATTTGTTGATAGTCTTTGAAAACTTTCTCTTTCATTTCACTTTGTCCATAAATGAAGGTTGACCACAAGTCTTTGTGATCCCTTCTCTTTCACTTCACTTTCTCCACAAATATGTTACTTAACTGCTAGACTACCACATAGGAAATGGTTTGCACAGTCCTTAATTGAGACTAGAATAAAGTAGGGGTGAACATTTTAGAACCAAATATTGACAAATCACACCGAATTGACGTTCGCAATGCAGTTTTTGGTTATTACACTAGATGGTTTGCCGTTCGTTCCTACTGAAAAATAGTTGGCTGATATTCTAACAAAGGCTCTCTCGAATAAAGCCTTTTATGACTCGCTTGACAAGCTGAGCATTCGTGATCTGTATGCATCAACTTGAAGAGGAGTGTTGGCGTGAGTCATGTCATATAATTAATTAGGATTGTGAATATTGTGAGTTATTAGGAATATATTGTGCCATATATTATGTATTATTAGGAATATTATGTAGTAAATAGTTTCCAAATACGATAAATTTGATGTATCTTGTATAAGTACTATGTTTCTTGAGAAGATGAATACCAATATGAAATTCCTCAAATCTCTTTGTTCTTGTGCTCCTTTTGACTGTTGGATCCACAAATTAGATGGAAGAAGGAGATGTTTGAAAAAAGAGGTTGGATCCACAAATACGAACTGAATTATAGGTTCTGGTGGTTCCAATCATTCATATCATATTTCATTCTATTACAATAATGGTTTCTACAATTTGCTTAAATTTAAAATGAGAAGATGTTTTTAAAGTGTAGCAAGTAGCAAGTTTTTTTTTTCTTTTAGCAAAGAATAAATTTCAAAAAAGGAGGGGATTAACTAGCACGTAAAAAATGCAAACAAAATTACAAGTTGAAAATTTCGGTATGTTGGATTGTCTTCAATGGTAGTTGTCCTAAACACTAATTAGAGAGTATACATAATTTAAAACTTAAATTCTTCACAACCTAGCTATGTTCAAACAATTGCACAAACAATTCACAATTGACTACAACTATATATACAACCAGCATAATCAATTGTACAACCTAAAATTTCAAAGTGTGCATCAAATTATAGTGTTGAAATGTTCTGTCCCCAATCCTCTGTCTCCTTCCCTGTCTCCCGTTCAATTTCTGACACCTGTCCAATTTTCTTAACACTTCTTAACCACCGTCAACTCCTACTACTGTTTAGAAGAAAAAAAACTTGAGTTCATCTTCCCATGCAAACCCACCACTATCGCTGCACAACCAGAACCAACCTTTTCGGGCCTCCATTGAAGTTTCTTCAAGCTCAAAATGAAGAACTCCTCTCATTGACTACAAGTTATGCATCAACCCAGCCCTTCCCCCCTTTCACCACCTCCATACTCATCTTCCTTACGACCAATTTCCTTTGGCTCAATACCCATTTCCTCAACCACTTGGACCGTTTTGGGTCTCCCTAATCCACCACCACCGCCTCCGACATCGACATCTGCATACAACGCCTCTGACATGAATTTTCTTTTGCTTTCCTGGCTTCCTGCACTCTCCTCCTTTTGGAATTTAGCTCCATCATGGAGATCCATGGAGTGGAGCCTCCTTGTTCCATGGGTGCGCCGATCGATCTGTGAGTGATCGGCACCATATTCGCCAAATTTTGTCTCGAAGGGTGATGCTATGACTTTGATTATGTAGGTCGGCATGCATATCTTGCTTTCTGGAAATTTGCGATATGCCGATGTATGAATGAGAAGATGAACTGATATTTTTTTCTTTCTAAACAGTAGTAGGAGTAGGTGTTGACGGTGGTTAAGAAGTGTTAAGAAAATTGGACAGGAGTCAGAAATTGAATGGGAGATAGAGAAGGAGACAAAGGATTGGGGACAGAACATTTCAACCCTATATATATATATGGATGAATAAACATACAATATGTTAATCAATTAAGGACAATACAATAAATAAATAATTACACAAATTACACAACAATTGCTCAAATAATACAATTATATATGCAACATACACAATCGATTGAGCACTTACTGAAAATTCCGGTATGCCGGAATAGTCCCAATAACGGTAGTCGTCCTAAACATTAATCAGAGAGCATACACAACTTTGAACAAATTAAAAGTTTAATCTCTCCACAACCTAGCAACCTAGGTTCAAACAATTGCACAAGCAATTCACAATTGACAACAAATATATATGCAACAAGCACAATCAATTGTACAACCTAGAATCCCAAAGTGAGCATCATCAATAGCTCACCACGGACTATATCTATCAATGTATGAACAAGCACCCAATATGCTAATCAATTAAGCACAATAGCATATAAATAAGCAATCATACAATATGCTAATTAATTAAGCATAATACAATAGATAAGCAAACACACAAACAACACACGATATGGTCACCGGAAACCTCTACCTCTAGAGGGAAAACCGGAGGGGAGCCGTACCCCACGCTCTTGTGTAACACTATGAAAAACGCCAATTGGCAAACACATACAAGGGGGAATCACAATCCCAAACTCTACACTATCAACCCTATGACTAGTGGCAGCTCTAACCTTGTGTAGCCTCCAAATGCTTCTTCAAGTGCTCCCACCTCAAGCCGCTCCAATTGAAAGAACTTCACCACGTGAATCCTCCAACCGCAAGCATCACCAACAATGCAAATGTGTGTGTGTATGAGTGAATGAAATGAATTCAATTCGTTTGACACAAGCAAGTAAACAAGGAACACTTGCTAGAATCAAACAAACCGAATTGACAAACCTTGAATATGATTCAAGGGTTGATTTAGTTATTCACAAGGAACAATAACTAAATCAACAACATAAAAGATGTGAGGAGCCTATAACATGGATCTAGGGTCACTCAACTATACCAGAGAACTCTCACAAAGCAATTTTAGACAATGGGAAAGAGTTATGAAAGAGTTAACCAAAGCAAGTCGTCCAAAGTTCTATTTATAAAGAAATTGGACGTTTATGCGATCGATCGCCCGAAGGATGCGATCGATCGCTTAGCACAAAATCAGCACAAGAATGTACTGTGCGATCGATCGCGGGCAATCGGGCGATCGATCGCGTAGTGCAAAAATGACAACCCGAGGCGTCTGTAGGTGTAAAACCTGATGTGCGATCGATCGCCTATCGTTGACGATCGATCGCCCAAAAAGTTACAACGGTCATATTCAAATGCAACGGTCAAAAATCCAACGGATCTATTGTCCACGTGGACTATGCGATCGATCGCATGATATCGTGCGATCGATCGCACGTCACTAAATCAACGGACAAAAAGTCCAACATTGAGCGATCGATCGCCAAACAGGGTGCGATCGATCGCCTAGGCTAAAAACAGCCTTAAACATAAACTTATGTGATTTACAACATAAGTGTGGCTAATCAAGCAAACTAGATAAACCTAGAACAACAAGGAAGACTCAATATGAATTAAGTGCATGTGCGTATGCATGTGTCATACCTTGAGATGCTTGAAACGAAACCTTCGATGATCAACGATCGAAGTCCGGAGAAAAGACCGGATAAGAAAGGCGTCTTCACGAACCATCTCGAGCAAGAACAACCTAAGCCACTATACCTAATCCCTTAAACAACCTAGCATTGAATACAAAGAAATGCTAATACAAGGGAAGAAGTTTTGTCAAATAGGAAATAGCCAATAGCAAATATTTTGCCCTTACACTTACTAAAACCCAAAGAGTGTATCAAACTAGCATTCTATGGTCTATTGTTCACTATATTATGCAATCACATGTACAATAATTATAATTAAAATTTCCCAAAAAAAAAATGTACAATAATTATAATTATAACTATACAATGTAGTGAACAATAATTAGGAAATCAAGAAATAATCAACACATAAGATTGGTCACTTAAAAATCTCTACCACTAGAGGAAAACGAGAAAGGAGCCGTACTCCATTTTCTTGTGTAACACTATAAAAAACGTCATTTGGCAAACACGTACAAGGAGGAACTCCGTCCTAAACTCTACATTATCAACCCGATGACTAGTGGCAGTTTTAACCTTGTGTAGTCTCCAAATGCTTCTACAAGTGCTTACACCTCAAACTACTTCGATTGGCTTTACCAAAGCGAAGAACCTTCAACCGCAAGTATCACCGACTATGTAATGAAATGTGTGTGTGTGTGTGTGTGTGTGAATGAAATGAATTCAATTCATTTGACATAGCAAGTTAACAAGGAACACTTGCTAAAATTAAACAAACAGAATTGACAATCCTTGAATATGATTCAATGATTGATTTAATTATTCACAAGGAAGAATAACTAAATCAAGAAATATCAAGGATGTGAGAAGCTTATAGCATGGAACTATGGTCATTTAACAAACATAACAACTCTCTCTAATCAGTTTTGGCATAAAAAATTAAGAAATGAAAGAGTTAAACATAAATGAATCGTCTAAAGTTCTATTTATAGAGAATTGGACATAATTATGTGATCGATCATCCGAAAGAATGCAATCGATCGCCCTACAAAAAATAAACACAAAAATGTATTGTGTGATCGATCTCGTAGTGCAAAAACAAAATCAGAAGCTACTAGAAGTATAAAACCTCATTTGCGATTGATCGCATAATAGGTTGCGATCGATCACACTAAAAGTCTCAACGGACATATTTTGAGCTGCAACAGTCATAAAATCTAACGAACATATTGTCCACATAGTACGATTGATCGCATAAATAGTGACGATCGATCGCATGACACAAAACAACTTTAAATACAAAGGAATGCTAATCAAGATGAATATAAATAGAGATCTAGTCTGAACTTCATAACTTTTCCTTAAAATTTTTCGAAAAGGTTTAATATAACTAAAAACTTAAATTGTCGAAACCTTACTCTAATCCACTATCCTTCTCATCCTCGATTCGGCCTTTCTTTTCAAATTAACGAGTTTTACTCTGCTACTGGTGGTTCTCCTTCATACCCATGTAATTTCTTTTCTTTTGGTTTATGTATGTATCTATGAATTTTCTGTAGTTTTGGCTTGATTGGTTTCTATGAATCTTTTGTTATTTCGCTGGGTTTTCTTTGTTTTAGGATTCTGGGGTTCTTTTCTATTCATCTGATTTATTGTTCTCAATTTCATCTGCCTCGAATTGAGCTAATTTGGTTTATTGTTTCCGGTTTCTGGATTTAATCATGTGTAATTGATTGTGATTTTCAGAAGTCGGGAATTGGGGAAGGCAGAAAAACAGTTCATCGAACTGATTTGGTGGGAGTACAGTGCTTTCATATATCACAATTTCAGAATTTCTTGGTTAGTCTCTTCACTTCATTTTTGTTATTTCTAATAAGAAAATGAACATATCCTTAGGTTCTGATCAGGCCGACACCAAACCTTCTCCAAGAGAAGTTCCTGCTTTCTAGCATCTTCCTATTTCTTTCCAACAATATTTTGTCTGGGTTATATCAGTTAGGCTTCAAAACTCGATTAGGGATTTGTTGAATTTATAATAATTTGACTTCAACCTTATTCTTAGTTATTATATTGACATGGTTTGAATAGCGTTAGCTTCCATTCGAGTGGTTTTCTGCCTCATGTAAACATTGCTTGCTGGGAGAATGCTCAAGCAATTGTAGTTGAGCATAAACAAACAGATAACATATGTACATGAATGTAATTTTTACTGTCATTTACATATGTACATCAATTCTTAAAAACTTTACTGTCATTTACATGAATCAAATCTTTGAAATTGATTGGTGGTATTACTTTTTAGAAGATGGAAATTGGTCATAATTTGATCATGTACGTACTGTTTCCTGACCTATTCCTCTGTGTTGGTCAAAGTCAAATCTTTATATCTTATCTCAAAGCTACAACTAACCTCACAAAAAGATTCTAATTCTGCGGTGTATACGTAGTCCTTAATCAAGATATACTTATATATGCAACTAATATTTTCAATAATATCCCGCTTTTCGTTTTACCATTATCTTCAGGGCACCCACTTTTATTGTTTTGTTTATTATCAGCTCCATCTGATCTGATCAACTTAGTCCTATTTTGTGTTTTAACTTCTAAAACAGGTTCCATTTGTCACCTGCCTCCTTACATCGTTTGTTAACCAATGTTTATTTGGTGGGTTGGTAACAATAATTACTATTGAATGAGAAAAAATTAATAACAGAGAGCATAAAAACAATGAAACACTTGGTGCTTATTAGGCCCCATGACCCTTGGTGTGTTTCAGCCATGGTTAGCATTCTTTCATTTTTTGGTTAAAGTTGAATATACAAAACATATTTAAGCAGAAGCTATAGATTTTCTCTTTTCTGTTAACATATATATATAGTATTTTTAATTATGCATATCTAATATCCTATGTACCATTCTACTCGATCGAGCAATGCTTTTCTCAAATCCTGTAGATAAAGCTACATGTTCAGTCCTGTTATTGTTTATCAGATCGATTGTCCCTTTTGAAATCTTCAGCAGATTGTTTGTTACAGAGTTTTGTCTGTTTGGTTGTCTTATATATATACACTATGTACTGGATCCATAATTGTAGCTTTACTTTTTATTAATTAATTGAAACTGTTTGTTTTCTTTTTCTTTGCGGAATGTATTAATCATCGATGAAAATTAATGAACAATGCCAAAAGCAAAGGTATATTATGGTTGCAGGTCAGTAATTGCTAATAATGCATTTGGTCCTTCATATATATTCAGCAGCCTTTGATTTTGATACCATCATCATCTATATGTATTGTATTGATAGAGTTGATGAATGTCAATCTAACAAATTGTTAATATTTCAGTTTATGTCAAAATATAAAGTTCAATATGACTTAATGCTTTACTATGTGTCTGGAATGAGAAATAGAGAAGCAGATGATCAACTCTGAAATTGAGAACTACTTTGGTGACTTTAAGACCAAACTTGAAAAACCAAAAACATTAGCATGTTGTTTGTGTTTTTGTAATCTTGCAACTTACTAATGGTAATGTTTGTGTGTTAATTACTTTTGGTTTCTAACCTATAGAGAATACCTGAAACCATTGACAATGTGTTTTTTTTTTCTTTTCAAAATCAGACATGTACATATGTACAAGAAAAACTAATTAAAATATCAACACTAAACCTATTCTCTTCTTTCTCTTTAGTTCAAAATATAAATCCATTTTTGTGGTTATAAGTAATGCATGATAATATGAGAGTAGGTTCAATAATGGATGATTTCCTTTTCAAATGCATGATACTATGATAGGGAACCTTCCTGTTTGTTATTCGCTTCTATATTCTTTGATGTGGCTTACTTTTTTCTCAAATTATGGTTATATATATAAATACTAAGAACGATTTAACAGCTATAATATATTTTGTAGTTATGTCGACCAAGAGCAGGACCTCGAGAAAAAAAAGGGTCTTAGAAAGTTTACAAGATGAAGGCACAGATGCATTGAGACAACATGATAAGCGAGTGAGGAGTAAGAAGCAAAATCTTAATGATTGAAAATGAAGGTTTGTATACTTCTGCAAGCTCATTTATTGACAATGATAATACAATAGATGATTATATACATTACTCGGTATTTAGTTGATTATTTTTAACACTATAGATGCTAAAATTTGTTGTGAAATTCTTATTAACGTTTACATACTTATAGACTTACTCAATACTTATTCAAATTTTTTCTCATTAATGTTTGTTCAATTTAACATGCAATGTAGTTGGGAATTCATCTTCGTTTGGTCAGGCATTGTATCAAAAGAGCAAACAAGGTTACATATATCATATTTGACCTCTTCTATTTGGCAAAAAAATATATAAATTATCTCATACGTAAAATTACAATTGCAGGAGTGATTGTAGAGTATGAAGATTTTGGTGACAACATATTCGAATGCAGTTATTGTGGCGCATGTTTTTGGTTGAAAGAAGCGAATAAACAAGACTCTAAAAATGCACCCATTATCTATACCGGTTGTTGTCAACAAGGACAAATAAAACGTCAACCATCAAGGCCAACACCAGCATTCCTTGAACGACTGCTAGATCCAAAAAATAGTCGAGAAAGCATACTATTTCGAGAAAATATTCGAGTTTACAATTCAATGTTTTCTTTTACATCAATAGGAGCGAAAGTTGATCGTGGTATACATTTTGGATCAGAGCCATATGTTTTCAAAGTAAGTGGACAAGTGCATCATTTAATGAGTTCTGTATTACCTCCTGATGGTGAATGTCCCAAATATGCACAGTTATATGTTTATGATACCCAAAACGAAGTTTCAAATCGTATCAATGCTATTGACCCTTCTCATGATAATCAAAAAATCAAACCAGATATTGTACAGGGATTCATAGAAATGTTTGATGAAATTAATGAGCTGAACATAACTTTCCGAATAATCAGAGACAAATTTGAAGATAGATCTTTACCTTTATTCAATATGACAATGCTTGGTCATCAGCCAACTGATAGTAAACAATATGAACCAATGAGTGAAGAAATAAGTGGTTTAATCGTGGGTGACATTGGACAATTTAATTCAAATAGAGATATCGTTATTCAATCTAATGATGGACATTTAGAGCGAATTTTCAAAATACATCCAAAATATATGTCATTACAATACCCAATACTTTTTCCATATGGTGAAGATAGATATAAACTTGGTCTATTATTACAGTTAACTCCAACAAATTGTAACAAAAAAAAAGAGAAAAAATGTCAATGCGGAGTTTCATTGCATATCAAATTCATGACAGAAACAATGAAATAAGCACTTTATTAAAAGGTGGAAGATTGTTTCAACAATTCTTAGTTGACTCTTATGCAACTGTTCAAGAAGATCGTCTAGATTATAGCAGAAGAAATCAAAATAAATTTAGAAGCGAAAAGTTCAAAGATATTTATGCTGCAATTTCAGCTGGAGTTGATGAAAGTCGTGACATTGGACAAAAAATTATTCTACCAAGCTCTCACACCGGTAGTCCTAGAGACATGATCAACAATTATCAAGATGCAATGGCGATTTGTAGACAATTTGGCAATCCTGGCCTATTTATAACTTTCACTTGCAATATTAAATGGTCAGAGATATCAACATATTTTGAAAACAAACTTGGATATAAACCGGAAGATAGGCCTGATATAATTACAAGGATCTTCAAATTGAAATTGGAAGACATGATTACATATATTAAATCTGGAAAACCTTTTGGACAAGTTGAGGCAGGTAATTATTTTTGTCCATTTTTTCCAGATTTATTTTGTTTGTGTGAAATATATTAGTAATTTCTTCTGATTTCATCTTCTTTTTTTGTGATTATAGATGTTTGCACGATTGAATTTCAGAAGAGAGGACTCCCTCATGCCCATATGCTGTTTTGGTTGAAAAGCCGTTATAAATGTTATACAGCAACTGATATAGATTCTATTATCTCAGCTGAATTGCCCGATAAAAACATCAATCCGAAACAAATTTAGTAAGAAATTGAGCATAAGTTAATTCATTCGCTTCTTCATAAGTTGCATTTGCATTAAACCAACCAGCATGGTATATTGTGTCCTTTGATATCAAAATAATGATAGACCTGAAAGCAGTGGCACAAGTTGTAATATAATGAAGAAGAAGGGCAAAACGGTCATTCAGAAGAAAGCAGGGGCAAAAAAGTAAAAATAAAAAAAATTGGCAGGGACAAAATCGTCACGCCACTATTCATTCCCCTATTCCTTTAGTATATATAAATTCAAACGGAGCTCAAATCTCACTAGTATTTATGGGATATGTGAACTGAGGATTGACAAAAAAAAAAACCATCGTTACCGGTCGGGTGATCGTTTGATGTCTCCATAGTTGTCTTTGTAACATCCAATTTTCATTTGTTCTATTTCCGATCTGTTCGGTGTTTGTGTTCATGTCTCTGCCCAACTCTCTTTTCTAATTTTCTAATTTTATTATAAGCAAACGGAATTGATTGGCATAAATTACTATCTGTACTTCAGTAATCACAAAGCTTGAACATATACAGACGAACTTGGCCCTTATCCAGAATGAAGACTGAAAATGGATTTCTAAACAATGCCTAAGCTTTTAACATCCGAAGATAGTCATCTATTATGGACATTGCAGAGGAACGATAACCAGAACCAAAGAGGTTATAATGATTCAAGTAATGATACAACATGTAAAGATCTTTCCTCTTCTCAAACCCTGGTTGTTTGGGCATCACCTGGAGACACATACAAAACCATTGATGAAGAAACGAGCAATCAAAAGCTGCTATTGGAAGACTAAGAAGGACTAAATGGAATGTTTATTTTTGATTACATATTACTAAGTTTTTTTTAATGGATATTACTAAGTTGGTTTCATACTTTTATGTACCTGTCACTTAAACGCCTTCATGAATATGAACGGAATGTACAAATTAAGTAACATATACATATGTATATATATATATGCATGATACTTCATTGCTTTGAATTGGTTTCGTGTTTCTTCAAGAAAAAATGGACACTACCTCGAAATAAGAACTGTAGAAAGATCCACCAAAGCCAGCACACCACGACATTCCAAATTCCGCTTCATTATGTCCATCTAGGAGGAAATGCAATTGACAACATCAGTATCTAATCTAGTGTTTTAAACAGTAACATCTGGGAAGAAATTAAAGTAAGACGTATTCAAGACCTGATTAGGAAACATTGAACAAATATTGCAAATTAGGCAAAGAATCAATAAATTAATTATGCTGATTGACTGCAATTGTCAATACTTGTCTTTTTCTGCGCCTTGTACAGCTATTAACGGATTTGTCTCCTAATTTAATCTTCTCTTTAAAAGCTCAGGTAGATTAGGATAGACATAATTAGGAGAGAAGCCACCATACTAGAGAAGAATAAAGAGAAAGATAAGGGAAAGATAAGGTTTAACATATGTGCTCTAGATCCTCCATTAATTGAGAGTTGAGAATCATGTGGGAAGAAGAGAAAGGTACCATGGAACATGATAATATAAGTATGCATCTAACACTAAACAAATTTGATGGGACAAACTACGCGGTTTGGTCTCAATTTGAGAAGTTGTATTTCACAGGGAAAGGGAAGTTGGGGTATTTGACTGGAGAAAGGATACAGCCAGATGAAAAAGATCCTAGTTACTCGACATGGGAAGAGGAATGCCATGGTTACGTCATGGCTTCTCAATCTTATGGCTCCAGATGTTAGTGCCAGTTTTCTCCTTCTCCCCACCACTCATGATATTTGGGTTTCTACACAACATATTTACTATGACAACATTGATCCAGTCTATATTTTCGAGTTATGGCGCCGGGGGCGTCGACATGGGAGATCCTTGGCATCTTTGGCAACTTATTACTCGACTCTTTTGGCTATCTGGAATGAACTTGACTTTCTTGACCCTCCATGTCAGATGAAAACTGCAGAGGGTGATGCAATGTTGAAGCAATTTATTGAAAAAGACCAACTGTTTCATTTCTTGATGGGTCTAGATCCTGGATCTAGATCAAGTCTTGGCACAGAAACCGCTTCCCAACATTAGTGAGGCATATGGCTTTATTCGTTGTGAAGAGCTTCGTGAAGCTACAATGTTGGCACATACAATGCAGGACTCTTCGGCCTTGGTTGATACAATTCCTTGTACCCCACCCAGATCTGTGAATGTTCCCCAGAAACTTAGTAACATGAAAAGGGGAGGTGCTGGTCCAAAAAAGGGAAGCAACTCCAAACCCCGAGGTCAGCACACTTCCTCAGTTTCAGTCATTGCCTACAGCCCAGCCCCAGTCTTCCTCAGTTTCATCATCATCCGCTTCTAGCATTAGTTGCGTGTCTCACAAAGGTTCTGTTCGTCTGACTTCTTCTATGTCTCTATTTCTGTATAACCCGGCCCTCCTTTATTTTGGAATTTTATTGTCTTATGAGCCAAATTACTAACATTCTCTGTCTTTTACTATCAGAGGCTAATAGGCTATTCTTACAAAGGGCAACAATTGGCTTTGGTACTAAATCTGAAGAGCAGATTTGGTCATGGCAAAAGATTCGGGATTTCATCATTTATTTTTTTACAGTGTTTACTTCTATCTTTATTTTTCGAGTTAACCTTTCAAAATTTATAATAACAGCCAAACCAAATGAGTGTTTCCGTGTGTTTTGTCTGTCTACAACCATAAGAGTGGATTGGTATTACACTTTCCATCATCAGATATGCAAAATTGTGATTTACAAGTTAGTATATCAAAGTATGTGGCTAGCTGTGAACTAACAGTTACTAAAAGCACAGGCTAGTCGCTAAAAGCAACACAGTTCAATTTCCAGCTATCCTGACATCAGTTTAATAACTGAACAAAATTTAACTTACAGTAACATGCCGGGTCAAGTATAACTGGCTCGCCTTTCTTGTCAGAGCTGATATTGCCACTCCATAAGTCCCCATGTAACAAGCATGGCTCAATCACTACATTATCAAACAGAGGTCCCATACTCTTCACTAATCTTTGACCTGTTTATTGTGATAACCCAATAACAAACACATTTAATTAGCTACAAGCAAATATTTCCACCTGATAACATTGGAAAATAAAATTTGACTCTTTCAATTTGAAGATGAGAAGCGAGCCTAAAAAAATATGTCAGTGATAATTCATACTTTTCCCTTTTTCTTTTTTCAAATCCCAGAACAAGTAATACTTTTTTGACATATCAAAGCTGAACATCACATCTTCAATTATTGAGGTAGCACATTCTCAAATAAAACTAGTATATTCTCATATATTGTCCATTGAAATTACTTGCGAGTTTAGAACCTGGCCTTCCTCTCGACACTTGTGGGCAGTTGGCATTGTCATTGGAAGGAATTACAAAGAACCAGGTGAAATTACACTTTGAGGGAGTGATTCAAACTCATGATTTTTTTTTTCTTTTCAGTCGATGTATCCAAACCAATCATCTTTCTCAAACGTAAGGAGACTGTATAACTACTCATGATATGCGATCGACCATCTACCTTAAGAAATACTATATCAAAAACAATGTTTACCTTTTTCATAAATAGTACTATCACCATACTGGTCCACTGCCAGCTGCAACTGATAACCCAGTCTATGCTCCCCGTAAAACTGTATCCAATCTGATGACCAAGTGTTTATCTGCGGAGTGCTGCAAGGAAAAATGTATCGGTTTATTAAACATTATTAAAAAGTGACTGTCCTTGAATTTCAATAATCATGTACATGTCCAGAAAGACAACCTGCCTATGGTGTTGTTAACTTCAAAACCAAAACCTTTTTCAGATTTTCCAGCTTTGTGCATCTCAGCGAGCTTCCTGCCTAGATCAGACTGAGTACTAATAGATCGTTAAATACAGTTACAAGTTGCAACCACCAACATAAATTCATGAACTTTTCTTCATCCTCACCTGATTACCTCTAGATAAACCAAAGTCAATAAATTCCATAATAATGTAAGAACCACCAGTAGGTAGAGGGCCAACCTACAATAGAAACAGTAGGTTACGCAAGCTTTTCAAGCCTCGTTGTGGACTTCATATTCTCACTATAAACTGTGACTTGATATAATAACAAAGTTAAAACTTCCAAACCTTGAATGGCTTAGGGACACGAATTGATCTGGTTTTAAACATGGCACCTAAACCAAGAGCCTCTCCCTCAAACATAGATGGTCCAATGCTCCTGATTCAGTGCTTTATCTAAACATATTACTTACGATTTTGAAACAGAAGGGAGGACTCAAACAGCATATGTAATGTAACCAATATCTCCAAAAATCAGAAACAACTTTGCAATTACTTTTATTTTAAATATCAAATACAACCACTTGAGCATCAAAAGTACCATGCAGCCAAACCTGTTTGTTTTAACAAAGAAAGAACCAGCATCAGTGTCATAACGACTAGCACGATTGATGCAACCACCTCCTATAGGACTCATTCGTGTTATCTGTGTTGCCTTTCCTTCTGAGAGAATCCATTCACGAACCGGATCATCACTCATTGCCGCCACTGCCAAATTACCATGACTTATGACTTAATTCAACAAAACTCAACAGAGAATTGGCTAATATATAGTGGCACGCCAACACGGCTTAACAGCCATCATTTCAATGCAAAAAGCTTCATCAAAGTTTCAATCAACAAAACATCAAACTAAAAAGACCCTTCATTGAGCTGAAACTAAATCAATAATTCGAGACAATATAACGTTTCCTTATGGTTTCTTGTTCAAATTATTTAGTTACAACAACGAAACTTGGACACCTATATATGAAATCAACTGAAAACACAAATAACAACAGTTTCAGAGTGGCCAATGCACATTGAATGATGGGATTTTCTCCAACAACCATGAATTTTCTTCATTGAACTCAATCAGGAGAAAAAAATACAAAAAAAAAAAGAATTGCAAAACTATAATCTTGTATCAGCCACACGATAACAGACCAATTCAATAGGCAAAAAGAGTTCATACATTTCATCAAACAAGTCATGGGTATTCTAACAAAACTTAGATACTGACACATTAGAGCTCGAATTGACTAAGCAGAGCTGAAGTAATGCTAAAAATGCAATCTGGGATTTTGTTTATAGTTTACTTTATACTCACTGATTAAAGGTCTGTTCTTTTTGGAGGACAGTCCAGGAAGACGGGGCAGACAAGGTAAGCAAGAAGAAGAAGAGAGCGATATGAGTCCCACGTGTGCCACCATTATCACAAACTGAAAATTCTATGTGCTTTTTTTAATGGTTCGGTCGGTTGGCTTTGGCCATGTAGCTTCTATTGGCTTCCAGTGGCTTCTGAGTTTTGAGCGACTGTTATAACAAGTGAGAGGGAAAAGACAACGATGTGCCGATGTGGTCGCGGTGACTGAGGTTTCATGAAAATTTTCGTACTTCTTTTATTTTTGTGCTCCACGTGTATGTTTAGTAATGTCATGTCACTCGCTAAATCTATTCATCAAATTAAATTTGCTCACCAAATAATACGATGAGTTAGTTTATTCAACTTCGAAATCACTCAGAATCTAAAACAAGGTACGAAAAGAGGAGGAGTGTTGTGTCGTGCTCGGGGGATTGTTATGGCACAATATGAGTACGAAAATTGTGTCGTATGATCGTATCGGCGTATCCCATGTTTTCTTGTTCAACCCGTAGTAGTCCCAAGATACGTGTAAAGACTAAAGAGAGATTCATTTTCAGTCTTCGAAGATCTGCAACCACATCAGTTGGTTGATCTGTGGCAGTACTAAATTTAGATCCTAATTGTTGGAATGTGGAAGCAATTGTGACTTGCAGCAAAGAAGAAAAGATGCACCGAGTAGAAACTGTAGAATGAATGGCTCAAAACACAATGTATGAATAGAGCTAAACAATCTAGTTTTGTGAATATAGTTTATATACAGAAATCAAACTATATCTGTAACTCTGTAAGCTTGCTCCATTATCAAACTAACTCAAAAACTGAGAGTTTGGTCACACTGATTGAGCACAACCTCAGTTCATACATGCTACCAATTATGAGAACTCTCCGATCAAAACCTACCCCTACCGTGTGATTTTCACTGAACTTGGAACCAACCTCTCGCTCAAAAGCAAAGGAAAAAATAAAGGGAAGTCACCTATGGCATGTTTGTACACAGAGAAGATTTGCTTGCTAAATAGCAAGACGCGTGCTTGGCTCCCGCAACCAATCTCTTTGATTTCGTCAATGCCTTGTTTCTGCTTCTCTCGATGGAGTAGGTTCCGAGGGGTTTCCCCCAGCAGATTCTAACTGCAATTGGTTGCTAACGTTGTTCCCCGCTGAACGCTGCTCTGACCCCGGTAGTAGCCACTGCTGAGAATGTTCAGTTGAAATGTTCTCAGAATCATCAAAAGATCGAGCCACGGTAAAGGTTGCTGATCTCACATGTTTTGGTCCGAATGATTCTTTTAATGGTAGACGGCAAACTGGACAGGTAGACTGTTTCCTCAGCCATATATCAATGCAAGAGAGGTGAAAACTGTGGCCACATTTCGGCATGATTCTCAGTATTTCTTTCTCCTGGTACTCTCCCAGACATATTGAGCACCTGCAGGAGCAAAAGGATTAAGCTTCAATCTCAATGGAGTCCAAAAGGAATAAGTACCAAATTAAGCTCATGGAAACCAGATAAGATCTTTCAATTAAAACACTATTCTAGAAAACAGAATAGAGTTCTTAGGCACTAGCAGAAAAGGACGTTGTCAAACTTACTGTGCATCTTCTAGAGAACTGAAAGCCTCCTGATCATACTTCATGGTAGGAATCGCAGCAACTACAACTTGTTCAAGGCCACTAGACCGATTCTCTGGCTGCCATCAAAAAATGAAAATTAAGAACACATTGCTCAAAACTTAAGTTACTTTTAACCAAACGAAAAGGCTCAAGCTTTAGAAAAATGGCATCTTCAGCAAGGAACAGAAATGTAAAAGGGGATAAAGGAAACATCTTTCTTTGAAAACTAGGAGTTTAGGATCAATCAAAGTGCCAATGTTAGAGAGCGAACAACCTCTCCTAGAAAAAAAGGTGACAGGTAGTAAAATCCCAGTCTTCACACCATTTTTTATTTATCCTTTCTTTTCAATTTTCTGCAATATTAAGCAAAAGTAGTATACAAGCCAGAAAAAGCAAAACTAGTACATTACAATTCACAACACAGTATATGCAATGATTGTTTGAATTTCATTCTATCCATTTTCAGAGTTGACTTTCAACTACAGAGAATTTCACATCAGAACTAGAACATAACAAGCAAATGTTCACCCAAATAAGCTACTGAAATGCTAAATTAAATGTTGAATCACTGAAACCAGCTAAAAAAGAACACACATGCTAATAAAAGAGAAGTTGAGAAATTGGGAGAAGTACCCAAATCAGAAATAAACATACATACCTGCTCAAGATCAGTCCTTGATTCAATCTCGAACATAGGCCTTGATTCAACACCTCTTAACCTCCCACAAATGATTCTTGTGCAAACAAATATAATGAACGTTGCACTCATACCAAAACCAATCACAGTAGTAATCAAGTTCATACCTGAACCCATCGTCATCAGACTCTTCTACTTTTGAATCTCACCCAATTCCACACTGACAACTCCAAACCCAAAACAAAGCTCAGCTATAAAAAAAAAAACCCAGAAAACAATGAACACCCACAACTTCAAAGACAAAAACACTGAAGGGTTGCAAAAACCCAGATCAGAATCACTCCAGAAATGGCTAGTTTTGAAAGCAAGATTCAGGAAAACCCATCACAAATCAGAAACAAAGGTACCCATTTGGAATCTGAATCGCTTTGGGTGGACTCAAAGCTAATCCAAAGCCTCCCTAAGCTGCTTTGAATAATAATAATAATAATAGATGATGAGGTAGAGGAGAATTAGAAAAGAGAGTTGTGGAAGAAAGGAGGCACTTCATTTTCTTGCTCTTTGGAATCGTATTCATCATGGGGTCCATTGGACCCAGCAAACAAATATTAACAGTGGGTGGTTAAGTTTATACATCTGACGGTTGAAAAAAAAGTGGATTTTTTTGGTTAAGATTCCCATGTTAGTTTAAGGAAGAGAGAAGAGAATCTCACAATCATCTCAGTCTTTGCTGCTTTGCCTTTGCATCTTCTATCTCCACTGCTTTCTCAACCATGACTACTTCAGGATAAGGCCTAGGCTTGGGTCCAAAAAGCCTAAAAGGATTTTCCTTTGTCTTTTCCAGCAATTCTGCTATGGATATTTTTATTTCAATGAGTGGCATTGCTTTTTTATTTTTTTCTTGGCTGTGCTGGCAAAGAATAAGATGGATTTTCTTTGGTTTCCTCTCATTCTTACATTAATATTTTCTTACCAGAATAATATAGTCTTTTCATTTTGGTCATTGTCATGTTTATGGTTGAACGGCAGGGAATTAGTCTAAAAGGTAAACCAAAGTAGATAAAGTTGATAGACTAATACTTGGGATTCTGTCGAGGTACTTGTTCTGTCGACTAGATTCTGATAAGAGCATCCATCTTTATTTTTCTTTCTTTTCTTTTCTATCCAAATATGTATATATAGTTGGAGAGTATCAAATTATCAAGTACAGTCATGCTCAATGTGACTCTCAACTCTCAAGTCTCAACTATTGATGTATGCGACTTCATTGTAGATTTCATCGCTAATGAGCCTAGTGGCAGAATCATGATTTTATCTTTGTACGGGCTTATTTTCTTTATGGTAATCGGCTAAGTATAATATGAGGCCGGATCAATATTATTAGTAATTATTTAGAATTTTTCCGCCTTATATGTTAATTAACGTTATACATGTTAAGGAAAAATTATTCATGGTCAAATATTAAGAATCATCCACAAATATGAGCGACTACTCTTAACACAACTCTTATTGTTTTGTTGTTTTAAAGATTGAGAATTGAACTATAAAGCAGTAAGATTTATCGTTTTAATTGGAAAGAGGGAAAGAATTTTGGATTTTGAGATATAGCTATTTTCTTGATGAAATTATCCATCTTGAGGTCGCAACCATCCAATTACAGTACTATTAATCAGATTTCATCAAATTAGTATTGGCACAAATGAGTGAAAAATAGGGAATTGTTATCTACCCTCTTTTTGTTGGGAGAGATTTCATATCAAACTCTTTAATTAGTATGTGATTTTTCCTTCACAATATGTATGTATAGATTGACTTGTGTGCAAATAACAATGCCCTCCTCATATTATAATTTTTTCAAACACAAACGTATAAGAGTAGGGAGCCTCTCTAAGAGTATCAACACTGGGGACTCATTTTTTGGATTCAAATATGGGTCCAAATTTGTCGAAATCCAAATTTGAGTCCATCGGAATAGTGTATAAAATGATTTACTTTTGAGGGTGTCACAGTGATGCATGACTCATTTTTGGACTCAAATTTGAGTCATCCCCACTATGACATATAGATATTAAACCGAAAATCTCCGCGTGTTATGTCTCACTGATGAATTATCAATTTCTCTCTCCAAAATCCATCTTTTTAGTTGCAAATGGGGGCCCCACAAAAATATGTCCAATTTTTTTGAGTCCAACATTTGAGTCTCCGGCAGGTATATGTTTTAATCTCGCCGATCCGTTGTGAGTGTTCTTGGACCCAAATTTAGGTCCTCATTGTGGATGCTCTAAGGAGGATCACTATAATAAGAACAAGTTGAAGACTTCTAAAATCCATCGTCAGATTAGAATAACGATGTAGATTTTAAAAAACCAAACCAAACTCAATTCACCAAATCAAACTATAATAACGGTGTATAATAAGGATAAATTGAGATGAGGACTTTCATACTCTTTAATAAAATTAATAACATTGCTTGAACGCTTTCCTAAAATTAGAAAACAAAGACTTATTAGCATTTAGTAGTTGAATACTTGAATCCCACCAGCTAGTTGGCATTAACATAATGGTTTGGTAAATGGCATGTTATAAGATCCTGAAAAGGCTCTATATATAAATGCCACTGGGGCACTACTCCAGTCATGCCTACCACATTTGACTTCATCTCAGTTTTCTCCATTTTTTTCTTTTTTGTTTGGATCATGGCTCAACAAGTTTTCGAGTCTCTAGAGTCTAGAGTACCTCTCTATGTATCACTGTTGAATGTTAGGTGAGTAGAAATGTGTTTTCAGGACTTGGTTGTCAAATTACTTTGATCATAAGTCTGTAATTTAGGTTTGATAATGTGGGTCAAAAACAAAATTCGTAACTCTTTACACCATCAAAATTGATTCAAACAAATTGTATTCATAACACACTATTCAAATCATTGTCTTCTAAGCGGACTCCATTAAAAAATTACGTCCCTAAACTTTTGTTCTAAAACACATGGGCCGCGTTTGTTTTGCGGGAGATAGAAGTTGGATTTGATAATTCAAATCTTGTTGTTTTGCGGGAGATAGAAGTTGGATTTGATAATTCAAATCTTGTCCGGTAACTGATCATGTTTGGACACCCAGATAATTTTAAGTTGGAAATTTTAAATCTAGTCAGACATGGATATCAAATCCTGTTAGAAGGGTAAGATAAATTTTATCCACGGTTGAACGCGTACATCTCCGTCTTCAACTACATACAAAAGAGACTCAGCGGCTCTGCCTCCATCTCCTCTAATTCTCATCACAGCCTCCATCTTCTTCTTTTCTGGTAGTTCTCCACCGATTTCTCCAATCTCCAATCTCTTATGTATACATCGCCATCATTCTGACCTCCGATCGCCGTCGAATTTGTGCCGCTGATAAATATGAATTCACCACTCAACGTGGATTGGTCCTCTAGATCTAATTCCGTTGAAGCTTCATCTAGATCTATCATCTATCTGATGAATTTGATCTGCATCTGCATCTTTATTTGATTTTTTATTTTTCTTTTTAATTTTACTTTTATTATTTATTTTAAATTTTAAATTTTTGCCAGTATTATTTATATATTGTTTTGCCAATTTTTTGGTCTGAGAAATTGTGACTCAATGCCACGAACTGGAAAAAAAAATTGTTATAAGTTTTGTTTTCTTTGTGTTTAAATTTTATGCTATTTATTTTAACTGTAACCAAAAAACAATTTATTTTAACTAAATGGATATTAGCTAATCCAATTTGTTATCTAATGTTGTGTCAAACACAAGATAAGATAAGGATTAGCAATCCTAATCCATTCCAATCCAATCTAATCTAATCATGTTAGCAAATCCAATCCAGTCATGTGTACCAAACATGGCCATGAAGTTCTGCTCAAATTGGACAAGACTACTTGCCCTCAGTGGTTTTTAATATATCTGAAATTAAACCAGCATTTTTTCCAGTATCATCAACCAATTGTTTCCAAGAAAGAAACTGGAAACAAGAGCATTACTTTGTAGTCTCTGGATGATGTGTTTATTGTACTTCCCCAACAAAGAAATGACAATCCAGAGGCGTAACGTCATAGGTCTCAACATCCATTTATGGATCAACTTTTTTCAAGAACAGATTGGACCCTACTTTTTTGAAGATCAAGCACTTGATTCATGACGGATGCTCCTTTGAATTTTTTATTGAAAGGGCATGATGGGTGACTAAAAGAATAGATTACTCCCCCATACCAAACGAATCTAAAATGAGTAATATTTCCACCATCGCAATTTGTACAGGCATCCTTATTCCTAAGCACATAGCAAGGTTCCAGGATGAAAACAGAAAACGAAAGTCTATGATCTCATACGTACCTCCTTGTCAAGCAAATCAAATATGAGGAGACATGCAAAGTTACAAGATCTATTTTTGAAGTTAATTAGTATCATAAATCTCATGTTACATCACTATCACTATCACTATCTTCCATGTCTAGCCAGCCATACAAGATTATTGTTCAAAGCAGCAAAAATCTAATTGGATGTTAGCCATTTTTCCAAAACACTTCAGTACTAGTTTAATTGTGATCCACCATCAAGCCAAATCAACATCCAAAACAGTTCCACGGACAAATCAAGACTAGAAAAAACTGCTGGCAAACAAACATATATAATACAAACATGAATGGATATTCAAAACCACACCATCAACAATGCCAATCAAAACAAATTAACCACCATTTTATTCAGATTTCCAAGCACCCAACTCGGCCAAACCTACTCAAACAAACAGACTCTCTCTAATGAGGACTTTAAAATGATCGAGAACTCAGCGAGGACCAAAACCTCAAGTTGCTAACCCTCCACAGCAGTCTCAGCAGGAACATGAATATCCTTATACACACAAACATAAGGCACATCGCACCCAACGTACTTCCCAGTCCACCTCCCCTCATCAATATAGCTAGCATCCCAAACCGAAGAGTACAAATACATGGGCTTGTTCGGAAAATCCTCACCCTCTTTCCTCTCAACCCTCCTCACCATTTTCCCATCTATCAACCACTCGATCAAGTCCCGGCTCCACTTTATCACGTACTCATGAAACCCTTCAGAACAGTCGAAACCCAGATCATGAATCTGCTCTTTGTTTCCGGTCCCTTGGGTGTAGTAGTTTGTCTGGACAATGCTCATGTCCTTGCCGAGAAACTCAAAGTCGATCTCGTCCTGCGACTTGTCACCTTCTAGAGAGGAGAGGTAGAGGTTGAAGTTGAGGCCGCTGGTGTTGCCGCGTGGGCACTGGATGAGGGAGCTGAAGGTGCCGTACAGGAACCGGGTGGTGGTGCGCCACCGTGCGCCGCCGCGGTGGTCGAAGATGAGTGTTATGGTGTTGGAGTCAGGGCAGTGTGTGCAGGCGTCCGGCGTGTAGTCTATGGCGATTTGCTTGAGAGGTTGGGTTTTGTGGTGGGAGGGAGTCTCGAGGTGGAGTGATGGGTCTGCCATCGAAGAGGTGCAAAGAGAGAATGAGGGAGCGGAGATAGAGTTGAGAATGGCGGTGGATGATTAGGTGATCGATGCTACTGATTTTATATCAAAGTTAAGAGAGTATGTACTTTGATACTCAAGTTCAAATTATCAAATACTGTAGATGACATTTACTATCCAAAAAACACATCTCTGGTAGAATTTGGGATTAGCGCAAATGGTGAGAGGAAAAGCCAAAATAGGGTTCGGGTCGATGAGGCAGGTTTTAGGTCGGGAGTTGGATCGATTTCTTTAGTGTAATAAAAAAAATGGTTCCAATAAGTTAGATACTTTTGTGTGCTTTGAATCCGGAATCGATCATGTTTAGTTCAGGAAAAAAAATGAGAAAGTTATAAAAACAGATGATATGTTATAAAATGATCTCTAGACCAACAATGACAAATTATGGGTCTGTTTGAATTGCTTGTCAGGGACTCAAAAACGTTTTTGAAATAAATAAAAAAATTAATTATATATATAAAAAAATTGAAAAAAATAAAAAATATTTTGGGAGAGTTTTAGAAGCACTTAGAAGTAGTTTTAAAAAGCACTTCCTTGTATAAAAACGTTTTTCAAATTTGATCAAAACGCTTTTAGACATTTCAGAAGCAATCCCAAACAGACCATATATCGTTTGTAATGTTAAATTACTATAACGAGGAATATATTCTTTTTCTTTTAATTTTTAAACCTTTGAATACTTGTGTTGTTAAATTGAATATTGATGGTTCAATCAATGTCAATCAGATGGCTGCTTTAAAACAATGCATGAAATCTCGTTCTCATTGTAGCAAGAAACCTTGACATGACTAAATTTTTTGTGGCTGAAACTTTGGCTCTTTGAGAATGACTTGGAGTTAAACATTACTTCAAACGTCCGTGGAAGGAGATTTTAAAAATTTCATTGAGAACATCAATAAATTTTGTTCAAAATTTGACATTTTATTTTCAAGTCATAAATATATCATCGAAAAGTAAATTTTGTTGTTGATGCTATTGTTATTTTACGTTCAAACTATTGTAGTAGTTTCTCTCTTTAATAACTAAAGTTGAATTTTGATTTGCTTGAAGGAGGTTGTGCTAGAGATTTCTCAAGTAGCTTTTAGTCTTTTGTTTTTCTTTAACAAAAAATTATTTTAAAGACCAAAATATCTAGATATAATGACGTAATATCCAAGTCGGCGGAGAAGACAAAATTTAGGGTTACAAAAGTAGCGAAGTGGTACGGTACCGTTTTGCGTACTTTCCCTCTAATAGAACGCAGGCAGTCGCAGGGTTGAGGGTTCGGGACCTCAAATTGGTGTTCGAGCTACGAAGCTTTTCATAGCTGTTCGTGCAATTACTTCTTCTAGGGTTTCTCTGAGCTCTCCCTGCAAATACTCCAAGGTACTAAAGATCAGATCTTGGATATATTCAACTTACTTGGCTTTCATTTAGAACTGTTTTCACCTTCTTCATATTTTAGTTTTAGCTTCTTTGCTTCATGATTTAAGGATTGTGATCCTCACTTTGACTACTTGGATTCACTTTTCTTTCTACTTAAAGCTTCATAATTTTTCAACCAGCTCCCTGCTAAAGTAAAATTAACTGTATTTTGATACATATGCTAGTGTTTATGTATAGCTTAAGGGTTATAGAGCTCACTGAGTGCTTGTAGTTACCCAATTGTGCTATTATCACATCTGGAACAGCATAAAAAGTATTTACCTAATTATGCTTTTATCACATCTGGAAGGGCATAAAAAGATTGGAGCTTGAAGAAAATGAAGCCAATATTCTGTGGCAATTTGGATTTTGATGCAAGGCAATCGGATGTGGAGCGGCTTTTCAATAAGTATGGGAAGGTGGATAGGGTGGATGTCAAGTCTGGTAAATAAGTTTTCTTATTAAAGATTCAATTTTTGCTATTATTACCCATGGTATATTTCAGTGCTTTATAAAAAACACTAGTTCATTGACTGTTGTATGTTGGTTGTTTCGTTTACATTTGTTTTTTCCGTTTGAGTTTGTTGGATATGCATTATGTTGAAAGATTTGCTGTGTGTTCAATGTGCTGAAATTCAAAGTGCGTCGTGACTGAATCATCCTGCTCGGGTATGTTTTGTGTGAAGTGATGTGGATTGAAGATTGAGCACCGTTTTTAATCCGTATGGGATGATAGGGGTTAAGCTTGAATAGTAGAATAGTACTTTGAGGTGTAGCATCAAGTCCTACTGCAACAGAGTAATTTAACAGGGAGGGACTACTTCAACAATCATGACTTTCTGCTGTGTAGCTGATAAATAATTCGGACTTTATTTCTGAATGACGAGAGTTTCCTCTTATGTTGAGTTAGAGTGGGCTTGCTGGATGTGTTTAAGAAAGGAAAATTGTGGTGTACAATCAGTGAAAAATGATGCAATTAAGATATATCTCACTGACCCTTTTTTCTATATCAGTAAATAGTTATGTTTCTTAGTCCTTTTCTCATGTTCTTGGCAAAATATTGGCATGTACAAATGCCCCTTTCTCGTGTCAATTGAAAATCTATGAGAGGTATGTATTGAAGGAAAACTATAGCGACGGGTATGGAGTGAGACTCATCCACAGGACATCTCGTTCATATTAAGAAACTTGAGCTCTTTCTCTTGGCTATTAGATATGGAGTAAACTTATAGGCATATTTTCTAAGAAAATATTTTAGCTGTTAATCAAAAGGGTCGATGTCTTATTCCTTAAATTATTATTTGAATGGGTGTACACGCTATTTTCAGAGAAGCAGGTTACTTATTATTGAAGTGTAAACCGCCATACTCAATAATTTCTTTGGCGCAGGATACTTGGAATGTCCATGCTCTTGGATGGATCTGCTTGTCTGCATTTCTTTTGTAGCATGTGCCCACGGTTCAGTTTAATTTTCCAGAAGAATTAATATGATCTGCCCTAGCCCTGCCATCCTACTTTCCCTCAGACCATTGCTTTTTCTTTCCTCATGACTTTTGCTCCGTGTTCAATAACCCGACATGTTCCATCATAGATTCCATGATGATATCGCAGCCAATGGCAGGTTTTGTGTTACTTCCTAACAGATGTTTTTGTATGTACAAAAATTTGTTAGTTTTGAGAAGTCAAGATTTCATCATGTTTTAAAATTGATCCCTAATTAGTGTTCGTGGGAAAATTTGATTCGGTAACTTTGTTGCGCTTGCTTTGGATACTTAGCATGTTGGTTTTAATAGGTTGCTTGTCTCTGTATTGGTTTAAATAGGATTTGCTTTTGTTTATATGGATGATGAGCGAGATGCTGAGTATGCAATTCGAAAGCTTGACAGGACAGAATTTGGTAGGAAGGGACGGCGACTTCGTATTGAGTGGACCAAGGTAATGTGGTTGGTTTTCAACGCAATCATTTATCACTTTATGGTTTGTTCAATAGCATAATTAACAAGAATGTTGCCAACACCCATATCAGGATCCATAACACATACAAGTATAATACTATACTAAATTATGAGTTTTCACCTCATCTGTTCGTTCATATAACTTTTATTGTGATTGTGTTGGTCAAAACATCTCATCTATGTCCTTACTTGTAATGTAGTTATGCAGACAAAGGATGCATATATTTGTATCTGCTTCACTTTTCTATATATTTCTCTCAAGTTATGTAATTTTTGTACTCCATATGATCACATGGATAAACTTTGTGTCAGGGACTCTACTTGATTATTTTGTCTCAATTTTGCACTCATTTATGACACTATATTCTGTGTTGTAGCATGAACGTGGGATTAGGAGACCTGATGATTCAAAAAAACCTCCAGCGAACACAAAGCCCTCGAAGACCCTGTTTGTTATCAATTTTGATCCTATCCATACCAGGACAAGGGATCTGGAGAAGCACTTTGATTTATACGGGAAAATAATGAACATAAGGATTAGAAGGAATTTTGCTTTTATTCAATATGAATCACAGGAGGATGCCACCAAAGCATTGGATGCAACAAATTCAAGGTTCTATTTTCCTTGACGAGTTCTGTAATGCTGTTTGCTTGATTTATAAATTCAGAGATCTTTGCCTTTGGAAAACCCCTGCAGCATGATTGTTTGGAAGTGATTTCAAAGGGAGAATAGCTTCTAAATTCTGCAGGAATTTCAGCCTGTTTAAAATCTTCATTGCAATGGCTTAGTGTATAGAATTATTTTCTAAGTTTTTTCTTTTATAAGGAAAGTTAAATACGTTGTTTTGGGTTATGTCACCAAAGAAAAGTCTTATAATTCGTTTCTCCTGCTTTATGTTTTCACCTTTTTGGAAATAAATTTAAAAGAAGAGACACCTTCTAGTAGTAGATAGATTATCAATACCTTTGAAATCAACCCAATTATTTGCAACATGCTCTCTATTAACTGTAGTTTATCTCTTTTCAATTCACAGCAAGTTCATGGATCGGGTTATTTCGGTGGAATATGCTGTTCGTGATGATGATGATAGAAGAAATGGCCACAGTCCTGATAGAAGGGGCCGTGATATGTCTCCTGAAAGGAGAAGCAACGATCGTGGGCGATCTCCAAGTCCATACCGCAGAGATAGAGCTAGTCCTGATTATGGCCATGGGTCCCGTCAGAGTTCTAGAGCTGAACCAAGAAGAAGTCCAGAGTATGATAGAGCTCCAAGAAGAAGTCCTGATTATGATAGAGCTGCAAGCCCAGTCAATGATAGATACCGCAGGTTTGACAAAGACCTTTCTCTCTTCTTTTTTTTTCTTTTTTTTTCTTTCCTTTCAAGTTTTTTGGGGAGGGGTAAGCGGTAAAAGAATGCCTGAAAGCATAAAATGATGGTTCAGCTATGAGCTTAAATGCTAGATTCCACCGATGCAACATCCCATTTTACATGGTTTATTTCCATTTGTTTTGTTTTACATGTCCTTGCGTGTTGAGTAGATTTTTTTTGTTGATAATGCAGCCGTTCACCCCCAGCGCGGGAAAGATCTCGTTCCTGAGAACCAGTAGTGGTTAGCTGAGCTGGTCTTCACTCTCATTTGTAGTTCTTTGTGGGCAATGACTCTTTCAGTTGTAGTTGACATTCTTAAGTTTGACTATTTCCCTTATTGTTAAGTATTCAGATATATGGCGAGTTTGAACTTCAGTGTGCTCTGTGCTTTATTTTTTTTAAGGGGTCTGACCTCTGCAACTTTATTGATGTGGTGAATTCGAAGTTTTTTAAGTAGCCAATCATATGGAGCATCCTGTGTTGGTTTTTAGTTTATGGTTTATTCATTTGCTGCAAGTTTAAATTTCTTGGTTGGCTTGAATGTTGGAAGTTGCACTAGCAAAGGGCAAGTCAAATTGCACTAGCAAAGGGCAAGTCAAATTGCACTATAATATGGATGAACCAAGTTTAGCGTGAATCTTGGACGTTGTACCCGAGTTTAGAAAAAAAAAATTCTTGGAAAGCTCTCTTTTTTAAATGGTCTGTAAAAGAAGCCTATCTTTTTAGTTTTTAAGACTTTCTGAGAGATAGAATCGTCTCTTTTCGCACTTTGCCACTGGGGATTTTGGGTTTTCCCTCGTAAAAAAATATATTGGAAGTTCACCCTGGAATTAGAATTAGATGGGTTTAAAGTCTTTGAAGTTTGAACTTGCACCATCTTCATTTAATTATATGAGCATGCTAGTTGTTTATACTTGAGGTTATGGAATAATTAAACTATGCATTGGCGGGCAACTTTCGACATTTATGAAGGTACCTAGATCCAGCCTGAAACCAGCACTCTTGGATGTTGCATGTTTTGGTATTTTATGCCAATTCTCTATTTAGATTATGGAAAACATAAGCGATCCCGTTATAATCTAGGCAGATTTGAAAGTACCGTTGGCATTAACACCTTTATTTATCAAAAAACCTTCTTGTTTATATGATTTTACATAGGTGTTGAATGTGTTCATGACCGTGGGACTTGGGGAGTTAATAGAGGGTTACAATGAAATACAACGTATAAAGATGCATTCAATTCAACAACACGCATGTTGAATATAGTGTTCTATAATGTTCCGGAGCATATTGCAAATGATGAAATAGTTTGTGTCTGAAGCTCTAATACTCTATAAGACTATAACTATAAACTTAATTTCAATATTCAGAAATACTCGATGAAGGAATTAGAAAAATCTCTTGTTTTTGCTTTGTTGAATTGATGTAGCGTAGAATCTTGCAATGTTAGAGTAGTGACTAGTCTATGGGATGCTGCTGTACTCGTAGGTTCTTCTAGCTCTCATATGACTTTCTAGTAGGGTTTAATTAGAAAAGTAGTGTGTGTTGTGTGCGAAAAGGACGAGAGAGAGAAGGTGGATGAAGACAAATACAAAAGTTAAAAAAGGCTGCCGACAATCGACACAGGCAACAGCGTCACGTACAGGCCACGCAACGCCAGCGCCAAAACCAAAGCCTCCTCCGCTCCTTTGCTCTTTCTCTTTCTCTCCTTTCATCATTTCCCAAAGACTGGGTTCTTTCATACGTAGCCATTTGAAAGCTCGAAATATATATAAAGTGTTGTTATTAACGCATCATAAAATTTTAATAATATATTTATTCTTTTCATATTTTTCTCATATTTTTTTTATCTCTCTCTTTCTTTAGTATTTTTAGTGTGCGTTATTAACACTTTATAGTGTGTTAATAACAACACCATATATATATAGTAACTCCTAATTATGTGATTAGTTTATTAGCCATAAGTTTACTAAATGAAGTAGTCAGATACAGTTAAACACTTGAGCCAGTCGAGTTAACAGTTCTTTTAGAGCAAGTTCACCCGTTGGGTCACATGTCACTGGGTCAGTAGGTCAGTACACTGTTCACTGCCACTGGACTTTTGTTTCCACCCGTTTGTTTTTGGGTCACTGGGTCACTAGGTCAGGACACTGTTCACTGACTATTAAATTAATTTTTTAAATTTAAAATTAACTAATATGTGGTGTAAATAAATATTATTGATAGACATTTTGAAAACTCAACAACCTACTCATCAAATTAATTGAAAGAAAATAAACTAATTGAAATACATAACTCTAATTATCGTCATCCTCAACCCCGGTATGCATCCCTAATTTTTAAAGTAAATTCTTTTTAATAAATCTTGCCGGCAGACAAAAAAAAATTTTAATAAAAAAATCTTATTAATAAATTCAAATTTTAATTTTTAATCCAAACAATCAAATATAACAAAAAAAAAATAAACACCCCAAAATAAATTGGCCATTTGACCACACGTGCCTTTTTTAATCATCCTTCTCTCTTCTTCTTCCTCCCTTCTCTCTATTTCGTCCTCTCTGTTGCAGTGGCCACAACCAATTCTCTCTCTCTCCTCTTCTTCTCCTTCCTTCCTTCTCTTCTTCCCTTCCCTTTCTTTTCCTTCCTCTTCTTGCCTCCATATTAGATTTGCAAATCCCACAGCCCACAGCTTCCTCCCGCGGCCTCCCATCGTGGCTGACGTGTGAAGCCTTTTTCCTCTCGCCACACTGGCACGCTGGCTTCTTTGAAGCCATTTTTGGGTTAGTTTGTTGACCCAGAATTGAGTTTGAATAGGTTGGGGAGAAAACTCCCATGAGAGAAAGCCAACGGGTGGAAGGTGGTTTTTTTGATTTTGGGTCGCCACATAGCCAAAGCTGATGTGGTGCCATGGGAACTCCTTACCGGTGAACTTGCTCTTACGGTTCTTGGAGTTGCAGCATGGGTAGTGTTAATATGGTGTGCCACTCTATTTTTCAATGAGTTTCTTCTACGGATAACAGTCACAGCAATGTTATGAGCAAAAGTATTGCACTCTTTTGGCTTAGAACTTAGAAGTGACTTTTGAAACTTATAATTTCTCCAAAATCCTCTTAATTACTTCAATATATTGTATTACTATTAGTAAAAAGATAAGACTTACTCATGTTAATGAGGGTCACAATTGTCAACGATCTAACTCCACATTTACGGCAAAGATATTTGTAGCGCATTCAAGAATCATCTTTAATAGACAAAGTTTTGTAGTTAGAATAGAGATATCACATATCTTAAGATCCCTAATCATTACCTGATCATTAAGAAACCTTCATGGTTGCTCCAATGCTCCATGAACAGTGTATAAAGACCATACAACTCTATATATAGTAGCTTCATCCACATTTAGTTCTACCAATTTTAGAAGAGAGCAATTTAATAAAAAGTTTGTACGTCTAAAATATCTAAATTCAACGAATCAAGATAAGGAGGAGGAGGTCATTGCATTTGACATAAGTAGATTCCATATACAAAGTTTGTAGATATGAAATATTACTACAATGTAATGCTTTGTATTTTAGTTTGTTACTTTTTTACAAGAAAAACTAGTTAAAACATTACCAAATCTCTAAAAGAAATTTATTTTTGATCAAATTAACCAATTTCAATATTATATTAGACTCAACAAAATATGTTAACTTCAACAATAACAAAGCCAACATAACTATCGAATATGTATTATTTACTAGGACATGTTTCAGATGATGACCAAATGTCGACTTAGATAATAGTTAGATTGCTTATGGAACTTACCTATAAGGCTATAAGTATATATAATAGTCCGACATTGATCTAATATGATTGCTTATCATTGAATTTATCCGTTATTCTAAAAAAAATAAAAACCTAAACTAAATATAGGTAAAGACTACTACCAAATTTCTAGACTTGAAATTATTCTTTATGTATTTTTTGTTGGTAAATTGAAATCTTTATTATTAATTTTTTGGAAAAGATAAAATCATTATCCACATCACATTAATTTCTCCATTAAGGTTTTTTTTTTGATACGGAAAAGACTAAAACAAACTACAAAGAGAAGCCTCTAAGGCAACCCGAACTAAAACTATCAAAGTTAAAAGCATTAAGAGCTGAGAGAGACAGACAATGATTCCAAATTTGATTGGAGCTTAGAGTGTGACCAAGCTTGACCAAGCTATCAGCAGTGAAGTTAGCTTCACGAAGTATGTGGGTGAAAGAGATTTATTCAAAGGATGATGAGAGTCATTTGATGTCTTCCACAATTTTCTTGAGACGCTAGGGAGTAGAGTAAGAGCCATTGAGACAGCTAATCCATTAAGGTTGAATAAGTAAATTCATTGTGATATATGATTTGTATCATTTCCCAAGCAACTGTCTCTCTCAAACGTGTGACATGAAGACAATCTTAAAAAGTCACAAGGCGGTCTCACCTCACACGTGGCATTAAAATCCTGTCACCACCTCGGTAAGGTAAATAACTCGAATAATAATTTGAGCACATTCAAATTTTACCCAATCGGCAACGGTCGGATTCTCTGTCTCCCTCGCAATCGCAGCCGTTGGATCCTCGAACATGCTCGTCATTTAACGCTTGCAGCCTGACAACACAAGCACATTTCTCTCTCTCCACACAATGCACAGTACAATATCCTTTTTTTATTTTTGGTTTGTTGTTTAAAAACATAATCTGAGAGACAGAGAGGTCCAGAGATTTTGTCATTTTTCATTCCCTTCCAATATAGAGAGAGAAGAAGAAATTTGAATTTGATTTTTTGAATTTATGTGTGTTTTAGTTTTACCACTGCCTGTCCGTTTGTGTCGATAAAAGCTTCAAGTTTCAACTGGTTGAGTTTCAAATTGAGCTTCTTCTTCTTCTTCTTCTATTTTTCATTGTCTGTGTTTAATGGGTTTTCGTTTTGTTCTTCACTAGGAAACAGAATTGTTTTCAGGGTAGTTTCTGATACAGAGGAACTGTTACGGTTACTTGAAAGTGAGTGACTGAGAGAAATTAAGATCCAGCTGATCTTTGATTGCTGATTTTGGCAGCATTGAAGAGGGTGTTAGTATTTAAGTGAAATTGAGGGGTTTGAAGGTCAATTTGATCTGGATTGCTGACACTTAAATACAAAGAAGTCTGAAGCTCAAGCTATAGTGGGTCTTTTTTTCTTTATCTGAAGAGAAAAGAGGACAAGTTTCTGTTTTCCGAGTCTTAAAGGTTGATCCTTAACTTGATTTTTCAGAATGTATAAAGAAAAAAGATTTGATCTTTTTTATTTTCCTCTCGCTTTTATGTTAGCTTGAGATTTATCCAATTACTTTTTAGTTCTGGGTTTCATTGTTTTCCTTTTGTGCTTGCAGGAACAGGAAGACTGAGTTTCAGAGAGGAGAAGGCATTGTATTATTGTGACTGTCAATGGTGGAACCGTTTGAATTTTAAGCGAAGTCAAAGCAATCGAAGGTATAATTTGTATTATTCATAATTCTCTCTTTGAATTTTCCTTACTCTGAGTTGTGGGGTTTAGTCCATCTTGTTGAATTTGAATACACTCTACTTATACAACTTGGGATTGAGACTTGTACCTTCTCTTCAAAGTAAAGTCTTTTCCTGTCTCTAACCACCTATAGCTTCATTTAAGGGGAAGAAACAGCAACAAAGCTAAGACTCCCACTTTCCCAATGTCTTTCCCTTAAATGTTTGATAACCCTTAGATCTTGATTAAGATAAAGGTTAGCCGAATCCAGGAGGCAAATTTGATCCAAGAGTCAATTTATTCACCAGGGTCATATTTGACAGAGTAAAGTTTATAGCTTTAAGTTTCACTAACCAATACTCAGTTAGTATAAGGCCCATTTTGTTTGATATGATGTTGATTTTACAAAAGCAACATACACCGACGGCTTCTTAATTGGACGGCACTGCTTAGCCTTAAAAAAAGAACTTCTTTCACTCCTTAGCTTTGAGTATAAGAGTATTTGCTGTGGTGGGTTCAACAGTTTCATATTATAAAGTTCGATCATTACTAAAGTTTGTGTTTTGAATTTAATTTTGGTTTGGCATTTAATGATGATCACTTGCCAACGGTAATACGGAGTCATGGGGACATCTTTTAGGTATTTTCCATATGGTTGGTCGGATATTGTTTTCATGAAAACGAGCTTGCTGTGATCATACAAGATTCTCAAAGCTCTTGATGTTGGCCTATTTGTTTTATTGCATCTGAACTTATTTAATTGCAGCTTTAAGTAATAATTTTTATATGTTTATGATTGCAACTGCTCCACTGCCTTTTCTAAATTTTATATGCATCTATCTTTTCTTTGCATTTTCTCATCTGCTTCATTCTTAGAAAGCTTGGTTTTTAAAAAAATTTCAGTCGATCTTGCTCTGGTAACCAATTCGATCAATACCCTGATTGAAGTCATGGTGGAAGAAAGTGGCAGTGAGGTTTGGACCGATACCCAGTCAGCTGAAGATTGGTTATCACAAGCAAGGGAGCTTGTTCCATTGGCACTGAGTAAGGCGAGAGAAGTTAAGGGGTTTCCAGGTAGATGGAAGATGATCATTTCGAAGTTGGAGCAAATCCCATCACGATTATCGGACTTGTCTAGCCATCCTTGCTTCTCCAAGAATGCTCTTTGTAAGGAGCAATTGCAGTCGGTATCTAAGACATTAAAGGAAGCTATTGAATTGGCGGAGTTTTGTGTGGGGGAGAAGTATGAAGGAAAACTTCGTATGCAGAGTGATCTTGATTCATTGTCTGGTAAATTGGACTTGAATTTGCGAGATTGTGGCCTTTTGATCAAGACTGGGGTGCTTGGTGAGGCTACGTTGCCTCTGTCTATGGCTAGTTCTTCAACTGAACCTGAGGCTGCTGTACATGGTAATATAAGAGAATTGCTTGCTCGGCTTCAGATTGGGCACTTGGAAGCAAAGCACAAAGCTCTTGACAGTCTTGTTGAGATCATGAAAGAGGATGAAAAAAACGTGTTGTCCGTTTTGGGGCGTAGCAATATTGCTGCTTTGGTCCAGCTGCTCACTGCAACATCTCCTCGTATCCGGGAGAAGACAGTAACTGTTATTTGCTCACTTGCAGAATCGGGTAGTTGCGAAAATTGGCTTGTTTCTGAAGGTGTCTTGCCTCCTCTTATTAGGCTAGTTGAGTCTGGGAGTGCTGTTGGAAAAGAAAAGGCTACAATTTCACTTCAGAGACTGTCAATGTCAGCTGAAGCAGCTCGAGCAATCGTTGGGCATGGTGGGGTCAGGCCGCTGATTGAGATTTGTCAGACTGGTGATTCGGTTTCTCAGGCTGCTTCTGCAAGCACTTTGAAGAACATATCATCTGTCCCCGAGGTTCGACAAACTCTAGCTGAGGAAGGAATTGTAAAGGTTATGATCAATCTTCTTGATTGTGGAATGTTATTGGGGTCCAAAGAATATGCAGCTGAGTGTTTGCAGAATCTCACTGCAAGCAATGACAATCTAAGAAGGTCTGTAATATCAGAAGGTGGAATTCGGAGCCTGCTGGCGTATCTAGCCGGTCCATTGCCACAAGAGTCTGCAGTCGCAGCATTGAGGAACCTGGTTGGCTCGGTTTCTACGGAAGTTTTGGTTTCTCTTGGTCTCCTCCCTTGCTTGGTTCATGTGCTTAAGTCCGGCTCTCTAGGTGCACAACAAGCTGCTGCATCAGCAATATGCCGAGTTTGCAGCTCAACCGAGATGAAGAAATTAATTGGCGAGGCGGGCTATATTCCTCTTCTTGTCAAGATGCTCGAGGCTAAATCAAACAGTGCGAGAGAGGTTGCTGCACAGGCGATTTCGAGTTTGATGAGCCTTCCACACAATTGTAGAGAAGTGAAAAGGGATGACAAAAGTGTACCGAATTTGGTCCAATTGCTTGACCCTAGTCCACAAAACACTGCAAAAAAATATGCAGTTTGTGCCCTTGGGTTAGTTTGTTCGAGTAAGAAGTGCAAGAAGCTGATGATCTCATATGGAGCAATCGGGTACCTCAAGAAGCTCACTGAGATGGACATACCAGGAGCCAAGAAGCTGCTTGAGAGGTTGGAAAGAGGGAAGTTGAGAAGTTTCTTCACAAGAAAATAGAGGAAGAAATGCTGAGTGCACTGTTGTAAACTCTTTTGTTATGTGTATGAGTTGTTTCATTGTCTATATGAAGCAAGGTAGGTTATGGTATGAACTGGAATGCGCAAGCCTGGTAATCTATGTTGTCTGTGTTCTATTGCTATTTATAAAAAAAGTGATAATTGTAAGTCCATTATCTACTTCCTTTTCTAATGGTGTGCATGGTTTATTCCCCCCTTTTTTTTTTTTTTCAAACTGTTCAATCCCTGATTTTGGGATTAGGGTACTTCCTTTTGAAACTGTATAATTTCTGGGATGCCGTAACAGCATTAGTCAGTTGGGCACTTGGCATTTGAAAATTTCTACACTATTTTATCACAGGTACATGAAACCGTTCTCTTGTAAAATAATACATGTGTTACCAGAAACTTAGATAGTCCAGTCAAACCATTGATAAGAAGAATTCGAACTATTGATAAGAAGAATTCTTTTCCTATATACATTTTGTACAATTAAATTAAATTAAGAGCAGCAGGTTTGAACAAGTTTCTTCTTTCGTCACACATTTACTTCAACATTTATGTGTCCTTTCATGCTAGCTGGAAGTGTTCCGTTTCACATCAATCCATGTGGTCACATTGTAAATATGTGCTGCTCCACTTCTGTTAAAGTTTTCTTACTCATTTCATCTCCACCCGTCCTTGAAATTGATTCTAAACGACCCAACCACTCCATTTCAATTCAATTTCAATGGTACTCCAAGGATTCGTAAATCCAATTCACGTTGTTAACTTAGGAATGCTGCCAAATTAAGGTCCTATTGACTAAAACTTGAAAAAAGATGAACTCTACAATTTGTCTCTAGTTTTCTTGTGGCTGCACTTCAAGATCACAATAACAAACAATGACATCATGGAAGATATTGTTTGTTATAGACAGCAATTGGAGAACAACCACCATTGTTGTGTGTTCCAACTCCAAGCATGCATCAGCATCAGCATGTGATTTCATTTGGAAAATAATTAATACAAGAGTCCTGGACTCATAAGACCTGGGGCACATGGAGCATTATTGAGATATAATGTAAAAGTGATTCGAGGATAAAATATGTTACATACAAAATAAGCAATTTATGCTACTAGGAACTGTCCATCCATTTCTGTGCAAAACTAGTCACACGATCACATTTTAACACCTTAAGTTCTTAATAATAGTGGCATACGGCATACCATCTAATTTGCTTCGCATCAGTAGGAGTTTGAGTTTCAGTAACTGCAACACCTCTGAAATACTTTTAAGAAACTATATCATTAGAGTTTATGATAATTTTTTGCATTAATCCGAAAGTTAGTAATCGTGAATTACAAAGCCGATTGATATGTTTGGACCGTGTTAAGATCTAGAAATGTAACTCATTCTATCCCAATAATTTATTTATAAATAATATTAAGTGTATCACATTTAAACCACATGATGTGATAGTTGATGTGTCAGTTTAACACCGATCTACGTCGTGAGGTCGGTCTTCTTAGCATTATTCAAATTATGTAGTTGAAATGTATTATACTAGAACATGGTTCACTTAGCATTATTCTAATTTTATAGGTTTTGATATTTTGAGAAAGACTAGACTACTAGCTAGACCAATAGCTCCAATCCAAATGACTAGAAGAGCAACAAGGAATTGACGTACATTAACTGCATTAATCAATTTTCCTATATGACGATATATACGATATATCAAATCTAAATAAATTTGTATAATAAAGGAAAGAATTAAGAACTAAAAGAAAAAGCAATACAAGTTTTTTTTTTATAGGAAAAAAAAGAAGCAACACAAGTTGATAAAAAAGGAAACTAACAAAACAAAGAAAAAACAATTGTTGTGCACCAAAAAAGAAAAATTGTTGGCTTGTTTGCTTGTATTGGAAAAGAAGGACCAAACAAGCCATTATCAATTTATCACTGCCTATCGAAGAGAGAAGGATAAACCAAACGCAGAGCTGACGTTGTAAACAGCCCAGCAGCCCACCTTCTGTCAGATTTTGCTCTTTCGAGGCTCTTTCTTTGGCACTCTTTTCGGTACTCTCTCCCTATCCTTCTCTTTATTTCACAAATTTTATATCTTTGATTGTTGACCTGCACTTTACAAACCCAGAAAGACTTTAACTTTAGGTATGCACAGTCTTTGATCCAATCTCAAGCTTAAAGGTTGTCTTTTTCTTTTTGGTTTTGATGATTTGGGTATTGGGTTTCGATTTGTTTGCTCAAACTTTGATTTGGGTTTTCGGGTATTCCTTAATTTCGATCATTTCGTTGGGATTTCATGTTCATATTGATTGCTTTATGAGTGAGGTTTTACGTTTGGTTACTCTGTAAGTGAAGGAATACAAAAGAATTGATTACATGATTGCTGTTATAGCTGCTATGTTGGTTTTTTTTTGTAGATATTTCTAGGAAAGAATTGCATGACTGCTGTGATAGTTGCCATCTTGGTTAGCTGTACCGTACTCAGCTTAGTATACCCTTTAGTTCTCGGATTCTTTTTTCTAGTAAATTTTTGATCTTTTCTCTTCATAATTATCTCTGTGTGTGTGTGTCTGTCTCAGCTCTGGAGTTGAGCTGAAAGGGGTATATAAATCGAATTACATATTCATAGATAATTGCTGGACATAAAATTACTAATCTCAGATTGCCAACAAACTAGTTCATGCTGTGTATGATCGATATGGAGTTTTGCTTTCTTTTTGATGAAAATTGTTTGCTTCTGTGTGAAACGATTTGGACAATACGTAATTACTATTGTTAGATGCCAATTGAAAAATTTGTGCTTCTACTTTGTAAGGTCTGTGCTCCTTTGATTTTCGAGATGGTGGGGATGAAGACTACCTTTGCTAGAGTAACGTTGATAAGATGAAATCAGGGTTAATACAAGTTTAAAGCTTATCAACCAATATATGGTTTATTGCTTAGTGAATAACTTTAGGCGTTATCCCCTAGTTGTAATTGTAGATACTTATTTTTTAATAGTTTTGATAGGGCACAAGCACACCCTTAAAGAGGCTTAAAGGAACTCATTTCTTCAATGATGACTTTATATGTGTTGTTGTGTCATCATATGTCTGTGTTTATTTTCATGCTATCAGTTTCTTCCCAAACATGTGTATTATTACTACAATTTACTTTTACTTCATTCAGCAGGTTCAGGGATAAAAAATGAGTACATTGGATGCAACTAGAGCCGAACTTGCTCTTGCAGTTCTTTATCTGAACAAGGCTGAGGCCAGGGACAAGATTTGCAGGGCCATACAATATGGTTCGAAATTCTTGAGTGATGGACAACCCGGGACAGCCCAAAATGTTGACAAATCAACTAGCTTGGCACGAAAAGTTTTCCGTCTTTTCAAGGTTAGAGCTTGTGTCATAATATGATGCTCTTTTCTAAGTCTTCTGGAAGAACCTGAGTGAATAGGATAAGGCCGAAATGGAGCCCTATCTTGAAGCTTTTTCTAATCGTTTTTCACACTTTATGGAAGCAAGTGGACCTTTAGTGCTCCAGCCGGAATATGACTTTGAACTTGAATTTCAATGCTTGTCATTCTTGAACATTTTATCAATTGTCTGCTTGATTCCAGTTTGTCAATGATCTTCATGGTCTGATTAGTCCAACTGCTCCTGGAACTCCTCTTCCACTTGTTCTACTTGGAAAGGTATGGTCTACTTCTTTACAAAATCTAATTTCTTCTTCTTTGTTCTCTTTGATGACTTTTAATGTGATGTGATGCCTGTACAGTCCAAAAATGCATTGCTGTCAACTTTTCTATTTCTTGATCAAATTGTCTGGCTTGGCAGAACAGGTATCTATAAGGTATGTGTTACCACGTACTTCCTTTCCAGTTCAATTGTTCTGTATTGGATTCTGTGAAATTAGTGGGGTAAACGTTTGAACTATGTTTGCAATAGAACAAAGAACGTGCTGAGCTGATTGGCCGGATATCTCTTTACTGTTGGATGGGTTCCTCGATTTGCACCACTTTGGTTGAGGTGTGTTTCTGCCTCTTTATGCCTGGTTTGTTAGTACGTCTTATTCTATTGTTTAGAGATACTCATAACATGAACAATGTGTTCCTGTTGCCTCCTAAATCAGGTTGGGGAGCTAGGAAGGCTTTCTGGACAATTAAAAAAGTTGGAGAAAGATCTGAAGAGCAGCGAGAAGTATCAAGTAAGTTGAACACATGCCTCGTCCAATGCATTGACTCCTGATAATTGCATTGTCTCAAATTACTGCAATTTTTACATTTTTTGTGCATCTGTGGCTGCAGAATGAGGCGTACCGTGCTAAACTCAAAAAATCGAATGAAGGGTCACTGGCCCTGGTTAAAGCAGCCTTGGATACAGTGGTAGCAATTGGTTTGCTTCAGTTGGCACCTAAGAAAATCACTCCTCGTGTTACTGGAGCCTTGGGATTTACCACTTCTCTCATCTCTTGTTATCAGGTTTTTAAGCTACCGTCTTCTTTTAACATCTATCTTCATGAATGCTCAGATCTGCATACATTTTGCTTTTTTGGCAATATATGCTTGGGTTTGATCTACCAAGTGCTTTATATTGTTTTCCGCTTATATTCTCTCTTGTTTCGGTCATGTAGTTGCTTCCTGCACCAGTGAAGTCCAAAACATCCTGAAGAGCAAGTTCCCCAATGAGCTTCAGTGTTCTAATAATTGTTTAAGACTTTGTGATATGAATCTTTGTTAGTGCAAACTAGGGGATGAACTCACAACTTCACTTTTATTTTGTTACTGTCCATGTCCGCTCTCTTCAATAGAAATAATGTGTTTCCGTTTAGATAACAAAGCAATCATTTGTTGGGTCCTGTTAATATCTTAGCCCAATTGGCAAATACATTTCAAACAATATTTGACGTGATCAAATGATTCAGATCGAGTCATTTCACCATTCTATCATCTCTAGGGAGGCAGCCCCATTAGAGATAATGATATGCCAGACTGAATTGGCTGGAAATTTTTGTAGTGATACCATCCATAAACCCAGGAGAACTACGCCCTTTGACATGAAACTACATATCTGCAAAGAGATCTGGCAAAACATGTACATTAAAAAAAGTTGAGGATTTAGAATAAAATAAGGTAATCGAGGATGAGTGGATGACTTTTTAGGAGTGTCGATAACACCCAAAAACCAGAGCATCATCAAACTGACTCTTAAAATTAGAACACTTTATACAACTACCGCTTTGCATTAATGTATATAATACCATAGGTAGATAGCTACACCAACAGTTCATGACTCTACTCTCTCACTTTGAGAGCCTATAGAACTCGAGAAAAGTATCCAAATTCACAGCAGGCGGATAGAAGCTGAGATTTGAAAAACAAAAAAAGATAGAACAATGAAAAAACATAACTCAATAGATAATTTAGATTACGTGTCTCTCCAAATCACCAGCGGAGATGGCATCGGACTCATTCTCAGGTAAGCTTGGTTGGTAGTGGAACTTGGCTTGCATGTTGTTCTTCAACACAAACAGCCCAGATGGTACATCGACTTCAACGCTAAATGCAGGTGATAGTGAATGCCCCTTGACTTGAACGTGAGACACGCTGCAGGATGAAATACACCACCAAAAATTAGAATACATGCAAAGAAAAACAACCAAGCATGAAAAACAAGTTTTCGCCTGCTCATCCATCCCATGAAGGAATATTTACACTCCCTCTCCTCGAGTATAAATATTCTTTCCCTCTACATTCTTCAATGGTTGTCCAGTACATCAAACACAGAAAAGAGGAGATTCAAGTGACGCTGGCCGCAAGAAATGATTTTTAGCATTCTTAAATATCACATGCCCTAACATGATAATAGGCAGAAAGAGTATGTTTCTTATAGACTAATGAAAATTAATTTTTAAGCAAAGTATTGAACCGACTAAATAAGAGTCACACTATTCCCCAAATTGTACCCATCCACCTGATTGTTCCCCCCCTAATTGTTTCTTTTCTTCTTCTTCTTCTTTTTCTATAGAAAACCATAACCACTAAATAATATTGCCAGCTTTGAATTGTTAGCTATCAATCATAAACACTGCTTGGCTTCAGTGCTGTTTTATTATGAAAACTGTAAATAACTCTCAATATTTCAAGTTCTTCGTATAAAACAATTTCATAAAGGAATAAAATTTGTTATAACACTAGAGAAAATGAGGCTGTGGAACAAACCATATATAGAACAAGTCATCCATTTCTTGTCTCTGAACCCTCCCCACTAGCTCAATCTGCAAAATTCCACCTATGCAAAGAACTGGTTCAGGAAGCTTGAATGTCTGCAAGCGGTTTTCCTGTTTGTAAGGAAAATAAGTCATCAATTAGCTAACCAACTGAATTGGAAGATCAAAAGAAGTACAGCAACATACCAACATCTCGTTCAAATTTGTCAAGGGAATGACGAATAATTAGCAAGCAAAAAAAGTCACTCGAGTAGTTAATCATAAAGTTGTGATCCTAACATTTCAGAGCTGGTATTTATTTATTTATTTTTTCTAATACAACAGCAGACAAGAGGAGACCAGGACTAATAGAATACATGTCATAATCTAAAGCTCACAACCAGAGTTTCTAGTTTCAAAACTATGGAGAAGTCTACAAGAACACAAGTCATAATCTAGAGCCCACAACCAGGGATTCTAGTTTGAAAACTGTAGAGAAGTCTACAAGAACCATAATCTCCAAACATGTTTATTTTTAAACCAACCCTTTTTCCCAGCTTGTCTTAATTAATGGAAACGGGATGGTGCTTTCCCCAAAAAGGAGGTACTTAGAATACAAGGAATCAACGTGGGCTCTGTGTTGGAGCTGGGAAGATCTCATAACAAATAAATTCAAGATACATTTAGCACGGCAGGAGACAAGTTTAGATCAGGTCACCTACCTGAGCCATTGGGAACACCTGCGAAGTGTAAGTCCACTCAAACTTGTCCTCATGGCATGATTCCTCCATGGGATCAATCTCTCCATCCATAGGGGATTTAGCATGGCCCATACGAAATCGCACACCGCCGGCAGAATATATTGGTAAACCAAGCTGGAAGTAAGCTGCAAGCAGAAAAGGACAGATAGAGAGAGTTAGAGAGAGGCAAAGAGTGATCACACAGATTTAAAAGGTCAAAAGAAGTGACAAACTCCACTGTTTCAGAAATTCAAACACTTGCCTTGGAAAGGATGTATGTTGATTTCAGTGATTTTAACAAAATCAGACACCAACTTGTATGTCAGCATCTCAGGCACTGCAGGGTCCCTTTACTTGACCAGTACAAACCTCTCCGCGCAACCACGTCTCTTGGGTCTAGAGTATTGTGAATGCTTTCTTCAGGATAATTGTCAGTGCTGGAAGCACTGATTGCCCTCAAAATGCAATCCCTAGCAGTGAAAGATGTACAAGCATGAGCTAAAAGGCCATAGACTCTATGCTCCTTTTCCAACGTGTCCCATTCCTTTGAATTGCTAGATCCAACTTCTGCATACTCTTTTACATCAGGGTCGTTTAACTCAATCACATGAGAAACTCTAGATAACTGAGGAAACATTCTCAAGCACTGCTTCTTAGACAGACCATTTTCTACCACTGCAGAACATTATAAGGTACAAACTCTTCAGTCTTGTTGAACAAAATAAGTAGCATCTTGACTGAGAAAATTAGACAAGAAGTTCATTGCAATTAAGAGGGTAGATGAGAGGATGGTGCATAAGCATGTATACCAGTAGCTGAAATACCCATGAACATCTTATCCAACTTGACTTCAAAGTCAGGAGGAATACCCTTTATCCTCAACTTTGCATATTCCTTGTTTATCTACATTGTCAGACAATTTAAACAACAAAAATAAATTAGAAAATGTTTAAGAGAAGAAAAGTTAAAAACAAAATTACAAACAAAAAGCTATAAATAGAACTACAAACCTGAATTTTACTATGCCACCACTCCTCGGAAGCATCAACAGTTTGGAGCTTGTGATCCCACCCAAGACCAGTGTCATTCTCCTTTAATTCTTTCCATAATTTCCATTGTTCTTTAAGTGCATCCCACTTATTTTTCAGTTGTTGTCTGGTATAATTTCTCCCCGTTTCTTTAGTGAAATTACTTATAACATTGTCCCATCCCTCATTGTTAAAGTGAGTATGTGAACGATTATCATTATCCACCTCCTTGATACATAAGTCACAGAATACACCTACTAATTTCTCATTCCAAACAGTTGAATCATTTCCCATCTGTCTCATATATAAAGTTCATAAATGGATGAGTCTCAGGAAAGAGTCCTATGGAAATAATTAAAAGCAATAACATGCAATACTAACAGTTCCAAAATTATTGATTCAAAGCCAAATGCAAGAGGGTACAGCAGCTCATTAAACAATAACGTGCAAGAACAAAACAGAGACGTAAAACAGAAGGCTAAGCCTTTCAAATGCAAGCCGAATGTTATAGGTTCAAGTTTTCCAAAGCAAACCTTCCAAATGCAAGCCGAATGTTACAGGTTGAAGTCTTCCAAAGTACACCTGCAAGAACATTCATTATGAAGAGAGGATATCAGCCAACCCATAATAAGGCAAATATCAAAACAAAATTAGAACCATGTTTCTGCTTCACATCAAAATATGTACCACTCGCTGATGACCAAAGGTTCAAACAGACGGTTAAATGCAACAAATGCAAGTTCAATCAAATATGACAACTACACACCACATAAAAATCATAGGATCATTGATGCAGATCAATCTCAGATTCTTAGCCCTTATATAAAAATAATATAAATTATCCAAAATCAGACGTGCTCCGAATGTGGAAGACTTCTAGTCCAAAAGATGACTGGTAAAGAAAAAATCGAATTGCGTTGAACTGAATGATCAATCTGAAACTTTTGAAATCTATCTAGATTTAACTACAAACCCAGTACATATATCAAACAATCACAACTAATGATACTCATCACAAACCATATCGAAGTCAAACACCCATGTAGAATTATGATCTAATAATGATCATCCATTACAGAAATTTTCGAAAAGTGAAAGATCGGTAGGGTGAAGAATTTACCGGAGGGAGTCGATGATGTTCTTTCGGCTAAGGGAGTTATGGAAAAGGTTGGAAGAGAAGTGGATGGAAAAGTAAGCCAACCATCAACACGAAGAGAAGGGAGTCAATGTTGTTCTTCAATGAGATATTCTCTCTTGTTTAGGTCATGCAGTTGCTTCCTGCACCAGTGAAGTCTAAGAGCATCTGCCACCATAAGCCAAATACCCAAATATGGCTTATGAGTACTCCCACCGTAAGCCATTACACGGAAGCCTAAGGGAAAATTTGGCATACAAGGTTTTGGCAAGCCAAATTTGGCTATCAACTTCCGTAAGCCATACCCATATGTTTTGGTTTTATATTTTATTATTGTTTCAGTTTTGCCCTTCTAACTTTAATAAACAATTACACATAACAATTTTTTTAGTTGGAAACTGGGAATCAATAGCTGTGAGAATCAATAGCCGTTGGATTTGATCAGTTTGGGTACAAATTTGGCTTAAGATATAAGGTACGGTGGGAGTAGTGTAGATAGGCATAATTATATTCTCTAAAATATCCCTTCAGGTAAGCCATATTTGCATTTTTTTTAACCTTATGATGGCAGTTGCTCTAAAGAGCGAGCTTCAGTCTTCTTCTAATAATTGTTTAAGACTGATAGGAATTTTCGTTAGTGCAAGGTTGAACAGTTGACAAACTTAGGAAGATGACGCAACCATTGAAGAAAAGTTATACGTTACGTTAATGTATCAAATACAAAATACAAAATTAATCTAGATAGTCATTTCACTATTTCATTAGCTCATAGGGACTAATGCCCAGTTATGACACGTAGGGAGGCAGCACCATTAGAGATAATGATATGTCAAACTGAATTGGCAGGACATTTTTGTAGTGATACTATCCAAAAACCCAAGAGAACTACGCATTTTGACATCAAACTATATCTGCCAAGAGATCTGGCAAAACATGTACATTATAAAGGTAGAGGATTTAGATTAAAATAAGAAGGTAATCGAGGATGACTTTTTAGGAGTGTCGATAACACCTCCCAAAAACCAGAGCATCGTCAAACTGATTCATAAAATTAGAACACTTTATACAACTACTGCTTGCATTAATGTTTATAATACATTAGGTAGATAGCTACAGTTCATGACAATATGGGCTGCTATCCAATTCAAAACGGGAGGATAGAAACTGAGATTTAAAGACGATAAAAAAAATGAAAAAACATTACTTATAATTTAGATTACAAACTCCTCGTCAGTCTCATCTTCAGCCTCATCCCAGTCGGGGTCATCCCATGCATCAAATTCCTCAAAATCCACACCATTTACACGCAGCATATTCACAATTGGCAGCATTTCGTGTCTCTCCAAATCACTGGTTGAGATGGCATCGGACTCATTTTCAGGTAAGCTTAGTTGGTTGTGGAACTTGGCTTGCATGTTGTTCTTCAACACAAACAGCCCAGATGGTACATTGGTTTCAACACCAAATGCAGGTGATAGTGACTGCCCCTTGACTTGAACGTGAGACACGCTGCAGGATGCAATAAACCACCAAAAATTAGAATACATGCAAAGAAAAGATGTTATTCAATTGTAATCATGGTTATAACTAGGATTGCAGCTTTCGGAAATACAATAATAATTGAGATTTATTGCCATCCCAGAGTGCAGTCCAGATGAAATATCTAACATTAAGATGAGGACAAAGGGGGGAGACTTTCCCCCACGACATGATGGCATTCTTTATATCCAAGCATGTGAAGGAGAAATATAACAAAACTTGCTCATATGTGAGTGACTATTAAAAGGCAGGAAACAACAAAGCATCAAACTGGGTGACAATGAAAATTAAAACGAAAAACAAGTCTGCCTGCTCATTCATCCCATGACGGAATATTTACACGCTCTCTCCTGGAATAATATTTCCTTGTCTGCTCATCTATTGAATTGTTCTTTTCCTCTACATTCTTCAATGTTTGTCCAGTACATCAAAGACAGAAAAGAGGAGATTCAAGTGATGCTGACCGCAGGAAATTATTTTTAGCTTTCTTAAATATCACATGCCCTAACATGATAAAAGGCCGAAAGAGTATGTTTCTTTTAGATTGATGAAAAACAATTGGAGAGATACATAGTTAAAACAAAAATGTTTGCCCAGATAATATTAAAAAACAGAAGCAGAGAGACATGCTAGTAACAGGACCAACAAGTCTACAACATTCAACTGAAGCTAAAGAAAGCAATCTTCTTTCCGAACAACACCAAAATGTGTTCCAATTGAACATCATTTAAGTTTCTCTTCCCACGTTAGACAATAAGCGATTTCTAAGTGTAAAGATCTGTTCTACCATAATCAAGGATCCAATCATGAGAATTAGCACTGTGTAGGCTTAGCATATCTAAGATGATAATCTTAAGGACTAAGTATTAAATCAACTAAAGAAAGAGTGTCACTATTACCACCACAAAACTGCTGATCCATTACCAGTTTCACATCCCAAAACTTTTTTTTTTAAAATCACATTACGTAGTCCACTGACCAATATTGCCAAAACATTCCTAAATCTGAACCCTACTTTTTTGTGTCAGCTTTGGACCACATCACCATGTATGTGATCATTACATGGCACAGTTTTCCATAATAAAAGATCAAACGTGAGAACCAGCATTGCATTTATTTAATATATCTCCGATCATAATTTGAAAGAAAAGTATTGACCCGACTAAGTAAGAGACACACTCACACTATTCCCCAAATTGCATCCATCCCACCCCCAATTGTTTCTTTTCTTCTTCTTCTTCTTCTTCTTCTTTTTCAATAGAAAACCATAACCACCATGTAATATTGCCATCTTTGAATTAATAGCTATAAATCATAACACTTCTCAGCTTCGGCACTGTTTGTCTGTTTTATTATGAAGACTGTAAATAACTCTCAGTGTTTCAAGTTCTACCTTTTAAGTAATTTCATAAAGGAATAAGATTGGTTATATCACTAGAGAAAAATGAGGCTGTGGAACAAACCATATATAGAACAAGTCATCCATTTCTTGTCTCTGAACCCTCCCCACTAGCTCAATCTGCAAAATTCCACCTATGCAAAGAACTGGTTCAGGAAGCTTGAATGTCTGCAAGCGGTTCTCCTGTTTGTAAGGAAAATAAGTCATCAATTAGCTAACTAACTGAATTGGAAGATCAAAATAAGTACAGCAACATACCAACATCTCCTTCAAATTTGTCAAAGGAATGATGAAAAATTAGCAAGCAAAAAAAGTCATTCGAGTAGTTAATCATAAAGTTGTGATCCTAACATTTCTGAGCTGGTATTTTTTATTTTATTTTCTAATACAACAGCAGACAAGAGGAGACCAGGACTAATAGAATACATGTCATAATCTAAAGCTCACAACCAGAGTTTCTAGTTTCAAAACTATAGAAAAGTCTATCAGGACCATAATCTCCAAACATGTTTATTTTTAAACCAACCCTTTTTCCCAGCTTGTCTTAATCAATGGAAACAGGAGGGTGCTTTCCCCAAAAAGGAGGTATTCAGTATACAAGGAATCAACATGGGCTCTGCGTTGGAGCTGGGAAGATCTCACAACATATAAATTCAAGATACAAATAGAGAAAGGCAAGAAACAAGTTTAGATAAGGTCACGTACCTGAGCCATTGGGAAAACTTGTGAAGTATAAGTCCACTCAAACTTGTCATCATGACATGATTCCTCCCTGGGATCTATCTCTCCATCTATAGGGGATTTGGCATGGCCCATACGAAATCGCACACCGCCGGCAGAATATATGGGTAAACCAGGCTGGAAGTAAGCTGCAAGCAGAAAAGGAGAGAGAGAGAGAGAGAGAGAGAGAGAGAGAGAGAGAGAGAGAGAGAGAGAGATCAGACAAATTTAAAAGGTCAAAAGAATTGGCAAAGTCCACTGTTTCAGATATTCAAACACTTGCCTTGGAAAGGATGTATGTTGATTTCAGTGATTATAACGAAATCAGACTCCAACATGTATGTCAGCATCTCAGGCACTGCAGGGTTCCTTTGGCCTTTACTTGACCAGTATGAACCTCTCCGAGCAACCACTTCTCTTGGGTCTAGAGTATTGTGAATGCTTTCTTCAGGATAATTGTCAGTGCTGGAAGCACTGATTGCCCTCAACTTGCAATCCCTAGCAGTGAAAGATGTACAAGCATGAGCTAAAAGGGCATAGGCTCTATGCTCCTTTTCCAACGTGTCCCTTTCCTTTGAATTGCTAGATCCAACTTCTGCATACCCTTTTGCATCAGGGTTGTTTAACTCAATCACATGAGCAACTCTAGATAACTGAGGAAACATTCTCAAGCACAGCTTCTTAGACAGACCATTTTCTACCACTGCAGAACATTAGAAGGTACAAACTCTTCAGTGTTGTTGACTGAAATAAGTGGCATCTTGACTGAGAAAATCAGGCAAGAAATTCATTGCAATTAAGAGGGTAGACTTTAGACAATAATTTCTGATTTTTCTATCTAGTTTCATACTTGATCTAAATACGCTGTATTCCAATATAAATCCTCCAAGATGGAGAGAATAAAAACAAAGAAGTGGGATACTTCCTCTAATATTTTATCATAGTACCAGAGCATTGATCTGGTCCTCTCTTAGATGTTCTAATTCTCTTGGAAGTCTGTACACCCACACACAGCCTCAGAACCAAAACCCAGCACCAATCTGATCCAGAGCCATCTGATTCATCCTACAGCTTCTGCTGCCTTGTTTTTCTTTGATTTTGCCCCAAAACCCAGATTTTTTCTCATTACTCAAAATCCAGAAAAACTCGATGTCTACTCGACTACTCAACCCCAAAAACCATAAATTTCAACAGGAACTCACTGTTGGGAGGAAAGAAAAAGTTGAGAAATATAATAGATAAAGAGAGCAGAAGTGGAAGGGAAGGAACACAAGGAAGTCCAATTCCTATGGTGGAAATGCCAAAAGGTTGAGGATGCATCTACCTCAACTTCCTTCGATAGTCTAAAAACTTATTGGGGGAGTGAAGATTGGTAGGCAAGTGTTCTTGCCTATGGTTTCTAGAGAGAGAAAAAAAAAAGGAAAGAGAAAAAGTAAATTATGGCAGGCAGGTGTGGCCTATGGCAATTGTTCTTGCTAGAACACCTAGCAGCCGCCTGCAGGGACAATGAAAATAAATGGAAAGAGCTTTTCAGGCATGAACCTTGGTTGCTTGGAAGGGGAAAAAAAAGGATGATACAAAAGAAAAATTAAACGAAAGAATGTGAAAAATTGATGATTAGCTCCAGTATTGTCATAATCAATCGCCGCGTCAAGGTCAAGGTTATGTTGACTGCCGCTGGATGATCAGACAACAGTCGATCCCCAGTGCAAATTCAAGGCATAGTCGACCATATTGCCACGGCATGGTTTATCGCCTGTAGGATCTTTGATTTGTCGAACTGGGCTTTCGAAAGGATACTCTAGCTCCAGTTCTTCTATTTGGCTCTTTTTTCAAGCTGGACTTTAAAAAAGTGGATCTTTAAAGTTTTTTGATTGACGATCTTTAAAGTGGATCTTTGTCAAGCTGGACATTTGGGATATCCAAGGGGGGTGTTGAATGAAATAAGTTGTCAGCAGCAAATCTTACTGAGAAAATCAGACAAGAAATCGATTGCAATTAAGACGGTAGACTTTAGACAGTGACTTCTAACGTTTCTTCTTGTTTCATACTTGATCATAATACCTCGTATACCTATATAAATCATCCAAGATAGAGAGAATGAAATCAGAGAAGTGAGATACTTCCTCTCATATTTTGTCAACTCTCATTCCACAATATGGGATACCCACATTAGTTTCCACCATCAGAATAGGAGTTGGCCTTAATTATCATCTTTTCAGACATCCTAACTCTAATGAGTGGAGGCAACACACTGACGACCATAAGAAAACATACAAGTATAGAGTATAAGTCTTCAAAATATATAAACAAGATCTACTAGCTACAAACAACTTAGCAGCCCCACTAAAGCAAAAATTAATAAAGCCATCAACTTATTATCTTTCATAGACTTAATAATTGAGCCACATACAATGTGAATAACAAATTTCACATTGCGGAACTATGACATTTAATAGAGTAATGGAACTAGCATATATCAAACAGTTTTAGCTTACCAATATGACGCCAAGTGTGTGAGACAGCACCAATGCGAACAAGATCAGATGGATCGTCCAAACAAGTCAGGACCTTGATTGACATGTCAGGTTCAAGCCAGTACAAGAAATCCATATAAGGACCCATATCAATTAACTGTGACGTATAAGAAACATAAAACGAGTGCCTTTTTCGGCCTCAACACCTGAATCCACATTGCAAAAGATCATCAAATACAGTTAACAATGATAATTCAAAGATTAAAAACAGACCTATTTACATGTAATGCAGATTCCTTTCAATGTATATATGCTGTCAAACTTGACAAGAATCACACTTTCATCCCAAAACCACAGAACCCCTTCATAAGCCTAAAGATCACAACATTGTAAAAGCAATATAAGAACTAAAAGAATGCAAATCCATAAAACCACAATTCAGAGAATTACGAATTACCCATTCCTGGCATGCATGGCATAAAAAAAATACATCAATTAACAGTTTTATTCAGGTAGACGATGAAGGCGTTCGCCCATGGTGCGTACAATTCAAACCATAATTTTATTTTTCTTTTCGGATTATCCATAGGTAAATCAAAATTGGAAATTTAGAGATTCGTAATACAAATCGTGTCAATTGAAGATAACCATCTACGAGAACAATTAAAAATAAAAAAACAGAGAGAAGGGGTTACAAGAAAGCATCGAATTTTACCTTTGGCCGAGGAAGAAAAGCGTGGTCTCTGAAACGCTCAAGCCCTAAGAGCGAAAAAGATTGGAGGAGAGAGAGAAAGACAGAGAGGTTTGTTAGTGATAAGCGCCAACAGAGACAATGGCGAAAGGTTAGTGCCAGTGAGTACTGGAGACGTGCCCGATTTCGTAATTTTTTTCGAATTATTTATCTTCTTCTTTTTTTCTTTTTCTTTTTTATAATTATTTTTGCTGAAAATATCAAAATATTTTATATAAAAGTTTATCCATTTTTTACCGAAAGTTAAAACAAGTACTTTTTACAGAGTTACAGGTGAATTATGTTGGCGATGCTTGTCTTTAATCCGTTTGTAGTAATTTTCTTTCGTTTATCAAACGTGGTAGGTACCCAAACGTTTGCCTATCAACCACCGAAAATTCTTCAGTGCACGCCGTGCAGATGCACGGCGCACTTTTTAATAAGGAATCTACGATCTCAGCCGTTTATTACATCTCAACCGTTCATTAGTGGTTACTTTCCATTTGAAGTCAACGTTCGTAGGGACGTTAGAGATTGATTCCAAAAATTTCGAGTCAAAGGTAACTTTGCGTTAGACGGGTAAATGTTAGATCTGACTATCTGAGGCAACAAGACAGAAGGTTTTGGATTTATGATAGATCTGATGCAACACAAGGAATTTAGGATGATTTTGCAAGCGAGGAGTCGAGCCGGGAAGGGGCTACGGATTTGGATTTGATTCCGAATTTCTGATAAGGGGGAAAATGGGTTGTCGGGCTTGATTTGCAGTTGGAAGATGGGTATGGTGAGGATCAAGTTCGGGTTCTGCCGGCGGTGCTGGGTGAAGCAAAGGCTGTACGTGATGAACCCATGGCTGAAATTGGTGGAGATGAGCTGAATTGGCGTCCTTGTCTCCGATTGGAGTCATTAGCCATGGCTGGGCTGAATGGGTTCCCAGAGACATCGAGTAATCTGGGATTAATTGTAGCTTTCAATGGTGGGTTGGAAGTGAGCACGAAGTGGTGGTAATGCAAAGAAGAAACCGGAGGTGCTGGGTGAAGCAAAGGCTGTGGGTCAGGGGCTGTTGGACTTAAATTGTGATTGCTAGCCTTGTCCTGCTGCTGTGTTCACCACCACAACACAGCAAACCCATTCAATTGGGCACCCATTTTCCTGCAATTCATCAATTAAGCAAGCAAACATCAAGGCACACAGAATCGACGCCGCTCATCTCTGCACAATCACCATAAGGCCGCACCGCACATCCATAGTCTCCGCCGCACTCTCTGACCCGCGTCGTCGATCTCTCTGGCCAACCAACCTAGCGCCGGCGTTCCTTCAGTCTCCTCAGCGCCGGATCTCTCTCAGAGCAGTCCTCTGCTCTAGCTAGCTAGAGAGAGAGAGAGATGCTACTGCCGTGAGGGGAGGAAGCCTCAAAGAACCGGCGAAACCAGGTCGAGGGAGACCAAAGGTCGCTGGGGAGTCCAAGGGGTTCTAGCTATGTTTGGAAACTTTTTGAAAATAGTAATTACTATTTATGGTACATACCTAAAATGGAAAAACAACTTCCACAAGCTATAACTCACTCATACAAACTCGGATACTCATATTTTATGTGTCCACGAACTCATATCAACGTTTTCTATGATTTTCATGAAGACAATTTTCTGAGAAAATGTACAAATAAAAAGTCAACCTTACAACGCCTCGAAAACAAAAATAATTCGATTTTGTGCAATTTGAAAGAAAGAAAAATTAAAATAATAAAATTAACCGTTGGATACGATTAATGCAATGTTTTATAAGCAGGAAAAAAATAATAGCCACTTTCGACCTCATTTTGACCTCGATCAATGAGGTCAACCATAGCAACCCATATAATTTTTATTTTTCAAATATTCGGAAAATCATTAAAAATAGCTTTATGTCTAAAAAATTCTGAAAAAAATTCAATGGACTCGTCGTGACGTGTACTTTATTATAATATATCGCAAGATTTGTCACGGAATAATTACAGGTGGGTTAATGGTGGGGGTAGTGCAATCACTAAGGTTGACCACATGGATCGAGGTCAAAACGATGGCGAAAAAATCTTATATTTTTATCATAGTTACAACATATTGCAATAATCACATCCAACGGTGGATTTGACTATTTTCATTTTCATCTATCTCGTAGGCTTTCAAATGTGACTTTTCATTATAACCAATGAACAAAATATACTACATTAGTATGCACAATGAGATTCCGTGCAATCTGAAAAAAAAATTGATAAAATAACCGTTGGATGCGATTAATGCAATATTTAATGACCATAAAAAAAAATTTAACCACTTTCGACCTCGTTTCGACCTCGATCAATGAAGTCAACCATAGTAACCCATATAATTTTTATTTTTCAATGGAAAATCATTAAAAATAGCTCTGTGTCTAAAAAACTCTGAAAAAAATTCAATGGACTCGTCGTGACGTGTACTTTATTATAATATATCGCAAGATTTGTCACGGAATAATTACGAGTGGTTTAACGGTGGGGGTAGTGCAATCACTAAGGTTGACCACATGGATCGAGGTCAAAACGATGACGAAAAAATCTTATATTTTTATTATAGTTACAAAATATTGCAATAATCACATCCAACGGTGGATTTGACTATTTTCATTTTCATCTATCTCGTAGGCTTTCAAATGTCACTTTTCATTATAACTAATGAACAAAATATATTACATTAGTATGCACAATGAGATTTCGTGAAATCTGAAAAAATATTTGATAAAATGACCGTTGGATGTGATTAATTCAATATTTTATGACCATAAAAAAAAATTTAGCCACTTTCGACCTCGTTTCAGCCTCGATCAAAGAAGTCAAACATAGTGACCCATATTATTTTTATTTCTCAAACATTCGGAAAATCATTAAAAATAGCTCTGTGTCTAAAAAATTCTGAAAAAAATTCAATAGACTCTTTGTGATGTGTACTTTATTATAATATTTCACAAGATTTGTTACGGAATAATTACAGGTGGCTTAACGGTAGGGGTAGTACAATCACTACGGTTGACCACGTGGATCGAGGTCAAAACGATGACGAAAAAATCCTATATTTTTACTATAGTTACAACATATCACAATAATCGCATCCAACGGTGGATTTCACTATTTTAATTTTCATCTATCTCGTAGGTTTTCAAATGTACACTTTTCATTATAACCAATGAACAAAATATACTACATTAGTATGCACAATGAGATTCCGTGCAATCTTAAAAAAATGATAAAACTGACCGTTGGATGCGATTAATGCAATATTTTATGAGCATAAAAAAATTATTAGCCACTTTCGACATTTTTTCGACCTCGATCAATGAAGTCAACCAAGGTGACCCATATTATTTTTATTTCTCAAACATTCGGAAAATCATTAAAAATAGCTCTGTGTCTAAAAAATCATAAAAAAAATTCAATGGACTCGTCGTGACGTATACTTTATTATAATATATTGCAAGATTTGTCACGGAATAATTACGGGTGGTTTAACGGTGGGGGTAGTGCAATCACTTCGGTTGACCACGTGGATCGAGGTCAAAACAATGACAAAAAAATCTTATATTTTTGTCATAGTTACAACATATTGCAATAATCACATCCAACGGTGGATTTGACTATTTTCGTTTTCATCTATCTCGTAGGTTTTCAAATGTCACTTTTCATTATAACCAATGAACAAAATATACTACATTAGTATGCACAATGAGATTCCGTGCAATCTGAATTTTTTTGATAAAATGACCGTTGGATGCGATTAATGCAATATTTTATGACCATGGAAAAAAATTTAGCCACTTTCGACCTTGTTTCGACCTCGATCAATGAAGTCAACCATAGTGACGCATATTATTTATATTTCTCAAACATTCAGAAAATCATTAAAAATAGCTATTTGTCAAAAAAATTCTGAAAAAATTTCAATGGACTCTTCGTGACGTGTACTTTATTATAATATTTCGCAAGATTTGTTACGGAATAATTACGGGTGGCTTAACGGTGGGAGTAGTGCAATCACTACAGTTGACCATGTGGATCGAGGTCAAAACGATGACGAAAAAATCTAATATTTTTATCATAGTTATAACATATTGTAATAATCGCATCCAACGGTAGATTTGACTAATTTCCTTTTCCTCTATCTCGTAGGTTTTCCAAGGTAATCATTTTATTATAACCAATTAACAAAATATACTACATTAGTATGCACAATGAGATTCCATGCAATCTGAAAAATAATGATAAAATGGACCGTTGGATGCGATTAATACAATATTTTATGATTTAAAAAAAAATATTAGCCACTTTCGATCTCGTTTCGACCTCGATCAATGAAGTCAACTATAATA